>OY728156.1:140635854-141893768 GCA_963277665.1 Viscum album | reverse complement strand
AAGAGTTGTGAAAAAACGCCATTGTATGCTGGTTGCACTAAATATACAGCATTGTCAGCCGTATTGAAGCTGTATTATTTGAAAGCAGGCAACGGGTGGAGTGACGCTAGTTTTATGGAACTACTTGCTCTCCTGAATGACATGCTTCTAGAAGATAATGAACTCCCAAGCCGAACATATGATGCCAAACGAATTTTACGATCGATGGGTATGATCTCTGAAAGAATACATGCTTGCCCTAATGACTATATATTGTTTCGCAAGGACCAAAAATCACTTAAAGAATTCCCAAAGTGTGGTGCTTCCTGATAAAAGAAAGATGATTCTAGTCCTACGAAAGTTTTATGGTACTTTCCAATCATTCCTAGGTTTAGACGCCTATATGGAAGTGAGGAGACTGCAGGACAATTGACATGGCATGCAGATACAAGAATTAAAGATGGGAAACTACGTCACCCTTCAAACTCACCTTAGTAGAAGAGAATTGATCACGAGTATCCTGAATTTGGTAATGAGCCGAGAAACCTTCGTCTGACGTTATCTATAGATGGGGTGAATCCTTTTAGTTTTCAAAGCAGCAGTCACAGTACATGGCCGGTTATGTTGGTAAATTATAATTTACCACCGTGGTTATGCATGAAACGAAAATACATCATGTTATCTATGATTATATCAGGACCAAAAGAACCAGGTAATGATATTGATGTTTATTTGGCCCCATTGATCAAGGATTTGAAAATATTGTGGGATTCAGGTGTTACGATGTATGATGCTTACAAAAATGAACAGTTCACTTTGAAAGCCATGTTGTACGGGATGATAAATGACTTTCATGCTTATGGAAATTTTTCAGGATATAGCATTAAAGGAACTCAAGGGTGCCCCGTTTGCGAACAAGGTACACAATGAATTAGGTTGAAACATTCATTGAAAACCGTGTTTCTAGGACATCACAGATTTCTACCCCGACGACATAAGTACCAATCTTGGATGACATCATTCGATGGAAGTTCAGAGGAATGTACAACACCGTCTCCACTAACAGGTGATCAATTGTTTGAGAAAGTAACAGATTTGGACACTACTTTTGGTAAACCGTTTTCGAAAAACCTTACGAAAACTGGTTGGAAAAAGAGATCAGTTTTTTTTGAATTACCATACTGGAATTGTCTGTATGTCAGACATTTTCTTGATGTTATGCATGTTGAAAAAAATGTATGTGATAGTGTCATCAGCACATTGCTAAATGCACCCGGAAAAACAAAGGATGAAATTAAGGCTAGATTGGACATGGTTGAGATGGGAATACGAGAAGAGTTGACACCAGTGAATGGTGAAAAACGAACATTTCTTCCTCTTGCTGCTTACACTCTTTCCAGGCAGGAGAGATATTAGTTTTACAACTTCTTTAATGATGTAAAGGTTCCAGAGGGGTATTCATCAAATATCAAGAACATCGTGTCAATAGGAGATTTAAAATTAAAGGGCCTGAAATCACATGACTGCCATGTTTTGATGCAAGATCTAATTCCTATAGCTTTACGTTGCATTTTGCCCAAGAATGTCTTCCATACATTAATGAAGCTATGTTTCTTCTTCAAAGCTATATGCTGCAAAGTTATAGACCCGACGAAATTGCCAACTATGGAAAGAGAAATTGCCGTCATATTATGTGAATTGGAAATGTTCTTCCCACCGAAATTTTTCGATATGATGGTTCATTTGATGGTTCATTTGGTGAGAGAGATTCAACTATGTGGTCCTGTACATTATAGATGGATGTACCCCATTGAATGGTATATGAAGATTTTGAAAGGGTATGTCAAAAACCAAAGTCTGCCAGAGGGTTGTATTGCGGAGCAATATATTGTTGAGGAAGCTGTTGAATTTTGTACCGAATAACTGTTTGGTGTGGAAATCGTTGGCCTACCAAAATCTCGTCACACTGAGCGTCTTGAGGGTGAAGGAATTTCTAGAAGAGAGGTTATCACAATCAATATTACAGATTGGGAGCGGGCCCACCTTTACATTTTTCATAACAGTTTCGACGTTGACCCATATGTTCAAACCCACAAATAAATTCATAGGCGTTTGAATCCTTCTAGGGATGAAAAATGGATATCAGACACACATAATCAACAATTTATAGGATGGTTTCGAGACCATATTTTGAAGTAGTTAGATGAAAATCCAGACTCAATTTCAGAACGACTTCGATGACTGGCCGGAAGAGCATGTGTGTACGTATTATCTTACAATGCTTATGCAGTTAATGGTTATACATTCTATACTAATGAACATGATGAAGACAGTACCATGTAGAATAGTAGGATTACACTTGTGGCTGAGGCGATGCATGTTTCCGATGCTAAGGACAAAAATCCAATTTATGCGAATATGTTATACTTTGGCATCATCAAACAAATATGGGAGTTGGATTATACAAAATTCAAAGTGCCGATTTTTCAATGAAAGTGGGTTGATAATAGGAGTGATGTTAAAATAGATGAATTAGGATTCGTGAAAGTTGATTTCAGTAAGGAAGGGGAGAAAGATGAACCATTTATAATGGCATCATAGGCAGTACAAGTATTTTATGTTCCAGACCCCACAAACCGAAATTGGTCAATTGTTTTGTTATCGACAAAAACAACAGAAGGGTCAGATGAAAGTTCAATGGAGGTTTACCCTTTTATAGGGACTTCACAATCATTTCGCAGCGGTCCAAATATAGACGGTGTTTTGTATGTCAGAGGAGACCACAATGAAGGAATTTACATAGTCGATAAAGGAGTCAAATCTCTTCAGCCTTTAAAGAAAAAAGAGAGAGTACAATAATCAGGTTATTTGTTTATTGTAACATACATTGTGTTACGTTATGTTATTATCTATTCACTGTTGTTTTTATGTAATCTAAATTAAATATTAAACCACTTCTGTAGATAATGACTTCTGCACCTGCTGATGCACCCAATCCTGAGGCACAAAAGGTCTCTCAACCAGCACCTGGTGGTCCCACTGTAGAGCAACAACATGTTTCTCAACTAGATGCTGGTGGTCCCAGTGTAGAGCAACAACAGGTTTCTCAACCTGTTGTTGCTGGTCCCAGAGCTGAGGTACAACAGGTTTCTCAAACTGTTGCTGCTGGTCCCATTGCCGATGCTAGCGCTCCGGGGGAAGATATTGATGCAACTTCTGAGGAAATGGTAGGAAATGAAACCCTGAAAGCGCAAAAAAAACAAGAGCATCATAGTTTGATAGTGTTAGCCAAAATCCTTAAGACAAAACCAAAAGGCATCAAATTTGAGGTGGGATGGAATAAGCGAGGACAACATGTTAACCCCAATAGATCCATATTTAGTAGCTACATTGGAATCGTCACTCGGAAATGCGTGCCGATTGATGTACAGTCGTGGCACCATGTTGTCACCGAGCTGAAGATACTAATGTGGGAAGAGATTATGGTAACATTATGATATCATTTTTTTCATTTATTAAAATAAAATAAAATACCAAAACATTGAATTACTCTTCATCATCCATTGCAGAGTGCATTTATATTAGATGTCTCGCACAAGGAATATGTATTAAGAGTTGAAAGAAGGATTCATAGAGGTTTCCTCACAATTTTAATGAAATATCATCTTAAAGATGAAGAAGGGAAAATCAAGACGCACCCACCTCCTCTTTACGCACACTTTATATCCCAAGGAGCGTGGGATGCATTTAGCAGCCATCATGGGGAGCATACCTTTCAGGTATATTGTGTGGGGTAATACGTTGTTTGACATTTGCTTGTATTCATCACTCTGATTGACAGTTTTTTATTTATGAAACAGCTATTGAGTGCTGAAAATAAAAAACGTGCAACAGAACCAGCGTACCCTTACCGTAAAGCAAGGATGGGGTACGCTGAACTTGAGAAAAAATTAGTATGTCTTTTAAATGTACCCTACTACTAGTATGTGACATAAAACAACACCATAACCATGTTTCTTTGTTTATATGCAGATTGATAAATCGAAATTGAAAGCCATATCCATCCCACACCATGTTCTATGGAAGGAGGCTCGTGTAAATAAATAGGGGATATTGATAGATGAAAACACACAAAAAGTGTGGGAAACATGTGTAAGTATGACATAATATAAATTTGAGTTGCTTTAAATCGCTATTACATTACAATAACTACTTATTTTTCTATATTTTCTATCTGAAATAGTCACAGGAATCAACAACAACCACACTAGATGTAGACATACTTTCAACAGCCTTGAAGCAGCCAGAAAAGTATGGCCGTGTCAGAGGTGTGGGTTTTGGGGTGACACCCGGAACATATTTTCAAAAACAAAAACAAGTGGGGGATCAAAATGAAAAAATGGAAAATCTGCAAGAACAATTATCTATTTTTCAATAATAATTACAATAACAGAGAGAGATAATAGCAAAATTGATGGGGGAGAGGCAAAGAGAAGAAACAACTCAACAACAACCCGTGCGTGACGATCTCGCCCCACCCCCACCAGCTTTGAGGCAAGCCATTCCCCTAAAAAACCTGACTTAGATGAGGTAATAAATGTTTTAATTATTGTTTATGTGAAATGTGATTTACATAGACACTGATACCTTTCTTGTACTAATTTTCCATAGGGTGAAAATGACTATGATTTATATTTATCAACTCCCACCTATCGCCTTGTAGCGAGGGCTACAGTGTTAAATACACAAAACGACATGCTACACAACAGACAGCTTCCACAAGACCATCTTAGAATGTCAATTAACATAGCTAATGAGCCGAGTGCCGAGATACCTATTCTAAATGACGATGATGACATTCATACGGTTGAACAAGCTGTTGAAACATTCATCGCATGGCCGACAGTTCTTGTAAAAAAACATGTCAACAAAAAGGTATTCATTTCTAATTTATTTTTCAAGCTGGACCTTTAAAATTTAATGAAAAAAGGTCTAAATCGATGAATGTTATTACAGAATGACAAATACTGTGGGGTGAAACAAAATATCAGCTCAAAACTATCTCAAGGATCAACCAACCGATTGAAACGGTCTACTGAGAGCACCTTCACCCCGCCCGTTCTATATCCACAGTTAATATCATTACAGGCTCATGTGGATACAAATTTGGAAGACGGTGGTACTCACATAGTTGATTTCGAAATAGATATGTATGGAGAGGAGATATCAGATTTCATTAGTGCTGAAAATGTAAATGAACTCCTCAAGTATGAATGGTTAGGTGCCTCAGTTGTAAATGTATACATGAGGTAAGTTTTCATGATTGGATTTTACAAAAGCTGATATACTCTGATAATTTTGACTAAATACATTTTATATTTTTCGCAGACGTATATATGAAAAAAAATTGAATGGATTTCCCCATGAACAAAAATTTGGACTCGTTAGTCCTCACACCGCATCTTCATAAGATGAAATAGATTCTGATAAGGAGGCTACAATAATGTCATCCCTGCTCAAATCGTTTGAAAACAAAATTACGGATGACAGACTCTTTTTAATACCAATGATGCAGGGGTAAAACTATACAATTTAATCATATCAACTATATTTTCATTTCTTACTTTACTTATTCCTTTTTGTATTTTAGGGAGCATTGGATGTAGATTGCAGTCAATTTGGATTCTCCAAAGATTTTTTTTTTCTGAATTCAACGCATGGATATCCAACAAACCGACCACGCATGATGGTGTTTGTTAATTTGTAATACACTAGATCCAACATTTTAAAACTAAACATATAGTTATATAATTTATGTTATCTTTTAATGAGGATTATGTTATGATAGGGCGGTGCATCAATATCGTCTAATGCATGGAATGAATCCAAGGCATAAGGATGAGAATGCCTACAAGATCTACAACTAGAAAAGTATCCGTGTATATATAATAAAATTGCACTATCCAAACACATATCAAAACAAATTACTTATTGTTTTGGATGTTTCTGTAGTGTCCCAAACAAACAAACGGAAAGGAATGTGGTTATTATGTTTGTAAATTTATGAAAGAGATCGTATTTCATAAACAAAATAGCATCCCAGATGAGGTATTTTCAAAAATAATTATGAGTACATTTAAAATATTTATTAATCCTTTGTGTATTTATATTTTTTCAGTACTACCATGACTGTCGCAAAAAATCATATTCAGAAGATGATATACATGTGTTTAGAAATGAATGGGAAACATACCTGATGGAAGATTGTACACAAATAGGATGAAGGTGAATTCCTACCACTTATGTTATCTATATATGATCATTGATTATCCTCCAAACTTCTTTGGTGAATTGAGAATGCTCCGATGTATTGAAATCTTAATTTATTACTCAATTTTTTCTATCCCCGGATTCATATTATTGATCTATGAACAAATCAATATTGAAGTAAGGAATGATGGTGTGCAGTGCGTATGGGGTGAACGACGAAACCACCGAGGATCAACAAAATCCATTTTCTGTATCTCATTTGTTTGAACTTGTATTTGACAACATGTGTTGTTGTTTGAATTACACAATTATTTCTAGGTAGATGAATGAGATAATCAATATCATTGAGTGATTTTTTTGGAACCAAAATATGTGTCCTAGGATAATTCATGTAAGGGAAAGGCTGGTTGACATGAAATCCAAGCTCAAACGACCAATACATCATCAAAAGAATCAACCCTGTGATGCACCATCATGTAGAATCTGGTTCTCAAGATGTTTTGAGGTGTTTATGGAAGGTATGGGGATTCTGATGATCTCCATGGACACCATAAATAATTTTTATGACATCTTCACATGTTTTTTGTGCCTCGTGCCTCTTTACAAGGATCACACAATTCACATGGTCCATCTTAGCATGTATGTCCCATTCATCCCATTGCTACTCTTGGAAGAACCTGAGAATCTGACAATGTATAAGCCCCACAAAACCCGTACTCATCCAACCAAGAGTATTCCTAGTGTGAAGGGAAGCTAACCATGGGTAATAAAAACAAAATACCTCTTTTAAATATATGGGTTTTGATCCTTGTATTCTAAATAGGGTATATAGGAAGCCTTCATGCGGTTAAATCCCAACCAATGGTAAACCATGGTGACCCCCTCACTGGGGTACACAATCACTTATTTTCCCTCTTGTATTTCCCTTAGTGGCTTCCGAATAAGTCTTCAAAATGAGAAACCTAACCTTTATGGGATGCACCACACTTGGGTCAGACCTCATTGGGAGTTTTGATCCATCTATCAGGTAAACATTCCAGGTACTCCCTCCTAGAGATGTACCTACCTGATCCACCTTTATAAGTGTTTTGATCCACCCAGGTCTTACATCTCTATAAGACATTAAATCATGACCCTCTATCCTTGTGGGATGTTAAAATCATGGAATACCACAAGTTAAACATGGGTTTCCATTAATATATTCAATATTAATGTTTAATCATTCCTTATTAAGGTATTGTGGAGGTGTGGTTTTATGTTTTCCAGCAGATTTCAGAAGATTCCAAGCTTTATGTAGGTGATTCCATGCTTTTACATTATATGATGATTTTATTATGCTGTATTTGCTTACTAAGTGTACTATATGAAATGTTTGTGTGGTTAAAAATGTGTTATCAAAGTAATTTGGGGAGTGTATAGACTTGGAAGTTATTTTTAAAATGAATACAGTTGTATTTCTTGTGGATTTTCATGCTTATGTCCTTTAAATGTGTTTGAAGAAATGAGAATGTTGTGTGATGGGTGTTTTCAAATGGATTTAATGTGTTTGTGAATTTTAAAGAGGGTTTTCTTATGAGATGTAGAGAGTCTATATATGTGTATTTACATTGAATGAAATTACATGAGAATGTGTTGATATATATGATGTGTATAATGTAAATTGAGCACAATTTCCATACAAGGTATTTTCTTTATGATGTGCAGGGGACAGGGTGAGAGGGCAGGGGTGGTTTTCTGGGGGAGGGGGAAGGGGGAAAAGTGGTAGGGGGAAGGGGTAGGGGTGTGATGGGTTCTTTTGAAACATGTAGGGGGTGGTTAGGGGGGTGTGAAATGGGAATGGGGGAAGTGCAGTGGGAAGGGGTGTGCTGGGGAAGGGGGCAGGGGGTGTTCTGGGGGCAGGGAGTGTGCAGGGGTAGGGGGTGTGCTCGGAGGTGGGCAGTGTGTAGGGGGTGTGCTAGGGAAGGGGTCAGGGGTGATTCTTTTTTATGGGATGGGGGGACATATATCCGTGGTATTAAACCATGGCTATAGGTATATAGCCAAGGTTTAATGTCATTGCAAAAGGACCATCATTGGTATCCAATAGAGGAGGATAATAGGGTTGAAGATATTCCACCACTATTTTAATGTAATTGATAATATTTGATTTATCTCAAAAGTAAGGGAGATATCCCATGGGAGAAGAGAGAAGGAGGAGACTGCGTGTAAAGGATTTTGTTGAGTAGAATGAGGGATATATGGGGGTAACCCGCTGTAATGGTTGATAGTGAAAATTTGTTAATTCCACTCATTAATTAGGTGAATTATTTGGCCTAAGGGTAAAATAAAACATTTTCCAACAATGTGGGAATCAATATACACACACTTCTAATCCGTATAGTTTCATTTAGTGGCTTACAATCCATTATTCAACTATATAGAGATACTTCCCCAAAAACTCATACCTTACACAAGTTCATCACATTATTTGAAAAACCATTAACCATCAATGTGAGACCATCATAACCTTAGAACCAAACTGTAGGTTTATCTATTCCCCCTTGAATCATTAAATATCCCATGTTCTACTAAACATTGGGCCATTTGATTATTATAGATGATTGGTCCTAACCATGCACCAATTTCATTAATTGGTTATTTTATGTTTTTTGCTTCACTAGTATAATTCCATTTAGCAACCCCATTCTTTATTTCATTATTGTATTAATAACATAATATTTGTTTTATTATGTAGGTGAAATCTTTTTCCTCAGTTCGAATGCTTTGTTCAGAAACCACCACCATGGATGACAATTTTTTAGAGCGGATGGATGAAAAAAGGATGGAAAATCATTGTTTTTAACTGTTTGTTGGATAAATGTAATAGTAACCAAATTAAACATTGTTTGAAATGTATATAGAAGTGTGTTCTTTTGTATTCATGATTTCAAGTAAATGTATGTATCATTTTTGTTCTTCTGTGCTTTGTGTGTGGGTGTTGTGTGTGCTGTGTGCAGGTGTTGTTTGGACTCTGTGCAGGTGTTGTAATGTGTGCAGGTGCTGGGCAGGTTCTGTGCAGGTTCTAGTTTTGGACAGGATCTTTGGAATATATCAGCGCTAGTTAAGCACTGATAAATGGATAATATATCAGTGCTATTTTGAGTGCTGATAAAGGTAGTTTTTATCAGTGCTCAAAATAGCGCTGATATATTATACATTTATCAGTGTTGAAAATAGTGCTGATAAATACTACCTTTATCAGCGTTATTTTTTGCGCTGATAAAGGGGACCCCTTTATCTTCAGCGAGATTAACAGTGCTTTTCTAGCACTATTAAAGGCCGTTTTTAGCGCTATTATAAGCCATATTTGTAGTAGTGAGGAACTCAAGCCATCACCGCTGTCCCAGGTTCTTATCATTCTGAGAGAAGATACACCTGAGATTATTGATATGGAGAGAACCGTAAACCTCTCAACGAACAATGGGTGAGTCTAGCCAATTGTAAGAACCCATCTCCACCCTTTTTCGTCTACGTTACACCAAAGAGCTACTGGGATTTCTCCTCTGCCGAAAAGAGAAATCTGGTCTCATCCCCTGGATGAACCACGTCCTTTGCCTAATACTGTCAATCCTGACATGAAGAGTACTAATTCATTCCATGGGAAACATTGTAAGGCCTAAACGCTGCTACCAAGAGATCCAACCGTTACTCTCGCCTCCATGGGTTAAGTCACACTGCTGGCATCAGTGTGTGGTTACTGGGTCTCTTCCAATAGAAAACTCGAATGTGAGGGTCAAGTCAACAGATTAAACCGGAACCTCTTAGTACACAAAAAGGAAGGAAGAAAATGTCACACAGAAAAGTGTCTTTTATTACTGCAGCTCGAATTACAAAGACACAAGGGAACTACAAACATCAACAATAACAATAAGGAAACTAGAAGCACAAAGATCAAAGGCCTCCATGCCTAGAACTAGTCCACTCCTGTCCTCCTGCTTTTAGAGCTCCACTGCCTGAAGCTATTCTCTCCCATATCCACCCGTTCTCTATGGTCGGGGTGGACCTCCTGGTAGTGGTGGAAACTCCTCAAAGCGCCGCATACCACCGACTGTACGACCAACTCTTCTGCCTCAACCTGGTAGGTTCCTCCATTGCCTACTGCTCCTTTGTTGGACAGGTCGGGTAGTCTCGAGCTAAGTGACCCTTCCTTCCATATGCATAGCACTTCCTGCTCCTCATATGGATGGCCCTGCTTCGTGTGCCTCGCACCACCGAATCTATAAGCCATGGTTGCCCACCTATAGGTCTAGTCCTCTTGGACCCCTTCATCACCTATCTACTGCCTACATATGACTCGACTACTGATGGTAAACCCTGCGGAAAAGGCTGTAGCTCTTGAGCACGCTCAGAGTGTGGAGCCGCGGGTATAAACTCTACCCTGAAGAAAGTCTCAAAGTCTCTCCAGGTGAAGGTCGCCTCATCGCAAAACTAGAGCATCTGGCTCTACCACCTCTCAGCCACTCCCTGGAAGAGGCTAACAGCTAGGTACACCATCAAGTCTGTGGGTGTCCCAGCCGTGCAGAAAGCTCGTGCTACTAACTCCAGCCAGTGCCCAGCCGTCTGAAAATCCAACTTGCCTTGAAACCTCAGAGGCCCCAGTCACTAGAACTCGTGCATCCCGCTCAACCGACGTGCACTCTCTGTTGGTGTCTCAACTGGTGGAGGGCCATGTACTGAGGCCTCATCGCTCAACGACCTGTCAGTACGTACAATTGTCAGGGCTCTAGATGATCGTCCGTGGGAAGGCATCCTGAAAGAACATATGCGACACGATCAAACGATTATACCTGGTGAGCTGACCTGGTTTGAGCTGATTTAAAGGAAAACTTTTGAAAACACACACGCAATCTATATTTTCGTGCACTGAGTCGGAAATCAGAAGTCAGGGTCCTGGTGTATGGATACGTCAGCCGCCCGTACCAACACTGGACTCCCTGAACTGAAAACCACACTTAGTACCCTTAACACTATTGCTTCACAGAAAGAAAATATCAGAGTTATAAGTTCTGCGGTAGAACCGACTCCTATGATACCAATTTTTCACGACCCGTCCTCGGGGCCCATGCCGTGACTACCCCAATCCCGCCTTCCATAGGCCAGGGGCTGGCGACTAGCACCAAAGGCGTAAATCCCGATATCTGGGAAGGCATTGCCTTTATAAAATATAAACACATCCAACCAGAGTACAAGGGGAAGTAACACACAAAGTACAAAAGAAATTACTGAAAAGTAAATAGGCCAGGATACAAACCCAACTGAGAAGTACAGCTACAACTGATTGAAATTTCAACAGAAAAGAAAAGCAGCTGGAAGAATAGAAGCAGCTCCTGGGTCATCCACCTCGAATCCTGCCTGAAGGGTAGGTACAAATAGCACAGCTCCTGGATCGTCCACCACATATCCTACCTGAAGGGTAGGTACAGATAGCCTCCTCAACGCTCTCACCCGTAAACCTCTTCCAAGTATCGTCTTGTCTTGAAGTCCACCTCCGAGTACTGACTCGTCGTGAGGTCCACCTTCGTGTACCGTCCAGTCCTCACACACTCGGTCTCTGTCAGCGCTATCCATCGTCTGCATCCAACACAACGAGGTGCGGGCATAGCCCGTGCAGGGGTGAGTATAACGATACTCAGTAGGGACCCCGAGACCCTCAAGGTCTCACTAAATCCAACAAGGATAACCACAAAGAAGGTTCTCAACAGATAACCCTTACTTAGGTATAATCTCATACTTATAACTAAGTTATAAAGTAACCCATCTCATTCATGAGGAAACACAAAGGTTATGAAATCAACGGATAACCACTACTTAGGTATATTACCATACATATATCTAAGTTATCAAGTAACACATCTCAACCATGAGGAAATCACAAAGGTCATTGACTCAACACAAACCAGGATTTTCATTAATGACATCGAAACCACAACTGTTGAAGAGCTCCTCCTTTTTCGAGTACAATGATCATGTCACAACTCTGAGGTGCTGCTCACTACCCTTAGACTGCTGAGGTACTCCTCCTGTCAAGTACCGCGGGTCCGCACCCAAACACAGTAGTGCTCCCCGCCAGGGGTCTGCCACCCAAACACAGTAGTGGTTCCCCTAAAATCCTATAGAGGTACTCCTCCTGTCGAGTACCGCGGGTCTGCTGCCAACTACGAGTCTCTCCGTCCTCCATGGGTCTGCCGCCAAATACTGGGTGCTCCGTCCACTGGGCTAGTCGACTCACTACAAGTCGAATCGGTCAAGCAGTCGTCAGGTCTACAACTACTAGGTCTCCGCACTCCATACGCTCTTCTCTGAGAGGGTCTGCTCCACGAGCTACTAGTCGATACTCCAAGTATCACAAAGTCCCACAAATAAGTATCACAAAGTACTGCCTCGTCACAGGGGTCTCAACACATCAGACGTCGTGTCAATCAGACGCCTGGTCTGTGAGTTTTTAGCCTTTTCGTCCTGGGGGCCCGATTGGTTTCATGTACGAACCAACCTGAACGTATCTCAACTATGCCCCAAACTCTCATGGGGTATACTCATAGGGATTTTTTCTCAATGGGATTACCTATGCCGCTGACGGTTCGTCAAACGGACGTCCGGTCTGAAAGTTATTGGCTTTTCCGTTCTAGGGGTCCGGTTGGATTTCGGGTACAATCCAACCCGAACATACTCCAACTGCATCCAAACCTCAGGTGAAGTATGCAAAAAGATCCATCTCATCAAAAGGAATCCAAAAAAGTTGACGGCATGTCAATCGGACGTTCGGAGCTCAAGTTATAACCGTTTTCGCTCCGAGGGCCCTGTTGGTTTCGGGTTTGAACCAACCCGGCCATACCCAAAATTTACTGAAATCTTGAGTTTAATATACCAAAATGACCATCTCAATCCAAGGATCACTACGCAATATACAGTGTGTCGATCAGAGGTCCGTAGCTCAATACATGGGCATTTTAACGAATCTATCCGAAAATAGGGGGTTTGGGCCCGGTCCGACCCGACCCAATACCCCCTGGGTCGGCCCGAACCGGGTCGACTCGACCCGAGTCCGGTTCCAGCCCGGTGAGGCATGGCCCGGCCACGCGGCCAGCTGCGGCTCGGCCAGCGTGGCCGAGCAGAAGCCGTGGAGCGGGGGGCGCCGCCCCCTGCCGTTAATTGATGCCGGCGGCGCCAGCTGGCGCTGCTTTGCCGTCCCAGGATGCCGCGCGACCGTGGTATTCGACGGCCCATCGCTGAGGCTATTTCCGTAGAGGGATTTCTCTAGCGGCACACTGGGGCACCGGCACCTCCAGGCAGCTGGACGGCTCCGGCCGCTGCCTCCGGTCACCGGCGCCGCTGCGCCGGCAGTTCCTTTCGCGGACCACCGGATGC
Source organism: Viscum album (assembly GCA_963277665.1). NCBI lineage: Eukaryota > Viridiplantae > Streptophyta > Magnoliopsida > Santalales > Viscaceae > Viscum > Viscum album. Next base: position 141,880,115 of record OY728156.1, on the reverse strand, counting down.
GCTCCGGTGGTCCAATTTGCCCACCATCTGCACCTATAGCTCTCCCGAGACCCGTTCTTCACTACGATGCATTCCAAACGCTTTTGCAGTCTCGTTTCATCGTCACCCATCAATCCACGCATCAACAACAATATTCGGAGGGTCGTCGGGCCGTGTTTGTTCAACTTACGCCCTCCGCATTAGGCGTTATCAAATAACCAAGATTAAACAGTTTTTTATGAAGAACAAATAATCAATTTTATTTAAATAAAATTGAAGAAAACCATCACACAATCCCTTAAAGAAAATTTGAAGCAAACCATCCCGCAATCTCTTAAATAAAATTGGATCAAACCATTCCGCAAACAAATATTCCCAACCTACAATTAAAAAATATTCGCGGGTCAACTTGATAATGAGTTGATCCGAGTTCTTTATTTTTATAAGGAAAGAATCAGGGAATTATTTGTATACTCTAATTTAAACCCCTACCTCATGTCTTTCATCGTTTGTTGACGATATCATGAAAGGGAGCGGGCATCGGTTCGTTGCCGTCGGAAGGTGACGTCGTCATTTGCGAATTCCCCGCGGCGGTGTCTCCTCTGTTGATGGAAATCCGGGGAGTGTTCTTCATCGAGAAGGATGGTCGTTCTTCGACAAAGTAGATGAACCATCCTTCGTCGGAGGAATAAAATAATGGAGATCAGTTCTTCGTTCTAAGATGAAGAGCTTCAACAAAGGAGGAAACCACTTCTTCTTCTCAAGAGTTCTCTCCCAATCCTCACACAATATGGCATCTCCATTAAAATAAGGCCTTAAATTATTTTAATTTACCTTGACATGTATTTAAAAATTCATAAACCAAAACCTTAATTAATTTAAAGTAAGTTTGTTTAATTACTTAAAGTAGGTTGGAAACATTAATGGTGGGAGGGAGGGAGAGGAAAGGTTACTCAAATAAAGACGAGTTAACAAAATTAAAGATGGAGTTAGGGATTTAAGAGGGAGGTGAGGAGTTATGGGAAATGTGAAGGGATGGGGCTCGTGTGGGCCCCGCCTCACCAATATCCTCACATGGGTAGTTAGGGGATTGTGGGTCCCACCCTAACTACCCCATGTTGGATATAACCACTAGGATAAAGAATTAATTAAAAATTATTCCACAATTTTTATTCAATTATTTATTAATCCCCAATTTTTTTAACAACTCCTCCCAAGAAAATGCATCTTCGGTAAAGGTCCTTTTAAGCAATTAACGGTGTCATGGTTTCATCGGTGCCCTCAGATTTCAATTTCGAGTACCGGTTCAAAAGATAGAAAAACCTGCTCGTTCGTTCACTGAACGTACCCGAGATAAATTTTAGAAATTGATTCCGGGAACACCGGGCCTCGGAATCAGGTGCCGTCTGAAACCGTGCACTCAAAAAATTCCAAAGAAATTAAGAAAAACTTTTCCTTGAAATTTTCGGGTCTTTACACTCGATGCCTTACTTTTCAACAAGTGAAGGCGGAGCATCCGGTACCAGTAGGCTTCGTTCAGCCTTTAGAGGTCCCAAAGTGGAAGAGGGATGAGATATCAATGGACTTCATGACGGGTCTTCCACGTACGTACAGGGGGAACGACTCAATTTGGGTGATCGTCGACCGACTTACCAAGTCGAAAAAATTCCTCCTGACCAGAGACGATACGAGCCACCACAGAGGAGGTGCAGGTCATTCAGGAGCGGGTCCTGCGTGGACGGTTGATTCCTCTGGTGCATGTTCGCTGGTAGCATGAGAACCTCCAGAAGAGCACATGGGAGCAGGTGGTTCAGATGCATGCTCAGTACCCTCTTTTGTTTCCCTATTGTGTGTTATAGCTTTACGAGGACATAAATCCCTGAGGCGGGGGTAATGTAAAGACCCAAATATTTCAAGGGAATTTTTTTCTTAAATTCTTTGGAATTTTATGAGTCCGCAATTTCTAACGGCATCTGATGCCGAGGCCCGGTGTGCCCGAAATAATTTTTTGAAGTTTTGTTAAGCTTAAATTAACGTGCGTAAGAATTTTTACTGAAAAAGTGGAATAACTCTTAAATGGTTACTCGGATCAGAAATCCGAGGGTACCATTGCACTCAGGATGGCGGGTTTACCCTAGGTGCGACTTAAGTTTAGTCGGCATGAGCCTCCTGTGAGAAATTCCCAAAATGGTATAACCGTAAATAAAATAATTAAATAAATTATTTTATTATTCAAATTCTTATAACTCACAAATGGTAGCTCAGAATAAAAATCCGAGACCACCGCTGAACTTGTGAGGGCATGCTTTATTTAAGTAAATACTAACTTTGGCTAGCGTCAGCCACCATAAAAAGTTAGTTTTTGGCCACAAATAAAATAATTAAGTAACAATTATTTTATTGTTAAATTCATAACTTCTAAACGGTGAGTCGGATTACAAATATGAGAGTATAGTTGTGTTTTTTGGGGCTTGTTTCACCTAGTCCACGCCTAACCTCTACCAGCACGAATTGAGGGTGACTAATAATAATTTTTCAAACTTTTTTTCGAGTACGTTCAGTAAACGTACGTTCGGGATTTTATATATTTTGAAATACTACTCAAAATCAAAATCCGAGGACACCGATGAACTCGTAGCGCCGGTATTCGCCTAAGGGGACCTTTACCGCAGTTGCATTTGATTGGGAATAGAAGTTAATATTTGGGATTCTTAATAAATTGAATAAAATTATGTGTTACATAATTTTATTTTTATGTGGTGGTTATTTCCTTTAAAGGGAGGTTGGTGGTGGGCCCCAAACCCACATAACCTCTCATGAGAGGATAATTTGTGGTGGGGCCCACACAAACACCTACCCTTTAAACTCCCTTGAACCCCCTTGAACTCTTGGAATTCCATGTTTTAATACTTTCCAACACTCCACCATAAATGAAGAGGATTAATTCAATTTTTGAATTCAAATCTTTTTGAATCCATCTATCCACATTTAATTTAATGTGTTGTCACTTTTTATGAGGGATAACTCTTGGGTTTTGTGCCATAAAAATAATAGAGAACAATCTCTATTATTTTGGCTTATCTTGGTGGAGAGCTAAGGGGAAGGAGGAGAAGAGGGAGAGCCTTCTTCCAACGAAGAATGACGTCCTCTCTCGATGAAGAACGGCGATGCCCAAAAAGGATGCCTATCTTATTCTCTCTTCCTCCACGTCAAGGGAGAAGGCACCACCCGTGAAGAACATCGCCAATGACTAATGACTTTTTCCTCCGACGTTGATGGAACAATATCCGTCTTGCACGACGTTGTCTTCCGCGACGCCCGACTTCTGCGGCGCTCGTCCTCTGCGGCTCATCGATGTGCAACATTCTTGAAATCAAGGTAGGGGTATTTGTTTAATTTTAATTGAATAAAATTATATCCTTGATTCTTTGATGTTTACCCTATTCGTCTTTTGTTATCATATAACGTGGAGGGCGCAGACTGAACAAACACGACCCGACATCCCTCTATTTGGTTATTGTTGATTGACGACGGAGGCGAATCGAGAGGGTGCGGTGCCGTCGCACCGCGCTGGAGGAGAACAACGAGGCAGAAGGGGCAGCGACGACCGGAGGCGGTGGCGGCAACGACGGCTGTGTTCCAGCCACTTGGAGGAAAACGCGGCCCGCAACCGCGGGCCGCTCGGCCAACGAAGAACCGGCCGGCTTCATGCCGACCGGGCTGGAAGAATCGTCCGACTATGGCTGGTCGGGCTGGAGAAGACGGCGACACCTCTTGGCGTCCCGCTGCGGGTGAACCATGGCCCACAACCGCGGGTCACCTGCTGGATGAACCGACCGACTGCCTGCCGGTCGGGCTGAAGGAAACCGCAGCGCCTACGGGCGCCGCGTGCGGAGGAAACACGACCCGAAACTTCAGGCCACTCGAGATGGACAAAACCGGCCGGCTTTGGCCGGCCGGGCAGCAAGGAGGGGCGCCGCCGCTCGGCACCGCCGGGCGAGCCGAGCCGGGCCACAACCGCGGGCTGGGTCTGTGGGTGGGCCGCGCCCCACCGGGTCGGGCCGACCCCCAAACGGGTCGGACCCTCCGGGCCGGGTTCACGGGTGGGCCGCACTCCACCGGGCTGGGCCGACCCCCAGCCGGGTCGGACCTGCCAAACCGGGTCGGGCCGACCCGCCAGCCCACAAGGCTTGATGGGCCGGGCCCGTTTTGCTTAAACGCGGATATCTTTTAGACCGCGCGTCCGATCGACGTTCCATCTACATCACTAGGACCCTTGCAACTAGGCGGTCCTTTTGCGATACTCTAAGTGAGTTTTGGAAAACTTTGGAAAATGGCCGGGTTTAGAATGAGCGTAAATCTAACCGGGCCCCTGGAACGAAAATACCAATAACTCTCAGACCTGGCATCTGATCGACGCGCCGTCTGTCGCGTTGGGTTCCTTTTGATGAGACGAAACTTCGGGATACATCAAATCTGGACTTAGTGATAGTTGATGTATCAACCCCTTTGCTAAAGGAGCAGACCCTCCCGGAATCGAGCATGCTGTTTGCGAGAACGCTAGAGAAGGCTACGACTGTGACGTCTACCGTACTGGAATCCTTCGTGGGTTCGATGAAAATGACTACCATACTGGGATCCTTCATGGGTTTGATGAAGATAGAAATTGTATTGGAATCCTCCGTGGGTTCAACATCGATGACTACTGTTCATGTATCCTATGTGGGTCCGACAGTTTTGACCTCTGTACTTGTATCCTGTGTGGGTCCGACATAGTAGCTGGTCTTGTATCCTATGTGGGTCTGAAAACTTAGTTGGTCTAGTATCCTATGTGGGTCCGATAGCTTAGATAGTGATGACTACAATTCTTGTATCCTGTGTGGGTCTGAAAGTTTTGACCTCTGTACTTGTATCCTGTGTGGGTTCGACAGAGTAGCTGGTCTTGTATCCTGTGTGGGTCCGACAGCTTAGCTGGTCTAGTATCCTGTGTGGGTCCGACAACATAGATGAATCAGTGACTACGTCTAATCATCTCTATCGCTATACAAAAGATATATACCTGTGTGAGCTGAGTCTTCAATTTCAATCATTATCATCAATGTGATTGACTTTACTTCCTGTGTGGATCGGGTTGTGCTTGAGCTCGAGAGTTTGAGCTAAACTGAGATTGATAACTTAGGTATATGTATGAAAATATACCTAAGTAGGTTTTGTTGATACTTCATGATTGTATCTTTCCTTTTTTGGTTTATCCTTCGTGGATTCTGGGTGACCTTCGGGGGTCTCGGGGTCCCTACTGAGTATCGTTAAACTCACCCCTACACGGGCAATGCCCACACTTCGTTGTGTTGGTTACAGACGACGAACAACACTGATCGAGGCAGAGTGTTGTGGAGATGGACGGTACCTGGAGGTGGACCACTTGGCGAGACGTACATGGAGCGGATGGACGAACCTGAGGTGCTAAAGAGGCCATATGTACCCACCCCTCAGGTGGGATTCTCAGAGGATGACTCAGTAGTTGCTGTTTACTTTTCTGTAGTTGTAATTTACTATTGGGATTTTATTTTCGGCCCCATTTACTTTCCAGTAGACTCTTTTGTATTCAGTTTTACATAGAGTTTACTTCCTATTACGCAGTCTGTTGTGGTTGTTTACTTTTATAAAGGCAATGCCTTCCTAGCTTAGGGAATTACGCATTTGGTGATAGTCGCTAGCCCCTGGCCTATGGAAGGTTGGATTAAGGTAGTCACAACACGGGCCCTGAGGACGGGTCGTGACATATGATTTAATAATAACATTTCAAACATATAAAATGTTATTAAGAAATTAAATATTTGATAAAATTTTATTATATTAGAGATAAAGAATCTACGTGTCGAGTTGGACTTGACGTAAGGAACACTTTACCTTAAAAACCTCATCTTTATTTTTTGTATGATTTATTTTATAAATACTTTTTTTCCATGTCCATATTATTAAAATTATTTTATGATTTTATTTATATGGGCATAGATAATAGACATTTTATGTCACTTTCAACTTTATTTTAATTATTTTCAAAATAAATATTTTGACATATTTTATACTAAAAGTTTTGAAAAAAGGGAAAAAGGAATGTTCTATTTTATCATATATGATGCTAATGTATTTTTTACACCACCAAAACCATTATTTTATGTTTTAATTCTTTTCGAAATATCATGTTTTATTCAAATAAAAACCCTCCTTCCCTTTTTTCTAGGTATTTTCATAAATGTTTTTAAATGGAATGGATATTTCAATATTCAGAAATGTTTATATTATGAGAGAACATAATGTTTTTATGAGTATAATTATGGTAATGAAATATTTTATTTTTTATAATTATGTTATAGTTATTGGGAATTTTTTATGACGCTGAGGGAGTATGATATAACTCTTGATGATGGGTGAGCCTGATACAGTTATCCAATGAATTGGGTAAAGGGATGGAGTTAAACAGTTATAGGTTTATCCTAAGATATTATTGGAATTTAAAAGGTAGGTAATTACATTTTTAAGAGTGATTGTAAGAGTGATATGGAAATTATTTACCAAGTAACCAATACGATTTATTAATTCTTACTCTGTGTTTTTTTTTGAAATATTATTATTTCACAAGGTAAGATAACAAGCTTATGTTTTTAAAAGGAAGTTTATGCTACGTTTTAAGGGTGGGATGTATAAATTTTTGAAAAACTTTTCATGAGTTTTTCATGAGTGAAATTAAACATTTATGAGTTTACTTTTTTTCCTTTAATATTTGTTATAACTTTTTTTATGAAAAACTTTGGGTAGTAAATTTGATTTATTGGGTAATAAAATGTTTATTTTTATCTCAATATTTATTTTTGAAAAAAGAAAATTTTTATTAGTATTCATGTATGTCCCTTACTGAGATTTTTGTGTACATACCATGTTTTCAAATGTTTTTCATAGGATTTTAATGACGGGAAGAAACAAAGAGGAAGTGAATTTGAAATTCATTAAGAGTTTTCAGGAAAATAATTCATGTAATACTATAAAGGTTTTACATTATGGAAAAAATGGATACTGAGTGAAAGTGTACACTTTTTAATTTATGAATTATTTATGTAAGAGTTGTGAACTAATTATATAAAAAGATAAACCAAAATGATCCTAAAAATGAAAGAAAGTGAATTATTTTTTAAATATTCCATTTATGAATTGTTTATGTCTGGGTCCTTATACATTGGATATCATTTTCATTACAATATTCAACTTGTTCAATTTATAAATCTCAATTTTCAAATTAGAAAATTTTTCATCATATAAGATATCATTTTTGATATATAATCAAAAATACTTATTCAATTTTTTTTCTTATTTTCTAATTATTGGTTCATGAAGTGACACATTTTGAGCTCATATTTTAGAAAAAAATGTCATTTTTGTATCACCTATATCAATGCTAATTTTATCTTTAGTTAATTATTAATCCTTAAATTTAAAAATCATCAAATTTTCATAAATTTAATTGGTAGTCTCACCTTTATATTCATCCTCAATTGTCACTATATTCATGATTATATAAGAAGTTCATGTTATTGAATTTATATAAATTCTTTCCTTTTCCCATTTTCAGAATATTTTGATGCTTAATACTTTAAGGAACTTCTTGGATTCACTTACTCATCATCACTAACTTCATCTTATTCCAATTTAGGAAAATTTTATATGAAATTTATAATAGATCGACACTCAAAACATTTAAGTAGAAGATTTTCCTAAAAAATTCCTCTGCCTCTTCTCATACTTCTGGAAATTAATGATATGTTTGTGTAAACTGTCACTTTGAAATATTCTTTATCATTAAATTATTACTCATCTACATCGATATATTTTCTAATATTTTTATAAAAATACATTAAATAAATTTTACTATCAAACATTATTTTCTTCTTAAAGATACTTCTCTTCTGTATTTTATAAGAATTCAGAATATTGTGTAGATCATCCAATGGAAGTCTACTCAGATCATAGTTCTCAAGATTTAATGCCTTTGCATCTCACTTATCTAGAAAAATACATATTTTCTTCTCAAAAATCATAGAATATTATAACTAATGACCAAATACTTTGATTTCACTCATAATTTTATTAACTTTAGTAAAAAATTAATCAACTTTTTCATCACTTTTCATTTTTATATATTTATATTTCAACATCAAAACCTATATATTGTCTTGATTCACTTTCATATTTCCATTAAAAATGTTTTCTAATTTATCCCAAATTCCCTTTATAGTCTTTATGAATTTCATTTTGAGAAAATTATTTACTAAAAGAGATGACAATATGGAATTTTAGGAAAAAATGTCCTTCTCCAATTTATTTTCATCAAGTTATATCATAATATCACCTTAAACATGAGTATAAATTATAAGTATTCATTAGGGTGTAATAATAATTATTATAATTAATGTAATTCTTTAAATACCTTGCAAAAGATCACCCATGAAATAAATAAAACACCACTCTAAAACCAAAAATGAAGAATACTATAAAATAAAAAACCTCACACTAATGATTCCTCTATAACCTTCTGATCCTTGTCTAATATAGTCAATAAAAACAATAAGAGTTGAAGAAAAATGCCTACAAACTACGAAGGTATCCATAGGTTATGCATAAATCATTCATCGAATGAATGAGACTCTATTTCACCCACAATATTCTATAAATTCAATGTGATAAGGATAAAAAAGAAGATAAATTCTGGTTTTAGGGAGTCTCTATCGAGTATAAAGAATCACACACTCACTTCTATCACATGGAAATAGATTAATATAGACATGAGGAAAATACTAGGTGCTAATTAATTTACTCATGAATTTTAATATATAATTAAATTCCATGGTAGGTTCATGTATCACATATATAAATGCAACTCACTATATGTTTCATCTTAATAAATGATTCCTTAAATGATATCCAATATGGGAGAGGTAATCCATCCATGTCATCAAAGTCAGTGGCATAATATACCATGAAAAATGACATATCCATGTATCACATGTAAGTTGTGGCTCATATAATACACCCATTTGAATCACATACGAAATAGGATTTAGGGAATATATATCCTCATTATCCAAATTTCACTGAAGTTTAAAATATTTTGTACATTTCACCTTATATTGTATCATATATAATAACTCCTAAAATCATACCCAAAACTCCTTTATATATCTTAGAAAAAACTTTTGTAAAGCTATCCTGAACTTCACCTTGTATCATATCATATGAAATACCTTGTGAATACCAATCCAAAATTACTTTTTGGATTAACTATAAAACACTTTTAGACTATCTCTCTAAGTCAAACTCAATCCCATTTTGGTTAACAGTAAAGTATGATCCCATGGGATTTTATAGTGTTGAAAAAAATACAAATCACTAGATCTAAAAATGTAATAAAATTGTGGAATCTATAAAATAATCAATAATACTCAATCTAAAAAGGAATCTGGTGTAATATTTATCAAACAGATGTATATTTATACCTATTTCCACCAATATGCATCATAAGAAAAAAAATGAATTCTCATATTTTACCTTTGTCTAGGACATCAAGTGATTATGGAACATGGAGTGTGTCAATCCCATATAGCCTACTCATAAATTCTTTATTATCAGAGTATAGACTGAATTTTTCGATGAATACATCAAATATCATTCATCTATATGGATGAGCACAAGACATAACAATCATTTAAATAGATAAGAAAATAATATGTACTTTATAGGTGTGTATGCACACTCCAAAGTCTATGTCAATCAAGGGAAAAATTTCATACTCATCATATGAGAGGATAAATCCTATATCTAGTCGAGATATAACTGGTGACATGATCAATAACATAACCAACCAAACCCTATCTAGATAACTCAACATGTAGACTTATGTAAGTAGGGTATTAAAGTATAGAGGTTGTTATGATAGGTATCTTACCAAACTCTAGTAGTGGGGTCACAAATATGATCCATCCATACCTATTATACCAAAGACATTGTGTATGGCACTCCATGAGGTCTTCTTAGTGGGTTATCTTGTACACAAAAACAACTTTTTATGACTCATGAGTATATTTAATATCTCTATAAAAGAATCCAACTCATGATAACATTTATATTTCATTATAACTTATAATAATCTATGATGAAAATCATATAGGGATAAATAAAAGACATACCTTGAGAGTTCAATTATCATTACACTTCATGAAATATGTATTAATAGATACAATTATGTAGCTAATGTGAAATACTGATAAAGTGGATATTTACACTAATATGATATATTTTATATCCTTAAAACTGTTTTTAGAATACTTAAAAAACCCAATATAAGCTCATATATATCATATCATATATGATAAAGTGTAAGATCAATATTATATATGCTGCACTTTCAGGTATTTTTTAATTCATTGCATCATATGTAATTCTTATCACATCACTATGTGACCATATTATAAAATCCTCATGATATTATCTTTTAGTGAGTTAAATCTATGAAGTAGGAAAATTTGAATAATAATGAGATTTAGGAATCATGTTCCTAACATTAATCTTTTTAAACATATTCAAACTTCTTAACTTCTTAACATTAAATGCTATGATGTTAACTTCAGTTGTCTAGATAAAACTCTATTATTTCATCACCATCATCCTTGGAACCATTTATATTAAACTTTTTCCTTGAAATCTATCATAAATAATGTAACTATTTTCACTATCTTTTAACAACACATCTTAAACCCCTTTTAGGATAAAGAGTGATATTCAATTTTTAATGGTAACTAATGTAAATCTTCCATATTTAACTTTACCATGATACCCTAAACTATTTTAGGATATCAAGTTAAATATCAAATAAAAATTGGACTAGTATTATCTTTTATTCATTTTCTTTGATCCTATATAAGTTAAAAACATACCCCCACTAGCATCTTCAACAATATTCATTTCACATCACTTTTATAAAAAACAGAACATTATTTTTGTTTGATAATGAACACTTGTTTACTTTTAATGATAATATTTATAAAATAAAATATTATTACTACATGGTATTCTATGTGTTTGGAACATTTTATTTTAAAAATTATTTTTTTCTAAAATATAAAACTGATAAGTGGTGGGAACAAATTTCTTCATATTTTAAAAAACATCAGGATAAACACGTTATCCTGGATAAAACATTTTTATCCTTATGCCCATTTAAAAATATGTTATAAAATTTAATGAATCATAAACCATGTGTGTAAAATCAATCATATCTTGTTGTTCATAACACATTTTTTAGCTAACAAACTCTCTTATCATATAAGTAAAATAATATAAAGATACACATCCTTTATTGTGATTCTTATAAGCTTGAAACATTCCTTTAAATTAACATATTTGTTTAACAACTCTTTACTTTATCATTTGAATGAAAACTACAAGATTAATTAATTTTTCTATTATTTTTGAACTTATATATATTTAAAACACTTGTAAAATATACATTCAGTGTCACATACCCTTCAAAATTAAATAATTGATTTATAAAAACATTTATAACTGAGGTGGACATTCCATGGAGTTTCCGAAACTATTTCAGGTATTCTAGATAATATAATAAAATAAATCATTAATTATCCTTAATAATGACCCTAGGATTCAATGAGCATGAATTTATCCTTGAAGAAACATTTTTGTACTTTTCAACTAACTTTTATTCTTTCAGTTCGAACTTTTACCCACTTGTTATTTCTATACAACACTTAGAACCTACACATATTATACCCAATCTATATATTCTCAATATTTTTTGAAAATATGGTAAAGATTTCTTTAATTCATTCACATTTTTAGAGGATTTATATAAATTAAAATATGATGAATTCTTTAACCTGAACAATCCATTTATAGTATCACTTAAATCATGTTATAGAATTAAAAAAATCATAACTATGTGTATCTATAAAAACAACCATCTCATTTTATTAAAAAATAACTATCTACATGTTCCAGTAAAAATAAAAATGAGATAAAAAATATATCTTATGATAAGTTTATCCAAGATCTAAGAATCTACATCATCAATGAAACAAATCATTTTTTCTATTACTTGAAAGAAAACTTAAATATCATTCATTTATTTCACATATTATGATCTACTATATATTTAAAACTTTTGTAAAACATACTATTAATATCATATATCTATCAGAATAATCCTTAATTAAACCTTTAGTCTCACCAAATCATTAACATATTCAATCATATTGAATATCATTTGGCTTACCCAATCATATTGAGTATATGAAACTCAAATTCGATAGATCATTTAGAATATAATTATTTTTAAACATTAATTGAACCATTTTATTCTTCCATAAGCATATAGATTCATATATTGGACAACTTATAAAAATTTATTACCTAGTAATAGGTATTTCTCTAGAACATTGAATATTTATTTACTTAAGAACTATTCTTAAGTTTCCAGTCCTAAGAATAGCTTATAATAAGCTTATACTTTTCAAGAATTATTTTTAATTCTAAATTTTATGATGATGATGATGTTATACATCTAAAATAAAATATTTTATTAGATGAGTATCATGTTTTGTTCAAAATTTAATATGGTATTATATTAAATATGATCCCACTAAAATTATCCCCCTTATAAAATACATCAGATCCATTAGTGGTATAATATACATATTTTACAAAGAAATGAGTCTGCTTGGAGTTCCTATCACCACTTATCTATTTAGGTAAGGAATCATACCAATAATACCATATATATTAATCTTAGATAGTTTATCAGACAACCCTTAGTCCAATCCATTATATGGATACATTCAAATTTATTCCTCTAATAATCTAATCCTAGTAGGGTCTCTTGACTAGTGTAACCCAAATAAAATTCCAAGAACAAGCTAAAAAAGGAAAATCTAGGGTCACCCAGTTATGGAATAACCTACTAAAGGATGTTCCAATGTCACCCATCACTTTATTACCATATATGAGATAATACATGGGTACCCAGCTATGGCATGACCTACCCAGTTGTATGATCAAGGTCTTGACAAGTGCCTCTTTGGAAGGAATATAACAGTTAATATCTAAATGAGTTTAATCTCACCATATTATCTCATATTTGTTCCCCTGTATATGAATTCTTATAATGATTTAGTTTTTGAATCCTATTCCCTCGACCAAGTCAATATGTTCAATCTATATTGGCGTATAACTCTTTAAACGACCCCTAAGTTTTCATTCCCCAAATATTGGTGCCAACCATATTTATACATATCTAAATTTATTATATGCATAAGATACATGAACAATTCATGTAAATGTGTAGAGTTATATGAGATTGATAATCTACACATGAGTGATCTTGGAGTGATAGATAACCAACCCCACTCACCCTTCTAATAATGGCATAAGCTTTCAGTCTAGTAGGTAGTTCGACCCCATGTTCCTTTCCCTTAGGGAGACTTTACCCCAGATATAATTCAATCCTTGATATCTCTAATACCTAATATATACAAACTATATTCAATAACTAAATTCAAGTTAATAACTCCAATTACAAATTAAGGTCAAGGAAGATGGAAAACTAAATTTTATGGAGTAGTACCAAGCATGAAATGAAAGGCTCTCTCTCCGAGAAGTAATTTAACACATAAATAAAGAAAAAATATATCCACAATATTTTTTTTATATATGAATAAATAATTAAATAACTTAAAAATAAATGAACATTTCAAATATTTAAACATGAAATAACCATTTATAAATAATTCATAAATAAAATCTAACTATAAACATAATTTAAATTAACTAATACATTATGGAAATCCCAAAATTATGAATATAACCACTTTATATTCATCTCAATATGAACATTTCATATTCATCATTATATGGATTTTCATTTTAAATATATGATATTTTCATGAATTACATACAATTGTATAATTCCTTTTCAATTATGTAAACATTTTACATAAAGTAGATATCACATTTTTAAATATTCCAAATAAGACCCATTTTAAATTTATACAATTCAAAATAGTTAATTATGAACAATTAATAATTAAAATATAAACAATTTTATATTTCATCCTTATTTATGTAATTTATAAACACTTTATAAATTAATTATTATGATTATAAAATAAATGTTTTTATTTATAATCCACAAAGCATGGAATATAATTTTTTTAAAAGGTATTTTAAATATAAAATCTTAATATTTAAGAAACATTTAATAATAAATGTTTTGTAAACATTTATTAATTATATTTAATAAATTAATAAACTATTTATTAATTAATAAATATCCTAAAAAAACTTTCTATCATTATTTATAAACATTTTATGAATAATTAGAATACTTAGAAAAATATAAATTTTAAGGTTTTTCTTTAACCTTACACAGGAGGGATCACATGATTAAAGGTAAAAGCCATTACCTTTATATAGATCACCTGTATAAAGGTAACCAAGTGGTTACCTTTAGGCATGAAAATTGTGTAATGGTAAAAAATCTGTTACCTTTATGTAGCCCAGCTATATAAAAATAAACCATCAGTTACTTTTACATAGCCCAACTTAATAAAGGCAAAAATCGCCATTTGCAATAGGACCATGACTATCTCCACAGTGTGGTGGACTTATCCTACCCGTTTTATATGTGTTAATTCATAACACGATGGTTTTAAATGGTTACCACCATACCATATGACTTTGTGAGGTGGTGCCAAAAGAATCACCCCTTATGAACTATGATGTAGCGACATGCTATTTCAGTTCTATGAGGGATTACTATGGTGTCGTAAAGGCTTAGTTTTGGCATGGTGATAGAAAAAATGTGCTATATTTTTCTAGTTCTTTATTCCCACACATGATTTCATAAAACTAAGATCATGGGATTTCTTTGATACCACTTTTAGGATTAATTAGGGTTTAATAACACTTATTAGAAGAAGCATAAGCAATTAAATCCATTTCCCAAGATCACCCATGCAAAAAATATGAAATCACTTTGAAACTAGAAATGAAGAATACTATAAGGCGACCTACCTTACACTAATGATACCTCTATAACCTTTTGATCTTTATCTGATATTCTTGATAATGAGTGTATTAGTGGCATAAAAAATCCTCCCACCTCTACAGGTATACATGGATTGTGCCTAAATTGATCTTCATACATATGCGGTTCTCCTTCACCCATTAAGTGATAGTACCTCAATGTGATACATGTTAATAAAGAGAGATCTTTACCTTTCATGGATTCTTGACTGATTATAAATAATGACACACTCATTATCGTCATATGATAATGGATTTATATATCCACAAGGACACTTCTCAATGCTAACAGATTTTATCATGCATTATAATGTATGAATAAATTCCATGTCATGTTCATATATTTTATACATGAATTAAACACCATGTATGTTTATGAAAAGTTTTCTTAAATAATAGCCAATGTGGGAAAGTTCATCCAACCATGTCATCAAAGTCAATGATATAATATGATATGCAATAAGATATATCCATACATCACATGTAGGTTTTATCTCATATGACCCACCAATTTGTATCATATACAAATTAGGATTTAGGGCATTTATCTCCTATAAGAATACCATTAGTAGCAGCCTCCAAAAAATTCCTAACTTATGGTGACATCTAATATTTCAATATATATTAATTTTTCCCATATAAAGTTGTAAAACCTTTATTAATAACTAAAAAAAGGTTTTCCATTTTCACAATATAAATTTTGAGACCAAATATTCAACCATAGAGGAACACCTTCTTGATTTAGAAAAGATAGAGAAATTTAGAATACCAATTGAGTTAAAAAATCTTCTTATCAATAAGCTTAAAAATTCTTGATCTTTAAATAAAACATAGACTTATTCGATACCACTTATAATGGACCCAAACATGGTATAGATTCACTGAGATAAAGGGTGGGGGTGAATTAGTGAACAATGAACTATTTTTCCATTTATTATTTCTTTTGAAATCAACCTCTATCACTTGCTAGAGTTAACAGTCTAATTACTTAAATCACAAAATTGAGGAATAAAAACAAACACCGATGCTCATTTTACAAGAACCACTTTTCAAAATGAGTACTTAATTATTTTAATGATTAAAAATCACCCAATACCATATGATTCACATGAATAACTACCATGGATACAACAATCTTGGTTTATCCAAGAACTAGTGTTGCAAGAATACAATAGAGTAGCCACTCAACTCAAGAATACCATATTTCACCTTGATCAATATTGTTACTAATGTTGTCTTGTCTTCACATAGGTAGGGATCATCCTTTTCCTATATATTATTGTCTTCTTATAATTGTATAGGAGTCCCATTACTTTTCTTTAATATAGAACCTGTTTGATGATTATACACATAAACCAATTGTGTACTCTTTCTCTCATTATTATTCTATTTTCATAGTAGCAAAAACTCTTATTCTTATTCTTATATATTTCTACAAACACTTATCCATGAACACTTCTACTTATATATTCTATATATTCAATAATCATGTAAGATCCAATATAAATACATATTACAAATAAAGAGACTCTTATTTAATTGTAAAATTTTATTTTCAATTTCAAATTCAAACTAAAAACTGCTGTTCAACTTCTATTCAAATTTTATTATTATTGGATTTGTTCAGGTCAGCATGTAATGAAATCATACCTCATGGAATGAAAAATAAATTTTCTTTAACTACTATAAAAACTTTTTCTTCCTTTTAGGTGTGAAAACCTCAACATAAAACAAGACTTCTCCCTACCTCAATTCAACCTGGAGCTTAATTATCACAACTATGCATCACAACATGACTTCATCTTGCAAACCACACTTAATTATTTACTAAAATATGGATTTATCAACATATAATGACTATATATAAAATAATATTGGTATTTGTAATCATCTTTTCATTTGTTTATTGAATCTTAATTTGGCCATAAACTTTATGGAGCAACCCTTATTCTCCAATTGTTTGTATCTAGATTTCTATTCATGATATTTAATCTATAAAAAATATATTTAGCATTATCATATTCATTTTTTATAAAGTATGGAACCCTTATGTATCACCAAAATGAAATTTATGCATCATTATATATTATAGAGTGACTCTTACACATCACCCCAGAGTTACCTTTATGTATCATTATAATGACCCTTATGTATTTACTTTTCATATAGATAAACCCTTACATATCAATGGATTTTAATTTTATGTATTAACGCCCTCTAATTATCCCTATAATTTCCCTTATGTATAATAAAATTTACTATTATATACCAAGGGCTTTTCCATTTTTTATACCATCAACATAGATTGATTCTTGCTATGAGCAAGATTAATCTTACGTATACTGGGATGGGTTTTTCCTATGTTAATTTTATAGTATGTTTTATCATAGTTACTTTTATATATTAGTGTGTGTTGGAAAAATGTTCCATTTTCCAGTTCATCTACTTAGAGTTTCTCTTACGTATTGAGTAAATAAACTCTTATGTATTAAGGACTTTGTTAAATTTATGACCCAATTCTATTAAACACAAAAAAACTTCCATACTTCATCCAAACACAACTAGACTTATTAGAAGTTCTTTAAATCACTCTAAAACTATGGAATTCACTTGGATTTAAATGAAACACCATGTAACACTTGATTTGGAACATTATTTTTGTATTTAAATTAAAATACTACATAATAACTATATCCACTTTTTTCACTTATATATTTCTTTTTATTTTTCTTCTCAACATAATAAACTCCACCTAGGTCTCAAAAACATCCCCAAGGTCACAAACACATCAGATATCAATATATTCTTTATTCATGGGTTCAAAAAATGGATTAATTTACTAATTCAATTACGAATCATTTAGTACTTATGCGTCTTTTTTTCTAGGGAAAATGTCCTAATAACCTTTTAATAGAAAATGTGAGTGGGACTATAGACCATTGGATCTTATACATAGTAATGAATGTGTTCTAAGGAGTACTCAAGAAATTTTTATTTATTAGTACTTTTTAAACTTTACTAGTGAATCCAGTTGGTATGGTTATGTGTTTCTTATTAGAAACAAGTTTGAAACATTTCATAGGTTCAAAGATTTTTATAATGAAGTACAAAACTATAAAATCCTAACCTAAACCATTAAGTCCATGTTTAAGGGTCACATGACCTCATGCAAGCCTCCTTGTAAGAAAGAGGCCATCAAATAGCAATGAGGGTCTAATTCTATTAGTGGGGAGATTATACCCTCAATATCTTGTTATAAGACGAATGATAGTAATAAATAATATAATAGATAATATAATAAAATAATCAATTTACATGCAAAAATTGAAGGGATGTTATATATGTTACACAAGTAATAAAAAGGTCTCCCAAAATTCATTCCAAACATAGTAAATAAATTCAATAAATAATTAAAGAAATAAACTTTACGTCCAATGAAGTCAATCTAAGTCCACCACTAGCTCCATACTCCTATACTCAGTCATTGACTGTAGGGCCCTTTCCCTTTACCATATTTCTACTCATGAAATATACAAGCTCACTAAAGTTATTGAGTAGGGTGTAACTATAATACTCATTAGGACACCACCACTGTTTCCTTAATTTGCGTGTACATGCATAAGAGTGTATAGAATGTTAAACAAATAAATTTTCACTTAAGTAACAATCATACCAAGAATTCATTCACTAAACAAGATGCCGCAAACCCTGGTTTCATCTGCTTTGAACCCTTTCTAAAAAACATCGAAACAGTAATGGATACATCAAAAATGTAGGATCCAACCAAAAGATTCTAAATAGCTGTATAGGCCATAGCCCTCCATGCTATAGCACACCGGGCCATCATACTATGTCACTATCTCTCAGGTCAGGTCACATAGACCATCATGTACCACTGCTACCACACTAGTATTTTCACTCATAGCTGTCATGCCCTAAATGCAGGACACTCTAGGCCATTATACCCCAATATCTCCACACATGTCAGATCACTCATGAACATAATTACCATAGGTCAAGACACATAAGGAAATCATGGCCCATCATTTATCTTAGTATTATCCTCATATCACATGAAGTGACTAAACATTCTTCCCTATTAGGGCTAACAACCCATGATAGGTCCACCTGTCACTTTGGTATCTTGCATAATACAAAAAAATACAACTGCTTCCTAAAAATATAACAAGTAAATAGTGGTATCATATCAATGAACACATAACATATCATGAGTGTGAACAAATCAAAACCTGAAAACATGTGATTTAAGTCATCACAATCTAACTATATCAATACATCTCATTATATCATGATAAAAAATAAACATGGCCTCAACTCTGTAAGTAAATTATTACCACAAAATTCATCGATGTCAAAATTAAGGATAAACCACCATGTCTGGTTAGAAATCTAGAGTGGGAACCTCAATAGTCAAGAAAACTTTCACACAGGCCTTACTATTACAGTTGTCGGTATGTCAACGCTTGAGTTACATCATGGGTTCCAAGAACCGAAATTAGTAATTTTATTTTAAAAAGAAATAAAATATCAAATGTGATTATAATTTCTATCTCCTGAATAATTTCCAAATTATCATTTTAGGTTATTCATTCACTAGTGGTCTTCTATTTAAAAATAATAATAAAAACCCATTTTCATAATTATCCTTTGATTACTTCCATAATTATCCTTTGATAATTTTCATAAATTATCTATTCATAATTATCCTATGATAATTTATTATAAATTATTATTTTATAATTCTATGAAAATATATTTTGATAATTCTTTACAATTATCTTTTATAATTTCATGCTATTATCATTTAATATTTTTTTTATAAATTACCCTTTTAAATTTTGTGCAATTATTATTTGATAATTTCTTTTACAATTATATTTATTTATTCTATGAAATTATTGTGTGATAATTTTAACAATTATACTATTAATTTTACACAATTATCATATACTAATTTTCTAAATTATCCCTAGATAAATTAGTATTTATCAATTTATTTAAGTTCAACCATTTTTCTGATTGAAACAACACTATCCTTTGATAAACACTAATATTTATTATTTTATTATTCAATCTCTATTTTTTCCACAATTTTGATAAGAAAGGATAAAAAAAAATAATCAAAAACCTTTATATGGGTCAGGAACTACCACACAATGCCTGCTGATTAAGGAGAGTAGCCACCACACCTGGAATCAAAGCCTCCTGATCATACATAAGGTATATCTGAGTTGTTTGTGAAGTTGAAAATATTCATCTAATAAGAACCCCAAAGCATGTATATTTCATAATTTTCCCAAAAAAATCCAAATTTAATTTATGTTTCAACCCAATATTAAATATGATGTATTTAATTTCACCCATTTAAGGAATTTTAAATTTTGAACCGGTCAAAATAGGTGATTTTAGGATTTTGGGAAGAATCTGTGTGAAGAATGGAATTTTACAGGGGGTTACATAGAGAAGATGAAAAAAATGAGAAATAAAATAAAATAATAATAATAATATATTAATAAAATAATAAAAAGTTTAAAATAAATTAACCTCACATGTGATTTAACCAAACACCCAACACACACAAATATTATGTCGTGCTTAGAGTAAAACCCATATTCCTAACCTAATAAAGGTCTCAGATTTTCCATCTGAAACACATTTTGGAATATATTCTTTTATTTTAGGGGAAAAATAATGTGTACATAATATAATATATTTAATATTTTTATTCTATCAGTGTTGAGGCTCTACGAGCTTTGCAATCTCACACTGACTCAGTGCATAACTCTGAAAATATTCCATAGAATATTATAAATTGGTAATTGGTTTTTTACTCATACATAAAGCCATTAAAACATTCATTAAGTGATTTTTATTGAAGAAATACGTTTAAAAATAAAAATACTCATAAATTATTAACAAATAGGGTTTTATCATCATTAAAAATTGAGGATATTACAATTATCCCCCTTTATCTACTTCTCATCTCCAAGAAGTAACTCTAGAAGTCTTGTTCGGAAAACTCAGGCCACTGCGCTCAAATAATGGACTACCCCTACCATGTATCTTCTAATATCCATCCATGATACCATTGAATCCAAATAAGTGGTATAATCTTACCTTGACTTACTTTATCACTGTGGTCTATAATATACATTGAACACTTTTCATAAGATGCATCAGGATCCAAATCCACATACTTATAGTCAATAACATGTGTAGAATCAACCATGTACTTAAAAATCCCTGACACATGAAACATTTCATACATAACACGGATGTGAGATGGAATATTATGATGACATACCACTATCCCAACCAATTTGGTATTCATGAAGGACCCCAAAAACTGTGGTTTTATCTTTCCTAGATTTTTTAGATGTCAGTGGCCTAATCAAAGAGTCACTCTCAAGAAAACCTAATCACATAGAAGAATCCAAAGGCATCCTCCTATTGTCATCATATGATATATTCCTGCTCTAAGTGGTGTTCGACCTCTTATGAATTAGATACACCAT
Organism: Viscum album; assembly: GCA_963277665.1. NCBI lineage: Eukaryota > Viridiplantae > Streptophyta > Magnoliopsida > Santalales > Viscaceae > Viscum > Viscum album. Next base: position 141,858,453 of record OY728156.1, on the reverse strand, counting down.
CTTAGAGGTATCCTAAACCGAACTAGACCCCACATCAACTACCTCACCAACCCCATGCCAACAAAGAGATGAATGACATGGACTATGGTAAAGATCCTCATAAGGTTTCATTTGAATTAAATCATAGTGTCTATTATTTTAGATGAATTAAACTAAGTTTATGTTATCATACCATGCTCCATTCAAGTCTAGGTTGTAAGCTTGAAGAACATACTCCACTATACGAATATTGAGATCTGACTATGAGTCTATCTACAGATGGTAAGCTGTACTCAATCCCATATGAGTTACCATAGATTTATAAAAGCCATGAAGAAATTATTCTGTAAAAAATGTGCATCTATTATAAAAAACTATAAAGGGAACTCCATATAATCATATGATCTAATAGATGTACAAATTTCCCACCTCGATCACTAAGTGAGTCCCTCAAATCCATCATAATTGAAGAACTTTCTTCATATGAATGAGAATCACCTAGACAATGTGATAACTCCTTAGGGTCCTAGTTAACCCCATTACAAAGTCCATTATGAAGTCCTCCAACCTAGTTGTATGGAAGTACCTCATCATTTTATCACTGATAGAAGTAGGGACTACTACTCTCATACATATGATAATTTATTTTTCATCACTCAATGATGTATTAGGGAAAGTATGTAACACCCCAAGATTACATAGTACTTTATTTATTTAAAGTAATTCAATAGCTTTAATTATACACAACACTGATTTCAAGTGCATCATGACCTATCGAACTAGCCGTTTAAAAAATCAGTTATGAATAGTATTAACCAAATTTTGAATTATATTTATATATTACAAAATTTTAACATTTATCTTTTTTGTTTCCTAGAAATAATATAGGGACAAATTCAATTTCTTAGATAAAAGAAGTATTTTTTAAAAAATGAAGTTTTTCCACCTTTTAATGGAGAACCTTTTCTTAAATCCTATATTTGACACATTTATATATTCAATTTAATGAAATTAAATTTTTCTTTAGAATAGGGACATACAAATTCAGTTTGGAAATTGTTTTGGTGTTTTTCTGATAACTTTCATATTTTGATGAATAGTGAAAGCTACTAAATTTTAATTGAAAACAAATTTTTTAATCAAAATAATTTGTAGTGTTAAATTATACATTTGAATGGTTTTGAAGTGTAATTATATTATATTATTATCATTTAATCCAATTTTGGTCATTGGAAGTAATTTTACATTTAAATTAGACATAAACACATATCAATCTTTTGATAGTTTTTACTTCTCAAAAACCCGTTTTCCCATTTTGACAACAAAAATTAATTTTAAATTAATTAATGAAACTTATATGTTTTGAATTTTTTAAAATAGATATCATTTTTTAATTTGTAATATCAAATTTATCTTTGGGTGAATTTTTGGTATTTTTCTGAAAATTTTAAATTTTTGATGAATAGTGAAAAAATACTGTATGGTACATAAAAACTGACTTGTTCATTTAATTAAAAATTTATCTTAAAGTGAAAATAGATAAATAATAAATATATTAGTCTAATTTAAGTCATTTTAGTCACTTTATAATAATATTAGAAGTATAAAATTTTATTGAACTTTTTAACGTCTTTTACCCACCTTCTAGGCACATTAGAAAATTTTCATAAAACGTAATTTTACCGCTTCTGTGAATTAAATTTAAAAAATACAAGACAAACGGTTGACATCAGTAAGTAAAATGTGGTTCAATAAGATGAAAATAATTTTTGGTGAATAGTAACTTTTGAATTTTATTTACCACGGTTAAAAGTAAATACAGAAATTTAAGGTAAAAATGATATTATAATTACCCTAACACATGTCCTAATTCTATTGAATAAGGTTTTTTTGACCAAAATCAACATTAGGAATAAAATATGACCCTTTTTGATCCACTTGGATTAGATTATGAAATTTATTATTATTTTACTTAAAGAAGAGTTAAAAGTGTCAAATTCAAATTTTAATAACTAAAACATTTTTAATATATAGTTATACATAAGATAATTTCGACTATAAATATTAATTATAAATATTAAAATATTTCATATATCATGGTATTTAATTTATAATTTTTATAGAACAAATAATTAAATTTATTTATGACACAATGATGATGTAGTAATTACTTTATCAATGAAGGATTAAAATAATTGATATTATAAAAATAAAAATAAATGTAAATTGAGACTTTTGATGCCATAAAATAATTTTATAGATGAAAATGACATGTTAGGGTTGATTTAATGTATTTTTTCAAAGTAATAAACTTTTTATGAATTTCACAAAAACGAAATACTAAATAGTATAAAAATTGACATAAATGAGTTTTTAAAACAAATACTATATTATTAAATGATATAATATTACTAAAAATATAAGATTCATCCAAAGGAATTATATAATGATATATATGTCATTAAAAAACCACTTTATGTTCTCTTGGTTTTTTATAGTAAGTTTATTGACCATGTAATATAAAAATACAAGAAGACATGGTAAAAGTTAAACTATTTAACTAAGAGTTAAATCTAAAAGATAAGGTTAATATGGTGACATAAACTTGTATAAAACCTATTGGATGAGATATTTCAACCCATACACACCTTATCCTAGAAATAAATATATTTTTATCCATTATAAAATGAAAATTATTTTATAATAAAATAACATTTCAATATTTTCCTAATGCGCCCCTCACCTCTCTTATAAAAGGGTACTTCCACTTATCTTAATTTTACACCTCCAAAGTCATTTGGATTGGCAAAAACCTACTCAAATATCCTACCGGATACCATAAATTCAACCTAGAGTCATTACATTGATCATAAAGCCAACCTATGGAGCCCTTTTGATCAAATAAAAAAAAGCACCCGAAGAAGAGGTAATTATTTCATCACCTCTTTTAAAGTTCTTTTCTTCTTCCACATCCAATTTCTTTATTGTTTCCATACAAAACTAAAAACTCCAGTACCTTCTATATACTGTGATGTTATTATAAATATGTTACAACCATATTCATTATTCTATCCATCCTATGAATGAAAAAGTCACCATATGTGCGTACGTATGGCTTACCATCTCTACGTTGTGGTGTAGTTTGTTATTCAACACTTCATTATTTTTATGGGTATAATAATGAGTATAATTTATGTAAATAATAAATATAACATGTTAATATTTATTTATAATTAATATACCATCCAATTCCATACCATTGTATCATTAAGTAAATGATATCATTGCTCATGCGTACGTACAACTTACCGTCTCCACGACGCGATGAGATTCATTTCCACATTTACCATTAAACGATGATTATAAAAATATATATTATTAATAAGTATGTAATATATGACATAATAATGTTACTATATATATATATATATGTATTTACATATATCTCAATCACTTACTTCCATTCAATACAATAAGAAAACAGAAACAACGTCCATACGTACGTACGAACTACCATCTCCATGAATGGTGTTTCCGTTTAATATATATATATATCTATTACACATATTTATATTCTGAATATATATGATATATAAGTCATGTTTTATATTTTGGAAATATTTAAATCATGATCCAAGTGATATGATCAAGAATAACAAGTTAAAACACATATGATAAAGAAAGCGATTATTACCCGAAATGTTACTTTAACGTGGAAATTATTGTTAATGGGAAGTATAAAGTCATAAATGAATCATGTAGGATATAACAAATATTAATATGGTTCTATTATAATTTAATAACATACTATGGTAATTATACAGAAGGTTAAACATACCATCGACCAAAGGAAATCACAAGGTAAGGGTTAATTCCTCAATCTCATTATTATCCGTGATTGTTTATGGGTAAGTATTTTTTGGGAAATATTTACCATCCGTGTCCATGTTTCATAAAAATGTTTTCAAATGGAATCTTTTATGTTTTATGGAAGTTACTATTTAACTATATCATCGTTTAAATTTTTTAATGATTTATTTTTCTAAATATTTTTAATTAATGTCCATGTTTTCAAAATGATTTTAAGGATTTATTTATATGAACATGATTGTTTTAAAATGTTAATTAATTTCAAAAGTTTCAAAGTGGTATGGGACACTTTTATTCATAAATATCTTTTAAATGACTTCCTTTATAAATTTGTGACATTTAAATGATTTCACAAAAAGTGATATTTCTCTCAAAGAGTTTTACTGATCACTTTCAACTATGTCAACATCCACTACTAGATATTATTCTTGATTGAGGTTGATTTATTATAAATAAAGTCTTAAATATTGTATTTAATGAGTTATGATATGTTTGACTATGAATTTTCTATTTTTATACCATTCATGATTTATGGTTAAAGTATTGAAATTTCATAATCTATTTTAAATACGAATGTTTATGTTATGTTTCAACATTTTCATATGAGGAATGCATTGGATTTAGTAAGTGATGGGTGGATCTCACTATAGCTCCTCGATGCATCGGTAGGTCTCATGAGACAAACTAGTGTCTTGGAATAAGGCCTTGACAAAATTTTTATTTTTATTCTTGGCATGAGGCCTTGACTATGTGGTTATACAATTCATGATTTATGGTGTGGTCTTGCGTTATTGATGAACCCTAACCCTATCCATGAGCGATGTCCGCATCTTGGCTTCAATCCACACATGTAGAGGTTTTTTACTTGTGTATTTTAGTTATTTATCATTAATTATTATTTATTTATTTATATAATTTTTTTTTGATTATTTGTTCAGTTTTCACATCGTTTTGCATATATATGTTGGATAAGGTAGTGATATATTGCGTAGTTATTTTTCTGGAGCATGGTTCACATAGGATCAGATATCCATTGATTTTCCGTAACACATGTTTGATCATCATTGGCTGGTATGCAAATAAATGATTTTATTTTTAAATTTAATTAATTTATTACTTGATATTATTAATTATTTGTAGAGTTTATGGTATCCAATCGATGAGAGCATGTGTGAAACTATATGGGAGGCATGGGAGGGGTTTATGAATGAGAATTTCTGTTAATTTTTGTATAGATCAAGAAGTAATGTAATGATGAAAGCAAGAGTGACAAAGTTTGACGAGTCTTATTGCGCCCACTAACCTGAATTCATTTTATATTAGGTTTGGGATGGATTATGTTCACACTGGATGGGTGTTTGTTTTCATAGGAGATCATTAGTAGGTTGACTAAACCTTGGGAGACTTGAGGTGACACATCGATCTGGTAGTCGTACATTTAGTGCGCGTAGGGAACATATGGTAAGTACTTTTTTAATTAATTTATATAACATTAAATGTAAAATATTTATTTTATATTCACATAGCTAGTCAAAAAGACTAATATTACATAGTTCAATGTTTATAGGCTGATATACAGTGATCCTATCACTAGAGACATTAGAGGTGATCACTAGCGTCAGATTCTGGTCAGTGTAATTTCTTGTTTAGTTTTAAAATTAACTACAAATAAAATTTTAACTATATTAGTTTTAAATTTTAATTGAAGGAGACATATAAGGCTGCGACATCTCAGAAGCAGATAGAGATTCAGGCTATGACCGAGGATCATACTAGTTCCCACTAATTTGATAAGGCAGCATGGATGTATCCATCCTAGTATGCCTTCAAGAAAGGTTGAGTTGTTGGTATCAACAATCGATTGATGTATGTGAGTTAGTATTTTACCATTGTGATGTCGGCATGCATCTTGAGAGGAGCTTGTGGAGAGTCATCATCATCTGCTGCACATTATCAAGAGCAGTTTTGAGCTCATGATGAGCTTATAGAGAGTATGCATAGGGAGTTGGAAGAGCTCCATTGAGAGCAGCACAGTAGTAGGAGTATATGCATCGATGGAAGCGATAGCAACACGAGCATATGATGGAGTACATGCATTATATGACTCATGGTTTAGGGATGATGTTCCCTCCACCATCTCCTCCAGCTCCTCCAAAAGACCCCCTAATGATGTATTTACATTTTCAAATAAAACATTTGAATATATTTTTTTGGTAATATTATATATTTACATTTCTATATAGTGCATTTTTTTAATTTGTTGCAAATATTGTGTTTATTATTATTATTTTTTATTTTTTTATTTTATTACTTTATTATTATTTTACTTATTTTATTATTTATTTATTATCAAAATTAATATTTAAAATATTTTATTATTTTTAATATTTTGTTATTATTATTATTTTTTATATTTTTGTGAATATTGCGGTTTTTATTATATTATAAAATTATTTTATTATATTATTATTATTATTTTAGTAATATTATTATAAATATTAATGTTGTTTTATTATTATTATTTTATTATTATTATTTTGTCATTTTATTATTATTATTTACAATTATTTTATTATTAGTAATATTATTTTATAAAATTTTATTAATATTAATTTTTTAACGTTTTTTTCGATGGGCCTGTCACAAATATGTTTACAATGCCCGATCACAAAAGATTATTTAAATAATAGGGGTAAACTATTTGCAACGGGATAATTTATTATCGTAAATATTATTTGTTTGCAATGACTTATTGCAAAAAACACTCTTTGCGATGCGATTTTCTACAACGGGTCATTTACGATGGGATCCCATCATAAATGAACCGTCACAAATAACTAAATTTTTAGTATTGTGTTTATGTGTTTCTGAAGAGACACAAGTATGAAAAAATTTCAATGATTAAAGAGTTTTGTAACAACTTGTGTAATCAACTGAGAAAAAGTATTAAGATTCTCTAATAAGACCAAGGTTGTGAATAATTAATCCCAAAATTCACCAATTATTTGACATATTGTCGAATTGTTCAACAACTCAATCTCTAAGAACACTGAATTGGAATTGGGTTTCTAAGAGGAGTAATCTTACCCTATTAAACATTTTTCAATAAATAATGAGTAAATGTACACTTCCAATTCCATTTTTGGGATACACTCTAGAGACTGTTTCATTCATAATTAATTATGTTCCGTATAATATAGTCATAAAGACACCATATGAGATATGGATCGGAAAATTTCCAATATTTCCTTTTAAATATTTTTGTTTTTGAATCATACATACAATGTTTGGCTTCTGATAAACATTACACTGAGCCATAAATGTTCTTATTTGTTAATTATCCTAAGGAAACTAAGGGATATTATTTCCATAGTCCCATAGAAAACAAATTGTTTATGGCCCGAAATGGTATATTATTTTAGAATTAATATATAATTTGAGGGGTCAATGGGGGGAAATTTGAACATCTCCAAATTCAATTCAAACAAATAGATGATCTTAAAAAATAAGTGAATCTGGTTCTAAAAGGAGTTATGGAAGAATAACCAAATTATGTTGCACAAGAACCTCAAAGGTCATATAGGATTCATGAGAATCGAAAGAGATATGGATTTATTGTAGAAAATTATGATGGAGTAATTTTCAAATATGATGAAACTATTACTTACTGAGTGGCCATTGAGAGTTATGATTATAAGAGATGGATAAATTCTATGGAATCTAAAATTGACTCTATATACACTAAACATGTTTGGAACATAGTGGATGCACATGAAGGGGTTAGAACTATAGGGTGAAATTGGATCTTCCAAAATAAAAATAATATGGATGGTAGAGTGTCTACCTATATATCTTACCTAGAGGAAATGAGTTACAAAAAATCCATTTTATTGAAAATGAAGTGACCTTTTCACCAGTTGGGATGATAAATTTTATCAGGATATTACTTTCCATAACAACTCATTACGATTATGAGACATATGAAATTTATGTAAAAACATATTTCCCTAATATATATTTATTCGAGGTTGTGAATATTATACAACCTGAATGTTTTGAAGTTCCAAATGACCCTCCTAAGGATTAAAAGTTTCAGTGGTACATTTATAGATTGACGAAATCCACTCAATGTTAGAACATTATATTTAATTATGAGGTCAATAATTTTAGTTTCATAAAAAAAGTGAATGATTCTTATGTATAGAATAGAGATAGTGGGACTGTGGTGGTATTTATCACATTGCATATAGCTGACATACTTCTAATAAAAAATAATATCCTAAATTTACATTATATAATTGTGTGGTTGGGTACACACTTCTTGGTAAAAGACATGGGTGATTTAACCTACATACTGGGTATGAATATCTATGGAGATATATCTAAGAGGGGTGCTTGAACTGATTCAAAAAAAAATATCGGTAATTTTTTGAAGCATTATATCATAGAGAACTCCAAAATGGGGTCTATATTGAATGGAATGAATCTTAGGAAGATTCAATATGCTTATAAAAATTTGGAAATGATGTATATTATTCAACATAAATTCTCCATATGATCTATCATAAATTACATGTTTTTTACTCAACCAGGTGTCTCTTATTCTTTGATCATAACTAATAAATAACAATCCAATCATCTTTATACCCACTAGATTATTTTCAATAACATCCTTAAGTATTTTAGAAGTAAGTATTTGTTCATAGTCTTTGTAGGTGAGGATAATCTTATTTTAAAAGGATATATAGATACTAGTATCCAATATGAAAAAGTTGATATGATATATGAATCTAGTTTCATGTTTTTTATAAACATTAAAGCTATTAGTTTGAAGAGTTATAAAAATATCAACCATAGTAGACTTGATAATAGAGGAAGAGTACATCTCTACATTATTTGTTGTGAAGGAAGAAGTTTGGATCTAGAAGTTCATTTATTAATTGGGGGTGGCTCCTATCATTGAGGGAGAAATTGGACATTATTATGAAAAAATGGATCTATTTCTTAGGTCACAAAACCCCATTATCAGTAAAGTACTAAAAAAATCATTTAGAAGTACAATATCATATAAGAGATTATTTAGAGTACACATGTAAAGATATTTTTGGTGTCTACATAAGAGAATGTAACAAATCCATTAGTGAATAAAAAACATAATGGTCATGATAAATATTTTTATATGAGAATCTTGAGAGTTTGGTTATAATGGATGTAATTTTTTTTATTTATCATAAAGGAAATATTTTTTAACATTCATTCATGTGTGTTGAATTTATATTAATGAATAATAAAATGGTAATACCCCTCAAAGTATGACTTTGAGTTATCCCTAATTGATGATCATCAAATTTTATTATGGGTTATGATGACATGTTAATATTGGTGTGAGTGGAATATTTTAATTGATACAAAGAGTTTTATATACTATACAAAGAATAGACCCATTAGGTAATTAGTCAAGACTTATTATCTAGAATGACCTATCAAAGTATATCATATGAAATGGCATATGGTCATTTCTATACTTATGTGTGTATTACTAATATGAATCCCCATTTCCTATTTTTTTTGAGATACCTATAATTATAACCTTCATAATTTGATCCATTTTTAATGCAAGCCTTTAGACTTAGCTAATCAGGGGGTGGTTGGGTATATCAATGATCATGTCATCATTTGGAGTTCAACCAAGATGGGAATTTTCTACTCATATGATAAGTTAAATACATCTAGGACTGGTATTTAATTATATTAAGGGAATGGATGATCATGATTATTTTAGTGACATTTTATGTTATAGACTACTTGTATAAATTATATGTGATGCATTCATATGAACTATCCAACCTATTTCAATAAATAATAAATGTATGAGATGGTATTTACAAGATTGAAATATTTCATGCCTTATTGTCACTCAATTTCATGGAAAAATGGTTTATAAAATTACAAATATATTTTATAAGATAAATCTCTTGGTGGACATGTTCATATATATATATATGATTATGTTAGATCAAGATCATACAAGACCCCTTTGTAGCTTGAGAAGCATTGGTGTTTTCTTAAAGGGTCCTCTCTTCTTACATCTATGAAATATGAATTTAATATTTATTTTTGATCCTATAATGGCTATAGGGTCACATAGTTATGCATTATAATAAGGATTAAATTTTTAGAAATGTTTTTTTTTCAAAATGAATAGATTTTGATAAACTATATCCAAAAGTGTTTGGATGAACTATAGAGATCTGGGAAGTTTTACATATTGACCTTCTGGTATTTTAGTGAAAGTGGGAGATTTTTAGATATCCACTAAAATAGGTTATATATTATTTTATTATATACATTGATTCATATCCTATGATATGAATGGGATTTATATCATATATGATGATATATCCATCTCATAATAGGTATGGGGATGCCACTGTTGACCTTTATCACAATGTATAATGGGATTATGATATGTGATGTGAGTGCATGGACACTACCCCATATTCAAAGCACTTTATATTTTGTAACAAATCAGTGGCTTGATTCATTTATTTCACAAAAAACCATTTGAAACTTTGAAAAGATATCAAAAACAATTGTTCATGTGTAATTATAGTAAATTTTGGCTTCCATGCGATGGATTATGATGCTTGACCCCATTTATTGAATGAAGGTAAGCTATATATAGGCTAGATACTATAAATCATTGACTTTAATCATATATCCTAAGACATAATGTAACATAACCACTTTCATTCCTCCTTGTATACAAGTGGTTTCTAATTAGTAGTGAGGGTTTGAATTATATAGTGTGTAGACTATACCCTCAATATCAATATCTAAACACTATAATCATGAAAAAATAAAATTAATAACCCTATAATAACATAATATAAATAAAAAATAAGGAATTATATATCATGTTTAATGTCAAGTATTAATGAAAATAATAAGTAAAACTAAGGACCCCCAATGTGGCAGGTCAACCATTGTATAATAAAGTAATTGGAAAAATAAATAACGGCATAATATTATTATTCCATAGTCTTCCCTAGTATTTCTTCCATCTGCGTAAACTATCTCCTCATCTCCCCATCCTTGGGCCCTTTCCATTACTTGGGTCCCTAATCATGAATTATACACGTGCATCAAGATTTTCATGTAGGATTTGAGTATAAACTCTATAGGATAACACCAAATCATACTTAACATATGTGAAGATATACATAGGTTGTATTCCACAACATGATAGTAATGAATAAGTAAACAATAAATCACCCATTTAGTAGGTCATCATGCTTTAACCAATATGTGAGGAACCCAGATCACACCTATTTCGACACTATATTTGTAAGGATGAAATTGTTAGCCACTAAATGTATTAGAACATGCCACCTAGTCTATGAATTATTTTAGAACCCTTTACAAACCAATATTAATTCGGTATCCCACCTTTAAATAACACCTATTACCCTAAACTTTAGGTGGAATTATTCAAGGAACTCCTAATTCCCTGCCCTAAGGTGGTCATCTTTAAGGAACATCTCATTCACTATCCTAAGGTGGTTGTCTTCAAGGTACAACTCATTACCCACCCCAAGGAAGTCATCTATCATTGGATTATAGTACATCCACATCACATGCCCAATGAATTAGATCAAAATCACCTTGAAAAGGTATTTTTTCCTTGTCTTCATTCCAAAACATTGGGTACACTTCACCCTTATATGGTTCTGCTCACACCTCAGTTGAATATGTCTATGACACTAGACAATACCATTAATCAAGCCCATGTCCATTGCCATTATCTCAAAACCCATTCTACCCCTCTAATATTTTTTTATCCAATTCATTGAAACCCAATTATATTGATACTTAAAAAAAGATCTTAGGCTAGACAACACCCACAAGAAAGTCATGTCATAGAAATATCATTTGGTTATATCAAGCATGGTTCTCGTGAGGCAACACACATACACTACAAACAAAAAAAATAAATCATAGGTCTCAGGAAACACAAAAATACACTTTAATATCTTTATAATAACCATATTAAAGGTCCCTATATAGTAAGGATCTTCTTACATCAGTTTTGTTGGTGCTGAATAGTAATTTCCACAAAGAGTGGTCACCTAAATTAAGCATGTACATTAAGGATCACTAGAACCAATACCAAAAAAATCACAAAAGGAATCCTTGAACATGATACAAGAATGAATTAATGACATAGGATTATAATCAATTAAATTTACCTAATGATATCCACCATCAATGTTAATTATATACCAGTTCAAGGAAAATTGGTCAAATCTCTAAGATTAGAAATTTATCCAACAAACAGCCAAGAATTATCCATTAGATCACGAAATAAACCTTATATATAACCAAAAAATATAGGACATATGATTCATCTCAATATATTAAGGGGATATTTAGGATATACATGAAGAAAAAAGGAATAATAACCTCTCACCTTGAATGCGCCTAATTAAACACTCCAGATCCACAGTATTTGGAGTAAATATGGATAGAAAATGGAAATATTTTCCACTAGAGTCCCTAGATTTGAGAAGAATAGAATTTTGAGGACGAATGAGGAGTTTTAGAGAGTTGTCGAGTTTCAAGACTAATTTTTGTATTAATTAAAACCTCACACATAGTTTGGTCATGGGGTTAAATTAACTATATTCCAACCATGTAAAGCTCTCTACCTCTTTTAGGATACCACATTGTTTGGCCACATAGCTCAGTAAACTATGAACTAACGATTATTATCACCTATTTCTATGTTCACATGGTTTTATAAATAATATTAAATTTTTGTCTCTAATAGTATGAAAATCATGGGCCACCCACGGTCCTTATAAAACAAGTCACGTGATTTCCCGGGGAGAACAACATGGTTTCTCTTAACTATAAACCAACCATACACCCCCATAAATCCCTCTAACCACCCCAAAGAACCATAAATAATCCACTAGAAACTTCACCCAAGAAAAATATAACTCAACATCATGTAAAGAATGGATGAAAGTAAGACATAATGAACCAGAAAAACATTGGGGCATTATAATCTCTCACTATAAGGACTTATATTCCTTGATAAGTTTCTCTAGAGTTCCTAATCAAATAACTCAGGCCATTAAACTCATACACCAGACTCCTTCCCCCCATTCTCTTCTTGGAATCCTTCCATGATACTAATAAACTCAAACAAATGGTGTTGTGTTCCCTCTCAACACCTTATCACTCTGATCCAAAATATTTACTAGTCACTCCATAAATGATGCATCCATTTCCAAATCAATGTCCTAACTATCAATGACATGAAGAAGATCATGCTCATACCTCAAAAGTTTAGAAACATGGAACACATAATGCATAACTTGATATCATGGAGGAATTTCTAATAGGAAACACATTGATCAGATATACTCTATAATCTCAAAATTTATTACAAACTATAGTGTCAGTTTCCATTATCCTTGTTAATGATAATGTCTAAACTAAAGTGAAAATAGTAAAAAAAACATTTTTTCCTATATAAAACTCCAAGGTTCGTCACCTTCGATCATTATACAATCATTTTAAACTCTAAGTGGTAACTAACCACTTCCTAGTAAACAACATCATCTTAGAGGTATCATGCACCATACTAAACCCAATGATATTATCTTCACCTGACTCGTGCCAATGTAGCAGGGACCGACATGGATGACCATATAGAGCCTCAAAAAGTATCACATCGATAAAATCCTTGAAATTTTTATTGTATGTGAACTTCACCAAGTCTAAATGGTCATCCCATACTCCATCATAGTCAAGGTATCATGCATGAATCATATCCTCCAAGGTATGTATCATCCTCTCTTACTATCCATTTGTCTACAAATGATATATTGTACACATTTTCAACTGAGTTCCCAAATAGTTATGCAATACCAACCAAAAATATGATGTAAAATGCATATCAATATATTATAAGATACTATAAGTAACTCCATATAGTTTTATAATATCCAAAATATAAATCCTCCTCAACTAATCTAAAGAGTGAGTCTCTCAAATTAGAAAGAAAGACGTCACTTTCATCATACCATTAACTATTACCCAGAAAACATCTTTAATTATTGGGGTCCAAGTAAACAAAATCATGAATTCCATCATCAGCTCATCCCACTTCCACATTGGCATGGTTAGTGGATAAAGTAACACTTCTCATATCTAATGATCTACCTTAACCCTATGATAGGTCATGAAATGAGAGACAAATCATGTGATATCTCTCTTCATTCCTTCCTATCATAATTGTTTCTTATGTTGGAGTTGATGCCCTAGAAACCAACTTATTTTTACATTATGATAAACTTATATTCATTAGATGAATATTAATTAAATACTTATCACATCATGATTGTTATTTTGCATGACATAGTATGTGATAATGTCCTAAGAATAGTCGTCGCACTAAAAGGTCATAGTGGATCCCTTCTATGATGAGAACCTAGAAGTGCCATGACACTATTCTTGAATATATGTTCTATGACCGGATGATATTATTTTAAGGGACACAAATAATATATTCTATTAGTGGTGGGGACTCATGAAACTTTGATTCACCTTCCCATGGTGTGTTCCCTTGGTAATATCCAGGAGGATATTATGAGAACAAGATCCGCCAGTAAGAAATACACATTCATAAGTTTCATTGGATGTTCTTATCTATGGATGTGTGTATTGGTACTTAGACTTTAAGATTATTATTAATGAGTTTTATGTCTTTAAAACTTAGATGTATTGATGAAAACTGTGATGATAGATGTTTTTGGTGATGTAGGATATGTTGGGTGCATCATGAGTAGTATTGCATCAATGAATAATGTAAGAAACGATTTGGAACTTCAACTGAAGTACATATCTCAGTCCCTTTGATATAAATCATATTTCCAAACTAAATTTAGGGCCATGGTGTTCTATAGGAATGTTAAATTTCGAGAATTCAAATAATGAGAAACCGGGCACATGGATTTATGGCACTTGAATTCAATCCTCTTGATTGGAGATATTGGGATAAAAAGATTATATTGCATGGTAATCATTTGTATGAGGTGACATGTCATTTAGAAATAAACTTATTTCTCTTGGGTGATTTGGCCCTTTTCTAGAAAGTAATCTTGGACTTTAGGAAATCCCACCTAATGCCAATGAGAAAGAGGGCTTGAGGGTCACACACTAAGTGTAGCCAGTATCTCAGTTAAATATTTTATTTATTTAACAAGTTGAATAAATACTATTACCGATTGTGGTTTAATAATTATTCAAGTCTTCCTAATCTAATTTATTTCATCACTAGTTATTCGAGAAAATATATTGGGGATGAAATATTTATTTATCGGTGAATAATGTAGTTATATTTATTTAATAAATAAATAGTCACTATTTAAGGCCCAGTAAATATTGAGGAGGATATGCGGACCAAGATATAGGTATAGTGAGAAATAATATTAAATATTATTTGGTTAAATAATATTTACATATAATATTAATGTTGAGAACATATCATGTAAATAATAGCATTGTTATTATTATTTGACAAGGGGTTTTAACATTGAATAATAAATTAAGTAACGACACCTGTGCTAATTATTTATTATTACCTAGTGAATTAAATTTCTCGTTATGTTATTATTATCTATATAACCAAGGGGTTATTCCACTATCTAACCAATCATTTTGCACACAACATCCTTATAGAAAAGCTCTCGAGCCTAGAGAACCTTTCCCTCTCCAAGAATGTTCTCAAGAACAAGAGAGATTCTTATCCACTTGTTCAAGGAGAATGCTTTGAAAGCGATTCTCAAGGTAATCGATGGTGGACATCACAAGCACAAGGATCTTCCACGCTATCACCCAAAGACTCCTTCATCAATATCTAGGGATACATGGAGTACATGTGGATCACTATTAGAGGATTCCAATCCTTGGATGTTACATCACAATGAAGCTTCACCTCAGACCTATGGTCGGACTCATCAACGAAGAAATAATCACCTTGGAGGTAATTCTATAATTTAATTAAATTAATTATAAACAAAATATTTCAATACTCTATTTGATGTTTTGGGTTCTCTCCTTTGTGTTTTATATTTGATTCAATTCTGAGGATTCTATCATTCATCATCGTATTGATCCTAGATTAATCATTGATTATGGAAATTTTTAAAGTTGCTTAAACGCCCATACTGCACTTCCGCTATGCCTAGAACCATCAAGTGGTATCAAAGCAGTCATATTTTCATTTATTATTATTTAAATAATTCATTGATGGTTTATGCTTTAACAATTTAGTTTTCAATTCATGTTTAATCGTTCTTGTAATATGAATTTCGAGATATTTTCCTACCTTATCATTTCTCACAGATATTATAGAAAAGTATTATTTTATGATAGAAATTAAATCGAGGATCTCATCAGGAGGCTCCGATGTTTATTTCCAGATAACACAAGAATACACACCATGTAGTCAGATCTGTATGCTGTGTATTTTTGTTCAATGCATTAGGAGTAATTCAGCAATTAATCATGTTGTGTGCATTACTAAAACACGCTGTAGTTAATTCTAACACCACGTGTTGACCAGGACAGAGTGGTGCACGATTATTCAGGCTACACGCCGTGTGTCCCACTAGACATGGTATGTAGTCCCTTCAGGTTAGGGTCAAGTCGTGTATCCCATACACGAATTTCCCAGTTGGTGACCGTGTAACACGAAGTCTACACAGTGTGTGGCCCACTAGGACATGTCGTGCACTCAAAATATTTCTTAAGTAAACCTCACACGTTGTTTACCTAGGCATGTAATTTAGATGGATGGTGAAGAGGGTACACACCATGTAGTCGTATCTACATGTCAGGTACTATTTCTAGATTATGAAGATTTAAAAATTTATTATTATATTATGTAACCCTTGAGACATGTACCTTAGTTTGGGTGTAAATATGGGACACAACATGTGATAGGTTTTTGAAATATATATATATATGTTTAATTAACATCTGTGTAATGTTCAAATAACGACACATCATGTATGAGTTGTATTACAATTATAATTCTGTGTGCATGCTACATGTCATAAAGAATAAATTGTATACAAGTATAAATACATGTTGGGTAGTTTTGGACGGGTATTCACAAGGTTTATTCCAAGGTACAAGTTATGTACAAGGTTATGGATGAGAATCTCAAGAAAATTTAAAAAACGATTTAGATAAAATGGATTGATTAATTAAAGAAGTAACACCCCAAGATTTCATAGTACATTATCTCTTTAAAGTAATTCAATAGTTTGCGCTACACGCAACACCGAGTTTGAGTGCACCATGACTTACAAAACAAGCCATTCAAAAAGTGGTTATGAATAGTATTAAACAAATTTTGGATTTTATATATATCATATATAATTTTAACATTCAACTTTTGTGTTTCTTGGATATAATATAAGGAAAAATTCAAATTTTCAAATAAAATAAGTATTTTTTAAAAAATGAAATTTTACCACCTTTTTTTGGAAAACACTTTTTAAATACAATATATGAAACTTTTATATATTCAATTTGAAAAATAAAATTATTCTTTAGAAGCGGTACATAAAATATTAGTCTGGATAAATTTTTTGGGGTTTTCCTGATAACTTTAATATTTTGATGAATAGGGAAAAATGCTAAATTTTAATTGAAAATAACATTTTAATCAAAGTAATTTATAGTGTTAAATTATGTATTTTAATTTTTTTTAAGTATAATTAGATTATAATCATATAATTTAATCCAATTTTGGTCAATGGAAGTAAGTTTACATTTAAATTGGATATAAACACATGTCAATCTTTTGATAGTTTTTACTTTTTGAAAACCCACATTTTGGTTTTGACAACGAGAATTAATTTTAAATTAATTAATAATAAATATATGTTTTTAATTTGGTAAAATAGAATTCATTTTTGAATTCATAATATCAAAATTATCATAGGTTGAATTTTTGGTATTTTTGTAAAAACTTTCAATTTTTGATGAATAGTAAAAAAACACTGCGTTATTGTTTAAAACTGACTTTTTATTTAAATAATTATTTTTAATTAAAATTTATTTTAAAGTAAAAATATATACATAATACCTATATTATTCTAATTTAATAAATTATATTCATTTTAGAATAAGATTAGATATATATAGTTTTATTGAACTTTTTACCGTCTTTTACCCACCTTCTAGGTGCATTTGCAAATTTGCATAAAACGTAATTTTACCACTTCTATAAATTGAATTTAAAAAAATCCAAGAGATATGGTTGAAATTAGTAAGTAAAATGTGGTTCAATAGGATGAAAATAATTTTTGGTGAATAGTAACATTTGAATTTTATTTACCGCGATTAAAGGTAAATAGGGTAATTAAAGGTAAAAATAATATTATAATAGTTTAAAATTACCCCAACACATGTCCTAATTCTATTGTATAAGTTTATTTGAAAAAAAATAAAACTTAGGACAAAATTAAGATCCATTTTGATCCATTTGGGTTAGATGATGACATTTATTATATTTTATTTAAAGAAGTGTTAAAAGTGTTAAATTAAAATTTTATCAACTAAACCATTTTTAATATAGAGTTATACAAAACATAAATTTGCCTATAAATATTAATTGGAAATATAAAATTTATTCCTACATCATGGTATTTTATTTATAATTTTTAGACATTGAATAAGTAAATTTATATATGACACAATGATGATGTAGTAATTACCTTATTGATGAATGATTAAAATAATTGATATTATAAATATTAAAATAAATGTAAATTGAAACTTTTGATGTCATACAAGAATTTTATAGGTGAATATGATATGTTAGGGTTGATTAAATGTATTTTTTTTGAAGTAATCAAGATATTGCGACTTTCACAAAAACCAAATACTAAATAGTGTCACAATTGACATAAATGAGGTTTTAAAATAAATACTATATTATTAAATTATATATATACCTAAAAATATATAGTTCATCTAAATGAATTATATAAGGTTATATATGTAATTTATTAACCACTTTAGGTTCTCTTATAATTTTATAGTAAGATTATTAACCATGTAATACAAAAATACAAGAAGACATGGTAAAAGTTTAACTATTTAACTAATGGTTAAATCTAAAAGATAAGGTAAATATAGTGACCTAAACCTCTCTAAAACCTATTGGTTGAAATTATTTAGACCCATCCCCAACATATACTCAAAATAAATCAATTTTATCTATTTTAAATAGAAAATAATTTTATAATAAAATAATATTTCAAGATTTTCCTAAAGTGCCCCTCACCTCTCTTATAAAAGGGTACTTCCCCTTCTCTTAAATTCACACCTCCAAATCCTTTTGTATCGGCCAAACCCTGCCCAAATATCCTACCAACTTCCATAACATAAACCTAGAGGCCTTTCCTTGATCCGAAAGCCAACCTAAAGATCCATTTTGTTCAAATCAAAAGGAAACACCCGGAGAAGAGGTAATTATTTTATCACCACTTTCAAAGTTCTATTCTTCTTCCAATTTATCTTTCTTTGTCATTCCCGTACCAAAATAATAACTCCAATACCTTCTACATACTATGATGTTATTATAAATATGGTACAACCATATTCATTATTCTATCCATCCTATGAATAATAATGTCACCATGTCAGCGTACGTACGACTTACCGTCTCCACGACGCGATGAGATTCATTTCCACGTTCACAATTCAACGATGATTATAAAAATATATATTATTAATATGTATGTAATATATGAAATAATAATGATATTGGATATATATATATATATATATATATATATCTGTGTGTGTGTGTGTGTATTTACATATATCTCATTCACTTACTTCTGTTCAATACGTTATGAAAACGAAAACAGCGTTTATACGTATGTACGACCTACCGTCTCCATAAACAGTGTTTTCCATTTCATATATCTATCCATTATACATATATATATATATATGATAAATAAATAATTTTTTATATTCTGTAATCAATTAAATCATGATATAAGTGATACAATCAAGAATAACAAGTTAAAACACATACGATAAAGAAAGCGATTATTACCCGAAATGTTATTTTAACATGGAAATTATTATTAAATAAGTAGTATAAAGTACTAAATGAATAATTTATGAAATAATAAATATGAATATAGTTCTGGTATAATTTAATAACATACTATGGTCATTATACAGGAGGTTAAATGTACCCTCGACTAAAGAAAAGTATAAGGTAAGTGTTAATTTCTCAAACTCATTATTATCTGAGATTGTTTATGTGTAAGTATTTTCTAGAAACTATTTATAATCCATGTCCATGTATCATAATTTTTTTTCAAAAAGAATATTTTAAGTTTTATGGAAGGTACTATTTATCTAGATCATCATTTAAACATTTTAATATTTATTTTTCTAAATATTTTTAATTAATGTACATGTTTTCAAAATGATTTTATGGATTTATTTATATGTACATGATTGTTTTAAAATGTTAATTACTTTCATAAGTTTCAAAGTCATATGGAAAAATTTGATTAAAAAATATATTTTAAATTAATTCCTTTATAAATATGTGACTTTTAAATGATTTCACAAAACGCGATATTTATCTCAAAGAGTTTTACTGATCACTTTAAACTATGTCAACATCCTCTACTGGATGTTATTCTTGATTGAGGTTGATTTATTATAAATACAGTCTTCAATAATTTATTGAATGAGTTATGATATGTTTGACTATGAATGTGCTATTTTTGTACCATTCATGATTCATGTTTAAAGTATTGACATTTCGTATGCTAGTTTTAATTTGGATGTTTATGTTATGTTTCAATATTATCATATAAGGAATGCATTAGACTTATTAAGTGACATGTGGATCCCTCTATAGCTCCTTGATGCATAGGTAGGTCTTGTGACACAAAATAGTGTCTTAGCACAAGGACTAGGAAAAAATTTTATTTGTAGTCTTTTCATGGGGCCTTGACTATGTGGTTATGATGTCTAGCATTATGCATTCCATCGTTATGAAATTAGTTATTATATGTGATTATTCGACTATTAGAATATCCATGTGCATGCTTATATGGTAATGTTTGATTTACTTTTTCCGTATTATGTTCATGATTATGTTTAAAAGGATTTTGTTTTTATTACACATCTTTCCTTAAATGTTTATAGTTTCCACTGTATTATTTACCCTTACTGAGTATCTGAGCTCACCCCTTTATAAGTTTTATTTTTATCAGGATGAAAAGAAGTATATTACGACTAACTTTTAGGGATAAGTTAAGGGATATGAGTGTGTTCAAAGTATACACAATGTTGTTGTTTTTTATTTTATAATGTAATGTAAACTCATGTATGTATCTAGTACTTCCAAGGATACTAAATTGATCATTCCTTTGGGACATGATTCCTTCTAATCATACCAATGTAATAAAATAATGCACCGACTCTGGGTATCTATGGTCGAGTAATTACAGATGGTATTAGAGGAAGTTTAGTAAAAACCTTAGAAACTAGATTTAGATAAATTATAATTAGAGAAAATTACCCTAAGATAAAATTTTGAGGATTAATATAGAAGAAAATACAAAAATTTTAATAGTTTAAATATTATGGGGATTTTCCATGAAAATAAATCCGTATTTGGTTACAAATAGGTAGAGGTGACTCTGGCACAGATATACCGAGGAGTGAAAACTATGACAAGGAGTTTCGGTCTTGACCTAGGGTATACTGGTACAGGACAACGATCCTTGCTACACTCTTGGTATTGACACTCCTAGGAAATATGGTTAGGATAATTCATATTTTCTTTACAAACCATTATAAAGGATTTATGAGTAAATAATTCTGCAAATAAAACATTTTTATGATTATGGATTATATGTATAAACTTTTCAATTTAAGTTAGGTATTTTAGAATTTTGGAATTATGCATTGTGATTCATAAACTAACCTAGTGTATCCTATTGTTTAGAAATGGCTCCCAGTAGAAGGAATGAGAAATCCAGCAATACGAATGATTAAAAGAGTGATAAGGATTATATATTTCATGGTATTAAGCCAAAATTTAGAAGGGAAATAGTCTCCCACATATTCTAATCATATGAAGAAATAGTATCATATGTTAATAAGATATGTAAAGAATTATCCGAGTCCTATAGATTTGAAGGGAAGTAAGAGAACAAAAGGATGGTAGAGAGAAAGATTGATAAATGGAATAAGGGAAAGAATTTTTTTCCCTTATGTGATAAATGTGGAAAGAATCACCTTGGTAAATGCTTGAATGAAATGTGAGTTTGTTATAAGTGTGGAGAAAAAGGACACCAAGTACATGATTGAAAGGGTAAGAAAAAGGTTTTAAATGTACAATGCTTCATCTACATGGAGTTGGGACACTATGAGAATCAATTTCCCAATCATCAGAGTATACCCCAAATGATGTTATTGGATAATAATCAAGTTATGATACTACCACAGATGAAGAGGAATGATTAGTGTTCTTATGTTGTTATTAAAGAATTGTGTCATTTGAGTATTGTATTAATGATGTACAAGTTATAATAATTATATAGTATATAAGGATTTTACTATAGTACTATTTCATTAAGGATTTGAGATTGTGTGGAACCAAGAAAAGTGACTAAATAACAGGTTAAATGTTTTGGAAAATATATGGTATAGAGAAAGATAAACCTTAAAATAGTCATGATACTGAGGAAATGATTTTGGAAAAATAGATAATTGAGTTTAATAAATTATATTGGATATTATTGACTACCTTGGAAATAATTAATGGTTTTCTTATTCTATCATTGTTAGAGATTACCACATTTTTGTATTTAAGGAGTATATCCAATATTCTATGTTTTAGAGAAGAAATAAAGAAGTATATACCTATTCAAATATGGTTTTTTGGCAATTCAGTTTATTACCATGTCTTATGAGAATACATGATGAAGGTATTCACATGTATGTTATGTGACCTTCCTTATTAATTTTGGACTATGAGTTTGGACAAAAGTATTTTGGATAAGTATAAAGGTTGGAATGGATTAAGTTGAACATTTGATACTATTGTTTAATGTTAAAACACTTCTTAATATTGTTTTCAAATTGTTATAAAAAGGACAAATCAGAGGTCAGGAAATAACCCATCGCGTCCGGCATGGCCGCGAGACTTGAACCCACAATCGAAGGGTGACAAGGGTACATCACCTACCACTAGCCTATGTGATGTCCGGGTTTGTATAATGAAGTTTTTTTAAAATGGAATGAGAGATGAATTATAAATTCATTTTTTTGAAACCCTATACGATTAGGTTTAATGGTATATTTTTTATTTTTATTATCTTTTGGAGAGAAAGATGAGTTTGTGGTAGAAATTAGTTAATGGATGGAACTCTACTTAAAAATTATTATTATTTTTATTATTCTATGAAAGAATTAATTCTTAAACATTAGGGAAAGGATATAAAAACAAAAACTGTGTTATCCTAATACCTTATGTTTTTTTAAACTGATGATATTTTAAATCATCATAGATTTATAGCCTTGAGGCCCTCGATTTTCCATTTATTGTTCACTTATTTGTGATTGATGACCTCAATCACTCCCTATAAATATTTATGTTTTCCTCCAATTATTTGTCTATAAGTTCCTCCAATGTTCTCCTATTCGAACCCCTAATTTGGTGGTGACATTTTCATTTCCCTTTCCATCTTATTAAGACTAAATTTTATTAACCCTATTTCAGATGTGGGTTTTCCACAAAGGTATTTTCTATTTTCAACCTTCTATTTTTGAAGAGAAATTTCAAATTGCGAGGAAGAAATTTATCGAAGGAGGGTAGAATGTAACACCCTGAGATTTTATAGTACATTATCTCTTTAAATTAATCCAATAGCATGTATTATACCCAACACCGAGTTCAAACGTATCACAAGCTATCAAAATAGCCATTTAAAAAAGCAGTTATGAATATTACTAACAACATTTTGAATTTTATATATATCTTATATAATTTTAACATTCATATTTTGTGTTTCTTGGAGATAATATAGGGACAAATTCAATTTTTCAAATAAAAGAAGTATTTTTCAAAAAATGAAGTTTTTCCGCCTTTTAATGGAGAACCCTATTTAAATACAATATTTGACACATTTATATATTCATTTTAATGAAATTAAATTTTTCTTTATAAGTGGGACATAAAACTTTATCTTGGATAAAATTTTGTTGTTTTTCTGATAACTTTCATATTTTGATGAATATAGAAAGATACTAAATTTTAATTGAAAACAACTTTTTTAATCAAAAAAATTTATAGTGTTAAATTATACATTTGAATGGTTTTGAAGTATAATTAGATTAGATTATTATAATTTAATCCAATGTTGTTTAATTTAAGTAATTTTACATTTAAATTAGACATAAACACATATCAATCTTTTGATAGTTTTTACTTCTCAAAAACACACTTTATAGTTTTGACAATGAGAATTAATTTTAAATTAATTAATGAAACTTATATGTTTTGAATTTGGTAAAATAGGAATCATTTTTTAATTTTTAATATCAAATTTATCTTTGGGTGAAGTTTTGGTATTTTTATGAAAACTTTCAATTTATGATGAATAGTAAATAAATACTGCATAGTACTTAAAAACCGACGTGTTAATTCAATTAAAAAATTATCTCAAAGTCAAAATAGATAAATAATACATATATTATTCCAATTTAATTCATTTTAGTCACTTTATAATAAGATTATATATATAAAATTTTATTGAACTTTTTAACGTCTTTTACCCACCTTATAAGCACGTTAACAAATTTGCATAAAACGTAATTTTACTGCTTCTGTGAATTGAATTTCAAAATTCTTAGTGACACAGTGGAAATAAGTAAGTAAAATTTGGTTCAATAAGATGAATATTAACTTTGGTAAATAGTAACTTTTGAATTTTATTTACCAGAGTTAAAATTAAATAGGGTAATTAAAGGTAAAAATGATATTATAATTACCCTAACACATGTCCTAATTCTATTGGATAAGTTTATTTCAAATAAAATCAACCTTAGGAATAAAATATGACCTTTTTTTATCCACTTGGAGTATATTATGATATTTATTATTATTTTATTTAATGAATAGTTAAAAGTGTTAATTTCAAATTTTAATAACTAAAACATTTTTAATATAGGGTTATACATAAGATAATTTTGACTATAAATATTCATTAGAAAAAAACGATTTCCTATATCATGGTATTTTATTTATAATTTTTAGAGATTAAATACGTAAATTTATTTATGACAGAATGATGACACAGTAATTACTTTATCAATAAAGGATTAAAATAATTTATATTATAAAATCAAAATAAATGTAAATTGAGACTTTTGATTCCATCCACGAATTTCATAGATGAAAAGAACATGGTAGGGTTGATTTAATGTATTTTTTTCTAAGTAATAAACTTTTTATGACTTAAAAAAAACAAAATACTAAATAGTGTCAAAATTTACATAAATGAGTTTTTAAAACAAATACTATATTATTAAATGATATAATATTCCTAAAAATATACCATTCTTCCAAAGGAATTATAGAATGATATATATGTCATTAATGAAATAATTTAGGTTCTATTGTCATTTTATAATAAGTTTATTAACCATGTAATATAGACATATAAGAAGAAATGGTAAAAGTTAAACTACTTAACTAAGAGTTAAATCTAAAAGATAAGGTTAATATGGTGACCTAAACTTGTCTAAAACTGATTGGTAGAGATGTTTTCAACCCATCCCCACCGTATCCTCGAAATAACTTCATTTTGAGCCATTATAAACCAAAAATGATTTTATAATAAAATAACAAATCAAGATTTTCCAAAAGTGCCCCTCACCTCTCTTATAAAAGGGTACTTCCCCTTCTCTTAATTTCATACCTCCAAATCCATTTGGCTCAACCAAACTCTGATCAAATATCCTCCCAACTACCCTCAATTCAACCTAGAGGCCTTACTTTGATCAGAAATCCAACCTAAGGAGCCATTTTGATCAAATCAAAAGGAAGCACCCAAAGAAGATGTAATTATTTCATCACCTCTTTCAAAGTTCTTTTCTTCTTACACTAACTATTTATTTGTTGTTTCCATACCAAAATAATAACTAAAGTACCTACTACATACTGTGATGTTATTATAAATATGGTACAACCATATTCATTATTCTATCCATCCTATGAATGACAAAGTCACCATATGTGCGTACGTACAGCTTACCATCTCCACATCATGGTGTAGTTTGTTTTTCAACACTTCATTATTTGGATGGGTATAATAATGAGTATAATTGAATTAAATAATAAATATAACATGTTAATTTTTATGTATAATTAATATAACATCCAATTACATACCATTTTATCATTAAGTAAATGATATCATTGCTCGTGCGTACGTACGACTTACCGTCTCCACGACGCGATGAGATTCATTTCCACAATCACCATTAAATGATGATTATAGAAATATATATTATTAATAAGTATGTAGTATATGACATAATAATTCTACTATATATATATATATATATTTATTTACATATTTCTCAATCACTTACTTCCATTCAATATGATAAGAAAACAGAAACAATGTCCATGCGTACGTACAGACTACCATCTCCATGAATGGTGTTTCCATTTCATATATATATATATCTATTATTCATATTTATTTTCTGAATATATATGAGATATAAATAATTTTTTATATTCTGGAAATATGTAAATTATGATTTAAGTGATACGATCAAGAATAAAAATTTAAAATACAAATGATAAAGAAAGCGATTATTACCCAAAATGTTACTTTAACCTGAAAATTATTATTAATGGGAAGCGTAAATTAATAAATGAATCATGTATGATATAATAAATATGAATATGGTTTTTGTATAATTTTATAACATACAATAGTCATTATATAATAGGTTAAATTTACCCTCAACTAACGGAAAGTACAAGGTAAGGGTTAATTCCTCAAACTCATTATTATCCGAGATTGTTTATGTGTAAGTATTTTATGGGACATATTTATAATCCATGTCCATGTATCATAATGTTTTTTCAAAAAGAATATTTTATGTTTTATGGAAGGTTCTATTTATCTAGATCATAATTTAAATATTTTAAGATTTATTTTTCTAAATATTTTTAATTAATGTGTATGTTTTCAAAATGATTTTAATGATTTATTTATATGGACATGATTATTTTAAAATGTTAATTCCTTTCAAAATATTCATAGTGTTATGGAAAACTTTTATTAAAAAATACCTTTTAAATGAATTCCTTTATATATGTGTGACTTTTAAATGATTTCACAAAAACTGATATTTCTCTCAAAGAGTTTTATTGATCACTTTAAACTATGTCAACATCCTCTACTGGATGTTATTCTTTATTGAGGTTGATTTACTATAAATACAATATTAAATATTGTATTTAATGAGTTATGATATATTTGACTATGAATGTTCTATTTTTATACCATTCATGATTTATTTTTAAAGTATTTACATTTCGTATGCTAGTTTTAATATGGATGTTTATGTTATGTCTCAACATTTTCATATGAGGAATGCATTGGACTTAGTAAGTGACGGGTGGAGCTCGCTATAGCTCCTCAATGCATAGGTATGTCTCATGAGACAAATGAGTGTCTTAGAACAAGGTCTTGACAAAATTTTTATTTGTAGTCTTGGCACGAGGCCTTGACTATGTGGTTATGATGTCTGGCATTATGCATTCCCTCATTATGAAATTAGTTATTACATGTGATTATTCGACTATTAGAATATCCATGTGCATGTTTATATGGTAATTTTTGAGTTATTTTTGCCATATTGTGTTCATGATTATGTTTAAAAGCATTTTGTTTTTATTACACATCTTTCCTTAAAAGTTTATAGTTTCTACTATATTATTTACCCTTACTGAGCATCTGAGCTCACCCCTTTATATGTTTTATTTTCCCCAAGATGTGAAGAAGTATATTATAACTAACTTGTAAGGATAATTTAAGGGATATGAGTGTGTTTAAAGAATACACAATGTTGTTGTTTTTAATTTTATAATGTAATGTAAAACTCATGTATGTATCTAGTACTTCCAAGGCTACTAAACTAATTAGGCCTTTGGGAATTAATTCCTTGTAATCATTAAAATTTATTAAAATAATGCACTGACTCTGGGTATCTAGGGTAGGGGTGTTACAAAGTAAGTTAGGGGAATCAAATTTGACTGATAAATCAAGTCCATAAATAGCTCATGAAGATATAGTGAAGGGAAACACTAGTATAAAATAAGGTATAAGATTAAGTAGAGACGTTCAAGATTATACCTTATAAAGTATTATGTTACTCATCACCATATATTGGGGTTTGATTAATTATATAGACCTGGTCTGCCTCTGCTCCATGACCTTATCCATGGATCAACTAAGTCCCAGTTATCTAGGCTGGCTATTGATGAACCCATCCCATCCAATGACTATATTCTTGAGACTATATCAAACCCCCATGATACCTTGATTATTATTACTTTGATTATAAGTGCAGAAGACATCTTGTATTTCCACATCGATGACATTTTATCTCAAATTTTGGGCATGAAGCATGATAATGCCCCCATTTACTACAGTTCTAATACTGAGGACCTCCTTCCCCTATAGGAGGTGTTGAAGATCCTACACTAAAATATGACTATCTACCACTATATTGATGTGATTCATACGACTTACTCTTCCTCACTATCATAATAAACTCCAGTAGCAGTGAGTGAAATCTCATTCACTAGCCCACTATGGGACAGTATTAAAACTAATTCAATGTAATACTCTAGTAAATTATCAAATGTTAGGTTATTATTAAGTAAATAAGTGTAAAACTTCAAATAAAATTCCCTGACCTGATGTCTAAACTCCAGTCAAATGCCTATCTCAAATTTCAAATCCTTTTTCACCTCATTCACATCCAACAAATGAAAAAATCAAAGAAGCTCCATAAACAAGGAAGAATATGTGGATACATTCATGGAACCCTATCATAACTCCATGAAATAATAGGCATGGTCCAACTTTATGTTTTCAAGAAAGTATTACTCAATAAACCACTCCTTGAAGGTCACCCAAGTATGGCCATATCTTCTCCCGTCTTGACTTATGGTAGTGCACTATCTCTAGAAGGGTTCTTTGATCATAAAGGTTAATAGAATAACTCTCCCCTCCTAAGAAGTTTTGAACAAATCCAAAATGATATCCATAAAGTCCATATACTCCTCTACATCTTGTAGTCCACAAGTACCCTATAATACTAGAGTATGATGTATCTGAAAATATAAAGTATGATCGGTCATAGTCCTCTGAGTGGATCATCCTTGAACGAGAACTATGCTAAAGAGTCTCAAATGAATGATCTCTATAGACTGGGTCACCTATGCTGGTACAAGAGTTTTTTGGGTTACATCCCCCAGCACCACAGGTGGTGGCACAAAAACATCATGGGCTACCATAGATTGCAGTTCCATAAAATGTCTCTAAGGTGGGATGTCTGAAAAAATATAGCATTAGGAACATAGGGAGATCCTAAATAGTCTAAGGGATCACACAAGTTCTTCCAAGTAGTCTACCCATAACCCAAGGTATAACCCTCCTTGCACCAACCCTGGACTCTATCCCTACATGTTAGTCACATTTTTCATATATATACTAACACAACAACATGCTCATTTCAACTAATTAATGTTAATAAATATATATATCACAATAAAATGGTTATATATATATATATCACATAAAGAGAGAACTATTCCAAATAGATATCACAAATCAAGGAATTTAATTAATAAATTACTATGAAATACAACAATAGGTATATATATAGCATGTGAACCTACGTGCCTAGTTATGATGTATGAATGAACCCAAAATATCATAAATCACATATCAATATCCCATGTATAACCCAAGGTGAATTTAATCAATTGTAACAACAAAACATAATTTCACCTATTTTGGGGAAACTCTGAGTTATACTATATAATACATACTATGCACTATCATAGTTTTCTTACTCAATTCCCAAAAATCCTATATTTTATCCGCAACATCCCATATCAATACAAGTGAAGAAATATGTTAGTGAATCCCAGTGCTCTGATATAATTTTGCAACATCTTTATTCAAACCATCGAGTCTGAACCAGAGGGTCACATGATCTCATGCACACCTACCCCTATGAAAGAGGCTTCTAACTAGCAGTGAGGGTCTAAGTCTATCAGTGGGGAGAATATACCTTCATTATCATGTCATAGGAAGAATGATAATAATAATAAAAAATATAATAAAATAATTTAAGTACATGTATAAACTAAATAGAGGTATACATTACACAAAATTACTAACAATGGATCCCAAAGTGGCTAGCCAGAAAAAGTAAATAAACACAAAACAATTGTGGGTCCACCAATGTCCAATCAATTACACCACTAGCTCCATGCTCTTCTACTAAGTCATCCACCATAGGGACCTTGCTCTTTTTTGGATCTCTACTCATAAAATCTAAAAGCACATCAAAATTATTGAGTAGTGTGTGAGTACAAGACTCTATAGGACACCACCAATGTGTCCTTAACATGTCCACACACGTATAAGAGTGTATAATATGATAATAAATAATTATGCACATAAGTAAAAATCATACTAAGAATTCGTGCACTAATCAAGACACCACAAATACCAATTTCTCCTGATTTTACCCCTAACCATAAAATATAAAAACAACCATGGATACATAAAAAATGTAGGAGCTATCCAAAAGATACCCAATAGCTATATAGGACATATCCCTCTAGGTTAGAGCACACTAGTCCATCATAACTTGTCACTATTTATAAGGTCAGTTAACATAGACCATCATGCCCCACTGCTACCACATGGGTCTAGTCACTCATGACTATCATGCCCCTAGGCTAGGCCATACTAGGCCATCATACCCCATTGCTTCCACATGTGTCTAGTTATTCATGATCTCCATGCTCCTAGGTTAGGCCACACAAGGTCATCATTCCCTATCATCTATCTTGATCCTATCATCATATCACATGTAGCGCCTGAACATGGTCCCCCTATAGGGATACCAAGCCATGATGGGTCCACCTATCAATTTGATACCATGTGTAATATAAAAAAAATTAGAATATTCCAAAAAAATCACAAGGAAACAGTGGTATCATATCCAAGAACACATAGCATATCATAGGTGTGAACAAATCCAAACACACATACATGTGATCAAAGTCATCACAGTATAATCAAATCAAGACACCTCATCATATCATGCTAACAAACCTAATGTGGACTCAAGATGGTAAGGAATTTCCTACCTCAAAAGTCATTGATGTCAATATAAAGGATAAAACACTATGTGTTGTTCAAAAGATGGAGTGGAAACCTCAACAGTGAAGAACACCTCCTCATGGGACTTATTATTGTAGTTTTAGGCACATCAACACTCAAGGTACCTAAAGGGTTCCAATAACCACCACATGATATTTTATTTCAAAAAGAAATAAAATATCACATGTGATGATACTTTATCTCTCAAAAATAATTTAAAAATTATTATTTTAGGCCACACATGCGCTCATAGTTATCTCCATAAGAATAATTATAAAACCAAATTTTAATAATTATCCTGTAGTGATTTTCATAATTATCATTTCAAAAAATTTCATAAATTATCCATTCATAATTATCTTGTGATAATTTATTATAAATTATCATTTTATAATTCTATGAACAAAATATTTTGATAATTCTTTAAAATTGAATTTGGTAATTTTGTGCTCTAATCATTTGATATTTTTTTTATAAAATAACCTTGTAAATTCTACACAATTATCACTTGATATTTTTTTATAAATATCTTTGTTAATTTCACACAATTATCATTAGATAAATTTTACAATTATCTTGTCAATTTCACTCAATTATCATTTTATAATTTTCTAAATTATCCCTAGATGATTTTGGATATATCATTTTATTTAAGTTCAACCATTGTTTTTGATTAAAACATAATTATCCTTTGATAAATAATCAGATTTTATTATTTTATTATCAAATCTCTTTTTTTTTCTAGATTTTGAGAAGGAAGGATAAAAGAGGAAAAATAAATTAAAACCTTCATATGTTCTTGGAAACACCATGAAACACCTAGTGGGTAAGGAGAAAAACTACCATGCTCGGAACTGAGACCTCCCAATCATATGTAAGGATGATCTGGGTCGTTCAAACCTGACAGAATCAACATACACCAAATATGAAATGGTTTGGCTAAGAAGAAGTCCAAACCTTATAAACATCATTATTTTAAAAAATACCAAATTAAAATCACTTTTTTAATTTTAGTTTCAACCTAATTAGGAATAAATTGTATTTAATTTCACCCATTTAAGGTATTGTTAAATTTTAACTGGTCAGAACACGTAATTTGAAGGAATCCAGGAAAAAGATGCATGAATAATGGTGTTTTTAGGGGTTTAAAAGAGAATTTGAAAAATGGGAAATATAATAATAATAATAATAACAACAACAACAATAATAATGTCGAAATAAATTACCCTTACATACGATTTAACTAGACACCCGACACACACAAATATTATATCATGCCTAGGGTAAAACCCATATTACGGACTTAATGGAGGTATCTGATTTTTTATTTGAAACACCATTTAGAGGATATTACATTATATTTGAAAAAAAAGTCATGTCATCATAATATAATATATTTAATATTTCTAAATCTCCCGCTAACTCTACTCTTGAATTTTAAAAATATTCCATTGAATATTCCAAAGTTTTAACAAGTTTTTATTGTTACAAGAAAACATTAAATCATTTATTACATGAGTTTTATTGGAAAAAAATATTTCCACATAAAAATAATCAAAAATTATTAACAAATATCATTTTATTAGCCTTAAAATTGAGGATATTACAAAAAACCAACCAGGAAAACGTATTTTGACTCTCCATTTAGATCAGAGTGGTAAATACTTGATCTATGAATTGATTAATAATCTGATTTATTGTTGAATTATTTCAAAAATCAATCATCCTAGAAAACCATAGTTTAATGGTGCATCTAAAAGGGGTAATAACTCTCTATTAGATACTGTTTTTTCAATTATGAGTTAGTGTAACCTTCCTATTTTATTTTGGGTATTATCTCTAGAAACTAATACATTCCCACTTAATTACATTCCATCTAAAGTAGTAATAAAGACAAAATATGTCATACAGATAGTTAAACCTCCCAAATTTTCTTGAATTAATATTTGGGATTATGAAGTATACACATGACACATGATTTATGACAAACTTGACCCTAAATCAATTTTTTTTTATTTATTTGTTATGCTAAGAAAACTAAGCAATATTATTTCTATAATCCTACTAATCATAATGTATTTGTGGATAGAAAAGGTATATTTATTTAAAATTAATATATAAATTAAGGTTTTAGAGGGAGGAAAATTCAACTTATAGACGTTCATGAACAAAATATAGGAAGTGTTGTTAAGGTGGTAGTTGAGCCGGTTCTACAGAGTTATGGAACAATAACTGACTTATGTTACACAAGAAATTAAAAGGTCTGGTAACATTATTTAAAATCCTAAGAGATATGGTTTTATTATAGAAAATGGCGATGAAAAATGATCATATATTATGAAACAACTACCCACTGATAGGCCCTTATAAGTTTTGATTCTTTGAAATGACAAGATTCCAAGAAATATGAGATGTAATTTGTGTACACTAACCAAGTTCAAAAAATGGTGGATCATACTGAATGGGTGAAACCCATAATGAAGAATTGGATTTTCTATAAAAAAATTGAAATTAATGGTATATTTTATACCTATAAATCATACTTGGTTTCAAAGGGTTATAAAAAAATTTATGATATTGACTATGAAGATAAATTTTCACCAGCTTCAATGATAAAATCTATTCAAATAATTATAGAAAAAACTGATCATTATGATTAATAAATATATCAAATTTTTATTAAAACTACCTTCCTTAATGGTAATTTAATCTAGGATGTGATTTTTTTACAAACCAAAGGTTTTGAAATTTTAAATGATTCTGCTAAGGTTTTCAAGTTCTAATAACCTATCTAATTATTGAAAAAATAATCTTAGAGTTAGAATATCCAGTTTAATGATTCAATCAAAGAGGTTGGTTTTATCAACAAAACAGATTATTATTGTGTATATAAGTGTTTTATTAGGAGAATTGTGGTATTTTTCATATTTTATGTGGATAACATACTACTTATCAAAAAATTACATCTTGAATTTTTGTAAATATGTGCTTTGGAAAATCATTCTCTATGAAATTTATGGGTGAAGTAGATTAAATACTAAGTATGAAGATCTATTGAGATAGATCCAAGTGGTTTGTTGGATTGAGTCAAAACATATATATTGATAATTTTCCAAATCAGTTTTGTGTGGAGAACTCTAATATGAGGTATTTACTAGCGTTTCATGGGAAAAATCTTAAAAATATTCAAGATCATTTTAAAAAGTTAGAAAGGATTATATGATTCCTTATATATCCTCTATAGGATCTATAATGTATGAAATGTTATGTACTTGACCTGATATTGTATAATATTTGACCATTATAAGTAGATAAAAATCTAATCTAAGTGAGATTCATTGGATTATTGTTAAAAATAGTCTCATGTACTTACGAATAAATAAGGATATATTTTTTGTTTTTGGGGAGATTATGATATCATTATAAGTTCTTACACTTATTCTAGTTTCTAATAGAAAAAACATGACATGATATCCCAATTTGGTTTCTTGTTTTTCATTAATGGTGGATCTATAATTTCTAACAGTTCCAAACAAGGCATCAAGGTGGAATCAATAAAAAAGCTAGAATATATCACTGTATCAGACACTACAAGGAATCTATTTAGATTAAAATTTTAATTACATATATTGGGGTGGTTTTCTTTCATTAAGGATAAATTTAGCTTCACAATGACAATAATAGAGCTATTACTTAGCTCAAGGAACCCTAGTCTCACTAAAGGCCCAAAAATATCCTTCGCAAATACCATCTCATTTGGGAGATCATTATGAGGGGTGATTTAATGATCAGTTGGGTGGCTACATATAAAAATATAGTGTATCATTTAAAAAACCATTACTATAAAAAATCATGAGGGTATTTTTTAATCTATTGGTATTAGACACACAGTGTATTGAGTGTAATGGTTATAAAATGTTTCTTGGTTTTTAATAAATAAAATATCTATTTATCATTTATTCATGCGTGTTTCATGTATTATAAGAACAATGAAATGATAATATTTTCTCAAAGTATGCCTTTGAGTTTTACCTAATTGATTATAATCATGAAGTATCATGGGTTATGATGATATGTTAATATTAGTGTTAGTATAATCTTGTATGCAATAAAAAATAGATCCATGAGTTAATAAATAGATACTTATTATCTAGAGTGACCCACTAAAGTATGTAACATAGAATATTATATGGTCATTGATATACTATGGGATGTATTCTTATTAATATTCCCCACTACATAATGTTGGAAATATACTTAGAATGTTAACCTTCATACTTTGATACCTTTTTGACACCAGTTGTAATGCCTTGTTAATTAGGGGTTGATTTTTTATTTTATTTATCATATCATCAGTTCAGGTTAACAAAGATGAGATTTTTCCTCTTATATGAAATATATCAAATTTTGGACCATGATTAAATTTGATTAAGAAAATTCATGGTCATGATTAGTTGAGTTACATGTGATGAGATTAACTACATAGATAAGTGACATGAGATATATTCATTAACACTTATTAGTCTATTCCAAAGAATCATGGATGTATAAGTTGGCCTATACTATATTAACTTGTTATATGTCTAGTAGTAAGTTTATTTCCTAGAAAAATGGATTATATTAGTATTAATATGATATATATGATACATAATATGGTTTACATGATCATATAGAGATATAAGTGTGTTTGATAGAGAACACACGCGAACCCTTTATAGCTTCATTAACATTGAATTTTTTCTAGAGTCAATTATTTAATTATATTCATGAAATAGGAAATATATATTTGTTTTCAATGCTACAAAGGACCATAGGGTCACATAGTTAGGCCTTAGAATAAGGATTAAATTTTGGACTATGAATTTATTCTAAAATGTAGATATTTTGATAAAATACATCTAAAGGATTTTGGATGGATTCATAAATAATTGTGAAGTTTTTTTGTATAATGTCTTTATAGGATTTTATTGTAAGTGAGAGATTATTGGATGAGCAGTGAAATAGCTTAAATTATATTATAATATTCATCCATTTTGTAATCTATGATATGTATATGGTGTATATCCAAGGAAATGGTATCATTATATAATTAAAATAATATGATGCCTATATCGTATTGTATAATTTGGTTTATAATATGTGATATTGTGTTCATAGTAACTTCTATATATTATAAATGGGGTTTGATATATTATGAATCAAATAGTTTATTTATTTATTACAGTGATCCTGAACTTGATGATTATATTTTTTAGTAAAGGTAATTATATAATTTTAGGGGAGGTTTTAATTTTTAGTTTAGGTTGAGAATGATTCAATGCTTGATGGTTTTAAAGTGTTTTGAATGGTCTTTTAGAGGATAATAAGAATATGATTAGTAGAGTATGGAGGGATAAAGGAGTTTGGGGGTAAGAATTTGTCTACCACCAGAATTTTGGTGGGAGTCCAATAGTTATATAGATACTATAGGGCTATAAGAAATTCTTTGGGCAGTCACCAGTAGTTTGGTGGCCTCATGGGAAATTTTATTTTAAAAAATCATCAATGTAAATTTTGTAAATTTTAATTAAAACCCTTTAACCCTTGAACCTAATCTACCTACCCATTATATTCAATTGATCAAACACCTATCTTGGGAACTTACTTTATTATATTTAAGCTATTTTTAATCCTCTTGAAGATATAACTTGATCTTGGGTGAATTTTTAAAATATAATGGGAACGGTAATCTATTATTCTCCTCTACTATCTTCTATTTAAGTCCCTCCTCTTATTCTATGTTGTGTAAGGGTTCATTGGTTTAGAATTTCACCATATCCATGGTAAAATCCACACTATATCTTTGACCCCTTTTTTTGTGATATAAAAATACTAGATGGACGTTCCTGATTTTATTTATCTCTATTTTGTTATGTTTAATTTTTAAAGAGAATCAATTTGAATTTTATTGATTTTGGACCTTGATTTATGTCTCCTTAGGTAAAATTTATTTAGGTATTTCTCATCATTAATAGTTAGTATGATTATATTTATTATATTATTAAGGTTTGGTTAGGTTTGAATTAGGTTTATAATATGGTAGTTTTGGTTTTATGGATGAATGATTATGGGTTTATTTTTATGGGATGTTAAGATTCCCTTGAAATATGGGGAAAGAGCCTTCAATACTATCTCATTGGTATGAGATTCTGAACCATATGAAATATTATAGGGATTTCTTAGATTCATCTACTATTGAATTTTTACAAACTACTAAATGGAATTCTAATTGATTTTCTAAAGATACAAAATCATGGGTTTTAATGGATTCCATAGTTACATATTAAAATTATATTTTCTATAAAAATATCCTTTAAATCTTGGAATAAATTTTCAAATTACTTATTTTAGTTTTAAATTATATCTTAAATGTATAGTGACACGTTAATAATTCCAATTATGTGATTTGAATCATTGATGTAAACGTGTTGATTTGTTAACAATTATAATTTTTTTCTCTTTATTATTCATTATTGAGGTTGAAAACTCATAACCATTATTTTTATATGTTAAATTTTAAAAAGTTAAAGTAGAGAACATGTTTCATAACTTGAAAAGTATGTTAGTGAAGAATAACAAGAGATAAATTGGATCTTAACATGGAGGAGTAATGTGGATATTTATTACATTAATTCTAAATGACTCTTAGGGTCTTGTAACCTCTATAAACCTCTAGTTTTTTTGTTAAAATTATCACTTATACACCAAGGAGTGTGTATAATTCATTAGTTCAAATTTTTTAAATAAAATATTATGATAGGTATGGATTTTTTTCATAAAACTTTAATCTATCCTCTTGAACCCTTATATACCTATAATGATATGAGAATAACCAACATGTTGGAGTAAGTTTGAAAACATGGGTTGTGAGACAAAATTATTATTGAATCATCCTTTATTATACCTTTAACAATTAATATCGATTAAATAATTTATTTCCACTTCAACTTTCATGATTTACAATTCAACAATCCAAACTAAACTTTGGTTAATAGTTGTATCAATGGTGAGGTGATGACTATATTTTTTTTGTATATAAAGTAATGATGTGTTACCTAAACCTTATTTTCTTTAATTAATTAGGTTTCAACCCCAACTAGATACTTTATTTCTAAAACCTTCACTCACTTTCTTTTTCATAAAGTCTTGGTCATGTTCTTGATATATTAAAAATCCTTTTTATTATAACATGATTTAATAAATAATTTTATCCCTTAAGATATATTCTTCACTACTAACTCCTAAAGTATACCGATATATATAAATACATGATAACATTAAACCTCAAAGATATGTTTTTCCTAAAAGTAGATTTCATGTATGGAAGAAATATTTTGAAGGGAATTCTTCTTTTAAATGGGTATCCTAACATTAGAACTTACAACACCTTCAAACTTTTATCTAGGATGCTTTGGGTATGTTTTAAGTAAGACCAATACTATACTAGGTCTATCAGTTTACAGGCTTCTAAGGCACTATCACTTAGTAAGATACTAAAGAACACTAATTATAACCCATGTATGAGTTTATTCCTTGTTTGTATAGTTTATAGTGAAACATGTTCAACACATTAATTACATTTCTATGAGAAATTTTTAATTTTGTAAAAACATACATACGATATATGAGTATTTTCTCATGTACACTAGTGGCTACTCATGTTGTGTTTAATGCATTGTTTGACCAGGGAATAATGAACCTCGAATTAACACTCACCACATGACTATTGTATAGAATGAATCACTTATAAAGGGTTCATGATATATGTTATTCCCTAATTTTTTATATGGTTTGATTGATTTCAATTTACATGAATCCTTTACATGATAATATTTCTAGGGATTTACTTCTCTATTATTCCATTTTTATTTTTATCCTCTCATGTTTTTCTATCTTTGCATTTATGATACCAATACTATTGAATAATACTTCTAGAAATGTTAATTTTGAGAATAGACTAGTGTATTGTGCTTTATATATATCTTGAGAATGTACTCCATATTGGTGAATAACTTGAAGGTATGAAAAGGTTTATAAATCCCTGACCATGTATACCTTGTTCTTTATCGGTGAATAGGATAAAGGTGTGGAAGGGTCATAAATCCATTTCCACATGTGCCTATTCATCATTTATTTGAAATGGGAAACTAGGTTTACCTAACCTTTTCCCTCATTACCTTTCCTTGTGGGATGGATGTCTCACCCTAACTTATCATACCCACATCTACTCATATGTGTGGCTGCATATGTTTACATGTGTGTTAAAATATTCTATATTTCTAGGATAGGAATCACGATTACCCTAAATGGTACACCAACAATTTTACTTTCTTAACTCAAATCATGTATTTCTGGTATATACCCTCTCATTATAGGATTTATTTTATTATAATTTTCTTTATTATCTGTCTACCATCTATGTATTATCACCACCATTTTTTTGTTGATCATTGTTTATAAAACTGTTTTGTTATATTTATATAAAATATTTGTTTGAATTAAATTATACTCCCTATAGTATTTTATATATATTTGAATATTTGTGGTTTCTTACTGAGTATATTATTCTCACACCTTGTATGTGCACTTGGGTGGGCATGCAGCTTTATAATCTGTTTTATAGGTACCCACAAGTACTGTTAGGTTTTTGGATGCTTGTTTTTCTTTTCAACATGGTCATATATCATATGGATTGAGGTCCACTTAATGTTGGAGTTGGTGATTGGATATAGAATTTCCACATAGCCAGGGTGGCAGGGACTTACTTTTTCATCATTTTTGTTTATATGGGTTGACACTAGTACTTATTATATGAAATTTATTTCATTTTGATAATATTTTTTTTCTTTACGTTTTCTTTTAATTTCTTAAAAAAGGTAATGTTTTAATTCCACCAATGTTTCTTGGAGCTCCGATGCTATTTTCCATCCTCTAGTGGTTGTAAGGTGCACTTGAGTTCATATGGTGTCCTGATTTGTTTACTGGTTTGGTTATTTAGATAATTGTCATTATATTTTTTTCTTGATAAAGATATTATGGTTATTGAAACATCCAATGATCATAATACTTAAATGGTAATACATTATATGTAACAAATTCCAGCTTCCAAATATCGTTAGTCAATTCTTGACTTCCTTCATTCAATAAAGGGATATAATACGTTTATTTCATGCATATATTTTAGGTTTATTTAATACATTAATTTGTGTAATATAATTGGTATTATTGAAAATATTTGTACTATTTAACTTATTTTTTGATTTATGGTAGGATACCACCAATATTTGAAAAATGAACAAAAAGGAAAAAAATTGTGGAAAAAAGACACTTCACACCACGACACTTCATGTCACGATACGACACTAGAAATAATAAGGCTTCCCACTATAAAGGATTCCTATGGAAAACTCTGGGGGGACGAAACTAAATAAATGGAGAGAAAAAAATGTTTTTGGAGATGGAAACATAATATTCACATCATGTAATCATTATATGATGTCAAAACATTGTAGAGTATGAAGTGGAGACAAAGCATGAAGTGAAGAAAAATCAATAAGAGGATATCCCAATATTTAGATGATGTGAAAAATTTAAATGGTATGAAATAATATAAGGAGTGAAATAATTACAATCTATGAAGAGAATAAAATCCTCATAGAGTGCATGTTGTGAAAAATATTGTGAATATTTAAAGGCCCACATTTTACACGTCATGAAAAAATTACATGATGTGATGGTCCAATGATAGACCTAGTAATGAGAATATTCGGCGTATCTTTCCATGGAGGATAGACCCAAGACCACTATTTCTGATCCCATTTTGACTTTATGATCTGTATTAATGCGATTTAATTCATCCCAATCACTATGGATTTCTATAAATATAGATGAATTATAAAAATTCAAAGGGGAATTTCAGAGACCAAAGTCTAGGGTGAGAAGTTTCAATGTGGTAGGATCCGCCTCCAATTTCTATTTGGTCTTATTTTATGATTTATTTTGTTTTCTTTCTTCCCTATTACTCTCTCATCACTAGTATGAGGGGGTAAATTCCAAAATGTTCTAGGGTTATGTAGTTGAAGGGGGAAGGTGTCTTTGGATTTATTTCTTTTTCTGTATTCATGTATTTGGTTTTCCATAATTAATTCATAAAATTCCAATATCTTTATTCTTCTTTTCATGACCATTGAATTGAACCTAAAAGGAACCTTTTTAATTGAAAAATTGATTACCCTAAATTAGGAATGACCATTATCACATTTAGGGTAACCTATTTTAAAAATAGTATCAAGACAAACTACATTCTACAAAACCCTAAATTATGATACCAAGGGAAATAGAGGATTATTGGGGTGTGGAGAGGATACCATGACCTTTGCATCCACCTCATCTCAACTCCGATTCTAAATAGGGATTAATAATTTAATTTCTAAAATTCCAATTATACCCGAACCTTGAAACTATTAAAACCTAAAACACTTTCAAAATATGATTTCAAAGCAAACAATATACTGTACTTTACTTTATACTTTGGTTTTCCCAAAACAATTTCCAAAACCCCAACTACTTATTTCTTTTCTTCATCTATTTCATCAGACTAAATTAAAAAACAAAATTCTTTTAAAAACCTAATAAAACTAATTTTATTATCTCTATGGGATTAATAATAATCTGCTCCTATATTCATTTAAATTAATTAAGTATATTCAATCTAAGTTCTATTAAATTGTATTTTTATTAGACCCATGGGATATAACGATACCCTTTGGGCCCATTAGGAGCCCTTATAAGGGATTAAATCCTTTTTTTGGGTGTGTATGGTAATTATTTAAGTCTAATCAAAATTTACTTGTTCCCTTTTCTCCATTTGTCTTCATGGAGAATGTATTGGAATACCTTAAGAGTTTGAGGGGTCCTCTCATAGCATACAAGGATTCTAGTAGCCAATGTACTACTTGTGGAGGAAAGAGACTGAGGGATATTTCTCCGTGATCTCCCCCAAAATATTCAATCAAGATAGATAAAACTAGATATGAGATATGTCTATTCATTTTATGTTCTTCATTTACATATTGATTTGATGATGATAGGGATTCTTCCACTGTAATAATAATAATATGTTTCTAAAAAAGATATCAATATGAATAACATTATAGATACTATACCATTGGTATCACAAGAATACAATACCACATAAATATCACAAAAAATCTACAATAAAAAATCAGAGTACGCATATGGAATTATATCTACATACTAACCATAATCCAAATAAAACACACACCCATGGTATATCAAAGTTTAATATATAGGTTATATATCCCACACATCAAGGAGGATTTTCCATCAGGCTTATAATATAAAAACTATAAATGAAGTACAAAATATGCAAAAGAAGGCCCTACCAAACAATCATGGGCCTCTCCTCGATCTCATCTCCAAAATTTCATCAAGTTACTCCATCCTAATCATCCATGAAATATAATTTGTTTCCTACATATCAGACATAATTTCTACACATCCATAAAGTTTCATTTGTTGGTTATGATAAAAAATCTCACTAAGGAACCCAGAATGAGGCCCCTAATATATTTCAAAATATACTAGTGTATATATGATAAAATAAATAAAGCAGTAACACAAATCTTGTAAACAGACACTTTGATCCATCATGTGCTAACATAAACACCATGAAACATGAATATACCTACTTTATCCATCAAAAGTGAATAATGAAACATGATCCATATAAATAAAACCTGAATCACTAATATCTATAATTTGGATACTATAGATCATCAGGTTCTAGCCCTTAAGAGAAGGAATTAAGATCCTAAAAACACCTTGACCAGACCCCTATGAGGAAACAATAGGAAAAGAATTCCTTGATTAGGCACCTACAAGAAGACATAGGTACAATGGAATACCATGACTATTCCTTGATGAGAATAAACTAACAACCATAGAATTTCCTGACTAATCCCCTAAGAGAAAATATTGGTAAACATAGTGTTGTACATAGATTTGATACCCCCCATTTCTTAATGATAAAAAATGGCTGGTTGTGTTTCCAACATGTTTTCTTAAGTTAGTTAGTTAGTTTGTATTATGCTTAAAACATTCCTTATTAGACCACACCTTCATTAATGAATCCTTTTGAAAGTAAATTCAAAATAGGTGTTTTTATACCTTCCCATCAAAAGGTTGTTATAAGACCACTAGAGGGTTAGTGGAAGGTATAAAGGATATTCCCTTTTCCACTAAAACATTTGTATTTTGTATCAAAACTGTAGTGGTTTTTAGGTAGAAAAATATATCCTAGGTAATTCCAACTATACTTTGATGGTCTATGATTATACTCAAATATCATTTTCAATAAAGTCAAACCCCAAATTGTATTGACTCCAATGCCTATTTTCTTCCCCCAATGACTCTCTTTAACTTATAATAATGGATCAAAACAACTAATAGAGGATTGATAGCTATTAATACACTACAATGAAGGTGGATCAATATATGGTTACTAATAATTGATCCTTATAACCAAGATTACACTTTTTGGGGGTATTCATTTCTTCATTATTCACACTCTCACCCCTCTACTTATGTCACTTTTTTCTATTTATGTAAATCTAAAATTATTGTGAGATTAGAGAGAGTTATTCATAGTAATTGAATTAGAACAATAAATACATCATTTTATTTTTAATTTTTTGGGTGTTCACTACCACTAAAGTGAGGGATTTGTTTTCTTACTATAACTATTAAAAAGCATGTGTGTCTCTTATTTTTAGGGTACTTGGATACTACTAAAGCCAATGGATTAAAGGAACCCTCAAACTATTGAGGATAACAGATATATTCACTTATCTG
Source organism: Viscum album (assembly GCA_963277665.1). Taxonomy (NCBI): domain Eukaryota; kingdom Viridiplantae; phylum Streptophyta; class Magnoliopsida; order Santalales; family Viscaceae; genus Viscum; species Viscum album. The sequence goes on along the minus strand of OY728156.1, from coordinate 141,814,126 downwards.
ATTGAGGTTTAACAAAAATAATATAACAAATTTATGTTTCAATTTTACATTATTCTACATACTCTATTTTTAATTTTTAATTCTTTTTATGTTTAATTTAATACATTTAAAATTTTCTAAGGAAATTCATCCCCCTCTGTCCATCATCTTATACCAATAATTGGTATCAAAACCTCCCTTTTTTTAAACCTTAATCGATTTCAAGGAAATTATTTTAAAGGATAGATTTTAAATATAACACTAATGGTGATCCCAAGGGACACTCAATGGATTGTTTTCCATTTTTGGTATAAAAAACTATATTTATTAAAAAGCTCATAGGATTACATTTCTTATAATAATTGAATATCATGCAAGAAATTTTTTGATGCATGGTTACACATATAACAATGAGAAAATATAAATAGACTCCTGATGATAGAGCTAAGAATGAAAAATAGGTGGTTCATGCCTTCATAGGGAAACCCCGTATGGGTCTAGACCTATCCAATCATTGAATATTTGATGCATAAAATATAAAATACAAATTTTAAAATCATAACATATTTTTATGATGGTCCATACATGTACAAGGGTAGCCTATTTTTTAATTAAAAAAGAAATTATGGGATGATGGAATAGTGGAATAAGGGATCTAGGGGAAGGTATGTGATAGGGGAGACGAATAATGAACTTTAGGCTTGTCTCAAGAAGCATAAACAATAATCCATTAAGGAGGGTTTACAGTTTACATTGGGAAACTATCTTCAACATTTGGTGATTGAAAAGATTGAAAAGATAAAGAGTGGTGGCTGCTGAGGAGTGAGGAAACCAAGCATGGATGTTGTGGAGTCATTTTCAGAGTTAGGGGAGATAGGGAAGTTTGATTTTATGTCTAGGAAGAGAATGAAGTTGATCAACTGATGAAATTTGTGTCATAGATAAAATAGAACATGGTGAAAAGTGATAGTGTGGTCTATGAGACACTAGTTAAAAAAGGCCTTTAGTGACCACCGAAATCCATCGCTAAAGGCCTATATTGTCTACCCAACACCCACCAAATGGTGGACTCTTTAGTCCCATGTCTGTTGGCTATAGCGTCCACCATTTAGTGAATTCCATATACCAGGTCAAGGTCACCTATAGTGACCACCTTTTGGCAGTCAATATAGTCTAACTTGGGATAGTTTATAGAGACCTTCAAATGATAGTCACTATAGGCCGGGTCAGGGTCACCTATAGTGACTGCTAAACGAAGGTTGCTATAGAATATCTTAACATCATCTATAGTGAATGCCAAATGTAAATTGTTACAGGTACTTCGATTAACCAATAACGACTACCATTTGGAAGTCACTATAATTTTTTTTTCTTAAAATGCACAACAACATTAAAAAACCACCATATTTCAAAAATATAATAAATATTTCAATAATATGTAAAAAGAGACCATAAATTTATTTGCCTCATCATCTTCCAAGCTCCACACCCATCATTGAATAAATCTTTATGAAAAAATTTAATAAAATAATTAGAATAGAAAAAAATATCACAAATAAAAATTTAAATGTAATAAAATATTTCAATTATAACTTATTACAATATTCCAAAGTTATTTGATTTTTGAGAATATATTAATAAATTAAAATCATTTTTTTAAATTTAAAACCGCTTATTATGGCATCCCAAAAAAACCCTTTAAAAAACTACATAATCTATCATTCCTAAAAGAACACATGTTCAATTGAAATGTTTTATACTCTTAAAAATTAATAATAATAATAATAATATGATTTCGTTATGGTTTCAAGTCATTCCAAGGTTGTTTTCTATGGATTTGTCCATTAAACACGCATTTTTGTGTTTTATGACACTAAATGTGCGTTTTCGGTCCTCCTAGGAAAACATCAACTCCGATTGATGTTACATATGATTGAACAATTAAAAATCTACTCTATGGTTTTTTTATCTAATTTCAGGACATTTGGAGGTCGTTTGGATGGTTTTGATCCCCACACATTTTTAAAGGGAATCAAACCTTTAAAACCGCATATTTTGTCATTCCAGACAAGAAACACATATGATTGATGTTTTTTATCCTCATACATGACAAAAATATTAATAATATGGTTTTACTATGATTTTAATTCATTATTAGGTCATTTTATATGGATCTGACTGTTAAACATGTGTTTTGGTTTTTTATGAAAATAAATGTGCATTTTTGGTCCTCTTGAGAAAACGCTAGCTTAGATTGACGTTCCATCTACTCAAAAATTTTACAATTCAATCTATGATTTTTATTGTCTAATTTCATGAAATTTGAATCTTATTCAGTTGGTATTGACCCCTGAACAAACCTTTTTAAATGGTGTCATACCTTTAAAAACCGCATATTCTATCGTTCAAAATAGACAATGCATCTGTATGAAAGGCTACCTAATTATACACATCAAGAATAATAATAAGACGATTTTAATATGATTTAAAGTTATTTTGAGGTCCTTTTCTATATATATGTCCGTTAAAAACATGTTTTGGTGTTTTAACACTAAAAGTGTGTTTTCCATCATCCTAAATAAACGGTGCCTATGATTTATGTACCATCTATTCTATCTTTTAAAAATTAACTCTACAGTTTTTTTCGTTTGATTTTATGGAATTCAGAGGCCTTTCGACTAGTTTTAACCCATGGTGTGTTTTTAAAAGGCATCAAAGCTTTAAAAACTATATATTTGGTCATTTAGTAAAAACTGCATGTTGGATTGGCATTTTTTCTCTTCATGTACATAAAAAATAAAAATAAGATGGTTGTGCTATGATTTCTAGTTAGTATGAGTTTGTTTTATATAGATCTAACTTTTAAATGCACATTTTTTTTGTTTTATGACACTAGATGTGCATTTTCTATCCTCTCAGGAAAACACCATCTCATATTGACATTCTCCCTCCTCAACTATTTTAAAATTCACTCCACAATTGTTTTTTTTCTGATTTTATGGAATTATCATACCATTTAGTTGGTTTTAACCCCTAGGCCCACCTTTTTAAATGGTTTCAAAATTTTAAAAATCACATATTCTGTAATTCCTAACAGACCTCTTTTCCGATTGATGCGATTCCTTCTCATACACATCAAGAATAATAATAAGATGGTTTCCCTATGATTTAAAGTTATTATGAGGACTTTTTATATATATCTGACCATCAAACACTTGTTTTGGTGTTTTATATCAATAAAAGTGCATTTTTTATCATCCCCAAAAAATGAAACCTCTGATTGAAATACCATCTACTTGAGTGTTTAAAAATCCAATGTATGGGTTTTTTCTTATTATTTAATCGAATTTGGAAGTCTTTTGATTGGTTTTGACCCCCCACATGTTTTAAAAGGGCATTAAACTTTTAAATATTGCATATTAAGTCATTCTGGATAGACCACATGTTTAATTGATGTTTTGTCTCCTAATACACATAAAAATACTAATAAGAAGGTTTTACTATTATTTAAAGTCATTACAAGGTTGTTTACTATGAATATAGCTGTTAAATTCCCATTTTGGTGTTTTATGACACTAAATGTGCATTCTTGGTCCTACCAAGAAAATTCCATATCGGATTTACGTTCTACCGACTCTAACAATTCATAATTCACTTTACGGTTGTTGGCCTCTAATTTTATGCTATTTATATGCCTTTCAGTTAGTTTTGACCTCCAGGCGCACCTTTTTAAAGGGTGTCAAAACTTTTAAAACCACATATTTTTTTTTGTTCCAAACAGACCTTAAATCCCACTGATGTGCTTCCAGCTCATACATATGAAGAATAATAATAAGGCAACGAACATAAGATTTCAAGTCATTCTGAGGTTGTTTTCTATATATCTAATCACTAGATTCTAGTTTTGGGGTTTTATGAGACTAAAAGTTTTTTCCCACCATCCTAGAAAAACAAAACCTTCGATTGATGTACCATCTACTCGACTATTTCACAACTCACTCTATGGTTATTTTCATCTGATTTTTTGGTATTCAGAGTGTGTTTAGCTATTTTTGACCCATCACATGTTTTTAAAGGGCGTCAAACCTTTAAAAACTCTATAATCAGTAATTATGAACAAAACATATGTATAATTAATGGTTTATCTCCACATACACATAAAAATAATAATAATATGGTTTTACTATGATTTCAAGTCATTATAAGGTATTTTTCTATGTATCTGACCATTAAACGCACATTTTTTGGTGTTTTATAACACAAAATAAGAATTTTTGATCCTCTTAGAAAAATGCCAGCTCAAATTGATGTTCCCTCTTCTATACCATTTCAGAATTCAATCTACAATTGTTTTAATCTGATTTCATGGAATTTGGATATTGTTCAGTTGGTTTTGACCACCAAATGCACCTTTTTAAAGGGTGTCAACCCTTTAAAACCCGCATATTCTGTCATTCCAGCAGACTACTCATCAAATTATGTTCCACCTACTCGTACACATCATTATAATAATAATATGGTTTTTCTATGATTTCAAGTAATTATAAGGTCTTTTTCTATATATCTGACCATTAAATGCATGTTTTTGTGTTTTATGGCACTAAAAGTAAATTTTCCATCATCTTGGGAAAAAAGAACCTCTGATTTATGCACTGTATACTTGACCATTTAAAAATTATCTTTACAATTGTTTTCATCTGATTTCATAGCACTTAGAGGTCATTTGATTATTTTTTACCCCTCTCTTGTTTCTAAAGAGAGAAAAAACTTTAAAAAACACATATTCAGTCATTCCAAATAAACCAAACAACCGATTGATGTGACTTCTCCTCATACACATAAATAATAATAATAATATACTTTTCCTATGATTTCAAGTCATTACGAGGTTATTTTCTATGGATATACCGCTAAACATGCGTTTTGGTGTTTCATGGCACTAAATGTTCATTTTCAATCCACTCGGGAAAAAACTAGCTCAGATTGACATTCCTTATACTCGACCATTTCAAAATTATCTCCAAGGTTGTTTTTGTCCAATTTCATAGCATTTGGATGCATTTCACTTGGTTTTAACCATGGATGTATCTTTTTAAAGGGTATCAAACCTTTAAAAACCATATATTTGGTTGTTCTGGGTAGACTAATCAATATTTTGGCATTCCATATACTCATACACATCCATAATAATAAAAATATGTTTATCCTATGACTTCAAGTCATTTTGAGGTTGTTTTTTATATATCTGACCGTTAAAAACAGCTTTTGGTGTTTTATAACACTAAAAGTGCATTTTTTGTCATCCCGAGCAAACAATTCCTCCGATTGATTTACCATCTATTATAACATTTTAAAATTAACTCCATGATTCCTTTCTTCTGATTTCTTTGCATTCGAAGATCATTCGGTTGATTTTGACCCCTCACGTGTTTTTAAAGGGTGTCAAACCTTTAAAAAATGAATATTTGGTGGTTCTAGATACAACACATGTCCTATTGACATGTCGTCTCCTCATACATGTAAAAAATAATAAGAATATGATTTTCTTATGATTTCAGGTCATTCTGAGGTTGTTTATTATGAATCTAACTATTAAACACGTGTTTTGGTGTTTTATGACACTAAATGTTAATTTTTATTCCTACTAAGAAAATGATAGCCCGGATTGATGTTCCATCCACTTGAACATTTCAAAATTTACTATATGTTTTTTCCAGATTTCATGACATTTATATTCTATTTAGTTGCTTTTGACCCCCGGGTGCACCTTTTTAAAGGGCGTAGAACCTTTCAAAACCACATATTTGATCGTTCTGGGTAGACTGAACATCCGATTGATGTGTCACCTAATCATACATGCAAGTAATAATAATTATATAGTTTCCTCATTATTTCATGTCATTATGAGGTTGTTTTCTATATACTTGACCAATAAACATAGGTTTTATTTTATTTATGACACTAAAAGATTGTTTTCCATCATCTAAAAAAAAGAAAACTCCCAATTGACATATAATTTGATTGAACATGTGATAATTAATTCTATGGTTGTTATCATCTGATTTCACAGTATTCAGAGGCCGTTCAGATGGTTTTGAACCCTCACATGTTTTTAACGAGTGTTAAACCTATAAAAACTGCATATTCTATCATTTCGAACAAACTGAAAGTACAATTGATGTTTTCTCTCCTCTTACATGTCAAAAATAATAATAAGATAGTTTTAATATGATTATAAGTCATTATGAGGTCATTTTTTATGGACTTTAATGTTAAACAGTCATTTTGGAGTTTTATGGTACTAAATGTGTGTTTTTATCCTCTCAGTAAAAAGAAGATCATATTAATATTTCATCTAATCAAAAAATTTATAATTCACTTAAAATTTGTTTTCATTTAATTTCATAGCATTTAGATGTCATTCAATTATTTTTTACAATAAGACACACCATTTTAAAGGGCATTAAACCTTTAAAAACCACATATTCAGTTGTTTGGGGTAAACCGCTCGTCCGATTGATGTGACCTCTTATTGTACACATCAAGAATAATAATAAAATGGATGTCCTATGATTTCAAGTCATTATGAGGTAATTATATATATATATCTGACCATTAAACACACATTTTAGTGTTTTGTGACACTAAAAGTATGTTTTCCGTCATCCTGGTAAAATGAAACTTCCAATAGATGTACTATTTGGTCAAGTATTTAACAATTAAATATATAGTTATTGTTGTTGTTGTTGTTTTTTTTCCAATTTCATGGAATTTTGAGGCTGTTTGATTGGTTTTGACCCCTCCACATGTTTTTAAAGGGCGTCAACCCTTTAAAAACCTCATAATCGATCATTCTCAATAGACCACATGTTCAATTGATGGGTTGTATACTATTACACTTTACAAGATCATAATGGTAAAAAAAATCACATTTATCCCTAAAGGAATGTACAAATCATAAAGTAGGAACATGGTCCAAGAAGGTAGGCCTTGTAATAATCCCTCATAGAAATATTCACAGCCCCAAGAAGAATAAAAAAATCAGTATTAATTATTTTAAATATTAAATGTAAGATTAAACATTCTAAAAAAATATGCATATTAAAATATAATTAATTAATAACTTAGTGAATTCAATATTCAAAATTTACCACCTTTTAAATTAAACACATAAACAATATTTCATATACAACAATCTGTTAAAACAAATTTCACATATTTTAACCATGAAAATTAAAACACATAAACCTTATAATGTTCATATACTACCTAATCCCATAAATCCATGCATAATAACCCAGAAATTTATTATGTTCAATAGTAGTGTGACATTTTCCTCACTATTGGTCTAGGTATCTCCAAACATGTATCAAAATATCAAACAACCCCAATTAATGATATTTCCAATGATACTCTAAATTTATATGAATTAAAAAATTCTAAGGAAACTGTATAATTAGAACACACACCTTAAAATTTTTGAGTCACCTATTAAGATCCCTAAATTGAGAAATTCCTAGATACCACTTACCTGTACATGAAAAAATAGAAAAACACAACATTACTATCCTCAAATAAAATAGTTGAAAAGAAACATCATTGAAAAAATGAAAGAGAATACAACTCAGTAATAATAGTTCAATATGTAATTGAAATAAATAGAAAAAAAACATGAGGGGAATCATAGTAAACTAGAAAAAATAAAAAATAGATTAACCCCCAGAATCATGAAATGAATTGATTGAGATATCCCACATCATTGGCTTTAAGTTGAGACATGTAGTTTTAACACCTAAAAAAGGAATTCTTTTGACATAAGGAACCATAAAATCCAAAATAATATAATCCATTATATTTATATAATGAATTTAATACCTAAATCTATTCTAAAATGAGAGTTCCAAAAGGACATGGTAACAAAAAAGATTCAAAAAAAATCCAATTGTCCCTGAATAAATAATAATAAAAACAATTAATTGGTTGATGAAAAAATTTAAAACCATTTAAACAAAATTCATAAATAATTAAGCCACACAAATTATATACAACCAAGTCCCAAGTTAGTAATGTAGTGAAAAAACAAATATTTTTTTGGGATATGAGAAATAGAAGGATAATATCAATATATATTTGTTATTTATAAATCACATGGAAATCAATTTATTCCTAAATCGGTGAATAAATTTTTAATTACATATTTATGAATTTACCATTAGTTGTTTACATTTTATCTTTCTCCAAACCTTTTTATGTATATTTTTAGCATCTCATTAATTTTTATAGAAAATGATTGATTTTTTGTCATTAAATGCTCACATATCTCAGTTATGTGAAAGGCGGTTGGGAAGTTATTTCCACCATGGTTGTTTTGTGTAAATTCCAAGTCATTTTCTATTTCTAAATATGCTTGGCCTCAATTATAAACTATTTTATAGTTAGGATGTGCTTATATTGGACTTTTTTTGAAGTTTTTTTTATAGTGATAGTAAAGAGGAATTTATAGAGAATGAATAAGTTAAGAAATATTTTTCAAAGACTAAATATTATATTCTTCGAATTATGATTAATTAATTAGTTCTCTCTAACATGGTCATGGAGTTATTAGCCTAGTGTTTTGATCGAGAAGCATTTGAAGTTATAGAAAGATTTAAAATCCTTATAAAGGGAGAGAGGGGGTTGAAGATGTTCCACATTCTATGAATTACTTTCTGGATTAAGTTGTTGATACAGACTTGGATTATTTTTGACAATTTTTTTTTCAGTGATTCTTAGTATTTGATTGTAAATTACTTGGATGTTCATAGGATCTTATATTTCCTATTGAGAAACAAACTTAGTGGAATAATAGGAAGTGGAAACTACTATATATGGTCCTTTTTATTGTAGATATGCATTGAAGTTAGAACATATTGTTCCCATGTGCTCTTGTTCCTCTTCATCTGATGGTTTAGGGGTGTAAATATCATTTAGGAAAAACTATGCTCGCCTATCTGTTCAGAGTAGGTCAATGTCATATCATAGATAAAGGACATCTCCAAATGAAAGGAACATATCTAAAATCCATGAAATAGAAATTAGACCTAGGGAGTAATCTATTTCCATCCATCAATCTCATCATCACTATAGACTAAGATTATCGGAAAAATGTGACACCAAAAAGGAACATTAAAAGCGTTACTAAGCATATCCTGGAACACATGTTGAAAAGGTAGAAGAAAATTGCAACACTTGATTGTGATTTCAATTCTAGTGCTGCTATTAGCCCTGAGGATAGGAAAATGAAGTATAATTAAGGCATGGAAAATGAAGATTCTAGTTCTTCCTAGAAGAGATACAAATCTCCAATAGTTGGAAGGCACATGAACATGGGAATTAAAAGTCAAAATGGTAAGGAGTTGGTTCCTGGTGATGATTCTTATGGTCCACCTAATGTGATGATCGATGACTTGACTATTTCTACATCTAATGGCATATTAAAGGAGGGGAATTTAGGTGATATAATTTTCAAACAAGATTTGGTGAATTATAAATCATGGAAAACTATTGATTTTGTCTGAGAAAGTACTATAAATATTTGGGAGGAATAAATATTTAATTTCCAAAAACATGATGAATGGTATAAAGACATTCTTAGAGGTATATCGACACATGAATTTCTCTACAAATAATCTAATACTGGAGGATGACACAAATTCTATTATTGAAGGCTATTCTGAATACAATTAAAATGTGGCTAATGAAGTAAGGTGAAGATCAAGATTTTTATGAAGGAGAGGGAAGGTTTGGTGTTTGAAATATACCTAGAGAGTTATGGTTTGGCATCTAAAATATATTTGGAACAAATAATAGTTAACTTAGATCTAAATTATAAAATAATTTGGTATTTATACTTAATCGAAATATCAATTCCACACCTCTTCTATTGCCTAGTGAAATATCCCAAATTCAAATAAACTCTCAATTAGAGAACATAACACTTGATTTTATATAGCTCAAGGTTTAATGACCCACCATACGTAAAACTGATTCATTGGCCCAAGTATCTGAACTTTCACATAATTAGGAATCTATTAATAAACAATATTAATGGAAATAGTACAAAAATATAATTACATGAAAATTCAAGATAAGGATCCGATATGATTCGTGCCGCCATATGAATCATACCAGCTACCACTGAGACTGTAACTGGATAAATAAATTGAACAGTAAAAAAATGAATCCAAACTATAGATGGTTAAATAAAATAAATAGGGAAAAAATGAATCCAAACTAAATATGGAATGTTTGGTTTGCAATTTAGTGACTCTTAACATGATATATCAAGACATACCTTAACTGATGGAAGATTAACTATGTTTAATGACCTACTGTGTATAACCTTACCATTTACACATATTTATTCCCTTTAGTTAAGTCATCAAAATGAAATATATAGAAACTGTAACTCGTGTTTTTTAGATCACATCACTCTATAGCCCCTAAAATCACAACAATGAAATTAGTCAAAACCTGCATCAAAAATAGAGTTTATAAGGAGACAATGTTAAACACTATAATGAAAAAATATAAAAATAATATTATGAGAAATATAAATGATCATATAAATGATTTTTTTAATTATCCTTTTGTCATATAAATAGAAGAAACTGTGTAAACATAGATTCAAAAAATGAAATTATCCATAACTTGTTTATCAAGTTAATCAAATTGATCACCATGAATACAATGTGAAAAGTTCTTGGTTCAAGGGAACAAAAACTTTAAAAACTATAAATTGAAAAATTATATTTGAAATTTAAAACTATGTAAAAACAAAATCTATGGGACAATGATGGATATAATATGAGTTTTCTCTAACATGGGATGAGTTATACCATTTAATATGTGAAAACCCATCTATAAATGGGTAAAATATTGTTGATTATTAGTTCTCTATAGATTAAATTAAAAAATGAAACAAAATTGAAGATAAAAACAAAAAAACGATGATGATATAAAAATAAATAGACATAATACTACAACACCTTAGGATTATATATAACTTGAAAACAATTTTTTACATTGTATATGAAATGAATGAAAATAAATATAACATTAGAAAGAAAAAAAAGTAGAAGAATTGGTGAATTATGATTGGAGAAGGCCCTCTGAGGGTAGAAGTTATAATAAGATGAAGCAAAGGTTAGAATTTCAATACTAAGATAATGAATTTTAATACCTAAAGTGAAAGTACCTAGGTTGAAGTAATAATAAGAACTTGAAATGCACTAAACATTACAAAGACTCCAATCAATGGCCCTATTAAAAGTTGGTAGTATATAGTTGTAAGACATGGTGATGGTAGTGGTTGGAAAATATAATATTAAACATTCTAAAACTTGTTGGAAATAAATATAAGTTCCCTCTAACTTTATACTAAACATTATAAAGTCATGAAACAATGGTTTTATTAAAGGTTGGAAAGTTCAAAAAGATTTATTTCTATTGAAAAGGGAGATACATAAAGAAAAAAAGTAATGTAACACAAAATTTACTTAAAATGTACCATTGAAAACTGTAGAGGAAGGAAATAGTAGTTCATTTGGAATCAATTTTTCTTCCTTACAATTAGAAGATGTGAGCCCCACATCGATTTTTAAGTATCATGTCATCTTTATCATTGCAAATAAATAAAAACAAAGGCCTCCCTACATGATGGCCTTCCTCGATGCCCATACCCCACCATTCTAGCTATAATGATCACTAGCTACACCAAACCCATGGTGACTCCCTGCATCACCCTTATCTAGTGGCTATGATATCCCCCACAACTCCCTCTCGTTGACACCTCTTTGCCATGTTGCGTGTCCCCTCCTACCCCATTCACATACCTCCCCAAAATAACCTCCAGATGTATCCCTCCCCTTGTGAAATCTCCTTCCCCTCAATGGTGTGCCTCCCCTCCACCCAAATCAATGACATCCCCCCCAACACTGGATTCACCATTTTCTTCTTCTTCTTCCTGACTAGGGGGATTTGAATTTTCTTATGGACGATGATGTAACTTTCTTCACCATTTGTGCTCATTAGAGAATAAAACACAAAAACTCCCCTACTAAAACTTCTAAAGCCTACCTGATCCAGTCATGCATGATCTAGGAATCACCCCTACCTGACCAAATTCTCCAAATATTTTCCTTTCTCTCGTATAACCTGCTATAAAATTAACTCTTTCCTCCTATCAGTTTTCCTTAGACCTTTTCTATAAACCAAAAATTAGGGTCCAAAAATTCAGATGATGTTTCACCTTAGTAAGTTAGGGTATAAAAAGTTAGATTTCATTTAACCTCAGCAATTTGGGTCCACAAAGTCAGACATCATTTCACATCAGCAATTAAGGTCCACTAGTAGGGCACCATTTCACCCATCCATTTTGAGGATCTTTATCAGTCGCTGTTTCATCTTACATCATCAAGAAAGTGTCTTCCTCAGCATGAGAGCATGAGATTTCTATGATGATAATATTTTATTTTACATCTATGGACCAGAGTGGAACATATGGAATAAAACAGTGGGTAGTTCATATGGAGATGCTATTATTTTTAGTCTTTTTTCATGTATTCAAGATATGCATGTCCAACTTGAGAGGGAGTATTAAGAGTGTGTAAATGTTTATTTTTTTTCTCTTGTGTATCCAATCACAATAAACCGAGATTTATGGTTATTGTTATAATATGTGAGTCCCACATCGATGTTTATGTATCATGCCATCTTTATAATTCACTATAAATAAACACAAAGGGCTCCCTTAGAGTGGAATCTTGGGTATTGAGTTAATTTCTCCATTCTAAAAATTAAAATGAAACAATTTGGTATGAATATATTCTATAAATATACTCCCCTATGAACTTTGTTTGATGATCAATGTTGTTTTGAGTTTTTGATAAAGAATCATAGGAAGATTATCGTTGTTATGATTGTTTGATATAATCACAAGCCTAGATACATATAATTTCCTTCATTTTTAGAGGTGTTATAGGATTCATTCAAATGATGTTTGATTATTTTATTTCATACTCAGATCCATTAATCATATAATTCCTGGAGAATTGAACAAGTAGTCCCTTATTAAGACTTTTCTCACCCTTTACTTTTATGGGATTTGTAGTAGGGTCTTTGTTTGATTATGGAGAGTAATGTATGAATTTTAAAGGGGAGAGAGATACTATAGGAAGTTGATATGCTTCTTATATGAGAAATGGTTATTTCATATTAGCAATAAAATATTTGAAAATTTGAATTGAGTGTGACTGAAGAAATTAGTAGAATAAAAGAATAATGATATTTCAGATGAATCATTCCAGCCGATTTAAATTATAAAATATTAATTGAATATTTTTTCGACTATTATTTTTTTGGTTTAAACTTCATCTAATAATTAAGTTTAAGTTCATTCATGAATTATAATATTCATACTAGAGTATGTAGTGAAATAAGAATAGGGTGAAAACTAAGATGGTCAACTCTGTTATAAAGCATAATTTAAAAAACAAGAAAATATTACATAATCAATTATAATTAAATCTCATTATATGGAAATAGTTTTAGTTAAAATTAGATGATTTAAGGAGGAAATAAATATCATGGAATGGGATTGAGTGAAAAATAATATTATCTCTAATAAATATTGACTTTATCTCACATAATTAAAAGTTTTTTTCTGAATTATAATCATTTTAAGAAAACTTTTGAATAATTCAGTAAGGTGTGAAACATAGTTTTGACATCAAAAATTGTAAATAGGTAATATATCAGGAAATTGGATACTAAGAAAGTAATTATAACCTAAATCTTTATAGTTGAAGTTAGCTTCAAGTAGAGATAAGATTTTTTAAAAAAACCCATCGTACATGACCGAAAAGGATTCAGAATACTGTTTAATGAAATAAAAAAAATGAAAATGGTGAATATGAATTTAGATATAAAAGAATACAAATGAAAATTATTTACAATTAATAGTGTTCGATGCCTTCAAAAGGTATAAGATAATGATGTACACCTTTGTAATTTCTAACTGATCGTACCAAGGAATGTTTGGAGTGACAAGAATTTGAAATTAAAATTTTCCAATCTAGGATGATTCTACCATCATCAAAGCAATAAAATACCTACATTTTAAATCAAAAATTAATCCATAATTTCTAGTAACATAAGTCAAAAGAATATATTTCATAGTATAAAAATTATATATTTTTAAGTGAAAGATAAATAAAAAAACTAAATTATATTGAATACAAATACCAAAAAAAAAGGTCCCATTTATTTACTTTAAACACGCCTGTATAACATGTTAGTTATCAATATATTAGAACACAACTCATTAAGATTAATAGATATATTTCAGTTTTAATAATATTATGACAGTATACTGGAATTTAAAATTTTTGATATGGACATTCAAATCCATTTTTGGGAATTAGTGTAGTATAAATAATTCTTGAATCTAAACCTCTACAGCCATTGGAATGCAATATAGAATAATTCTTGAATACACACTGAATAAAGAACCAAATAATTATTAAATGGTTGTTTATATAATACGAAAAACATGTTAGATTATCTTAATGTTTGTAAACATATCTAACAACATCTATCCAAACTGTATATCTCATAAAATAGAAATTAAATTATTTTAAGTATATAATAAATAAATGAAGTGTATTGAATAAAATAACCCAAGTGAAGGTCCTATTTTAATACTACAGATCTCAAATGATAAATAAATTTATATATATATTTTATGAAACCCATCATAGCGGTGAAAGAGAATGTTTTATAATTTTTAGGTTACAACATTCATATAGATAGTGAATGAATGAAAACATACCCCAACATGTCAGTTAGGTTGTAGGGATTATTTTTTGAAATGAAATAAAAGAATATGAAATATAAAAATGGTTTGATTATAAAAATTATGTGGTGAGGAATGAAAATAGAAGAATGAGAAATTAGGATTCATAGATAGAGAAAATAGTGGAATTCAGAGAGAGGACACATAGATATTAGGGTCTCTCAACTAAAAAGTAAAAAAATTACAAATGTGAAACCATAACTGTGATGTTTAGGGGTCACTACACAGATGAGTAATCAATTGGTAGGGGTCACTACATAGACCCCCGAATCAAGTATAGATAAGTAGAGGGAACTGGTTGCAAATCAGAGGGGGTATCCCGCTTGGGGGTCGGTTGCTCGGGGTCTTAATAGTCTGAGGGCTACAGGGGGTGCTCTATGAATGAGGGGAGGGGGGAGGGGTATGGTAGATCGATGATGGTCTGGGTGGAGAGGGTGGGAGGGGGTCTCGATGGCATGGGGGATTGATGGAGGGGAAAGGAGAGGGGTAAAATGGTGGCTCGATGACAGTTGGACGACATGAAGCGCAACACAGGGGTGGGGAAGAGGAGGGGGGGGGGGGGCATGATGAGGGCTCTATAATGGTGGGTGGGGGGATAGGGGATCAATATATAGAGGCACATTACGAAAAGAGGCATAATGTGGTGAGAAACACAATGTAGAGGTGAACAGAGGTGGGGAAGGCGAGCATGCTTGGAAGGTGGGGGAGGTATCAGTGTGGGAATGTGGAAAATGTGGGTGGGAAGGGAAAATATCAATGAAAACCATTAGTTGTTCACTAATACAGTCAATAGTGACCTCCAAATGGTGGTCGCCTGAATGACACCGATGAAAAAATTCGTATTTCTACTAGTGAGAGATCTGCGACCAAGGAGAAATCAAAAAAGGGAGGGAGGTAATTTTTTACATAATATTAATGAGAAAAGTGATGAGAGACAAGGTAAAAAATGAACCATTAGAGGGGGAAGAGGGGATTGGGATGAAGTAAGAAAAGAGGGGATTAAGAAAGATATATGTATGATTGTATGACTATGAGATAATATATGGATGGTTGTGTGGGGAGGTGATGATGAGAATATGTTGGTAGTTTGAGTATTGTGGTGGGGGAACTGACAAAGTGGGGATTGAGATAACTGTATATAGAGTGGGGGTAATGAGGAGGGCTGGTTAAGAGTATACATATAGTGAAAAAATCAAATATTATTGGTCTATAGACTAACCCATTATCATGTGAGAAAATTAACATGGATATGGGATGGTTTTAGCATACCCATTTAAGCATATTTTGAAAACGTGTTAAAATAACTAGTCTTGACTAACACTGTATCAACATGCCAACCCATAGGCCTATAATTATTTTTTAATTCTTTGATATAATTAAAATTGTGAATAATGTTAAATCCATGAATGTTATTCCCAATAGTTTATTTATAAATGAGTTTAATCATGTTTCTACATGTGAAACTACTCATAAATTTTGAAAAATTATTGAATTCACTCATGTAGAATGAAGCCACTACTAAAGATCATTAATTAGGGGAGGTGTCCCCTATATCAGCAAAAAAACTAATAAAGGCACCTATTATCAATGCTAAAAAATGATGATAAAATTAGTCTTTTATCAGTGCTAAAAAAATCTGTAAAAAATTAAAAAAAAATTAAAAGAATTCTTTTTTTTCGCTCGGAGGTCTCCCCCACCGCCAATTTTATCAGAATTGGATTCCCCCCTAACTAAACTAATCCCCCCTTTATCAATGATAGAATATCCCCCTTTTAACAGTGCTAAGACCTCCTTCTTCCCTCACTCGTGCACACGCCCTTGCCGAGTTTGGTACCGGAGACCTTCCCTTCAAAGATCTACACTTTTAACACTCCTTTATATTGTTTTGTTCTGTATTTTATGATATATCTATTTATTTATATATATCTTATTACATTTTTTATCTATATATTTATAAAAATATAAAAATATAAAAATATATATATTTATATAATTATATTTAAATACATATATAAAATATGTCTTTTGTGTGTATATAAACACACACACACACATATATATATTCATAAATGTGTGTGTGTATATAAATATAATTATAAATATTTATATTTATTTTCATATATTATATATTATTATTACTATACATATATTATAATATATAGATAAATATATATTTATTTTTCAATACACACAAATATATATATATATATAAACATTATATATACATTAATTGTATACGTATATAAATATTCATACATTTTTATTTTAAATAAAATTGATATTATTATTATTTATATATGGCTTATATATATAGAAATACATTTTATATGTAAATATGTTTAAATATTTATTTACAAAATTAAATTTTTATGTGTGAATATATACAAATATGTATACATGTGTATATATTTAATTATAATTAAAAGTAAATTGTAAAAAATGATAAAATTTAAAAACCATAATATCAATATGAATGTAATCCATGAGAATAAATTAATTCTCCACTAAAATGGGAAAAATACCCCCTTAAATGGGCATGAAATTCCATCTAATGTTAAACATTTTGGATACCCCAACTAAAAACTTAGTTTTGGAGGCCTTTTAGGCATTTTTAGCCTCAAAATTTATAGTTGAGGCCCCCCATTCAACTAGTGTGTAGATCTCATCGTAGGATTCAATTTGATATGTGGTAGAGCCTGAACAGACACCCACATAAAAAGTTATGTCGGTTTAAAGTTTAAGATACATTTTCAACTTATTTTATATATTTTATTCATTTATTTTGTTTTTCTATTTTTAAATTTCTATTAAATTACTATTAATTGATAGTAATTAAAAAATTATTAATTAAAATTATTATTTTTAATTATTTTATAATCCATTTTCACTAAAAATATCATATATTAAGTGTAAATTCATATTTACCCTTATATAAATCATGTTTAATAAAATATTATACATATATATCAATATAAATATATTTTTATGTTAACAATATTTTTTATAGTGATTTATAATTTTTTAAGAAATTTAACCTTTATCAGTGCTAGTAAAAAAGCACTGATAAATACCCCACTTTATCAATGCTACAAAAAAATCACTGATAAAGGAGGCACTTATAAGAGCGCTAAAAAAGCATCGATAAAGGTACCCCCTTAATCCATGCATTTTTAGCCCTGTTAAAAGGAAGTACTTTGTAAACCTATTTCTGTTATAATGAATAAAGTCAAAGACATATAATTGAAATGTGTAGGAAATACTTTGAAAGATTCATCATGCATTATAAATAATCAATTACTAAAATATTTACATGATTTACTCACATTTTCAATGATAGAAAACATCTTGGTGATTTTCATTCTATAGATTCACTTGTGAAGAAAATCCTTTGGTTATTTCTATGTTCTTTATCACCAAAATAAATGAGGATCAAAAAATAAAAGGACATCAATAAAATTATCATACAATAACTCATTGGATTACTCACAACCAATGAGATCACAATGAAATTACAAGAGAAAAAATAATCCAAAGAGATCAAGGAAAAGAAGACCATTTATTTCAAATAAATTTAAGGAAGATCCACTAATAGTGACACCGAGAATACTCACTTGGAGAGAAATATAAAAAAGTTCATGAGTAAAACCAAATCATTTCATCTTTCTAAAAAGGAACTAAAAAAATGATAAGTAAAATTTACATTCTATAAATGAAATAAGAATGGGATCATCAAACTAGATTTTCCCATAATTTTGAAAAATATAAAAAAAAAGAATAAAATAAATAAGTCTCTCAAATTGATAAAGTGATGAATCCCTATATTTACCCAAATCAAGTGAGGAAAATGTAAAATGTACCATGTCCAAAATTTGATTAAATAATACAACTTATTCATATTAATTAAGTTATTTAGTTTATAAATATCTTGAAACTTCTAGAGACCAGCTTGATGAAGTATTATTTGAACTTTACACAAAATTCAAAGAACATATATTTTTTATTTTTAATGAGAAGGATCAACTCTTGAGACAAAAGAAGGATTTGACCTTCAAATTGAAATATCATCCAAATATGGAGAAATAATTTTACACTATTAAATAGATTATAGTGGCTCTACAAGTTGAATAAAATATTGATAAAATTAAGGTTCTCAATGTCATGGGAAGAACTATTTTTGGAATTGGTTGCAATAATCAAACTGGTTCCTCAAAACCACTAAATTTTTAGAAGGAACATACCAATATAAGTTTTGTAAAAAAGTTCATAAAACAGACAAAATTATTTATGAACGTAATTATGAAAATTCTTGATATAGTATAACAAAATGGGTTCACATCAGTTAGGTCACAATGGGTAATAGAAGATGGTCTAGAGGGGGGTGAATAGACAAGATTAAAAATTTAAACAAATAAATTTATTATTTAAATTAATTATGAATGTTAATTATTTAGAGTTTGTTAGTGGTGCAAATAAAAGAGAGAACACAAGGATTTTTATACTCATTCAGTCCAAAGTGGACCTAGTACAGTTTTATACCTCTCTAATCGGCAAGAGATACGTGTAAACTAAACTGATTTTTGAGGGGAAATCATAACTTGATTACAAGATCATTTTCTAGTAGAGGGATAACTATGACACAATGAACTTTGTATGGGGAGTCACAACCCAAATACAACTATAACTTTATAATATGATATTCATAACCCAAACGTTCCATAATTTAGAATCCAAGAGTCACAACTTGAGGAAAGAGATTACAAATAATTATTTTTTATGTTAAAGCATAAATAGAAAATATAGAGTGCATTTGAGAGATGTAAAGTAGTGGTACAAACAAAAGAAACCAGAAAAAAGAGAAGATAAAACTAATGAATCACATGTACTAGTTCTTGATAAATTCAGATGTATCATCAAGGCAGTAGTAATCATAAAATTTTTTTCATTCTGAACCTGAGAGATCATGCTATAATAGAAAGAATGATCACACATGACATCAATGTTCCGCATCAATATTTGGTTCTCAAAAGGATTGTGTTCTCATGGTTCATATCAGTATATTATTTACTTTGAATGAATTTCAAGTCCTTTAAATATAATCTATAATGACTAACATTCCAATCTCCATGTGGGTAAAACAATTCAAATTCAAAAGAGATAATTATCTTGGATGGAGAAAAAATTATTATCAAGAATAGTGGTAACAAAATTCATTTGAATTCAAAAATTAATAACTAATTAAAACCAATTTCAATTACCCGTTAAATGATAATAATTAGTCAAGGTAATCCCAAAAAAATCACAAGATAATTTTACTGTTTAAATTAAAATATTAAATACAGTTTAATTTTATATAGCACGTAAATTTTTAAACTTAAATTATATTGCATTAAATACCAAAAAATACTTATTAATAAAATTCATGTCATAAAATAAAAATTTAGATAAGAACCAATCAAATAAATTAACTCAAAATATAAAATATAAAATATAAAAAATACATCATGTATATTCTATGTAAGAATAATGAATAAATTTAAAATCATATTTAAAACTATTTAAAATATTTAAGAACACTTCGCTTGGATTATATATAATATATATTAATTTAAGAAATAAATAAAATAATTGAAAATTTAAAATAAGAATGTAGTTAATGAAATTATAAAAAATAATGAGAGATAGAGCATGTTTAAAAATACATATTTTATCAAAAATAAATAAAGGAATGAAGTGACCGTGCATGTCAAGTGGTCATGTAGCCATTTTCTTACCACACTGCCATAACATCTAGTCATTTATAGTGGACACATGGTTAGCATAATAACCATGAAATTTAGAACATGATGCCACTTAAAAAAATTCTGTTAGAAGATATAACATTCAATAGGTATATTAATCATGCACGGTTAGTTGAGTTAATGTGTGCGGTAACTATAAAGAGAGTTTCCATTATCATTTTGATACAATGTTATTATCTTCATAAAGTTTGAAACATATATAATTTAACCAAAGAAAACTTAATTCTAGTGAATTTTCAGAATATGATGAAGTAGGCTACTATATTTTATACTACATGGAAAGTGAATACACGAGCTTCTAGCAAAATCCAACTTTTCTGTAAGATGAATATGATCTCATGTTAATGCACTTTGAAAGGAAATGCACATAAAAAGTGGATGATTCTCTATAGAAATTTGGTTGGTGTTTTGTCGTTGTATGGATAGTGGTACACTAGTGTAAAAGATAAGAAATTCACTACCCTGAACAAAAGATGGAGAAGATGTGGTCTTGTAGAGATAAAGGTGTGTTACACTTCAACATCCTTACAAGATGCAGAAAAAATGAGTCGTGGTCTTGTAGTCACTATGAACTCCAAATGGGTTAAGATGCATGAATCATAGTTGATTCAATAAATGGGTTATAGTATATTAAAATGTCTATATAGTAAAGTGATTAACGATACAAAACAACTAGATAAGGTGGGAATTGAACAACCTGGGCAGATTGGCATCTCAAACTTTGGATAATTTTTAGCCTCTCTAAATATTAGAATTAGAATTTTATATTGAGGAATTAAATGTATATGTTTTCAAGATGTTTATAATATATAAAAAATTTCATAAACCAGAAAAAAATATTAAGATATATGATCAAAATATAGAGAAAAACAAGATCTGAAAACTCCATAAAAAAGTTGAAACAATTTCAGTCCTTCAGCCTATTTTTAGGTATGTAAAATGAATTTTCAAAATTTCATATAGTTTAACTAAATGTATATTTTTTACCCTTTTAACCCAAAAAAATACATGAAATTACAATGTGAGTCAAAATAGATATCATTGAAATAATAAAGAAATTGAAATATGGAAATTCCTAAAATCCAGAACTATTGAATAAATTTTAGGTATTTTTTACACAACTCAAACAAAAAATTCCTAATTTAATTTATTATAATGAAATGTAATTTTTTTTATTTCAAATGTAATAAGTTTTTCATGAATTTTGTATATATAGATCAATTTATGATTAAATAAATAAAGAAAACTATGTAGTAGTTTAAACTAGAAATTGTTCTTGAAACCAAAAGCATACAGTAAGTTCAGATCAAAATAAAAAGATGATAAATATAGAATTAAGATTCCTCTTAGGTGATTAAAATTAATATATACTTATTATCTCACATATTAAATTTTATTTACATAAATATGATCACTATAACTCAAGATATTGTAAAAATACATAGAGACAATAAAAACTATTTTTCACGTGAAATAGTACAAGGATTTGTAATATTCAAAAAATTAAAATAATAATAAATAAAAATAAACTCCCCAAAACCCCCCCTTTGAAAATTACAAAATTGAAACAAGATTTTATAAAATTATCCTCCTTTTTGAATTTTTTAGAAAGACAATATTTAATAAATATTGAAACAAGTGTTTTGAAAAATGAATAAACCCCCCTTAATAAGAGAATATTAAATCAAGTTAAGAGAAAAAAAAATTGAAAATAAATTTCAGACATACTATGTTCGAATTTAATTTTTTCAAACTTTGCATAAATCAACAGTTTATTGAAAATATCTTCCAATTGATTATTAGTTGGAATATATTCAAGAATAATATCACCTTTATTAAAATAATCATGAAAAAATAAAATTTATATCTATATGCTTTGTTCTAGAATACATTAAAGGGTCATTTGAAATAGAAATAGAAGAAACATTATTACAATAAATAGAACACAGTTAAACCATATTCATAAAAAGTTTGTTTAATCTATAAAAATCGAGAGAAAAAAGATACAACAGAGAAATACTCACTTTTAGTAGTTGAAAAAGAAACAAAGTTTTATTTTCTTATACTCCAAGAAAATAAATTCTTAGCAAGAAAGTGACATATACTGAGGTTCTTTTTCTATCAAGTCAACATCCTCCAAAATCAAAGTCAAAATAACTAATCAAATCAAAACAATTTTGTCTAGAAAAAAATAATTTATAATTAAAATTTACTTTAACATATATAATAATATGTTCAGTAGAATTTAAGTTACATTCATTAGGATAAAATTGGAATCTAGAACATAATCAAACACTAAACATTATACCAGGTTAAGAAGTAGTTAAATATAATAAACCCCCAAACATTCCTCTAAATAATTTAGATTCAACAGATTTTTCAGAAACATAAAAATTTAATTTACAAGAAATACATATAGGGGTTTTATAAGATTTAATAGAATAATGACCAAATCATTAGGCTAAATCTTTATCATATTTTAATTTATTTAAAAATATTCCATTATTTCGTTGAAAAATTTGATGTCCCAGAAAGAATTTCAATTCTCCCATTAACCTCATGTCAAATTCACTTGCCATAAAATTTGAAAACTCTCTTTAAATAAAATCATTTTAAGATCCAAAAAAAATATCATCAATGTAAATTTATACAATTAAAATATCATTTTAAATTATTTTAATAAACAATGTAGGATATAATTTACCTTTAGAAAAATTATTTTTCAATAAAAATTTTGTAAGTTAATCATACTAAGAACTAAGTGCTTTTTTAAGACCATATAAAGATTTTGATAACTTAAAAACATGATTAGGAAATTCCTCATTTTCAAAACCAGGGGGATGAGAAACATAAACTTCTATATAAATAAATGAATTTAAAAATTACTTTTCACATACATTATAAATAATTTTAATCCTTGAAAACTAAAAAAATATAATATTTTATAATATTTTTAATTATAGAAACAAACGCAAAAGATTCACCAAAATATATATCTTCTTCTTAATAATAACCTTGAGCAATATATCTAGCATTATTTTTAACAACTTTTACAAACTTGTCTATTTTATTTCTATAAATATTTTTAGTACCTTAAAATGCTTGGCTTTAGTGGGTTAAACTAAAGTCCATAAATTTTTTTATATAAATTTATTTAGCTCATCATGCATAACTAAAGTCGAGTTAAAATAATTTAAATCATCATCTATATTATTAAGAAAAAAATCAAAAATAAAAGTATAATTTTCATAATAATATAAAATGGAATTTATAGTTTTAATACCATAATCAAAATTTCCATTAAAATTACCTATATGATAATCTCTATGATTTTACAAGATCTTGGATTGGGTTGATAAGGAGTATTTTACCTCTCAATTTATTCATTCTGATCCATACAATTGTCTTTACCAAAATTAAAATCTCTAAACTCATCAACAAAATCATTAGAATTAAAAATAAATTTTACATTATTTTCATCAAACGTAACATGAAAAGATTATTTAATATCCATGGTTCTATTATTATAAACTCTATAATATTAAATATTATTATAATAAAAATAAAAATACCTTCATCACTTCTAGCATAAAATGTATCTAAATTATCTTTGTAATTTAAAATAAATACTTTACAACAAAAAACTCTAAAAAAACAAACTATAGGGTTTTTACATTTAAAAAAATACAAAAAAAATCTTCTT
Source organism: Viscum album (assembly GCA_963277665.1). Classification (NCBI taxonomy): domain Eukaryota; kingdom Viridiplantae; phylum Streptophyta; class Magnoliopsida; order Santalales; family Viscaceae; genus Viscum; species Viscum album. The sequence continues at coordinate 141,789,753 of OY728156.1, read as the reverse complement.
TGAAAAAGTTATAATAATAATTCTATTTTAAATATAAAAATAATTATAAATATCTTCATCCCAAAAATATCTAAGAAAATCATATTCAATTAACATAGTTTGGGCCATTTCAATAAGAGTTCTACTTTTCCATTCTACAAAACTATTTTTCTATGGTGTTATAGGAGTAGAGAAATTATGAAAATACCCATTATTTTTACAATTTTTTTTCAAAATGTAAAATATGAAATTCATCTCCTCTATAACTATGGATATAAATAATCATACAACTTTTTTCATTTTGAACTAAATTATAAAAATAAATAAATAATGATAAGGTTTCATTTTTACGAGAAAGAAAATAAACCCATGTAAATATACTATAATCTAAAACAATAACTAAAGTATATTTCTTTCCTCCAAGAATAAAAATTTGATTAGGACCAAAAAGATCAATATGAACTAACTATAAATATTTATTAGTACTTAAATTATTGATATGTATGAGTAAAACATTACCTTATTTCCCCTTTAATAAAGAGTCACAAATATGAAGGTATTCTTTCTTTAAATTAGTTAACTATAAAACATTTTATTGTTTAGAGAGCTAATTTAACATTCTGAAATTCACATGACAAAATAATCAATTCCAAAAACATTTATCACTCTCTACAACATTCAAATACTTAACATGTTGAATAGTTAGTTTAGAAAAATTAACAATACAAACATTTTCCTTTCAATTAGAAAATAATAATAAAGAATCGTCTTTTAAAACTAAACACGTATCATTTTGAAATTTAACTTCTATTCCATCATCACATAATTGAGATATACTTATTAAATTATGTTTTAAACCTTAAAAAATAAAACTTTATAAATATGTGTAGAATTAGAGATACCAACATTACCAAAAAAATTTACATTATCTTTGAAATTATCTCTAAATGTAACAATGTCTCCATAAAATGTATTATATGTGGTAAATTTGATGGTAATCGAGTCATATTCCTAGACCATCCACTTTCCATGTACCCTGTGTCATTTGTGAGACATCCAAGGAATTTTTTTCTCAAAAATCAATTACTTGACAATTTTGGAACCCAATCTACTTTTGGTCATATCGGATTAGTAATACAGTTTTTCGGTACCCATAAAAAATTTAAACATGTATTTTATAGTACTATTAATAGTCAATATGTAGAACTATGAGTCTTTTTATATCCTAAATATTGTTTGAATTTGAAAAATCATTTGCATATTGACCTTTCATGCCACATTTAAAACAAGTTATAGTAGAAGTAAAACCATTTTTACTTTTCATGAAATGATTTTTATACATTTTAGGTAGTCTCATGTCATATAAAATACCATCTTTATTTATATTTATTCTATTCATATACATCAATTTATGATATTTTTCATGACCTTGAATAAAAGAAGATAACGTTTTACTAAGTCATTCAACTTCATTTTTCAAATTTTCATTCAAATCCTGAGAAAATTTCAAATTATCATAAACTATATAATGAGAAGAAGATGTAGTGTTTCTTAATTTTCCATTATCTTGTAAAAGAAATTTAATTTCAAAAAAAAATTTAGCATGATTTTCTTTAGGCTTATTATATGAATCAACAACTTTGAAAACTTCTTTTCTCAATATTTAAATTTCATCATTTAACTAAAAAATATTTAGATTTTTAAAATCATTATCTAAGTCATAACATCAAGAATAAAATCTAGAATCATTGAACACATTTAGATAAGCCACAGAGTATAAGTTTGAAGATTATCTCTCATTTCTAGAATGTTCACTGGAATCATATTCTTCAGTACAACTCCAACAAGTTGAATTTTTTTTGTCTTTCATTTATTGTTTCTATTTATTATTTAGTTTTGGATAGTAAGAATGGATATTAACTTTCTTTAAAAACTAAAAACAAGTAACCTATGAAGTAATATAATTCATAATTTATTTATTATCACCCTTTAACTTTTCATTTTGAGGGTTTTATTCTAAATCGATTCTTAAATCATTTCACTTTCATTCATTTATAGACTCTAGTCACAATCTGAGCCATATATTCCTTTTCACTATCCTATGTATTAGAATCACAAGAGTCAGTAGAAAAAAATTCAAAATTTTTAACGCGACACCTTTTCTTTTTGTTATCTCATCTTTAGTGATGTTCTTCTCTTATAATTCACACTACAACAATGATCTAATTAATTAATCAAGAGTTTACTCTTAAATGTCATTTCTTTCAACAATGACAACCTTGTTCATGTTCCATTTCCTTGTTAATGTTCATAGGACTCATTCAACAAGTATTGGGTTTTAAAAATCTTCTCTAATAGAATTTATTCCATTCATAATTTTTTTAAATTAGTGTTACATTTGATTTACAATTTTGTCTCCAGCCATCTTGAAGTCCTTGTACTTAGCTCAAAGAATCAAAAGCTTAGTTATAATTAATATGTCTGATCCTAGGTGAGTTAATTGTTGAATCATACAAATCCTACGAGATATCTTACAAGTAGATACATAACTAAAGATTATTATGTTAATATCATAATATAATATATTCACATCTTTTCAATTTAAAACATATTTATCAGAATCATTTGTATTGAGTGCATCTAGGTTAGCTTCTGGTAGTGCGTACTATTTTTTCATGATAGAGTAGTGTTTTATGCTTAATTTTTTGAGGTATGACTCCATTTGGGATATCTAGTATCCATAATCTTTTTAATCAAAGTGTGGTGTCTTATGAGGAATCCAAGCATCATTTACATTTACTCTTACCATATTAAATATCTTTGTCCTTATACAGTGAGGTCTAGGAATAGGTTAGCATAATAAACTATAAATAGACACTATAGAAGGATTGGATAAATTCCAAAAGAAATAAGCTTTGAAACTAATAGTTTGGTATCATGGAAAATAATAACTGGTATAAACTATATTTAAGATAGTTGACTTATGATACCAATTGTTAGGTCAGAATGGGTAATAGAAGATGGTCTAGAGGGGGGTGAATATACCAGATTAAAAAATTTTAAAAAATAAATTTATTATTTAAATTAATCATAAAAGTTAATTATTTAGATTTAGTTATCAGTGGAAATAAAAGAGAAAACATAATTATTTTTATACTAGTTAGGTCCAAATTGGACCTAGTCCAGTATTAGACATCTTTACTTGGTGAGAGATACATTTGTACTAAACCGATTTTTGAGGGGGAATCATAAACTGATTACATGATCCTTTTATAGAAGATTGATAACCATGATGCAATAAATTTTATATAGGGAGTCCCAACCCAAATACAAATTTGAATTTAGAATAGAGGTTTCATAACCCGAACGATCTTGAATTTATAATTCAAGAGTCATAACTTGTGTAATGAGAATAATAATAATGATTTTGTATGTAAAAGTATAAAAATAAAACAGAGAGAACATGTGAGAGATGAGAAAAAGCGATAAAGACACAATAAAACATGTAAACGAGATGATAAAATAAATGAATCATAGGTACTGGTTCTTGAGCAATGTGGATTCCTCATCAAGGAAGTAGTAATCAGAGAATTTTTTCATTAAGCACCTAAGATATTTTACAACAGTAGAAATATTGACCACCCAAGATTTCAGTGTTCTACACTGATATTTGGTTATGTTATGAAGTGATAATGGAATGAAACCCCCAAAAAATAATTCCAAGGAACACCTAATAAAAAAATGGTTCAACTCAATATTCAGACCAAAAAATTAAATTCAACTATTCTGCAAATGTGAACAAAATACAACACTACTTTGGATTATAGAGATAAATAAAAACATAAAGAAATATATTACATAGATTTATGTGTTTTGGTTCAATTGGGACCTACCTCATGTCAAGAAAACTACACACACATGCACTTTTACCGGATCTTCAAAGAAAATGGAAGAGGTTACAATATAAAAGTAAAGTGAAAATATAAAAGCAACAAAAAGAAAAAGAACAGTAAAGTAGAATGGATTTTGGAATCAAGAATCTTTCAATAATATAGATCTATTTGTGTTATTTGAATACCTAAGCTGCTACTCCAATTGGGGATGGTGAGGAATGATCGTACCAAGTCTGGATCTCTGATCTTCGAATCAGGATATGTCATAGACTCCTTCACCAAGATGAATACCGACGAAGTCTCCATAAAGAAATAAGCAGTGACAGTGTGAAGGGATTTTGGTAGGACACCCAATGAATATTATGTTGAGGATGAATTCACCAAAACTATAAATCTCCTGTGTGAGGATATCTAAAGAACCAACAATGAGGAGGAGAGAATTTTTTCAGATTCATTCATTTTCCAATTGAATGCGACTACATGGGTGATGAAACCCACTAATAACCCCAGTGAGTCGTGACTATAGAGATATGATGGGACCTCCATGAATTCCATGCTGAAATAGCCTATATAGGTCTGTGAAAATGCCTAAAACAATGAAGGGTGAGGATTGAAGGGGTGATAACCAAGATCAACGACCAAAAAGAAAATGCACAAAGCCCCTGAATTTCCAATGTGGCATCCGATACATGGATAAGGCCATGGGTGAGTGGTCTGAAAGGAATAACTAGGACCAAAAATACATACTCAGAACCATTATAATAAATGTGAAGATTAATTAATAATAAAATGACTTGTATAAAAACAATTAACTGTGAAAAATAATTAAATGGGAAAATTTCAATAAGAAAAGAGAAATTAAAATGGCCAAATTTCACAAATCTCCACCATTTTCATTTGAAATTGGTGTAGTTATTTCACCTAAATGTTATTCAAGTGTAACTAAATTCAATATTCCTAAGAAATTATTGAACTTGGATAAAGTTAAATCCTTAGTAAAACTATTGGCTGGATTTTCATTCGTGTGTATATTAGTGACACACACTGCTCCACGTTCAATAAGTTCTCTAATAAAATGAATCCTAATATCTATGTTCTTAGACCTAGCATGGAATACTAAATTTTTAGATAGATAAATGGTATATTGAGAATCAAAATGTATAGAAATAATAAAATTACTTGTACTATGTTTATAAATCAAACCCATAAGCCATATGATTTATTTGACTACTTCTATCGGTGCTATGTAGTCGGCTTCAGTGGTCAAGAGGGAGACCACCGATTTCATGTCTCACATACATGATATAGGTCATAAAAATGTAGTAAAGAGATAAAAAATTAGTGATTTCCTAGTATTAAAATTTATATCATAGTCAGAATCCATATAACTGATGTTGTTGTCGAGCGCATCAAATTAGTTGTTAAGTTTTTACTAGAATTTCTGTAGTACAGCAGCAACCCTAGGTCGTCTCTTGACAGAGACTTAGATCACTAATTTAAAAATAGGGTTTTGATTATGATAATAAAAGGGGAATGGGATTTTGGAAAAAAAATGGGTTCGATGATTAAAGATGACAAAATAAAAGATGAAAGTGATAAAACAAAGCAAGAATGAACAAGATTAATTAAGTGTGATCAACCTGGGGAAATCTCATGATGCTCATCCTTCATCGCTTCAAAAGATAGGGTTATGATCTTTTAATACATGATTTTTAACACATAGAACTAAGATTTTACTGAGTTTATACAAGGATACCTCCTAGGGTTCGGTAAAAAACACACAATGATTCACCGGATACCACCGATGATTGGGTGATTTATGTTCGACTTCATAACCAAAACTCACCAAGGCAACACATGAAGAACTTGATGTGTTTTCCAGGTTTGTTTTCATTTTAAATGTGTTAGCATGAATTTAAATTACATGGATTTGATAATGTGTATATGAGTTCAATTGAAAAATATGAACCACATAAACATTACAATTAAAATGGGGAAGAAGAAGTGGTGAATGGTGTGTGAAACATCACATGAATGGGTGTCCCGAGCATGATCATACGAGTCGAGCATGACGTACCAGTATATAAATCAATTAAATAAATACATAGGATGATGACAAAAAATATAAAACCGGAAATTAAAAAGACCATTCAAATATTACAACATTAAGCTCAGGATTTACAACATGTTCCTCCCAGGGTGATTAACAGGGGTTTAGAAACCCATGGGAGGGGAGGAAGAGAAATAGGCTGAGGTAGAACTTACCATAGCATCCATAACTTATAGGGATGTTGATAAGTCTCCTTGGGGACTCCAAAATGGAAACACCTTGCCTCCTAGTCTAACTCCCAAATGGGGTGCCCAAGGTGCCATTTTATAGGAAAATTGGAAGGCGGTTTAAGGCACATAGATTTATTCAGTCCAATTGTACCATGTGTTTAGGCCAATAGAAAACAGAATATTTCGTATGAAAAAAACATGTAAATTTGTAGCCCTAATTCTTAACTATCTCCACAGAAAGTTTGGAATGAATTGGACAAGTGGATCCAAAGATATGGACAGCTTACATAATTCCACTTTTAACTTCTCACAAGTTCTGTGTTCTGGATAGACTAGGTCGGTTAGGAACATTTATGGAATAACAGGGCTTGGGTTCCTTTATAAGAGTTCTTTCCCATTAAATTTTGGACCATAAAACAAAATATGAGCCCATTTGGATGAACTAATGTTTCTGAAAAGGAATAACAATGGATAGGTCTTCATGGATCATTGCAATTGTGGTCCATTTTTCTTCCACTTCATCATGGGTCCTCCAAATCATCTCCTCCTACATTGAAATCATAAAAACAATTAACATTTCCAATTTTAATAGTGATAAACACAAAATAATAGAATCAAACATTAATTTCATTTTTTTTATAATTTTCAATACAAAACAAGTTTATCACGATGGTATAAGGGTGAAAATGAAACAATGAATCATGGTACAATCACACCCCCACACCTAAACATTTTCAATCCTGGAAAAAATATAATATCCTAATCATGTACCATTCCTAAATAAAATTTGTGAAAAAATCCAAGATTATTTTGCAATTAAATTCATCATGTCTCATTTGTGGAATCAATTTTCCGTTCATCTTTATTTTCACAAATACTAATTTGTTCAACTTCATTTGTTCACCCATGAAACATGTCGCAACCTACCTCACTTAGAAATTTTCCCTCTTCACTCAAGGAACATATGAAAGTGGAGTTATTCAATTTTCACAAAGTTCATGTGATCTTACCATATGCTTTCCAATATTCTATGTTCTGTACCGGTAGAAACAATTGTGCTACTCAAGAGGGCTTACAACAGGTTATTCTGAGGTTAAAGGGTTTGTAGGATTTAATGTTTAAAAATATGTGGCTTAAGAGGAGTATTTAATCTCTTATGTAAAAAACATGTCAAAATTCAGCAATTGTTCACAATGAATGTACACACTCAACCCCTCACAAAGTGTGTCACCTCCCAGTCGCTCTCCCCATTGTCCATCTCTGTGGGTCACAACCAATCATTGAATAATAATGAGTCAACATCCTCTTATATCCATTTTTATTCTTTTCTTTGCTTTTTTCAGATGTACAGAACAATATTTTTTTTTAGGTAAAGAGGGAAATATGTATAATACAATTATTCAATATGGCTTATGAACCCATTGACCATAGAAAATGTAGGATCCCTTTATATTAACCCATAACAATGGTTCTCTTCCAAGAATTCCCATAGAAAGACCCTCTATCCCACACTTACTAAAACTAAAACAAGAATATACACAAGATATGGGTAGGTAGGGATAAATTATCTTGTATTGTAGATACCTAGCAGGAATTTCATGGTCTCTAAGGCTTAATAAGGATAAAATGTGAAGGTGGACAAAAATAGAGGATAATTGTAAAAAGGGATTTTTAATGAACGATTGACTCTATCATGAATGTAGAATACTTGAATATTATAGCTTAAAATAGAATCAAGGCAAGTTCTGGTTTCTCTACATGACCCAAGACACTCAAGTAAGTGATTAAATTGAAGAATATGAAATAAAGGGATTAGAATGTCTCTTGGGTAAGGGATTAAAATATTGGTCAGTGATAATGAGGCATGGGATTCAAAAATACATTAAACACCTAAGAATTATTTCAAAATAAAAATTCTAAAAAAAGATTCCATATCAACATTCATTTGAATTTTTTTTCCCAAAATAATGGAATTTTCTACAAAATCAACCCAATCATGAAAAATGATATTGGATATTCTTTTTATCATCAATTTTTATCTAAAAATAGAAAATTATTATAAATAAATCAAAAATGAAAACAATTTTTTTAATTTTATTTTTGTTTAATTTTGTTTTTTTAATCCTAACTATGACATGTCACCCTCCCCCACACCTAAAAGTTACATTGTCCTCAATGAAAATATTTTAAATAAATAGACAAGTTAATGAAGGTAGGGAGAAGGTAAAATCTACTAAGTGGTGTCATATCTTCCATCTATCAGTTGGATTTCCTCCATGAGATGCTTTAGAAAATCGTCATAGAAGTTTTTGAGACTCTTCCCATTGATAGTAATCCTTTGTGAACTCTTATCGTGAAAAACCTATATAGCACCAAAGGGGTAAAAATTAGTAACAGTATAAAGACCAAACCATCAAGGATGAAGCTTACCTGGGTGGGGCTTTATCCTAGAAATATACATTATAACCTTCTCACCAATATGAAACGTTTTATGATTAATAATTCTATCATGGAAAGCCTTTGTCTTCTATTTATAGATATGGGAGTTATCATATTCATCACGTCAAATTTCTTACAACTCTTGAATCTTCAGCTTCCTTTGCTCACCTGCATCTGAAAGATTCATATTAATTTGTTTAAAAGACCAATATTCATAGTGTTCTACCTTCACTAGGATGTGAAAATCCATTCCAAACACAATTCTGTATGGTGACATTCCGATTGGGGTTTTAAAAGCTATATGGTATGCCCAAAGTGCATCATCCAAATGCAAACTCAAATATTTCCTATTGGGTTGTACCATTTTTTCCAAGATTCTCTTAAATTCTTGATTTGAGATTTTTTCTTGTCCGTTAGTTTGGGGGTGATATGCTGTAGAGACTTTATAAACAACCACATACTTACGAAGAATATTTTCATGTTGCAGTTACAAAAATGTGAACCTTGAACACTAATGATGAATCTAGGTAAAACAAACCTACTGAAAATTTGGGACCTCACAAAATCAACAACCACTCGAGAGTCATTGGTCCTAGTGGACTTTTATTCAACCCATTTAGATACATAGTCAACAACCAATAAGATGTAAAAAAATACAAATGAATTTGGAAAAGGCCCCATGAAGTCAATGTCCCATGCATAACAAATTTAACATAATAACATGGGTTGTTGGGGTATTTCATTCCTCTTGTAGATATTACCTTTGAATTAACAACAACTACATGACTTGAAAAATTGATGGGCATCCCTATATAATGTTGGAAAATAATGTCCTGAGTCAAGGACCTTTTGAGCTGTTCGTTGAGAGCCAAAATGGCCCCCACCAGCCAAAGTGAGAAAGAAGTTCAAAACAGAGATGAACTCATGGTCAGGGAAACACTGAAGAAGTACTTGGTCTCCAAAAATTATCCACAAATATGGGTCATCCCAAATGTACCATCGAGAATCATGTTTCAGTCTCTAGGATTTGTAAGTGCTGAAATCAGTGGGGACCCTAGATGTTGCTAGAAAATTCACATTATCCGCATACTAGGGGGTAAGGTCCACAACATCACAGAAGTTCTCATGAGGAAAGAATTCCCTAATAGGAAGGGATGAGTCAGCATGGTGGTCCAGTGGTGGAGAAATCATACTAATGTGGTCAGCTAAAACATTTTATACTCCCCTCTTATCTCCAATCTCAAGTTCAAAATCTTAAAGGAGGCCCATCCACCGTATGAGGCGGGGCTTAGCTTCAGGTTTCTTTAAAATAAATCGAAGGGCAACATGGTCAGAAAACACAATCACTTTTGACACCGGAAGATATGAACGAAAATTTTCCAAGGAAAACACAATAGAAAGGAGTTCTTTTTCATTGGTTATGTATTTTACTTTGGTAGGGTCAAGGGTACGTGAGGTATACACAATGACACGAGGAGCCTTCTCAACCCTTTGTGATAATACTGCCCCATCTGCAAAGTTAGAGGCATCACACATAAGCTCTAAGGGGAGATCCCACCTTGGGGGTTTGATGATGGGAGGTGATGTGAGACCCCGTTTTAGTTAATTGAATGCATCCTCATAATTTTTATCAAACATAAACTCAGAATCATTTTGTAATAATCAAGATAATGGAAGTGCAATATTATTAAAGTATTTAATGGATCGATGGTAAAAACTAGCATGACCCATGAAAGATCACACCTCACAAACACATTTTGGATATGTAAGGGTGGAAATTAATTCAATTTTAGATTTATCAACTTGAATTACCTTATTTGAAATGACATGCCCAAGAACTATCCCCTACTCAACCATGAAATGACATTTCTCATAATTTAAAACAAGGTCTTTTTCAACTCAGTGGCGGAGGATACAACCTAGGTGTTCCAAAAAATCATCAATGGAAGAACCATATACTGTGAAATCATCGATAAAAACTTCCATGCAACTCTCTAGGTACTATGAAAATATACTCAACATACAACACTGAAAAGTACCAGGAGCATTAAAAAAGACCCAATGACATCCTTCTATATGAAAATGTGTTGAATGGATAGGTAAATTATATCTTTTCTTGATCCTCACGGGCTATATACATTTAGAAATAACCTGAATATCCATCAAGGAAACAATAATGGGACTTACCAGCCAATCGTTATAACATTTGTTCAATGAAAGGTATAGGAATGTGGTTCTTTCGCATGGATTGACTCAGTCAATGTTAGTCAATACAAACTTGACAACTATTTTTTGAACACTTTTTGGAACCAATTCATTCCTTTAATTTGACACAACTGTTATTCCTATTTTTAGGAACAATTTACACTAGGATAACCCATTTACTGTCAGATATATGATAAATGATCCCCACAATAAGTAATTTACTAACTTCAAATTTTACCACTTCATGGAGAGTGGGATTCAACCAGTGTTGAGATTGTCTAATGGGATTAGCCTCATCATAAAAAAGTATACAGTGTATACAAATATATGGGCTAATCCTAGAAATATCACCCAATTACCATACTATTTCCTTTTTACACTCTCTCAAAAGGTTGAGAATTTTTGATTCCTGTTGTTGAGAGAGGTTATTGGAAATAATGACGGGAAATTGGTCAATACCCTCAAGATAGGAATATTTTAAATTAGATAAAAGTGGTTTTAATTCCAACGCTTGGGGTTTTTGGACTAAGGGAGTGGATTTAGGGGGAGTGAGGTCCATGAAACTGTCTATCTTCTCATGTTTATTCTCTAAGGAGAGATAATCTATTGAAATGATATTTGAATAATCATCGACGATCATGGGTACCTCAGAATGAATGCACCCACCAATTAAAGCACAAAATTTACACTTTTCAGAATCCACACAACAATCAAAACTCAAATCATCCAAGGTTGAAGAAGAAGAAAATGAATCAGAGTATGGGTTGAGGAGAGAATTGTGTGTGTGTGGGCATAATTTTAGAGCACTTCTATCGAATAGACAGGAAGAGTGGAGTGCTCTTCAACGGGGTATTTTATAGCCTCAAGGATGTTAAAACTTACCTTTTCTCCACCAAAATCCATGGACAGGGTACCATTTTTATAGCACCCCGCCTTTTTATTACATAAACTTTCATTACATTTTACAAAACTGAGGATCTTTAAGGTTTAGTGTCTTGGAAACCAGGAACTTAAAACATGAAAACATAAAACATTCTTCTTAAAAACTTGAAAGGCTTCTCCTCCTGTTCATCCTAGGTTCATTATTGAATCTCATAACCTGGGGACATACATCAAAAGAAAGGGTGAGCAGAAGGCCCAGTAAGGGAAACAAGAGAAACATTTTACATGTAAACTTGAGATACTTCAATAAAGTCATGAAAAGAACTTTATGGCATGAGAAATAAATCATGAGGCATATCATAATAAAAATGTAATTTTTCATAACTTTAAGATGTGGCTGCAATATTTAATATTGACAGTCATTTCGTTTCACCAAGGTCCATCCCCAAGGTGTCATTAAAAATTACCAAGGTTATTCACCAAGGTATCAGTATAAAAAGTCATCTCTTGAGATTAAGTCTTTACCCAATGAATTGGAGCGCTATATGGGCGCACCCTTGACATGTCTTTATTATCATGTGAGACACATATATAATCATAAATCATTTCATAAACAACCCATATAGCATAAAATAAATGGGTTTCATTTCATAATCATAACGTTTTAAAAACTGCTTTAATGACATGATCATTATGTCACTCTAAACCCACAGAAAGGGAAAGCGAGTTTCCTGTATGTAAATCCCAGAATTTAAAATAGAACATTTTTATATATATGTGAATACCCCTATATAAATAAGATCTTTGAGTATTCACATAATAACATAAAATAATTTTGAGAAAAAGAGAGAGGCATTTTGAGACGAAAATTCTGCAGCCTAACGACTATGTTACAAGGTTTTAGAAAACATTGAAAAGAGAGGGGACATGGGTCACCCACTCATAAATGATCCATAAAACAGTAGAGGGACATAATATGAAGGATATATGAACATGGTAATGAAATTTGAAAGATTTACTATATGAAATGAAGAACATGAAAGGAAGACACAAATAAGATTTCTCTTATGAAAATCCGGCAGCCTAACGTCATCACTTAAACTTCAAAAAAATGAATTGAAGAGATCAAATAGGTTCTCTCATCATATGAACATCAAAGATCAGTATGATAGATATAGATATCATACCCCAACATAATAAAAAGGAAGTTGAAAGACTTGACATGAAAGTAGATCTTGAAAACGAGAAGGGTGAAAGAACTCCTTATAAATTTGGCAGCCTAACGACGCCACTTAAACATAAACAAAAATGAATTGATGAGATCAAATAGGGATTCTCATCATATTAACATAAAAGATCAGTATGATAGATTTAGAGATCATACCCCAACATAATAAAAAGTAACCTGCAAGACTTGACATGGAATTAGAACTTTGAAAATGGAGAAAGGTGAAAGAACCACTTAAAAATTCGGCAGCATAACAGCGCCACTTAAAACTTCAAAATACTGAATTGAAGAGATCAAATGGGGTCTCTCATAATATGATCATAAAATATCAGTATTATAGATATAGAGATCATACCCCAACATAATAAAAAGGAACTTGAAAGATTTGACATGAAAGTAGAACTTGAAAACGAGAAGGGTGAAATAACCACTTAAAAATTCGGCAGCCTAACGGCGCCACTTAAAACATCATAAAACGAAATAATGAGAGTAATAGGGGATCCTTCATTATATGAACATGAAAAGGGCAGTAATAGGAGTATAAAAGAACATACTTTAACATAAGAACATGGAGGATAAAAGAAATTACGTAAAAGAGATTTCTTGAAAAGAAAGAGACAGGTTGGATCCCTTACCTTAAAACGTAACTCTTAAAACTAAAAGGTTTGGACCTTGAGGGCTTGGGGGCACCTTGGGAGGACTCCTTGGGAGGTAAGGAGACCAGAACATCGTTGGGAGTGAAAAATAAAGGAGGTAATGGTGGGTATTTATAGGGAAAGTGAGGGGACAAGGCATTAATGGCCAAGGGACACCTCACAAGTGCTTTTCACAAAACCATGTGCTCTCCCATGGAATTTAACCTGGAGTTAGGCCACATGGGGCCCCCAATACAATAATTCATAACCTTTGTCTGGACAACCCTTAAAATATCTCATGAAATCATCATGACATAGTTATGATGTCATTAAACATACCGAAACCCTAAAACTGCATTTTTACTATTCACTGAAAAATTCATCTTTCTCAGAAAAATCCCAAAATTTCACTTTAACCAAATATCGATGTTCTAATTACATTTATGAACTCCATTTTATAAAAATAATTTTCTAAATATTTTTAATTTATGTTTTAAATAAAAACACTATTCATCGAGAATTCATTTTTTCAGAAAAATCCCCAAAAATTACCATAACATAATATCGATGCTCTGAGTTCAAAAATAAAGGCCATTTTATAAAAATAATTTTCTAATTATTTTTAATTAAATTTTTAATTAAATAACACTATTCACCTGAAAGAAACTAATACTTGACTAATAATTTATGAAACCGTTATTTACCCATTTTATTGAATCTCATTACTTAATCAAGGTGTCTAAATAATATTAAAAATTCTCTTTAAGTGAGATTACTAATTCATTTGGACACATTACTAATCCTAATCATAAAATCACTATTCATAATTTACTATTCCTCAAAAATTAAGTTGATCTTCTTAGACTCTAAATTTCGTACTGAATATTATTGTAGAAGACCATTTTTTGAAAATAATTACACATTTTTATTTATTTAAGGTTTACATAAACATTTTTAAAATATCCTTTCTCTAAAATTCATCAAAAATATGCATACTATATTTATCCAGACATTTCAAAATTTATAAACTTCATCATAAGAAGAAATCGAAAGTTTTATTTAAAACAAAGGGTTACACAAGGCAGTTACGGTCTCCTTACATAGCCCCTTATCACACCAGCATAGTTCCTAAGTGTAAGGTGTGCTAAGGTGAAAGAATCTGAGGGAGGCTCGGCCAACAACGCACGAGTAGTAATTTCTATCAGTTTTAACTTCTCGCAAAGGCGATTCCATTCTAGCTTCACACGATGAAGTTCAGCTTGGGTTTGGTCCAGAGCAAATCCCAATGGTGCTATCTCCTTTCCAAGTTTTGTTAGATGGGCTTCGATCGGTCCAAGAATACTGGGTGAGGCCATCAAATCTTCTTTCAATATTAATTAACCAAGATTACTTGTATTTAGAGATAATAATCAAAACGTTTAGTTCCCAGTGGTCATATTGACCAATGGTCATATAACAGTAAAACCCAACGGTCTCATTTTAATTATAGTCATGTTATCAAATGAAACAGTTTTGTTGAGTATCAAAAATAAAATAACACACAAAATTAGGAAACAAGATTTATTCAAAATTTCGGGTCGTTACAATCTTCCCCCCTTAAGAAATTGCGTCCTAGAAATTTTTTTAAAATTGGGTTTTGAAATTTAATTGAAAGACCGACATCGGAAAAGGAGTCAGAAAAACTATTACTTTAAAATAAAGAAAGGTAAGTACAAAGGTCACCCGAGTTAACCCATACTAGGATTCCATGGAGGAAAACATGTATATGGAAGAAAAAACAAAGGGTCAAGTTCTGGGGGAGATTGATATAAAACATGATTAGGAGGAAGTTAACCATAAGAAAATCCCAAAATTATGATGTGTGTAAACGGTCTTTGATTACCTAGTAGGAAACGTAAACCAACAACGTTTTTGTTTTACGTTCCTTTTCATAATTTTGAGGAATTCATTTACTACATAGAACAAAAACATAAGAAAATATACCTATATTCAAGTAGAGTTTCATCCTTTAATAAGTCTCTACCCAAACTAATCTTTTCTCCAAATGATGAGAATTCAAAAATACTTGGTCTCATCAAAACACAAGAATGATCTTCTAGAGAATCACGTATTCCACAAAAGAAAAACTATCTCTCTTTAAACATTACTCCCAAAAACAAAAAGGGTAAGATAAAAAAACTCTTCAAAAAGAAACAATCCCATAGGAATGGAAACTACTTTTAAATCTTCAAAGTTCCATGGTACTACCTAAAGTTCATCATAGACCATTCCATAAATAACGATCCTTAAAATTCCTCAAAATAAACCAAACTAAGATTGAAACCCAAATACAAGAAGGACTTGATAACATAGTCTTCCAAAATAAAATTCATTGTTCATCTCCAAACAACATCAACCACTCCTAACATCTTATAACAAAAGTAGCTAACCTAAACATATTTTACCCAAGATAGGTTAATCATTCCCATAAGTAACCTAAATTACTATAAGTCCACCTTAAATTCATCGATTCTTCAAAATATAATTCAACCTTACTCCTCAATGAAAATGCCGTAGTAATCTATTTACCTAGATCATATAGGGTTCCCAAAATAGTGAACGTCTTCCAAAATAATAATCATATTTTAATACCCTAAACATCTCTGTCATATTAATACGACAATCGTCACATTTACTATCACATTGGTTGTTGGGACATGTTATTCCATTTCTCACCATTAACTTAGAAGAGAAAGTATAATTAGGGGCTTAAATACTTATCCAATAATCATGAAAAGGAACTTAAATCATATAAGGATAACTTGTAGAATAAAATTATACCCTAAATTTTGATCCCCTAGGTCCCCATCTAGGTTATCCATGATCATATATTGTTATGTGAATCTTTATTTTAATTTATCTTTGTTCCTTTAACAATGGTTCATATTAAGCTTATGAATTTACCAAAGCATATCCCCTGGGAGTGTCGTAACCAAGAGTGTAGCAAGGCTCGTTGTCGTGTACCAGTTCCCATTTGAGTCTAATTCAAAGTGGTGTTTTCGGGTTTTACCCCTATGTACATCTGTTCCAGAGCCACCTCTACCTGCTCGTATCTAGACAGGGATGTATTTTCTTGGCAACCCATTACTCAATACTCAGCAAAATACTATGAAGATTCCCTATATATAAACTTTTCTATAGGATTATTCCTAAAGTTTTCATATCCTAATTTCCACAAATATCTAAACCATCCTTTGATACCAACTATAGCGTCCCGCCTTTTTATCACATAAACTTTCATTACATTTTACAAAACCGAGGATCTTTAAGGTTTAGTGTCTTGGAAACCAGGAACTTAAAACATGAAAACATAAAACATTCTTCTTAAACACTTGAAAGTATTCTCCTCATGTTCATCCTAGGTTCATTACTGCATCTCATAACCTGAGGACATACATCAAAATAAAGGGTGAGAAGAAGGCCCAGTAAGGGAAACAAGAGAAACATTTTACATGTGAACTTGAGATACTTCAATAAGGTCATGAAAAGAACTTTAAGGCATGAGAAAGAAATCATGAGGCATATCATAATAAAAATGAAATTTTTTATAACTTTAATATGTTTCTGAAACATTTAATATTGACAATCATTTCGTTTCACCAAGGTCCATCAACAAGGTGTCATTAAAAATTACAAAGGCTACTCACCAAGGTATCAGTCTAAAAAGTCATCTCTAGAGATTAAGTCTTTACCCAATGCAATAGAGAGCTATATGGGCGGACCCTTGACATGTATTTATTATCATGTGAGCCAAATATATCATCATCAATCATTTCATAGACAACCCATATAGCATAAAATAAATGGGTTTCATTTTATAATCATAACGTTTTAAAAACTGCTTTAATGACATGATCATTATGTCACTTTAAACCCACGGAAAGGAAAAGAGGGTTTCATGTATGTAAATCCAAGAATTTAAAATATAAAATTTTGATATATATGTGAATACCCCTATATAAATAAGAGATTTGAGTATTCACATAATAACATAAAATAATTTTTAGAAAAAGAGAGAGGCCTTTTGAGATGAAAATTCTGCAGCATAACGGCTATGTTACAAGGTTTACAAAAACATTGAAAAGAGAGGGGACATGGGTCACCCACTCATAAATGATCCATAAAATAGTAGAGGGACAGAATATGAAGGATGTATGAACATGGTAATGAAATTTGAAAGATGTACCATATGAAATGAAGAACTTGAAAGGAAGACAAAAATAAGATTTCTCTTATGAAAATTCGGCAGCCTAACGGCGTCACTTAAACTTCAAAAAAATGAATTGACGAGATCAAATAGGGTATCTCATCATATGAAAATCAAAGATCAGTATGATAGATATAGAGATCATACCCCAACATAATAAAAAGGAACTTTAAAGACTTGACATGAAAGTAGATCTTGAAAACGAGAAGGGTGAAAGAACCCCTTAGAAATTCGGCAGCCAAACAACACCACTTAAACTTCAACAAAAATGAATTGATGAGATCAAATAGGGTCTCTCATAATATGAACATAAAATATCAGTATGATAGATTTAGAGATCATACCCAAACATAACAAAAAGTAACTTGCAAGGCTTGACGTGGAATTAGAACTTTGAAAAGGGAGAAAGGTGAAAGAACCACTTAAAAATTCGGCAGCCTAACCGCGCCACTTAAAACTTCAAAATACTGAATTGAAGAGATCAAATGGGGTATCTCATCATATGATCATAAAAGATAAGTATGATAGATATAGAGATCATACCCCAACATAATAAAAAGTAAACTGAAAGACTTGACATGAAAGTAGAACTTGAAAACGAGAAGGGTGAAAGAACCACTTAAAAATTCGGCAGCCTAACGGCGCCACTTAAAACATCATAAAACGAAATAATGAGAGTAAGAGGGGATCTCTCATTATATGAACATGAAAAGGGCAATAAGAGGATTATAAAAGAACATACTTTAACATAAGAACATGGAGCATAAAAGAAATTACAAAAAAAAAGATTTCTTGAAAAGAAAGAGAGAGGTCAGATCCCTTACCTTAAAACGTAACTCTTAAAACTCAAAGTTTTGGACCTTCAGGGCTTGGAGGCACCTTGGGAGGACTCCTTGGGAGGTAAGGATACCATAACTTCGTTGGGGGAGAGTTGGGAGTAAAAAATAAAGGAGGGAAGGGTGGGTATTTATAGGGAAAGTGAGGGGACAAGGCATTAATGGCCAAGGGACACCTCACAAGTGCTTTTCTCAAAACCATGTGCTCTCCCATGGAATTTACCATGGCGTTAGGCCACATGGGGCCCCCCAATACAATAATTCATCACCTTTGGCCGGCCAAACCTTAAAATATCTCATGACATCATCATGGCATAGTTATGATGTCATTAAACATACCGAAACCCTAAAACTACATTTTTACTATTCACTGAAAAATTCATCTTTCTCAGAAAAATCCCAAAATTTCACCTTAACAAAATATCAATGCTCTAATTACATTTACGAACTCCATTTTATAAAAATAATTTTTTAATAATTTTAATTTAATTTTTAAATAAAAACACTATTCATCGAGAATTCATTTTTTTCAGAAAAATCCCCAAAAATTACCATAACATAATATCGATGCTCTGAGTTCAAAAATAAAGTCCATTTTATAAAAATAATTTTCTAATTATTTTTAATTAAAATTTTAATTAAAAAACACTATTCACCTGAAAAAACTAATACTTGACTAATAATTTATGAAACTGTTATTTACCCATTTTATTGAATCTCATTACTTAATCAAGGTGTCTAAATTATATTAAAACTTTATTTAAGTGAGATTACTAATTCATTTGGACACATTACAAATCCTAATCATAAAATCACTATTCATAATTTACTATTCATCAAAAATTAAGTTGATCTTATTAGACTCTAAATTTCGTACTGAACATAATTGTAGAAGATCATTTTTTGAAAATCATTACACATTTTTATTTATTTAAGGTTTACATAAACATTTTAAAAATATCCTTTCTCTAAAATTCATAAAAAATATGCATACTATATTTATCCAGACATTTGAAAATTCATAAACTTCATCCTAAGAAGAAATCAATTTTTTTAAAAAAGGGTTACACAAGGCAGTTATGGTCTCCTTACATAGCCCCTTATCACACCAGCATAGGACCTAAGTGTAAGGTGTGCTAAGGTGAGAGAATCTGAGGGAGGCTCGACCAACATTGCACGAGTAGTAATTTCTATCATTTTTAACTTCTCGCAAAGGCGATTCCATTCTAGCTTCACACGATGAAGTTTGGCTTGGGTTTGGTCCAGAGCAAAGCCCAATGGTGCTACCTCCTTCCCATGTTCTGTTAGATGGGCTTCGATCGGTCCAAGACTTCTGGGTGAGGCCATCGAATCTTCTTTCTATATTAATTAACCAAGATTACTTATATTTAGAGACAATAATCAAAACGTTTAGTTCCCAGTGGTCATATTGACCAATGGTCATATAATAGTCAAAACCCAACGGTCTCATTTTAATTATACTCATGTTATCAAATGAAACAGTTTTGTTGAGTATCAAAAATAAAATAACACACAAAATTAGGAAAAAAGATTTATTCAAAATTTCGGGTCGTTACAATTATGAACGCTGATGATCATATTTTCTATTTTGAGGAATAGCCTCCCAAATATGATAGGGTAATGTCCTTGAGTTCGGGTATCTTCCATCTCAGTAATGTAAAAATCAGCGGGGAAGATAAGATTCTTCCCTCTTACAAGGACATCCTCAATTACTCCTGTTGGATGCATAATACTCAAGTTGGAAGGTTTCATGATAATTCCTGTTGGTTGAAGTTCTCTAACCTGAAGAGAAGTATATATAGAGTGAGGCATTACATTAATGGAAGCACTTAAATTTATCATAGCATCAGAAAAGAAGGTCTCCCCTATGGTACACAGTATCGTGAATATGCCTGGATCCTTGCATTTGGTTGGAATTTCTGGTTGAATTAAGGTCGAGACTTTGCTTCCCAAGTTTACTCTCTCATTCCCCTTCAGCCTTTGCCTATGGGTGAAAATTTCTTTTAGAAATTTGGAATAACATGGAATTTTCTTGACTGCATCCAATAAAAGAATATTAACATGAAATTTTTTAAATGTATCCATTATTTCAGTATCAATCTCATTATCATAATTTTTCTTAGATTAAGAGAGTCTTTGGGGGAAAGGAAGAGGAATGGATTGTTCATTTGAGTCATCAATGATAATTTGATTACTATTTTTATTTTGTTTTTCTTTATTGGAGTCTTTTATGGGTGGAGAAATAGTGTTTTCAAGAGGGGGACATACCTGTTGTATATAATCAATAGAAGGAGAAAATTCTTTACCACTACAAAGTGTAACTACACATGAATTACCCTTTTTCCTTCGGATTAGAAATGGGTTGGGATAGTAGTTGTCTTGAACCTTGCATCTTAATCTCACCGATGGTGTTTTCCAATTGTACTACTTGTGTTCGTAAGTCTTGAATAGCTGATTGTGTGGTTTGTTGGAATTAGAGGTTCTGAGTTTCCATTTTCTTCACCATGTCTTCGAGGCATGGTTCATATTTTGGAGGAGGAGGATGAATGTTTTGAGAATTTGAAGGATAAGAAGGCTGCATACCTTTTCCTTGTTGATACCAATTCTACTTGGGATAGCTTGAGTTTCCTCCTGGTCGGTACTGGGGTTGTGCTTTCCACCCAGGGTTTGGATGTGGCATGAATTGTTATTTCTTGAAGGCAGGTTCTTATTGGAATGGTCACCCTAGGAACATGTCTATGCAATACTCAAGTGAATCTTGAAGTTGTGGGAACTTGTTAGAAAAATGAGTATTGTCAGAAAAAATTCCAAAATGAAATAGAACATGAGGAGATTGTGAGTTACCTTGTGATTGAGATAATTGCCTTATAAGGGTATGCATCTCATCGAGCTTGTTATCTACCATTTATTCTAGAGATGAATGACTTACCTCATGAACACCTCGGGTTGGTGAAATAGCTCGTGTACCAAATTCTTGTGCATTTTGAGCCATGTTGGCTATTAAGTCGCGATTAGCGAAAGGAGTTTTATCAACCTAGGAACCACCAGCTAATGCATCAATCATTCCGTGATACATGGGGATTAGTCCCTCATATAATTATTGGATTAATAATTGCTCACTAATCTGGTGGTGGGGACAACTTGAGAAAATTTATTTGAATCTCTCCCGATATTCATGAAGGGTCTCTCATTGTGATTGCCTAATGCCACAAATTTCTTTCCTAATTGATGTAGTTCGGGAGGAAGGGAATAAATTCTCTAAAAAGTGTCTTTTCAGGTCATTCTATTCCCCAATTATGATAGGCATATAGTATATCCAGTCTTTGGCTACACCATCAAGGGAGAAAGAGAAGGCCCTAAACTTAATCAAATCCTCAGAGACATTTTGGGGTTTCATGGTTGAGAATACTATGTGAAACTCTTTGATATGTTTGTGATGGTACTCACCAGGAATACCATGAAATTTGAGAATTAGGTGGATGAGTCCTGATCTCAGCTCAAAGTTGGCTACTTCTTTAGGATATTGGATGTACACAGGTTGGTACTCCACATCCAGCGGGGGATCAGTTCTTTTAATGTTCAATTATTTGAAGCCTTGTTTTCTTGGGTTTGATTTGGTTCAATTTTTGATTTTTTTATGACCGATTGAGGATCCAAAAGGGGTTTCCTAGTGTTAGTTGATTGACCTTATCTATATGCCTTGATTTGTGTGTGAAGTGTCTTTTCAATTTCAAGGTCAAATTCAAGCAGTTTTGTTTTCTGATCGGGTCATGAAAATAAGTTTTGAAGTTAGATTTTTTTTATGATTGAATATGGATAAAATCACTTAAGAAGGGTGAAAGTATAATAGAATGTTATACTATAGAAATATATAGATATATGGAGAAGAATAAGAATAGAGATAGAGATAGAGAGAACACAAAAACAACCAAAAATAGAAATAGAAAAAAAAACAAAAACAATAAAATGGGAGTGGGGTATTTAAAGGAGTACTAATTAAGAATATAAATAAATAAATAAAAGGAAATAAATAAAAAAATTATCTTGGATCCCTGACAACGACACCAAAATTTGATCGCATTGTCGAGCGCGTCAAATTAGTTATTACTTTTTTACTAGAATTTCTGCAGTATAGCAACAACCTTAGGTCATCTCTCGATGGAGTCATAGATCATTAATTTAAAAATAGGGTTTTGATAATGATAATAAAAGATTAATGTAAATTTTTTAAATAAGGGGGTTTATGATTAAAGATGAAAAAATAAAAAATGAAAGCGATAAAACAAAGTAGGAATGAACAAGATAAATTAAGTGTGATAAACCTGAAGAAATATCATGATGCTCATAATTCATCGCTTGAAGAGATAGGGTTATGATAATTTAATCCCTAGTTTTTCACACCAAGAACTAGGCTGTTACTGAGTTTATACTAGGATACATCCTAGGATTCAGTAAAAAACACATAATGATTCACCGGCTACCACCGATGATTGGGTGATTTGTGTTCGACTTCATAACTAAAACTCACCAAGGAAACACACGAATAACTTGATGCGCTGTCTAGGTTTGTATTATATTTCAATGTGTTACCATGAATTTAAAGTACATGTACATGATAGTGTTTATGTGAGTCCAATTGAACAATATGAACCACACAAACACTACAATTAAAAGGGGGAAGAAGAAGTGATGAATGGTGTGTGAAACATCACATGAATGAGTATCCCTAAGCATGATCATAAGAGTCGATCATGGAATACCAGTATATGAATCAATTAAATAAAGAGATAGGATGAATAAAAACAACTTAAAAACCTGGAATTAAAAATACTATTCAAATATTACAACATTAAGCTATGGATTTACAACATGTTCATCCCCAGGTGATCACAAGGGGTTTAGAAACCCATGGGAGGGGAGGAAGAGAAATAGGTTGAGGTAGAACTTCCCATAGACTCTAGAACTTCTAGGGATATTGATAAGACTATTTGGGGACTCTAAAATGGTAGAACCTTGCCTCTTGGTCGAACTCTGAAATGGGGAGCCCAAGGTTCCATTTTATAGAAAAATTGGAAGGTGGTATAAGGTACATAGATTTCTTCAAGCCACTTGTACCATGTGTTTCAGCCAATAGACAATAGAATATCCCTTTTGAAAAAACTGAAAAGTTGTATCCCCAATTCCTGAATATCTCCACCAAAAGTTTGGAATCAATTGGACAAGTGGATACGGAGATATGAACAGATTACAGAATACCACTTTTGACTTCACACAAATTTGGTGTTCTGGATAGATCAGGCCGGTTGGCTCCCTTTATGGAATAATTGGTCTTGGGTTACTTCATAAGAGTTGTATAAAATTAAATTTTGGACCATAAAAAAATTATGAGCCCATTTTAATGCACTGAAGTTTCTAAACAGGAACAAAAGTGGAAAAGTCTTCATGGATCCATGCAATTTTGGCCCATTTTTCTTCCACTTCACCATGGTTCCTCCAAATCATCTCCTCCTATATTGAAATAATCAAAACAAGTAATAGTTCCCATTTTAATAGTGATAAACACAATGTAATAGAATCAAAAATTACATTCAATTTGTTATTATTTTTTTAATTTTCAATACAAAACAAGTTTATCACAATGGTGTAAGGGTGAAAATGAAACAGTGAATCATGGTATGATCAATAACCGGTCACTAATTCGGAGTAATTAACATTATTATGCCAGAACATTGAAAGAGATTAAGTAGAATAAATTTACCTTAACAAACACTTAAGATAATTCAAATATGGCTTGTCTAGATTTTCCATAAACCTTCTCAAATCATAGATAGAAAAATCAACATCTGGTCGAGTACAAATCCTAGCATACATAATACTTCCCACTACATTAGCATATGTGATTATACTCATATATCCAATATTATAAGCTATAGTAGTTTATTGAGATGAATAAAATTTAAAATGTTGACCTAATTGAACACTAATAGGCTTCAACGCATCAAAAAATACCTCTTAATCACATTAAGGATATAATAATATTAAGTAACATAAAGAATATTATGATTCTTATCCCTAATAATTTCCATTCCTAGAAGTTTCTTAGCACAACCTAGATCATTCATTTCAAAACCTAAATTAAATTTCATTTTAACAAGGGTGATTAATTTCATATCACTATATATGAGTAACATTTCATCTATATAGATCAATAAATAAAGCATGGATTTTTTAACATATTTAATATATACACATGAATCAAACTAACTCCTGCTGAAATTATTTTCTAACATGAATGAATAAAACTATTTGTACCATTGTATTGAATATTTTTTTAATCTATATAACAATTTATTAAGAAAAAAACTTGGTTAGATTTAAATTCATGCGCAAAACCAGTAGGAGGCCTCATGTATAAATTTTCAATTAAATCACCATGCAAGAAAGTAGTTTTGAAATCTATCTATTCTATATGAAAATATAAATGGGAAGAAAAAGTAAGAAGAATTATTATTGAAGAATATTTAACTACAGGACAAATTTTTTTTGTAATAAATTCCTTCTATTTGAAAAAATGCATTAGACAAAAGTCTGGATTTATAATTAATTTTATTCCCTACAGTATTATTTTATTTTGTTTTATATATCAATTTATAGATAATCACCTTATAAGTAGGTGGTTTATTTACTATGGACCAAGTATGGTTATTTATTAGGGATTTCATCTCATATTCCATAGATGAAATACAATGCTCAGAGTGAATATCATTTACAGCTTAATTGTATATTTGAGGATCTTCTACACTAAGATTTTCTACCACATGTAAGGAAAAGGCAACCATATCAGCATGGTTGTACCCAGGAGGAGGTCTAATGACTATCCTATGCCTATAACAAGTGAGATTAAAACCCCTGAGGTCAACAGGAACTCCATAATTGGGAGTATCATTAGAATCGGATCCTGATTCTAGATCAGGGTGAGATAGGTGCACATGAGAGCTTGTAGGAGTCTCAATAAGAGGCTCGCTAACACTGGGAGGATCAACCTAAAGATCCATCTTCTAAGAAGGATCATCACTATCATCAGTGGGAGGCTATACTCTTGCGGGAAAAAATTATTGAAACACCACATCCCAGCCAAGAATACACTTTGGAAAGCATGGTTTATCTACCCAAATCTTATATCCTTCACCCCGTGAGGATACCTAATGAAGATTCACTTGACATATCTGGGCCCAAGTTTATCATCCTTAACAGGAGCATAAGTGGTAAATCCAAACACCCTAAGATGTTCATAGGATGGGGGGTGATTAATCTATAATTAAATTAAAGTCTTACAGTTATTAGAAGATGATAAACACCTATATATTAAGTAATATACTATAGTGATAGATTCTTCCCCAAAATATTTGGGCAATCACAAGCATGAAAGCATGTTACGAACTCACTCAATATTGGTATAGTCATATTCTCAGATAGAACATTATACTGAAGATTATGTATCACAGTTTGATGTCTCAAAATTACCTTATTTTCACAAAAACATGATAATTTAGTAGACAAGTATTCAAGTCAATTATCAGTCCTCAAATCCTTTAACTGCTTCCTAGATTGATTTTCTACAGTGGCTTTAAAAGTTTTAAACACCTCAAAGACATCAAATTTATTTCTCAAAATATAAACCCAAACTTCTCTTGAAAATTCATCTATAAAGGTGGAAATTATGAGCCTCTACCATGGGAGGTAGTCCTAGAAGGTCCCCACAAATCAGATCAAACATACTCAAGTGGGTGACCAACATTAAAGTTGGATCTATGAAAACCGAGTCTTTTAGACTTACCCACGATGCATTCCTCACAAAATGTTAAGTTAATTGGTGTAACTTGAGTGAGAATCACTTGTTTACTCAATTCCTCTATCCCTTTAACACTCATATGTTCTAGCCGCCTATGAAAAAGCATAATGTTTTCATTGTTAGTGACATAGGTGTTTCCCAACTAATTAAGATGTGTTCTTACATCCAAAACATATAACCCTTTCAGTAAGGAGAATTTAAGAACCGTACGATCTCCATTGTAGATTCTAAGAAAACTTGAATCTTATTTAAAGGTAAAACCTCTTTGATCTAAGACACCTATTGAGATCAGATTATGGTGTAAATACGGAACCCACATCACATCCAATAAGGTGAAAAGATAATTGTATGAGAGTTCTATCATAATATAACCTCTACCCATGATGAAACATCTCTTTTTTGTTTCTTAGAACAACCTCTCCTTAAACTACCTTAGTCAAACAAAAAAATTAAACTCCTATCCTGGAACATATAGAAATAAAATCTAGAGTCTAGGACCCACTCAGCATGAATAGTATTTCAAGACACAGAACACATTTCAACACTTTTATAGCCTTGGTAAGAAAAGAGTGAATGATCACTAGATTCTCTAGACGGTTTATGAGATTTAACATTAGAGAATTTGGGTCTAATATGCACAGGTTTACCAAAATGGTAGTAGAAAACCTCATTTGGATTGGGTTTAGACTAATATTCATGTGATTGGATATGAATCTTACTTCCCTTTCTGTATTTTCCTTTCTTCTTCCATCAAAACCCCGAACTACCCCTCACATTCAGACCCTCGACTTCAGGTTTAACCTTATCCATGATACACAACTCATGTTAAAGCAAGAAAGAATTGACTTCCTCTAATGTCATGGAATATTTTCTATACATCATAGCATAAATAATATGTTCATATGAACTATCGAAAGAGATTAAAAGTATGTTGGATTGGTCCTCATCTTCAACATTAACATTTATATTCGCTATATCTAATAAGATTTTGTTAAACTCATCAAGGTGTGTCTGGATGGTATTAACTTGTCACATCTTGAAGGTATCTAATTTTTTATTCTTATGTAGATGACCAATTAAGGATGTTTTCATATAAAAAGTTTCAATATTAGAAAAAATACTGGCTATGGAAGTTTCATAAGAAACCTCCCACAAGACGTTATCACCTAAATACAAGGTTAAAGAGTAATGTGATTTCATCAAAACATTGGGAGGGAAATATAGATAAGTCGTCATTGTCTGAACATTAGTGGACATACTTATGTGGGGTTTCTTATGTCCATAAAAAGTATATTTCAACCATTTTTAGAATAGAAGAGCTCAAGTTTTTAATCACCACAAATTAAAATCATTTGTGCCATCAAATTTATCTATATCAAACTTTAAAGAGGCTATTGATTATTTGAGTGGCTCTGATACCGATTTTTATGGGGTGATAACAGAATGAAAACCCCCAAAAATAATTCCAACGACCACCAAATAGACAAATGGTTCAATTCAATATTCAAACCACAAAATTAAATTCCATTAGAGTACGATTGTGAACAAAATACAACACTGTTGTGGCGAATAATGAAAAATGAAAATAGAAAGCAATAGAACATAAGGATTTACAGGATTCAGTCCCTTTGGGACCTACTATATGAAAATAAAACCACCCACACATGTATTTCTATTATATTCTCAAGGAAAATGGAATATATTACAACATAAAAGTAAAGAGCCAAAACAAAAGAAAAAAAATTTATTGAAGAATAAAACAAAATGGATTCTGGAATCAAGAATCTCAAAAAATTGAGAATCGAGGTAGAAAAATTATTACAGTGCTAGACCATGTACGACCATATGGATATCATAGAGTTCTTTGAAGACCGGAGCCACTGCTATGATTGGAAAGATTGGGGAATGATCACACCACATTTGGATTTGTGATCGTCGAATATGAATATAGCCCGCACTCTTTCCTCGGGAAACAAGCCAATGAATTATCCACTAATAACTGAATGATAATGGAATGAAGGGATGCCAGAAGGCTATTAGATGAATCCACTGTTGAGGATGAATCCACCAAAACCAATGATATCCTATGTGAGAAAATCTAAAGAACCAATAGTGATGAGGAGAGTTATTTTTTAAATTTGTCTATTGTTTGATTGAATGTGGATATAGGGGGTGATAAAACCCCCTAACAAATATAGAGATCTATAACTACAAATCCATTAAGAGACTATCACGAAGGCCATGCCGAACCACCCTACAATGGTTTGTAAAAATGCCTAAAATAATGGAGGGTGATGATTGAAGGGGAAAATACCTAGATCAATAGCAAAAAATGAAATTCCTAGAGAACCCATATTTCTATTGTGGAATCCAATACATAGAGTAGGCCATTAGAGAGCAACCCAAAAAGAATATTTAGGCCCAACAATATATACCCAGATCCAGCATAATAAATGGGAAGATTAATTAATAATAAAATGGAATTAATGAAAACAATTAAATGAGAAAATTTCAATAA
Source organism: Viscum album (assembly GCA_963277665.1). Lineage (NCBI taxonomy): Eukaryota > Viridiplantae > Streptophyta > Magnoliopsida > Santalales > Viscaceae > Viscum > Viscum album. The sequence goes on along the minus strand of OY728156.1, from coordinate 141,760,739 downwards.
GAAAAGAGAAATTAAAATACCCAAATATAATCAGTTCTCAAAAGGTTCATGTTCTTATGGTATATCTTAGTATATTATTTCCTTTGAACGTGTCGTGAGGCCTATTAATAGAATTTTTACATACTAATAAACCATCCAGATGGGTAAAAAAAATTAAATTCAAAAGAGATAATTATCTAGGAAAGAGAAAAATTTATCATCAAGAATAACGGTAATAAAATTCATTTGAATTCAAAAATTAAAGGCCGATTAAAACCAATTTGAATTACCCATTAAATGATAATGATAATTCAACAAAATCCCATAAAAATCATAAGATAATTTCACTGTTTAAATTGAAATATTAAATACATTATAATTTAGTGTAGCATGTAAATATTTATACCTAAATTATATTATATTAAATACCCACTACTACAGATTTGGGTTTATTTAACTCAATCTTTTATAAGTGCTATTCAAAAACACTAATAAAGGATACCATTATCAGCACTAAAAAAGTGATGATAAATAGATCCTTCTATCAATGGTAAAAAGCGTTGATAAAATAAAACCATTATCAATGCTTTTTTTAACACTGATAAAAGGCAACCTTTATTAGTACTTATTTTTTATCACTGATAAAACTAAAGTGATCACCTGCGAGTCCTGCATCAAATTTTCCAATGTTCAACCACCACTTTTTATATCATTCCGCCACATAACAACACCAGAAGCCTACTATGGGGATGAGCTCACACATACACTCTTCACACACCTATATGGGATCACACCTACATGCATGGGCCCGCACAAGCCTTGTCTCACACTATGCTTGCCATGGGGTTTGGCCCACTCTCTCATCTGTAGGCCTTCCTTATTGGGTTGCCTAAATGGATGACCCTCCCTAGATGACTTAACAATTTTTTTTATAATTAAATTATTATTTCATATATATATATATATATTAAATTTTATATTTTTAATTTTTATTTGTTTAATTTTTTTAAATTTATTCATTTTTAACATTTATTTATATTTATTCCTTTTTTTATAATTAAATTCTTATTTCATATATAAAAATATACACTGATATATATAAAAATACATTGATATATATTAAATATTGATATATATATATATATTAATATATATTGATATATATATATATATAATAGTATATTAATTATTTAATTATATATATATAATTTATTAAATTTAATATATATTGTAATAAATAGTATATTAAATATTTGGTTAAAAAATAATAAATTTTAAAAATATTATACATATAATTAAATACGTAACACATTGTTTATAATTAATAAAAATGAATAAATTTATTAAATACTTAATATACTAATAAAATAATTAATATATTATTTATTACTATATATATATTAAATAGATTCATTTTTATTAATAAATATTTCATTAATAATTTTTTTAATAATTTTTTAGCATTTAATGTTTTTAATATAGTTGTAATTTACATAATTAATATATATTCAATATTTTAAAAAATTATTCGTGTAGGTTCACGAGTTGGACCAAGCCAACCACCAAATATTTATAATTAATTTTAATAAATTTAATACATATATAAATATATATATTAGGTTCTTGGGGTACAATTACATTAAACACATACACACACTTCACACACAGGTAAAAAAGGTAGGTTATATCCCCCCAAGGGGATAACCCACCCATCAAGCCTTATTTATTTATATATTGCTGGACCAAAGGTCCATTGGGTAGGATACCGATTTTTTTGCTTCTGCTCCCGCCAGAGTGTCCGCATCGCCTGTGCCCTCCTCACTATCATCTACAGTAGCTACCTCACACCTCCATCAGAGTCCTCACTGCCAGTTGTTAATCCCATTCATAATGGGTTGCCTCCTTTTTTCATCCGAATCGCTACTGGTCGAGAAACTCGTCACATCCCCCACCAACAACATTGAGTCCATCAACCCTACCACTCAGCATCAGTCGAATCATCCTCAAACAACACCATTATAGGCTCATTCCATTGTCCAACTACCATCAGTGGCGTTGTGTCCCCAGGCAGAGCACTAAAGGCCTTTACTGCAGGCACCTAACCGCCATCATTTCATCCCCAACCGCACCATTAGAGGGTACTATTAATTGTTATATATATATATTTAATTTATTATTTTTTAATAATTTTATTCTTTGTTATTAATTATAAATATTTTATTAATTATTTAATTATATATATAATTAAATTTCAATCATTTTTAATATGAATTAATTTAATATAATTTATTCATTGATAATGTTAAGTGTGTGCTTAATTTTTTTTATAATTTATATATTTTAAATATTTATTCTTTTACTATTTTTTTTCAATTTAATCATTTTTAATCTTTTATACATAATTATTCATTAATATATTTAATATATACATTTTTTTGTTCATTTACTATTTTTCATTATCCTTTTTTTGTAATTCTATCCATTTTCAAATATTTATTTATATATGTTTGTCTGCAAACATTTAATGTTTTTTATATGGTTGTAATTTATATAATTAATATTCATTCAATTTCATTTTAACTTGTATAAATATTCATCTTTATTTTTTAAAATTATCTATATAATTAATAATAATTATTCATTTTTTAAATTTATTCATTATTATTATTATTTATTTCATTAATAGACACTAAATATTACATAATTCCATTGTTAAATTTAACATATATAAAACTTTTATATCTATATACATTAATTTCACAAATAAGAATATTTGGGTAATTAATGAAATATTATATAGAAACACACACACCTATTATTTATGTAATTTATTCAAATTTTAATATTAATTTTAGAATTTCATTTAGTAGTATAATATATTTTATATATTATGTTTTTAATTGGTAATTTTTTTATTTCTAATATTATTTCAGTTACTATTATTTATTCATTTTAAATATTTTTTATATTTTATATTTTTTTTTGGAATTTAATCATTTTATAATATTTATTTACAAATATTTATTTACTATGTTTTAATATTCTCAATATGTATTCATCTTCATTTCAATATATATCCATATTTTATTTTTTAAATAATTTTTATAATAAATAAATCTTATCCATTTTTTCAATATTTTTAAAGTCTACTCATTTATAATTGTTCAATTTCACCCATTTTTAACATTCTTGTATTTAAGATTATATATTCATTAATAATATTAAAAATATATTTATAAATAAATATATTTATAAATGTATATTTAATATATTTATAAAATTATACATTTATAATTATAAATAGATAAATATAATTTTTTAAAAAATATTTACATAATTATAAATAAATAATTATATATTGAAATAATTATTAAATTATAATAAATATATTTAGATAAGGAATATATTTACTATATTTATATTTATTTTTATAATATTTATTAAATATATATAATTATATAATTATATATAATTATATAAATATATTTATAATTATATAAAAATATTTATAAATATATTCCCAAATATATTTATTTAAAACTATAATTATAAATAAATATCTATAATTATATTTATAAATATATATTTTCAATTCTATTAATATATTTATAATTATACACACACACACATATATATTTATTTATAATTATAGAAATAATATTTTTAATTATATTGTTAAAATTAATTAAATAGGACTTTATCAGAGCTAATGTTTTAGAACTGATAAAGATATATTTTATCAACATTTGTTTAGCTATGACAAAGAGGTATTTTATGAGTGCTTTTTTTTAGAAGTAAGGATAAAACCCTCTGTGATCTTTTAAATAGAACCCTTATCGAACCGATTTTCCTCACGCTATTCAAGCTCTAACAGAAGTTCAGTTCTTCCACTGCTCCCCCTTGATCATCTCTCAGGGGAATCAACTCTTAAATCTAAGGTATTTTATTATTTATCCTCTCTTATTTATGTGTTGTCTATCACCTCCTTCATGAAACCATATTATTATTTTTCTTTATTTCTTTCTTTCTACCACCTCACCTCCCCGCCATCACTGCCATCAGTCCAAACCGACCACCCACCTTCGCGAAGCATCCCTCCAACGACCACCCTTTCCCTATCTTCCACTCCCTCAGCTGACCGATGTAGCAAACCTCCCCCTTCTCTTACTGACCACCTCACTTGGGAAGGGTTTAATATATATTTCTTCATCTATATAATTTTTCTTTCAAGTTGGATTTATATAGTTCTTTTCATATTTCATGTGAACAATAATGTTGAGATATTTTATTTTTTATGCTATACTACTTTGTTGATTAAATTATATTCATATTTTAGTTCAATTACATGATTCCCCACGACAAATAGAATATTTTTTTGGAATGGAATTGGAATGAAAATGAAGAATATATTATGAATATTGATGTGATTCCATTTATAATTATTTATGTGTTGTTTCATGACTTTTTATATTATGAATAATATTTTTATATATTTACAATTTATTTAAACTAATAATAACATGTTGGATCTCAGATGGGTATTTGTACCTGTATTACTCTTATAAAGTCATATTAAATTATGATTCTAAATGTGAAATTATCAAAATAATGATAATGCGATAGAAGTATAATGGATTTCTAGAAGTTAGAATTGTAAAGAATAATGAGGAAGAATGAACATATCTTTCTAATCCCCTTTTATCCTGCCACTTTTTTTTATATTTTGAATAAAAGTTTCCATATTATGTTTTAATGTGTATTTGGAAAATAATTTAAGGATTCTAATAAGACTCCAATTGAAAGAAACAATTAAATTAAAGGTTGATAATACATGTAGTGTAATTTGGGTTGATTAATTAATCTTGGGAAATTTTGGTTAGTGTTATCTTAGGAATATAATGTGATAAGATGTATATAATGTTTTTTAATAACTTCAAGTGGTTGTGTTTAATTCATGAGCTGATATTAAAATAAATAATTGAGTGGTGAGTTATGTATTAGAATGATTTTATAGTAAAATTTAGTATTGATATCTTGAATTATATTTAAATGTTTATTAGATCATGAATTGATAAGAATTATTTACCAATTTTTTATTTATATTTACAGCTAATAACTCACTATGATCATTGAATTATTTTTATTACATGTGCTTGTCTTCTTGATTGATTGTATGCGTGGTTGTTTTCTTATTTAACAGACCTATCAATTCCTAGGTAGGTTTCAAAATGTTTTAGAGTTTTCTATTTATTTTTGTATTAGAATTGGAATCCTATTATTGAAGGTGATGTGAGTTTTACTTGGTTAATATAGATGTTGCGAGAATGATTTTTCAGATTTATTTTCTTATTTACTTACCTTAAATATGAGGGATAGACAAGGAAATAGTTAGTCATTGTTTGAGGTGTATGTGCATGTATAAGTTTCAATTTCGTATTTATAACAATATTTATTTTGATTAATCCCTATACACATTATTATTATTATTATTTTGATCTATTTTGTATCATTTTGAATGGTTTTAGTGTCACCGATCAAAAATTCCAATTTAAAACACATTTATCTCAGACACATACATGATTAGAAGATATTAGAATAATTTTATAATGTTTATTAAAATCTTCCCTAACAATACATGTGGTGTGGATTTTATTAATAATGAGTATACTCATTTGGATATACCTATGAAGGTTTTGATGAATATATATGGGAGATTACTTATAGTGATCTCTATTATTGTTAGTGGTGGAATCATAATGTTTTGGATCTTAATGATGCGAAATCTATGCTAACTAATTTTTTGAATGTTTATTAATGGAAATTGTTTGTGGTGTTTTCAATGAAATTAAATAGAGGTTTTGGATATTTTAGGATATGTGAAATATACCTAAGATTGACAAATCTACTATTTTTGAAATAGGGGTTAATCTATGGGTTATAGTGTAAATATATTTATTGGTATTCCTGTAATACACAGTCTAGAATAATCTATAGAAAAAGAGAGTAACATGGAATCTAACTTCACATAGGTCATCAATAATAGTTTGGTCTATTTGTTTCGTGAAATGTAAATATCCTTGACCTTATTTCAAAATTCAGTGATTACATGACCTTATATGTTCCGAGGAAGGATACTTTTACACAAATTTAGAAATCTAGGTCACAAATAAATAACAAGAAAAAATAAGAATTTACAAAGGGAGTTTTCCATTTAATAATAAATATATTTTGTTTACCAACATATTTATTACTACATTTTTTATCCAAAAAACATCAAATCTAGAACCTAAACCAACAGCCACATGTTTACACCAGGTTGTTTCTTTCCATGCCACCCTTGTGTAAAATGATAACTTGTTAGGAATCATAACGGATAACATTAAAATAATGTGTTACCCTTATTATAATTATCTATAAATTTCTCCTTTTATTATGAATATATTATGTGTATTTTTTTAAAATGAATTTTTTATAAACCTAATAGGATTAATATGAATCGAAAATGGATGCACGATAATATTATGGAAAAAGAGTATGCAGATTAAGTTAAATAGTCCATCAAGTTTGCAATATAGTATGCATATGACCCTTTTCAAATCCTTTTTCTATTTTTATATTGTTTTTACTCAAGAGAAATTATACTGGAATATTTAGAAGAAAATTTAATTTATTAAGAAATAGATCAAATCTATAAATGTCGAACTAAACATGGAAAAAAACAGAACATGCCTAGCGATTGAGATTATACCACGGTTTATTGATTATTTGATATGAATACCATTGTAAATGATGATGGAGATTATATGGAATAAATGTCAATGGAAATTGAAAATGACCTTCATGATTGTCCAAAGTTGTTTGAGAAGTTTAAATAGTTGTGCTAAGATACCATTATATACCGATTGTACCAAATACACAATAGTTTCATATGACTTGAAGTTATATCATTTTAAAGCTTTAAGAAGATGGAGCGACAAAAAATTTACAGAACAACTTGGTCTCCTGAATGATATGATACCAAAAGAAAATGAACTTCCTTGTGTAACATATGAAACTAAATGAATGCTTCATTCAGTGAGAATGATCTCTATAACAATACATGCTTGTTCAAATGATTGAATATTGTTTTGTAAGGACTATGAATCACTCATAAATTACACAAATTACGATGTGAATCGATATACAAAAGATGAATCAAGTACTTAAAAATATGTATGGTACTTTCCTATCATTACATGGTTTAGAAGACTATATAGATATTAAGAATCCATGAGACAATTGACATGGAATGTAGATACAAGAATTAAATATTGAATACTAAATCATCTTATAAACTCTCATGAGTGGAATAAAATTGATTATGAGTATTATTAATTTGGAAATGAGATGAGAAACTTCCATATTTCATTATTTATAGATTGAATAAGTCCTTTTGGTGTATATAGTAGTACTCATAGTACATTTCCAGTTATATTGGTAAATTATAACTTGCCTCCATGGTTATCCATGAAGCAGGAATATATTATGTTGTCTATTCTTATATCTTTACCAAAACAATCGGGTAATGATATTGATGTCTATTTGGATCTATTAATGGATGATCTGAAATTAATTTAGGATATAGGTGTTATAATATATGATATACATAATAGAAAAGAATTCACATTGAGGGCCATGTTTTATGGGATGATAAATGACTTTCATACTTATAGAAATTTGTAAAGTTATAACATTAAAGGAATGTTGGGGTGCACCATTTGTGAAGAATAAACACACTCACTTCAGTTTAAACATTCCTTGAAGACTTTGTTTTTAGGATATCAATTTTTTTTACCTCAATGACATAAATTCTGATCTTTGAAGACATTATTCGATGGGAATACTGAATAAGGTACAACACCATCTCCACTAATGGGTGATCAACTATTTGATAAAGTAAAAGATATTGACACTATTTTTGGTAAACCATTTAAAAAAACCTTACAAAATCATGTTAGAAGAAGAGTTAAATTTTCATTGAATTATCGTACTGTAATTATTTGTACATCAGAAATTTTCTTGATTTCATACATGTAGAAAAAATGTATTTGATAGTGTTATTGACACATTAATAAATGTTCCTGAGAAAAGAAAATATGGAATCAAGGCTAGGTTGTACACAACTAACATGAGGATGAGATAGGATTTAGCATTTATAAAGTGTAAAAGGTTTAATTTTTTTACCTCCAACATCTTACACTCTATCCAAATAAGAAAAATTGAAAATTTTCATTTTCCTTAATAGTGTAATGTTTCTAGAGGGGTATTCATCAAATATCAAGAATCTTGTGTTAATGACTAATTTGATGTTTTAGGGAATAAAATCTCACATTCATTATGTTTGGATGCAAGATTTTATGCTCGTATCTTTATGTTTCATTCTTCCTAAAAATACATTACATACATTAATCAGAATCTAATTCTTTTCTAAATCCATATATAGTAAATTTATAGACCTGATGAAGTTTCTAATATTGAATAATGAGGTTGAATTCATATTATGTGAAATAGAGTTGTTCTTCCCACCATCATTAATTGATATAATGGTCCACTAGATGGTTCAATTGGTTAGAGAGGTTCAACTATGTTGTTCTATCCATTAAAGATCGATGTAACCCATTGAATGGTATATGACAATTTTGAAAGGGTACATCAATAATCAAATTTGACCATAAGGTTTCATTTTAAAATGATATATTTTTGGGAAAGATATTGAATTCTATACGGATTACCTATCATATGTTGATAGAAATAGATGCCTTATGGGTGAATAGATTTCTAAAAGAGATGTTGTTACAATTATCATCATAGAGTTGGAGAAATATCACCTTTACATTTTATATAATAGTGAATATATTGATCTATATATTGAATCCAACAAGTAATTTCTTAGACACTGGAATCCACCAAGGGATGAAGGATGGATATCAAATACACATAATACAAACATTATAGGATGGTCCTGAGATCATATTTATAAGGATCCATTTTAAAATTCAAATTCAATTGATAAATGAATTTGATGGCTAGTTATAAGACTAAATTAAAATGTTATATATGAAACTGGTTTTATAATTAATCATTATACCTTTCATATAGAAGAACACGATAACCACCACACAATGAAAATAAGTGGAGTTATTCTTGTTGTGGAAGCGATGTATATATCAGATTACAAGGATAGAAATCCAAATTATGTAAATATATCATATTTTGGAATCATTGAATAGGCATATGAGTTGGATTATACAACATTTCATGTACTAATTTTCTATTTCAAAGGGGTTGACAACAAGAGTGTAGTGAAAGTTCATGAAATGGGCTTTGTGATGGTGAATTTCAGTGTGGAAGGGTGTAAGGAAGAACCATTCATAATGGAATCAAAACCAATGAAAGTATTTTATGTATTATATCTAGTAAAAAATAATTGTTTAATTGTCCTACCAGAGACTAAAACAACTGTAAGTTCAGATGGAAATTCAATCAAGGATGACCCTTTCATTGAGATATCACAATCATTTCATGGAAGTCCCAATTTAGACAATGTATTGTATGTTATATGGGACTAAAAATAGGGGATTTTTATTCTCGATAGAGGATCCAAATCCCTTTAACTTTTAAATAAAATAAAGAGAGTTCAATGAGCAGGTTAACGTGTTTCTTAATATACTTTACTTTTCCTCATAATATTATGTGTTCTCTAATATATTAACATAATATAAATTAAATATTTGATTACTCATGGAAAAAGTAAAATATACACATGATGATGTTACCAATATTTTAGAAGAACATACTGTTGATGATGAAACTATAGAATTATTATGGGATCAACAACATGTTGATGAAAAATATCCAGGTTGGATGGAATAAATGTGGCTAACCTGTTGACCTCATCAAGTCAATGTCCACTAGTTTTGTTGGGGTCACAATGATAATTAATGTTCCAATTGATATAGATTCATGGTTCTATATATATCCAACAACAAAGGAAACCCTTTGGAAAGATATTAAGGGAATGTTACTATATAATGTCTCTATTTTACTGAATGATTATATAATAAAACATTGATTTAATTTTCAATATCCATGAAAATTTAATTTATTTTAGATTATTTCCATAATAAATTTCATAATGGACACTATAAATGACCATAGATCCTTTCAGACACTTCTGAACAAGTTTTATGTTAGGGATTCTGAGGGGAAAATAAATCCCCACCCACGAGTTACTTATGAACTCATTATAAAGAAAGAAACATGGAATTATTTTACCAATCATCATCATGATAAATCATTTAAGGTGTATTGTAATTAATAATATATTATTTTAAATTATTTATTTTATCTCATTTTATTCAAAATTGTTAATTTTGGAAACAAAAAACGAGTGATGAAAGTAAACAATGTTCATCAAAACCAATATACACCTATCATAAATAAATGATGGGATACACTTCACTGGAGAAGAAAATGGTATGTATTTTAAATCTACAGTAAAATATTTTTATTATCTATAAAAATATATGTTCTTTTGTTTATATGAATATCGATGAATCAAAATATGAAGCCACTTTCATCCCATATCACGTGCTTTGGAAGGAGGCCCCTATAAATAAAGAGGGTAAACTAGCTAATGAAAACACAAAAGAATTATGAGAAACATGTGTAAGTATGACATAATAGTAATTCATTATTCGTTATAATAATATTACATAAAAGTATATATTTTTGTACATAAGTTTTTATAAGGATTATACATAAGAATATATAATTCCCATACCTGAAGAAAAACTACTTTCAATAAATTTGATGCAGCCGAAAAAATATAGTCTCTTTATAGGTGTAGGTTTTGGTGTGTCACCTCAAACATATATCAAGAATAAAAAACTGAAAGAAGATAAATATAAGACGAAGAGAGGGTTTTAGGCATGAATAAATGATTTGTAATATATTATTTTCTATAATGGTTAAGTAAACCAATATATGAGAAATGATCAAAGTGATACAACCATGGGATAAAGATCAGAAGATGAAAAACCAAATGACTCCCCTAGATTTGATGCTAGTCATTCACCTCAACCACATACCATATTTGAGATAATCAATTTTGTAGTTAGTTTTTCTCATAAATGTGAATCAAATAACTTCCAATAATTTTATATTACTAAAATTATACAGGGTAACATTGTATGTGATTTCTATCTATTAACACCCATGAATTTCCTTGTCACAATAGGTACAATGTATAATATTTATAGAGACATGTTATACAACAAAAAACTCTAAAAAGATCACATGAGTGTGGGTATTAAAGTATCTAAAGATCTGAGTGCTTAGTCTCATATTCCATATGATGATCCAGATATTACAATGGTCAATGATTCTATTATAGCTTCCATATCATGGACATCTAATCTTATAAAGATACATGAGGTGTGTTATTAATATTTTTTTCAAATGAAAAACCTATAATAGTTGATAAAAAAAGGTCTTAAGTGAGGTATGGTATTACAGAGAGATAAAATGATTGGAAAACAAAAGGTTGGATCATGAAACTCAAGTGAACCAACCAAGAAAGCAAAAGGACCTTCTGAGAGTACATTCTCCCCATCAGTTCCATTGCAGCATATATTAATATTACAAGTTTATGTAGACACCACATTAAAATATGGAAATATTTAATACATTCAATATGATAAAGAAACATTTGGAAATTTTATTATATATGTGGTTGTTATTAAGAGTATAAATGCTATTCTCCAGTTTGAATGGTTGGGAGTCACACTTGTGAATACATATATGAGGTACATTTTCATAATCCTTATTTCCAAAAAATGATCTATTATGTTCATTAAAGTTAATAACTATTCATATTTAATACCTTTTTTTTATATTACTACTATATAAAAGGGAAAACCCTACAATTCATGATTTAGATTCATTAATCATTTTATCATTTCTATTCAATAAATTTATTTGGTAGTGAAAGAACATTATTTGTGAATACTTATTTGATTTTGTTTTTAGGAAGCTACAGATGTTTATCATAATCAATTTGGATACCCCAAAAATTTCTTTGGATCTGAATCATGGATTTCCATCAAAACTACCACACATGATGTGTATTGTAAATTTGTAATGCACATTAATCAATATTCTATAGATAGACATCGAATTATATGTTTTAGCTTTCATTTTAATGAGAATTTTGTTATGATAGGATGATATGTAAATATAGGATAAATCATGGTATGAGGTTGGTCACTAAACATAATAATCCTATGAATTTATTCAAATGGTAATAGATTAAGGTATATATATAAATATTAACTATCAAAAAATATTTCAAAACAATTTAATTATTTTGTTCAATGTTTCTACAGTGTTTGAAACAATATAAGGACAATGATTATGGATATTACATTTGAAAATTTATGAAAGATATCATATACTATCAAAATACTAGCTTCCTCGAACATGTAATTTATTAAGTCAATTAAAATATCATTAATAGTATTTATATGTCATTTTTTTATATATTTTATCAATACTACCAAGATTTCCAACAATCTATGTACTCAAAAGAAGAAGTAAATTTGTTTATAGATGATTGGGCAACGCACATGGGGTCAGAATGTTTTCTGACATAAAATTCAGGTGATTACCTATTATGTTTGTGATCTAATATGGGATATGAAAGTATAAACATATTTATGATATTAATAATCAGTATAGAAATGATTATATATTATTTTTTATCTATTTATCAAGGTGAAGTATAATAGAGGAAATAAATTTGTTTAAAAATGAATGGGAAAAATACATAGTGTTAGAATATATACATACATCATAAAGGGGCGGCATCCTACAACTTATTTAGTTAATTTTATCATCATTTTATCTAATTTTTTAGTTAATTTCTTTATTATTTATATATGATACTTATTTTGTTAAATTTACACATTAGTTCAAAACACACGTCAATTGCTCAAAACCAAGTAAACAAATTTAGATTTTTTTGACACTTTAGGAAAAAAATACATAAGTCATTTTTGATGTGTAGGAACATACCACAAATCAATTTGACACATGATGTGTCTAGTATGACTTTAATTGCATGTTTTTAATAAAAAAGGGTCATTTTAGTTTGACATAAATATCACATAGCCGAAACAAATAAAACGAGCTTGAATTGTTTTCAAACTTTAGGAAAATGATCAATAATTCATTTGTGATGTGTATAAATCAACTGCACATCAATCCAACACCCAATGTGGTTGGTATGACTCTAAGTCCATGTTTTCAATATAAAAAAATCACCTTAGTTTAAAAAGAATTTCATATAGCCAATGTTGAGAAAACAAGCTCAGATTATTTTTAAAATTTAGGAAAAAAATCTATAATTCATTTTTCATGTATAGAAATTGATTGAACATAAATTCAATGCCTAATGTAGCTAGTATGAATAAAAGTGAATGATTTAAATTAAAAAGTGTCAAATTAGTTTAAAACATGAATCAAATAGCAAAAAATGATAAACTAGATCAGATTGTTTTCAAAATTTAAGAAAATGATCGATAATTTATTTATGATGTGTAGGAATTGACTACATGCCAATATGCCACCCGATATGATCAGTATGACTCAAAGTAATTGTTTTCAATATAAAAGTTTCATTTTAGTTTAAAATTTAGGCCATATCACCAAAACTAAGAAAATGAGCTTGGATTGTTTTCAAACATTAAAAACCTATCTATAATTCATTTTTCACATGTTGGAATTGACCTCACACCAATCTGACACACGATTTGGTCGGAATGACACAAACTATGTGTTTTCAATATAAAAATGTCATTTTAGTTTAAAACACATCACATATCTAATCAAATTAAACAATCTAGGATTGTGTTCAAACTTTATTAAAACAATCCAAAATTCATTTGTGACATGTAGTAAATGACCAAACATCTATATAAAAACCCTATGTGGTTAGTATGACTCAACGCATGTGTATTCAATACAAAACTGTCATTTTAGTTTAAAATACACAGTATAAAAAACATAAAAACGAGCTCATATTTTTTCCAAACATTAGGAAAATGATCAATAATTCATTTTTGATGTGCAAGAATTGACGACACATCAATCCGACACTTGATGTGGTTAGTATAACTCAAAGTGCGTGTTTTCAGTATAAAAGTTCCATTTTAGTTTAAAACACATGTCACAAAGAAAAAAATTGTTCAAAAGATCTTATATTTTTTGGAAACATTATAAAAAAGATCAATAAATAATCTTTTACATGTGGTAAATGACCACACATCAATCTGACACCCGATGTGGTTTGTATGAATCATAGTGTGTGTTTTTAATAAAATTGTGTCATTTTAGTTTAAAAAACACATAAAATATCCAAAACCAAGAAAATGTTCTTGTATTATTTTCAAACATTAGTATAAAAATTCATAATAAGTTTTTGATATGTAGGAATCGAACATACATAAATCCAACACCGCATATGGTCAGTATGACTCGAAGTGCATGTTTTCAATATAAAAGTACCATTTTAATTTAAAATGTGTGTGACATCCCAAAAACTGAGTAAAAAAGATCAAAATTATTTTAAAATATTAGAAAAATAATCCCTATTTAATTTTTCATGTGTAGGAATTGACCGCACAGCAATCCGACACATAATGTGGTCGGTATGACTCAAAGTATGTGTTTTCAATATAAAAGTGTCATTTTAGTTTAAAATACATCACATATCCAAAATTGAGAAAATAATCTTTTATTATTTTAAAACTTTGTTAAAATTATCCATAATTCATTTTAGACATGTTGTAATAGACCACACATCAATCCAACACCCGATGTGGTCGGTATGACTCAAAATGCATGTTTTCAATAAAAAAATGTCATTTTAGTTTAAATCATGCATCAAATACCCAAAACCAATAAAAAAATAATGTATTGTTTTAAAACACTAGAAATATTATTGATACGTCATTTGTGACTTATAAGAATCATCCTCAGGTCAATCTAACACTCAATTTGGTCAGTATGATTCGAAGTGTGCGTTTTCAATAGAAAAATGCCATTTTTATTTAAAACATGCATCACATAGGAAAAAATAAGAATACAATGCTCAAATTATTTTCAAAATCTAGGAAAATGATCTATAATTTATTTTTCACATGTAGGAATTGATCTCATGCCAATCTAACTCACAACGTGGTCGATATGACTCGAAGTATGTGTTTTCAATTTAAAATTTTCATTTTTGTTTAAAACACACATAAAAAGCCAAAACTAAAAAAATGAGTTAAACTTATTTTCATACTTTAGGAAATAGTCCATAATTCGTTTTTGATGTGTAAGAATTGACCACATATCAATATGACACACTATGTGACCAATATGACTCTAAGTGAATGTTTTCAATATAAAGGTTCCATTTTAGTTTAAAACACACATCAAATAGCCAAACCTAATAAAACAAGATTGAATTATTTTAAAACATTAATAAAATGATCAATAATTCATTTGAGATGTGTAGAAATTTTACACATTTAAATCCGATAAACGATGTGCTTGGTAAGACTTGAAGTGTGTGTTTTCAATATAAAAGTGTAATTTTAGTTTAAAACATGCATCACATAGGTAAAACTGAGCATAAAAATATCAGACTATTTTCTTATTATTTTATATTCTATTACACAATTAATATCCTTATTATTTCTATCTTATACTTATTTAGTTAATTTTCCCAGAGTTAATGCTTGAATAATTATAATAAATTATGTGATAATTGAAAGGTTTTTCTCAAAAAGTAAGTGCTCTTAAATTGTATCACATCCATAGTGAGTATTTTTATCCCTAAATATGTGAAACAATTCAAGAGCACCTAAGTTTGAGAATAATAAATTATGTGACATGTAATAATAAACCAAAACTCAATTCAAAACATGGTGTTCCTGGTATGACTCAAAGTATATGTTTTTAGTTTAAAATTGACACTTTTTGTATAATTTATTTCTTTATAGTATTGCTAACATAAGAAATATTTTCTTATATAGGTGAATTCTTTTGCTTTATTTGGGGTGGTTTCTTCAAAAAATAATAGCATGACCAGGGGTCATAGGCCAAAGAAAAATGAAAATGGTTTTTTTAAATGTTTGTGATAATCTGTACCCACTCATTTAATTTTAAAAAATAATGTTTAAAATGTCTATAATATAGTTTTTTTATCTTATATTTGTTTTGTAAATTTTATTTCAATTAAATTACATATTTTCTCTTATATTTTATCCTTTATTTATTCTAGAGTGTGAAATAATTTTAATAGCACACTATTGGAATATTCATCTTTATCAGTACTAAACTAGTAATGATAAAGGACCCCATTTTTCAATGCTATTTTTAGCATTTCTAAGGGAACCCCTTATCAATGTAAAAGAAAATCACTAAAAAATGGGTTTCTTTATTATCTATTTAATAATAGTTGATAAATGAATCCTTTATTTTCACTTTTATAGTGCTGATAAAGGCCTATGAATTTTAAGGGTGCTTCTATTATTAATGTTTTTTTGCACTGACAAAGGACCATTAAAATGCAGTTAAAGGCCTTATGTGTAATGGTGGCCAATTTTTTTTAATAAATTCTATTTCACTAAAAATTAATTTATAAAATAACCATTCATGTAAATTAACTCAAAATATAAAATATTAAAATTGATAATTTTATGATGTATATGTTACATAAGAATATTGCATAAATTTTAAATCATATTTAAAACTATTTAAAATATTTAGAAATTCTTATCATGGATTATATAAAATATATATTAATTTTATAAATCAAAAAAATAATTAAAAAACATAAAATAATCATGTAGTTAATGAAAGTTGAAAAAATAACGAAAAAAAGAGAATGTTTAAAAATACAGATTTTATCAAAAACAAATAAAGGAAATAACTGAATGTGTGCACCAAGTGTTCATGCGGTCAGCATTCTTACCGAGTCATAAAAAAATTGGTCAGTTCAAGTGGGAATGTGATCAGTATTTTGACCGTTAAAGTTTATAATGTGTGGTCACTTAAAATAACACTTGCGATAAGAAAATATTACATGCGGTAGGTATACTGACCATGCACAGTCAATTGAGTTACTATGTGCGGTAGCTATAAAGAGAGTATCCTTTATCATTTTCATACTATGTTATAATCTACATGCAACTGAAAATATGGATTATTTAACCAAAGAAAAATTAATTATAGTATATTTTTAGGAGATGATGAATCAGAAAAGTGCATTTCATACTACATAGTAAAAGAATACACGAGCTTTCTGCAAACATCAACATTTTTGTAAGATGAAGATGAGATACTTCTGATACACTATGCACTACTGGAAATCATTCTTTTCCAAACACTTGTATACCAACGGTTCTTTTTAACCATTCATATAGGTGTTTTTTACCAATGGTTTTCATGAACTATTGGTAAACAATGAGTTTAGATGGAGTTTTCCCAACGATTTGATGAAACTGTTGGGAAATCATTGTTTTCCCAACGGGTTTTAATAACCTTTGGAAAGATATACCCCAAATTAGACTAAGGTAGGAAACCCCCCGATTCCAAAAGCATATTGTGCGACTCCCAAAAGCACTGCCCGACTCCCAAAAGCCCTTGAGAAGCCCCGACACTGGTGCACCTCTTCCATCCGATCAACTACTAGGTTAGACTCCTTCCACCTCTTCTCAAGGATATCCTTCTACCTATTCTCAAGGATATCCTTCTATTCTCAAGGATATTTATTCCCCATTTCTAGGGATTTTGGAAAATTTTATGATTCACTACTCCACAAATTGTGTACTCAAATCAATACATCCACGAATTGTGTACTCAAATAACTACATCGGTGTAAAAATTTTACAATTAATGTTTTCATTACACATATACATTTATAACGGCATGGTGTCTCTTTATTGTGTTCTAATTTTAAAGATTCATAGTTTTTTTTAATCTTAATGATTCAAATATTACAGCTTAATGTATATGAACTTATAAGAAATTGTTCATAATATTTATTCATAGTATTTCATGAAAATCACTCCTTTCATTATGATCATGTCAAACATGAAGATATTATTCATCTTAATTTTTGTACACTATGTATATTACATAAAAAGTATGTATCATGTTTCTATCAAAATCTATATATATATAAAATGACACACTGTTCACTTATGCTTTGAATAATAGAACATATGGAGTATCTTCTTGAAATTTTCAAAATAGTATGTGGTCCCTAATTATTCTTCACAGAATAAATAAGAAATACTTAATCATACAATCCAATGTTCTTTATGAATAAAATATCTACAAAGGGAACTCTCGGTGGGACCTCTCCTTTTCCCATGTAGTACTTCTTCCTTCTTCATGAAACTAATTCATAGAATGTCAAATTCACAATATTAATGAATATTAGTTTTCCTAATATAACCATTAATCATTATTCCTTCAACACCATATATAATTTATTCAATCAACTTTTTAAAACACAATGATCATTTTCACTAATTTGGGGTTCCTCAAAATGCTTGGGAAAATCAGAAAATCACATGTATTCAATCATGCGTCTCATATGGTTTCATGGATACAAGTTCATCTCGAAAATCATGACTACGTGGTTCAAATATCAAGAGGACCATGGGATTATTATTCTTCACACAAATGAATTTGTTTTGATCTCTTCTTTTTTTGAGCACA
This sequence comes from Viscum album, assembly GCA_963277665.1. Taxonomy (NCBI): domain Eukaryota; kingdom Viridiplantae; phylum Streptophyta; class Magnoliopsida; order Santalales; family Viscaceae; genus Viscum; species Viscum album. Next base: position 141,741,944 of record OY728156.1, on the reverse strand, counting down.
ATTCCCATGATCCACTATATTTCACTCCCAAAAATCATTATTGGTATGTGAGATTAAACACAATAGAACTTGTATAGAATGGAATGATATGGTACTTTCTGTGGGATAAGTGGTTTTCCTTTTTTTAGTGGGGTGATATGGTACTTTCTGTGGACTTTAGTGTGAGTTTTATGAAATGTAATAACTTTTCAAAATATTTCCATTTTTTAGCATCAATAACTTATTTAAAAAACTCTCTTCACATGGTTTTGGGTGGTCATTTAGGATGTAAGATAGTATGACTTCATTTTACTTGATATATCAAATATTATTATGGATTTATGTTCAATTTGATTATCTTTGACAAGTGATGTTGTTTAATAAGTTGTTATTAATGGTTGTAATAATGATGATATGGTATAAGGGTTCACATGGTGTGTATAACAGTTGACATGGTGTCTATGATAATCTAGTGTCCTGGTAATGTACATGGGAATGTACATAGAATACATGACTTGGATATCCCTGTAAATATAAATGGACAATCCCTTATGGTGAAAAGTATGTTTGTCCAAATGGGGTGTTGAAAAAATCTCATTTACACATGGATTTGTTTCATGGGTATGCCCACATGATTTGTTGGCCATACTATAGAGTAGGTAGTAATTAGCTCAGTCAAAACACTTTCATCCCTGAAATTCAAGACTATATGGTTAAATGGAAGAACCCATGTTCTAATGACATGCCTAACATGGTTTCTAACTCACATCACATAAAAATAAACAATAACACTGGTTAAATGCAATAATTTATCCTAAATGTACACTATAACATTGGTTAAATGGAAGAAATCATCCTCGTTACTGAACTCCATACACATTTGGGAAAAAACATCAATCACAAACATCACTGTAATGTATAGTTTTTTTACAAAACCCATATCCATTAAATGTCATGAAATTAAAGTAGGAACTGATTTAAAGTTTTCATGTTTACAGGTGGAATATTTGTAGCTTTGGATAATATATTCTCAAGACTATAGAGTGGAACCCCTTTTAGTGTTTTGAGGTCCACCCAAGAAGACCCCCTCCTTCCTGGACCCAAGAACCCCCCCCTCATTCCTAGTCCCTAGACAGCCCCCAACCTCCTCCCTGGACCCAGGATATCCCCCATCCTCCTTCCTAGACCCTGGACAAACCCCCTCCTCCCTGGACCTCAGACAACCCCACACAAACCTTTCTAGACCCAGGACATCCCCCCTTCTTCTTGGAACCTGGATAGCCCCCCACCCTCCTCCCTGGACCTCGGACAACCCACCACCCTCTTCCCTGGACCCCATACATCCCAAAAATCATTATTCATATGTGAGATAAAACACAATTGAACTTGAAGGTCCCTCTCCAATGAGTGGCCATCTGGGTTCGGGTCACTAATGAGTGGAATCCTGGTTTGGGACGTCACAATTCCTAGATATCCTTTTTATAGGTGTTTCTAATCAAATCCATACCTATAACTATTGAAGGTCCCTCTCCAAAATCAATTGAGACATGATTCAATGAATACACCCTACCATCCTATGATCTATTATAAGGACCCGTACTTAATACATACATAATCTTGAATTTAGTCAAGAAAAAACTTCCTTTTACATTGAGGATCTTTTAAAGTTTATAGCTTTAGAGAATTAGGACAATACATTCATGACATTACACATTGTAACATAGTGGATACTATAAAAATAGTTTCCATTTTTCTCAAAATATAAAACATTAAATCTTAAAACAAGACTCCTTGAAAATTCTTCAACATTTAACGTGTCTTCCTTCCTTGTATTACACATCCATTAACCTTTGAAAAATGATTTAAAAACTTGGGATGAGAAAAAAAGCTCAGTAAGGGATGGAAAAGAAGGAAAAATCACATTAGTCTATGAATACTCATAACATATGAAAACATTTTCAAAAGACACACTTTTCACCCATAAATACTTACTTTGTGTAACATGAATTTACAAAAGATCCACAAAAACATGAGAACATAAATATAATAATAGAGGTATCTTGGGGCATTACTTACATAATCATGTAACCATATTGGCTACCTTAAAATTTGTAACCCTCACGACTACCTTACTTTGTGTAACCATCGTAGTTACACTTGGAGTAACCATACGGCCGACCTCAAACTTACTCATACCCAATGCATTTGAGGGAAATATATCTACCAGCCTTAATCATAAACAACTCCCAATAACCAAAACATAATCATAGAACATGAATAATAGCATAAAAACATTGCTTTTCAATTTTGTAAAAACAGAATTTTAAAAGAGGATTTTAGAAGAAAAGTCCCTCATAAAAATCATATACATGAAGTGAGACTTAATAGAGTGGATGGAATATGTATATAATCTATAAATACACATTGTTAAACATATTATAATTATAATTCATTACATAAACAATTTAAATACCACATAATTGACGAAGTAGAATGTTAACCCAAAGAATGGAAATCGGGTTAAGAATTTCCTTACCTTAGCCTTATCTTACATCAAACTGGTTTAAACCTCATGTATAATGGTTAAAAGAGTGTTATTAGTATTTTACAGAAACATGTTCATGTTTATAACATCTTATATGGTCATTTAATAACCTCGTTTCACCCCTTAATTGTTAGTATTTTGTTCCTTACATTATTTTGGGTGAGTTCTTTTATAATTTTCACGATCGGTTCATGATGAATCGTTCTTGTTGATTGGAAGTGAAACTCAAGAATTGGAATGTATTAGTATTTACATATTTATAGTACCATAATTTATACCATTTTTCACTTTTATTCTTTATATGAGAATGACTTATAAGTTAAAACATTAATGATGTTCGTTTAGATCATTTTAGTGGTTCTTTGATAATAACAACGTCATTTTGCCTTATAAATTAGAACCATGTGTAAAAAAGAATTCCAGAACCATATATGAGTCATAAAACATATATTATAACCTGGTTCAACCATATAAATGGTTTCATGACCAGACTTGAAAGAATTAATGGAAATTGAAAATACATTGTCCACGATGTCGGTAATTCGACACAAATGGACAATGTTTTTATTCTTTAAATAAGTGGAATAAGAGAATAATAATGATGAATAATTTTCCATAAACACGAGAACATCCTGAATATACATGATTCTAGAGATTTCATGACTCTTGGATAAGAGGGAGTGAGTAAAGAAGAAAAAGGAATCATGAAATAAAATAAATTCTTGATAAATTTCTCACGAAAATTCGGCAGCCTAACGACGTCTCTTAAAAATTCATAAAAACAAGATTGATGAGAGGAATGGAATATCCCATCATTAATACAAAATATGGAAAGTAAGGGGGGAATATTTAATAAAATATCCCAACACAAGACAAAGGGAATGGAAGAGAATAACATAAAATGAATGAAAAGAAAGAAAATAAAAGAGGATGTTTACCTCTTGATCTCTTCTCCTTGAGATCCTCCTTAAAGGCTTTGATTTTGGACTTTTGGTGAGACCAGTAGCTCTAGGACATGGGGAAGAATATTGTGGAGGTAATTTGGCAGAAATTAGATAGTTCTCAAGGCTCGAGGGGTGTGGGAGTGAGGGTGGTATTTATAGTGGAGGAGGGGAGGTATTTTAGATTATTTTAATAATTATTATAATATTTTACTCAAGACTATTAACAATATCAATTCATGTGACCCTAAAATTGTAATAATTTCATGTGAGTTCGAACCAAGTGGGATTACATCATCCTTGCATTACCTATGATGCAGTAAATCAAGTATTTATCATTTGTTGTATTTTACTATTCATAAAAAATTCTTGAATTTCAGAAAAATCCCAAAAATTTACCCTAACATTTTTTCAATGCGTAGAATTCAAAAATGAAGTCCATTTTTAAAAAATAATTTTCTAAATATTACTAATTTATCTTTTAAATAAAAGCATACTTAATTAAAAAATAAACAGTTCTAATTCTACAATTACTTCTTTTTCACAATGAAAAATTAACCAAGATGTTATTATCTTCTATCAATAATAAAATGAAATAATAATAAAATTTACTATTCATTAGGGTCATATTACTATTCATAAGGGTATGTTACTATTCACAAAAAAATAAGTTGGTTTTATCAGACCCTAAATAACATACTGAACACAGTTGTAGATGGCAGTTTTGTGAAATTCAGAACATAGAAGTAGAAAAGTTATGTTTTAAAGGCTAATTATAAATATATACTTAAAACACATTTCCATGAATTTCTATTTATTTTTGAAAAAAATTGGTGTGTTACATTATCCCCACCTTCATGAAATTGCGTCCTCACAATTTTTATTTACATATTGAACAACCGAGGGTATTTTTCTCTCATAGCATTTTCAGACTCCCATGTTGCTTCTTCAACCATGTGGTTTCTCCACAAAACCTTTACCTGGTGGATTACCTTATCCTGCAATACCTATTCTCTTCAATCAAGAATCTGAACCAGTTTCTCCAAGATTTCAAAAGGACCGATGAACCGTGGACTTAGTTTCCATTTCTTACCAAAACACATCACACTTTTCCAAGGAGAGATTTTAAGGAAAACATGGTCACCTACCTCAAAAGAGAAGTCTTTCCTTATTTTATCTTCATAACTTTTCTGCCTACTCTGAGCTGTCCTCATGTGTTTCTGGATCATCCTCACTTTATCATCCACTTCTTCAACTAATTATGGCCCCATAAACTTTCTTTCACCAACTTCATCCCAAAATGCTGGAGTCCGACACCGCTTCCCATATAAAGCCTCAAAAGGTGCCATCTGAATACTGGAATGAAAACAGTTATTATAAGAAAACTAAACTAAAGAAAGATTCTGATCCCAACTTCCCTGATAGTATATTAAACAAGATCTAAGCATATCCTCTAATGTTTTAATCATTCGTTCTGACTGGTCATCTGATTCAGGATGAAAAGCTGTACTGAAATTTAACTATGTTCCCAACGACTTCTGAAGTCCCTTCCAAAAGTTAGAAGTGAACCTGGGATCTCGGTCAGATATAATGGAAAGAGGAAATCCATGAAACCTGACAATATCCATGAGGTACAATTGAGAATGATGATCCAAAGTCATTGTATCTTGAATAGAAATAAAATGTGCAGACTTTGTTAGCCAATCAACATTAAAAAAAAATCACATTGTTACCTCGATAAGTCTTTAGTAGTCCCACCACAAAGTCCATGGATATATTCTCCAATTTCATCTCTGGCACTGAAAAATGATGAAGCATCCCCTTCGGTAACTGCTGCTCTACTTTAACCTGCGGACATGTCAAACATTTCATTGTAAAATCAGCAATATCTCTTTTCATCCCATTCCATGAATAATACTCCCGATGGTCTCTGTATATCTTAGTACTTCCAGGATGAACAGAAAATGGAGAACTATGAGATTCACACAAAAATTCTTTCTTCAACTGGGAATCACAAGTCACACACAACCTTTTTCCAAATCTTAAAACACAATCTTTATCAAGATTAAATTATGGAAACTTACCCATTTTAACCAATTCTACCTTTTTCTGTAGCTCACGGTCTTCCCTCTGCACTTTCTTAATTCTGTTTGACAATGAAGACTGCACTGAAACCTGAAACAAAACAGATATATTCCCTACACCAATAACTTCTAAGACAAAATTCATCAAATCATTAATCAAGGGATCATGTTCCAAACATATCATGGTTAATGATGCATGATGTTTCCAACTTAAGGAATCCGCTACTTTGTTTTCTTTTGAGGATGGTAATTGATCGTGCAGTCATAATACTTTACCAGTTCTAGCCATCTTCTCTGCCTCATGTTTAATTCCTTTTGAGTGAATATATACTTTAGACTTTTATGGTTAGTATATATTTGGCATTTGGTTCCGTATAGATGATGCCTCTATATTTTCAAATAAAAAACCACAACTTCCAATTCCAAATCATGTGTGGGATAATTTAGCTCACGAGGCTTAGGTTGTCTCAAATAATAGGCAATTACCTGATCATTCTGTATCAAAACACAACCAAGTCCCTTCAAAGAAGAATCACTATAGATGATACACTCACCATTCCGGGAAGGTAAGGAAAAAACTGGAGAATTCACCAATCTCTTCTTCAGTTCTTGAAAAAAAACATCACATTCCTCTATCTAAATAAATTCAACCCCTTTTAGTGTTAACATAGTTATCGGGATAGATAACTGTGCAAATTTATTAAAAAACCGTCGGTAATAACTTGTTAATCCCAAAAAACTACGAATCTATATAACATTTGTGGGTCTTGGCCATTCATCAACTACTTTTGTTTTGTAAAGATCAAATGTTATTCCATACTTATTTACAATGTGCCCAAGAAAAGAAATCGGTTGCAAACAAATATCACAGTTGCTGAATTTGTCATATAGTTTATTTTCTTTTAAAGTTTGTAAAACAACCCTTAGATGTTTTTCATGCTTCTATTTATTTTTAGAAAATACCATAATGTCATCAATAAATACAACCACAAACTTATCCAAGAACTCATGAAATACTTTATTCATAAGATTCATGAATACAACATGTGCATTAGTTATTCCAAACAGCATAAGAACAAATTCATAATGCCCATATCTAGTACAAAAGGCTGTTTTTGGGATGTCATCCTCTTTCACCATCAGTTGATGGTATCAGGATCTGAAGTCAATCTCAGAAAAATAATGAGCTCCCTGGACCTGATAAAACAAGTCATCTATGTGAGGCAAAGGGTACTTGTTTTTAACAGTGATGTTATTCAAAGATCTATAATCAATGAAAAGTCTCATGAAACCATATTTATTTTTAACAAACAAAACAGGGGCTCCCCATGGTGAAGTGTTAGGACAAATGAAGCCTTTGACAAGCAAATCCTGCAACTGATTTTTCAATTCAAGAAGTCTTATTAGAGCCATACGATATGGGGGTTTTGAAATAGGCTTAGCATCAGGAACTAAGTCAATTGTGAATTCTACTTCTCGATCAGGTATGACACTGGGTAACTCATCAGGAAAAACATCAAGGTATTCATTTACCACTGGAACATCATTAATTTGAATAGTTCCCTTGTTTTCAACAACATGAAGAAGATAAATTTCATTTCCATATTTCAATAATTTCTCAACTTCTTGATATGTTATCAATTTTATGGGTTCATTCTAGTATACAAACTAAAAATATTTCTAAAAAACAACTTCTTTAGCTCTAAAGTCAATCTTAGCATGATAATCAGAAAGCCAGTACATCCCCAAAATAACATCAAACTCGACTAAGTGTAAAACAACAAGGTTTGAAGGTAAAGTATTTCCACAGACCACAATAGAAAGATTTTTATAATTCCTCTTTGCTATAACATTTCCCCCCTAGTGTTTTAAAAACAAGTTCAGGTCTCATTTGTTGAGGTGATATTTCCAATTTACCAGAAAATTTCTCAGAGATGAAGGAATGTGTAGACCCCGTATCAAACAAAACATTAGCAAAATATGACTGAAAAAACAAATTACATGATACAACTTCATTGGATGTCCTGACATCTACTGACATAGTCGCAAAGGATCTCACTACACCTTTCTACTTGTATTCTAGCTTCTTTGCATCATTAGGATCTCTCTTTAGGCATGCATTTGTATAATGACCCATCTCACCACATTTAAAAAACATTACAGCTTTCTTATTAGGATTAGTTTTAGGATCATTTTCATTACAATCTCGGGCCATATGTCCAAACTTACCACATTTAAAACAATTCCCAGCTTTGATAAGACATTCCCCAGGGTGCTTCTTTCCACACTTTTCACAAAATGGGAACTGGATTTTCTTACTATCAGTTTTCTTTGGTTGAGTCTTACCCATTTCTTGCCAACTGGAACTCTTCTTCTCTTTGTTTCCAAAATGCACGTGATCATCAGCAAAATCCATCTCTACCCTCTCAGCACATCGGACAAGTTTCTCATAACTTTTGAATTCATGGGAGGCCAATGACCTTCGATACCCTGGCTTCAGTCCTGAGTAAAAGTGGTTGATTTTAATGTCAATATCCATAATAATATTTGGAGAATACCTTGCCAGTTAGGTGAAGTTCTCTTCATACACAACCACTGAATCTTCCTCCTTCTATTTCAATTCAAGGAATTACTTCTCCATTCTAAGTCGCACCACCTTAGGAAAATATTTTTCAAGGAAAATATTTTTAAATTCATCCCACTCTAAGGCATCAAAATACTCTCTAACCCTGATATTCATTACCATAGACCACCATTGATTAGCTTCCCCTTCAAAATGATAAATGGAAAGACTTATCTTTTTATTGTCTGAACATACCATAACATCGAATATATTTTCAAGCACTTTGATCTATCCTTCAGCTACTAATGGGTCAGAAGATCCATTGAATGCAGGAGGATGTTGTCTCATAAAATGTTTCACTACTGTCATGTCACATTGTGGTACCTATATTGGTTCCCTTTCATTGATTCCACCACCATTTATTTCTTGCGTTAGCTGAGCCATTACTGTCACAAACTGCTCGGTTCCAATCCCTACCATTTCGGGCTGTAGTTCTAGACGGATTTCATTTTGTCGGTGCCTCTCCTCTTCAGCATCCATGTTCCTTCTGCGGAAAACCATTCGGAACAAACATGTCTTAGATGAAGCAACATGGTAATCTTTAAATTCTATAACATTTCAAATTAAACATAGAGTAAAAATCAATTATGGTATTCTATTAACATCACCCTAACCCCTAAAGTTGTCTAATCTATCCTCTGATACCAAATATAAGACCCCAACCATATTACATAGATAATCTTGAATTTATTCAAGAAAAAACTTCCTTTTACATTGAGTATCTTTTCATGTTTATAGATTTAGAGAATTAGGACAATACATTCATGACATTACACATTGTGACATAGTGGACACCATAAAAATAGTTTCCATTTTTCTCAAAATATAAAACATTAAATCTTAAAACAAGACTCCTTGAAAATTCTTTAACATTTAACGTGTCTTCCTTCCTTGTATTACAAATACATTAACTTGTGAAGAATAATTTAAAAACTTGGGATGAGCACAAAATCTCAGTAAGGGATGGAAAAGAAGGAAAAATCACATTAGTCCATGAATACTCATAACGTATGAAAACATTTTCAAAAGACATAATTTTCACCCATAAATACTTACATTGTGTAACATTAGATTTACAAAAGATCCAAAAAAATATGAGAAAATAAATATAATAATAGAGGTATATTGGGGAATTACTTACATAATCTTGTAACCATCTTGGCTACCTTAAAATTTTTAACCCTTATGGCTACCTTACTTGGTGTAACCATCGCAGTTACACTTGGAGTAACCATACGGACGACCTCCAAATTAATCATAACCAATGCATTGGAGGGAAATATAGGTCCCAACCTTCATCATAGAAAATTCCCAAGAAACAAAACATAATCATACAACATGAATAATAGCATAAAAACATTGCTTTTCAATATTATAAAAACAGAATTTTAAAAGAGGATTTTAGAAGAAAAGTCCCTCATAAAAATCATATACATGAATTGATACTTAATAGAGTGGATGGAATATGTATATAATCTATAAATACACATTTTTAAACATATTATAATTATAATTCATTACATAAACAATTTAAATACCACATAATTGACGAAGTAGAATGTTAACCCAAAGAATGGAAATCAGGTTAAGAATTTCCCTACCTTAGACTTATCTTACATAAAACTGGTTTAAACCTCATGTATAATGGTTAAAAGAGTGTTATTAGTATTTTAAAGAAACATTTGCATGTTTATAACATCTTATATGGTCATTTAATAACCTCATTTCACCCCTTATTGTTAGTATTTTGTTCCTTACATTATTTTGGGTGAGTTCTTTTATAATTTTCACGATCGGTTCATGATGAATCGTTCTTGTTGATTGGAAGTGAAACTCAAGAATTGGAATGTATTAGTATTTACATATTTATAGTACCATAATTTATACCATTTTTCACTTTTATTCTTTATATGAGAATGACTTATAAGTTAAAACATTAATGATGTTCGTTTAGATCATTTTAGTGGTTCTTTGATAATAACAACCTCATTTTGGCTTATAAATTAGAACCATGTGTAAAAAAGAATTCCAGAACCATATATGAGTCATAAAACATATATTATAACCTGGTTCAACCATATAAATGGTTTCATGGCCAGACTTGAAATAATTAATGGAAATTGAAAATACATTGTCCACGATGTCGGTAATTCGACACAAATGGACAATGTTTTTATTCTTTAAATAAGTGGAAGAAGAGAATAATAATGATGAATAATTTTCCATAAACATGAGAAAATCCTGAATATACATGATTCTAGAGATTTCATGACTCTTGGATAAGAGGGAGTGAGTAAAGAAGAAAAAGGAATCATGAAATAAAATAAATTCTTGAGAAATTTCTCACGAAAATTCGGCAGCCTAACGACGTCTCTTAAAAATTCATAAAAACAAGATTGATGAGAGGAATGGAATATATCATCATTAATACAAAATATAGACAGTAATGGGGGAATATTTAATGAAATATCCCAACACAAGACAAAGGGAATGGAAGAGAATAACATAAAATGAAATAAAAGAAAGAAAATAAAAGAGGATGTTTACCCCTTGATCTCTTCTCCTTGAGATCCTTATTAAGGGCTTGATTTTGGTCTTTTGGTGAGACCAGAAGCTTTAGGACATGGGGAAGAATATTGGGGAGGTAATTTGGAAGAAGTTATACAATTCTCAAGGCTTGAGAGGTGTGGGAGGAAGAGGGGAGTGAGGGTGGTATTTATAGTGGAGGAGGGGAGGTATTTTAGATTATTTTAATCTTTATTATAATATTTTACTCAAGACTATGAATAATATCAATTCATGTGACTCTAAAATAGTAATAATGTCATGTGAGTTCGAACCAAGTGGGATTACATCATCCTTCCATCACCTATGATGCAGTAAATGAAGTATTTAGCATTTATCATATTTTATCGTATTTTACTATTCATAAAAAATTCTTCAATTTCAGAAAAATTCCAAAAATTTACCCTAACCATTTTTCAATGTGTAGAATTAAAAAATTAAGTCCATTTTTGAAAAATAATTTTCTAAATATTATTAATTTAACTTTTAAATAAAATCATACTTAATTCAAAAATTAACAGTTCTAATTCTACAACTACTTCTTTATCACAATGAAAAATTAACAAAGATGTTATTATCTTCTATCCTTAAGAAAATAAAATAATAATAAAATTTACTATTCATTAGGGTCATATTACTATTCATATTACTATTCATAAGGGTATGTTACTATTCACAAAAAAACAAGTTGGTTTCTTCAGACCCTAAATAACATACTGAACACAGTTGTAGATGATAGTTTCTTGAAATTCAGAACATAGAAGTAGAAAAGTTATGTTTTAAAGGATAATTATAAATATCTAATTAAAAAAATTTCCATGAATTTTTATTTATTTTTAGAAAAACTTTGTGTGTTACATATATGGCCCCAAACCTAGGATCCTTTAATTCATGGTTAAGGTGAAACTTGATGAGGCCATAACTACATTTGATGTGATCCTCATCCTACTCCTCATCCTGATCTCCCTGAAGAAGTTAAAGTATAAACCTCATGTACTCCCAACAAGACCCTTAAAGATTATGTATTCCTTGATCCACTTCCAATATCTTATTGGGAAATCGTTGAATATAGGCATTAGAAATTCTGTACCTTATTTTCCTATATACGTTTTATTTTGTTGTATTTCTTAATATGATTTTCATATAGAGTATTGTGTCAGTTATGATTTTATTTAAAGTAAAAAATTGTCATTTGCCTAAATATTTTTTTGATTTGACATCAATATTATTTAATTTCATTGAAATGACTTATTGCAATTTTTTTACAAAATGGATAGGTGTTGGATGTATGAAACTGATCAGATTTCAACCTATTTTCAAAATAATTTGAACAACTTTTTAGATTTTTTATTTGAAAAGGCTTCAGATAGTGGTCGCATACATTGACCATGTTCTAATAGTGTTGGAAGACCTTGGTTGATTCGTGGAGTAGTTATCTATCATATAACCAAATATGGTTTCCAAACAAACTATTATGTGTGGTATCACAATGAAGAGAAAATGGAATCTCAAAATGTTGAATGATGCTGCGACGACTCCAGTACACCGAAAATGTGGTAAAATCAAAAAGTTGTAATTTTTAATCTGATTATTTCATAAGAAAACTATGTATGGGATTTCAAATATTTCAATTGATTACATTATTACCTTCTTGAGGGACTTACTTCCAGATGATGCAGATATTCCCTCAAACCACTATATGGCTTCGATGTTAGTTGATGAACTTGGATTCTCAAATAAAAATGCATGCTTTCTCGAATGATTGTAGTTTATTTTGGGAGGAAACTGCTGAAAGAAATGATTGTATCAAATGTGGAACCTCCCGATGGAAGCCAAAAGATGATAGAACACCATCTCGTGTACCACAAAAAGTAATGTGTCACTTTCCATTGATACCCATATTACATAAAATTTTTATGTTTGATGAAATATCAGTAAAAATGCGATGGCATGACACCGAGAGAAAAAAGAATAATGAAGAGCTGGTTCACCATGAAGATGGATTTTCATGGAAGAGATTTGATGCTCGATATCCTGAATTTGTAGCCGATGTGCGTAATGTGAGACTGGGTCTTTCATGTGACGGTTTTAATCCATTTGGGTGGATGCTTACTTCGCAAATCACATGGCCAGTTTTCATACACATTTATAACCCTCTCCATGGTTGTGTATGAAAAAGCCTTACACTTTCTTGAGTATATTGATATCTGGCCCTTTCGAACCTAGCAATGGTATAGATGTATACATGAAACCTTTAATAAAATAGTTGAAACTTCTTTTCACTACTGGAAAAAGGACCTATACCCACGGTTCAAAACCATGGGTATAGCCCCCAAAACTATGGTTATAGGCTATACCCACGGTTTTGGGAACCGTGGGCTGGAACGACATCAGTATAGGGGTCTCAACCTATACCCATGGTTTTGGAGAACCATGGGTATAAGGGAGTCAAAGTGTGCACCACGGTTGTTCCAGCGTGGCACACAACATACCCCACGATTTTCAAACCGTGGGGTATTTAAATTCAAAAATTCCGCAACAGAATGGATTCGAACCTGCACTCCGACAGAGCCTCACGGCTGCGCAACACCAAGGGACCAACTTAGTTGTGATTTCATTTTGTTATATATTCATACATCAACAAATATATATTAATTTAATCCACATGGGTACTTTAATCCAAAATCGCATGCAACAGTATTTGAACCTGCACTCCCACAACGCATCACGGCTGCACAACACCAAGGGGCCAACTGAGCTGTGATTTATTATTGCTATATATTCATATATCAACATATATATATTAATTTAATCCATGCGGGGTACTTAAAATCCAAAAAAGAAGGCAATGAAATTCGAACCCGCATCTAACGCAGGGCCTCACGCCCGCACACCATCAACTGACCAACCGAGCAAATACTTTTAATTGCTATTTATATATACATATATGTATATATATTAATATAATCCACATCAGGTGTTTAAATTCAAAAAATGCAGACCGCGGGATTCGAACTCACATCTCATGGCTGCGACTCAAATTGTAACCAACCGAGCTAAACAAATTATGAGTATAAAAATTTATATTTATATAAATATATTGAACTAAACCATGAAAAAATATCTTCCCACCAAATTTTTTTCATGTCCCGCCTAATTTTAATTCCCTGCCATATGCTATACCCACGGTTCTTTAGAACCGTGGGTATAGGTCTTCAAAGAAACCCTAATACCCACGGTTTTTAAGAACCGTGGGTATTGGTCTTTGGAAAATACCATATACCCACAGTTCTCCAAAACCGTGGGTATAAGGGTACCCTATACCCACAGTTTTTTGCAAAACCGTGGGTATAGCCCTATTTTCTAGAAGTGTTGTGATGTCGGTGTGCCCATATATGATGCATGTTCTAAAGACATATTTCAGATGCTTTCTGCACTTATGTAGATGATGAATGATTTTCCTGCTTTTTGCAATGATGTCTGGATGGAGCACAAACGGAAAATTTTCATGTCTTGTTTTTATGAAGAATACAAAATTGAGAAGACTAAAATATCATCGTAGTTTTAGTTTTATGGGACATCGATGATTCTTTCCAATGAACCATCCATATAGAAACAATCGTCAAAGATTTGACAATACAATGGAGACTGATGATCCACCTCAGAGTATGTCTGGAACTGATGTGTTTAATGGATTGAAAGATTTCAGTTATTCATTTGGGAAGGGTGTAATGAAATATAGAAAGAGGAAAATTGTTTCCAATAATACCTATTACAATTGGAAGAAGAAGAGTATATTCTTTGAGTTGTCATATTGATCAAGCAACTTGTTACGTCATTGCTTAGACGTAATTCACATTGAAAAGAATATATGTGAAATGTAGCTTTTGATTCTTCTAAATGGAAATGGAAAGACAAAAGATGATTTACGATCTCAGAGTGACTTGGTAGATCAGGGGATCAGACTAGAATTGTATCCTATCTGTATCAGTGTAAATAAATGGAAAGTTCCATGTGCTTCTTATGTGATGAAACCTGCTGAAAACAAAAATTAATTTATGGAAGTGCTAGAGGCTATTAAAGTTCCTGATGGCTATTCAAGAAATATATCAAAACGGTTCAATAGAAAAGAGTTGAATCTGAAATCTTTGAAGACTCATGATTATCACATCATTTTTCATGAGTTGATTCCAATAGAAATCTGTCATCTCTTGTCAAATAATGTAAGAGTCTCAGTTATTTGGTTATGCTATTTGTTTAGAGATCTTTGTGCTAAGAAGCTCTCCAAATCCTTCTTTAAAAAATTGTTGGCAGAGACACCATTAATTTTGTGGGAGTTAGAGAAAATATTCCCTCCATCATTTTTTACATGCATATTGCATCTTACTGTCCATCTTCCGACTGAAATACTTCTTGGAGGACCCGTTGCTTTGTATTGGATATATCCAACTGAATGAAACATGTACACATTGAAATCATATGTTCAGAACAGGAATTATCCAGATGGTTCTGTTGAGAACGGTTACTTGGCTCAAGAATTCATGGATTTATGCCCAATGTATTTTTCTGATCTTACTACGAGAATAAATAGACCAATGAGAAATAAAGAAGAAACGTATGAGAAAATTGAACCTAGTTTTCCATCACTTCCTCAGACAGGAGGAATTCCGAGATCATATACATTGACAACATTAAGCCTTAAAGAGAGATAGATGGCACATTGCATAGTGTTGTACGATTGTGATTTGTTTGATGGGTATATCAATTATGTAAATTGTACATGTATCTCTTATCTTATCTATTGTAATTTTAAATATTTGTTAAAATATTATTATTTTTATCTATAGGGAATATAAATAATTGATATATAGAAAGCATCATTCTTTATCTTTGATAAGGAAGTAGACTTTTCATAGCAAAGAGTTTTTTGCTTGGTTGAAATTGAAGGTAAAAATATTTCTGTAATAACTAAATAAAAATAATATTTAATTATCTTTATTATTTGTTTATATTTCAAGTATCGAGTTTTCCTGCAGACTCTATTTCTGAGGAAATAAGAGCTTTGGATTTTGGTCCTAATACCATAGTTCATGCTTGTAAATCACTTTTGATCAATGTATACAAATTTATTATCACTGAACGAGAAAGAAACATGAGAACACAACATGCTGGTGTTATTCTAACTGCCACAACAGATTGTTATGCCAGTTCATCGGATAATTGACCTCATTATGAAAATCTCTCTTATTATGGAGTCGTAGAGAAAATAATAATTTTGGATTATTACTTGCATGGTTGAGTCATGATGATGAAATGTCAATGGTTTGATTCAATGACAAGGCACAACACCTTTATCGATGATTGTGCATTTATATTTATTAACATGACTCACACTCTTGCCACCGATGGACCATATGTATTGGCATCAATGGTGAAACATGTTTTTTATGTCAAAGATCATATTCATCCTAAATTTGGTGTAATTACTGAAGTAAATCCCAGACATGTTTTTGATGATGGTGATGATGAAGTTGACACTATCCCTACTGCAATTGGAAGAAATCCATTTATTACTTATGATGACTCCAATAGCTCAATTGTCAGAGTTGATTGTGAACCCGAAGTTGTGGTGGGAAATATATTGAATCATACAGTCATGTTCTCACCTACATTTTTCACCTATATCACTCAGAGTGTGTATCCTAGTACTTACCTACAAACCACCATAAATCTTCTGTTTCTTTATGTTTTTTTATCAGAATGGTTTTTCTATATTTTTTTGGGTTACACATTAGTTATATGTTTCTAATTACTTCCATATTTGCTTTCATTGTAGGAAATGAAACCCATTAAAGAGAGACGATGGATAAAGATGACAGAAAATAATCGTCGCATGACACAGATGGGCATTCCTCCACTCATCCCTATTGTGAGTATTTTATTTCAAATATATATATTTCAATAACTTATAATATCATGTGTTTGCTTTTGTGTTCAACTTTTTTTCAGGATCCACCCCCTAGATGAGAGATATCCAATGAGGAGCCTGATATTTCTCCTAGTATTGAAGCTGGTGGTAGGAGGGGGGTGGTGTCTGTGTTAGACGACCATCTGGTGGTCCTGGTACTGAGGATGGTGGTACGAGGGCTCGTGGTGTGAGAGTTAGACAATCCACTAGTCGTACCCGATTGGACTATGCCCCTACCACAGATGTATCTTGTATGCCCCATTTTGATCCTGGTGCATCTTTAGGGACACACGAGATATTTAGGCCTCCAATGTTTACACTACCAGTTGGCCAGACATCTGTGCCATCATCTTTTGCTTCTGGTTCATTATCTCAGAGCTATTATATTTCACCTTCTTTGACTCTTTCTCCGACATAGTATGTGGATGAGGAGCATACACTAAGGGACAATCCACCTGTACAGGTTATTCCTTCATCTTCTGCACATCTAGTGATGCCCATTGATCCGATTACCATAGGTAACTTTATATAACTCTAACAAATTTTTATACCAAAATTTATTTTTATTATAACTTGTACTGATATTTTTTCTTTAATAACAGATTCATCTACTGATAGGAGGCGGGGGAGGGGGTTTACTCGCTTGCGTACGGTGTGGAACCGCTAGACATAGTTGATAGTTGAATATAATGATGATGGATAGATGATTGATAAATCAGGGCAGGAATGTCGGGGTTTTTTGGTGACACTAGCCAAATACTCCGACATCATTCCGGTCAGCCCTCTCTCTTGGAGACATATTCCATATGAATTCAAGGATAAATATTGGGCACAAATATGGGTAAAAAAAATATTCGATTTAATGAATTATTTTTTCTGTATTTATATGAATTCATCTATGGGGTGTCATCTTCGGTTTAACTTCCCTGATGGTGAAGGTTCATGACCAGTGAATTTAGAAGAGCTAGGAGAGATTTGGATAGATTATAAGAATGAGCTGTATATTGGCTGGTGTGATAGAGTGGGCATGGAGTTGGAGACAATACCTATCGTTGATGACTTCCCGATAGAGCAATATCGCCAAATGATTACCCATTGGGAGACTGCCAAATTTAAGGTATTAATCCCATTTGAGGTATTTAAATGACAGTTTTCATATTTTTCATTAATATTATCTTATTTATTATTAACCATTATTTAGTAATCTTCTGAAAAAAACCAAAAAAACATTTATTCAAATAAATACCTCCACACTTTGGGGTGCACTACTATGTCAGATCATGAGAGGCAGTTGGTACGATATAGTTGTTTATAATTTTTTTAGGACTTTCCCTTTTTATTGTTTCCTACTTAAATTATGTTATTTACTAAATATTGAATATATGATTATACTTGCACTTTATATTGTTTCAATGTCATTATAGAAGAAAAAATTGAATATTGAAGGACGTATCCCTTGAGAAAAATTGTTTTGCTCGAGTAGAAGGAAAAAAGATGGAACTACGGTTAATGAACCGACACAAGAAAAGATTGTAAGTTTTAATTTGTTTATTTAAAAGTTTAATATCTATTTTGAAATTTAATAATCTATTAATATTTTAACAGGCTGCTTTAGAGGCCCTTGATGTCCAGGATCCTAACAATTTAGGGCCACAAGATCGTTTATATCAGGTTTTGGGAGATGAGCACTCTGGTCGAGTATGCTGCTGACCTAGTACGAATATAGTCCCGACGAGGTATTGGTCCCCTACATGTATCCATTCTAGTACCACTGAGTTAGAACAGGTCAAGGAGCATGCAAGACAGTCTGATAAAAGGTTCAAAGAGTTGAAAGAACAGGTTCAAACGAGGGAGAAATAATTTCTGAAACTGATCAAAGATTTATCTTCATTACTTCCACCAGATCCCAGCGTGGCTTTTCAGACATATATGTCATCGATGGGTGAATTATCCAATGCACCAGGTGGAGGTTCTAGTGGCAGTCAAGATGATGACGTTCCTGGTGATGAAAAGGATGCTGAAGAGGACGGCAACAAGGATGATGACGAGGACGAGGGAAAGGATGGAACTGAGGGAGAGAATGGGGTCAAGAGAGAGGATGGGGCTGAGGATGGGCATGGGGAAGATGATGAGGATGATGAAGAGGATAGAGATGGCGGTGAGGATGAGGCTGATGATGATAGTGGTTATGGTGATAGTGATAAGGGGTAGATTAATCCATTACATTTTTGACTTCTGTATAACTCTTTATTTTTGAACCTGGTTTTTCTCTCTGGTATGGATATTTTTGGATTCAGTATAACAAGTTTTTCACTCTGGTATGGATATTTTTGAAATGGACAACATTTTAAGTGAAAAAAACAACTGACATATGGAAAACCAACCAAATGCATCTGGATTCTGTTGATAATTCAGGACAATGATCCATAGGTCATTTATGGAATGTACGAGTCAACATCGACTCAATCTAAGTCATGGTGTGGCGGGTATCACTCGAAGTGTCTGCCTTTTTTTAAAATAGACACTGTTTCAAGTAAAAACAACAGCCATATGGAAAACCGACCAAAAATATTTTGATTGTGTGGATAATTTAGAACAACAATCCATGGGTCATTTTTGATGGGTATGATTCAACCTAGCCTCAATCCAAGGCACGGTTTGGCTGGTACCACGCAAAGTGTCTCACTTTTATTTGAAATGGACAACATTTTAAGTGAAAAAAACAACCGGCATACGTAAAACTGACCAAACACATTCGGATTCTATTAATACTTTAGTAAAACGATCCATGGGTCATTTTTGATGTGTACGAGTCAAACCAGACTTAATCTGATGCACAATGTGGCAGGTATCACTCGAAGTGTCTGTTTTTTGTTTAAAAGGACACTATTTTAAGTAAAAACAACATCCCTATGGAAAATTGACCAAACGTATTCTGCTTTTATTGATACTTTATATAAACAATCCATAGGTCATTTTTGATGTGTACGAGTCAACCTCACCTCAATCCAAGGCATGGTTTGGCGGGTATCACTCGAAGTGTTTGTATTTTTTTTTAAATGGACACTATTTTAAGTAAAAAAAATAGACATATGGAAAACCAACCAAAAGTATTTTTATTGTTTTGATACTTTAGAACAATGATCCATATGTCTTTGGTGATGTGTACGAGTCAACCACGCCTCAATCTGAGGCACGGTTTGGCCGGTACCACTCAAAGTGTCTGACTTTTATTTGAAATGGACAACATTTTAGGTGAGAAAGACAACTGGAATACGGAAAACCGACCAAACATATTCGGATTCTATTGATACTTGAGAAAAACAATCCATGGGTCATTTCTGTCATGTACGAGTGAACCCTGCCTCAATCCAAGGCATGGTGTGGCCAGTACCACTCAAAGCATCTCACTTTTGTTTGAAATGGACAACATTTTAAGTGAAAACAACAACTAGCATATAGAAAACTGACCAAATGCATTCAGATTATTATGATACTTCAAGAAAACGATCCATGAGTAATTTTTGACGTGTACGAGTCAACCCCGACTCAATCTAAGGCACAGTGTGGCAGGTATCCCTTGAAGTGTCTGTGTTTTGTTTAAAATGGACACTGTTTTATGTAAAAAAATAGCCATATGAAAAACAAACCAAACGTATTCTGATTTTGTTGATACTTCAGAAAAATGATCCATGGGTCATTTGTGACATGTAAGAATCAACTGCGCGTCAATCCAAGGCACGGTTTTGCTGGTACCAATAAAAGTGTCTCACCTTTATTTGAAATGAACAATATTTTAAGTGAAAACAATAATTGGAATATGGAAAACTGACCAAGTGCATTCAGATTCTGTTGATAGTTTAGTAAAAAATTCCATGGGTCATTCATGATGTGTACGAGTCAACCTCAACTCAATCCGAGGCACATTGTGGCAGGTATCACTCGAAGTGTCTATCTTTTGTTTAAAATGGACACAATTTTATGTAAAAACAACTACCATATAAAAAACTAACCAAACTTATTATTATTGTGTTGATACTTTAGAAAAATTATCCATAGGTCATTTGTGATATGTACGAGTCAACCGTGCCTCAATCTGAGGCACATTTTGGCCAGTACCACTAAAAGTTTCTCACTTTTATTTGAAATGGACAACATTTTAAGTGAAAACAAAAACTGGCATACGAAAAACTGACCAAATGCATTTGGATTCTGTTGATACTTAAAAAAAATTATCCATGGGTCATTTTTTGACGTTTATGATTGAACCTTGACTCAATCTGAGGCACGGTGTGGCAGGTATCACTCGAAGTGTCTCTGCAAGCCTAAAGTGGTTGATTCTCCACATAAAGTTGGTTGGTTCATTTTCACTACATGGAAAATGGTACACCAGTGTAGAAGATGAGCAAGCCACATTCCTAAGCTATAGAGGAAGAAGATGTGGTGTTGTGGAGATAAAGGTGTGTTGCACTTCAACATCCTTGAAAGATGTGGGAAATACGAGTCATGGTATTGAATTCACTATGAATCACTACACGGGGTAAGTAGGATGATTCTCAATCTGTTCACTAAAGGGGTCATGGTAGGTTGAAATGGGTGCATGGTAAGGTGATGAAAGATACATCTTAACCTGATAAAGTGGGAATTGAAAAACTTTGGCAGTTTGGAATATCAAACGTTAGTTAATTTTTATCCTATCAAAAAATTAAAATTAAAATTTTCTGTTGAAAAATTAAAAATATTTATTTTCAATGTATTTCTTACAGATCAAAAATCTCAAAAATATGATAATAATATTAAGATATATGATCAAAATATAGAGAAGATCATGACCTAAAAACTACAGAAAAAATAACAAAACAATTACAGTACATTGGCCTAATTTTTAGGTATGTAAACATCCTTTTCATAAATTTATATAGTTGAATTAAATGTACAAAACCTACTTTATTTATAAAAAAACAAATGGAATTTTATTCACATGTTAATCTAAAGATATATCATTGAAATAAAAATTAAATCGAAATATGAAAATTCCAGAATTACTGAACTATTACATAAATTTAGGACATTTTTTGAACCACTTAAATAAAAAATTAAGACTTATATGTATTATAATTAAATTTAAAAAATTCATTTTATTTATAATGGAATAAGTTTCAATAGAATACAATCTATATAATTCAAGTTATAATTACATAGTGAAAGAAAACTATGAATAATTTTTAACTGAAAATTTATCTTGAAACCAAAAGAATGTAGTAAGTTTGGACCAAAATTATAACATGATATAAATATAATTAGGATTCATCGTAGTTTAATAAAATAAATATATACTTCCTATATTTCACATGAAACTGGATTTACATAAATCCGATCACTATAACTCATGATATAGTAAAAGTAGTGAGAGCTAATAATTTTTTTTCATAAGAAATAATAAGAGGGTTTGTAAAATTAAAATAAAATAAAATAATAATAAATAATAACAAACTCCCATTAACTATATCCTTAAATTTTATAGAAAATACCCTCTAATAAAGAAAACATGGGGTCTAAAATCTCTTGTTTCTAATATTAGTGGACCCAAATTAGTTTTTTTACTCTAAGATTTAGTATCATGATTATTTTGTATGAAAAATGTCTCAAGAGAAAACTCTAAGGTGGTACATGGTATATGTAAGATAGATTCTGGAGGCATATGTATAGTGAAAACTCTAAGTTTAACCATATAGAAATTTTTTATATCAGGAATGTCACTTTCAATGACAACTCAAGGAGTAAGTTCAATAGTATTGGTACCACTAGATTTGTGAATTAAATAAGTTCTATATATTGATGGATTTAAGCATAATTTTACAAGTATTAGCCAATTATGTGATGGGGGTTTTAATTTTTCCTTAAAAAATAACATTTTCGAAGTGTTTGTTTCTAAAGAAAAACATTTATTTTTACGTCTCATTTTTAAAATGTGTGTGTTTTTATCTAAAATTCCTCATTGAAAATCATGTAAAAATCTTGACTTTATAGGATAGTGGGTCATGGATATGGAAAATACACTTTGGTCATTGTAGCATACACAAACTTTTCAAGGCCAACCAACGGCATATTGTATGTGATTTAATGAAATTATGTTTCCAAAATAATTTTTTTGTGTGAGCCTTACCAACTCACTAAGAACCAAATATATTTATTCAAATACAGAAAAGAATTTTACTCTTCAAAATACCTTGATCTTGTACACCTTGATCTATTTAGTCCATCCTAGGTTTCTAGTTTTGGGAAAAAATATTACAATTTTCTAATTATCAATACACATTGGTTTATTTATTAGGTCAAAAATATGAGGCTTATAAATATTTTATTAAATTTACAAAGAAGTATGAAAATGAAAAGTGTTATAAAATCATATCCAACCATAGTGATTATGTAGGATAGTTAAAAAAATAAGAACTTTTCTAAACTTTGTGTTTCACAAGGTTATAATCACCCTTTTCCTCTTCTAAAACTCATTAATAATGGAGTTTTTGAATGATTATTGAATTCTAAAAGAGATTTAAGGAACTCAATTGAATGAATTCAAACATCCTTAATACTTTTGGGTTGAGGTGGTCAATACAGTTTGTTATAATATAAACTATGTCATCATATGATACTTTCTTAAGAAGATGCTCAATAAAATTTAGATCAATAAGAAAACTGAATTGGGTTATTTCAAGGTTTTTATATGTAAATTTTATATTCTTAACATTAAGTATAACTTAGGAATATTTGATCCTATATTAGATAATGAAATTTTAACTAGGTATTCTAACTCAAGTAAATCCCTTAAAATATTCAATAAGAGGACTAAGACTGCCGATGAATCAATTGTAATATCTCTACTTCTCATAATGTTTCAGACCATTACTTTTTGTTTTTAATTCCTTTAAGAAACACTAAATACAATTATTAGTCAAGTTGAGGAGGACTTAGGTATGTATGGGGGTCATTTGGATATAGAAACCCAAAAAAGAAAGAGAAGATCGGGCCACACAATTGTTATAAAGCCATACCACTCAGGGTCTATTGTCGTGCATCTGGTTGCAGACATGGGACATAACCTTTTTGGATGGTTTTCACATTATTAGTCAAAATGTGTGACAAAACATTTGGGGTTACCCTATGTAATGGTTAACTGAGCACGATTGGAGCACGGTTTGGCCAAACCACGACCATGATAAAAAATGGTTGAAATTACCAATTTACCTCTTTAGGTTTTAAATATTTTCCTTCTTCTCCCTTTTTTTCCTCCACTGGCTATGAATCCTCCTCCTATAGGAACCCTCTTCTCTTATAAACCTAGGATTCAAGGTAGAGCCTCCATCTCTCATATGTTTCCCTCACTATTAGAAGCATTATAACGATAGTAGCAAGATCCTCCTTCCCCATGCCTCTATCTAAATGTTTCTCCTTTATCTGTTGTGCTATTTTGGTGTAACAAATTTTTCAATATTTTTAGTGAATTTGATAGTTTCATCATTTTATTTGAATATAGGTCGAATCAAATGTTTAAACTAGATGAGTAAAACTCTACGAGGATAAGGTAGGTGATCATTCCCTTTTCCTATTGTTTCTTCACTTTACATAAATAGTGTCGTTGTGCCATGAGTCGAGTTTTTTTAGATTCTCCCCTAATTTTCAAATTAAACTAAATTGAATGCATTACAAAGCCATTAGTGACCTGAGTATGTGGTGGACCAACCTCATGGGTTGGCTACCTTGAGATATGCCACCGAAATGGGTTGAGCTATACCTATAAGGAAAATCCCCCTTTCCTTGTTTTTCTAAATTTTTCTAAGGGTTATTGATTTATATTAAATTCCATGCTCCACGTTTTAATTTCTAAGGGTGTTAGAAATAGTGACTAGACTTTGCTTCATGAAACTTATGGATGAATGGGTTAAATTAATTTTACCTAGTTCTTTAAGCCTTATACTTCATGCCTAAGATGAATTGGCCATTAGTTAGACCTTGATTCCTTATACCATACGACCTAAATGGAAAATGCCCAAAGACATTCATTGAAATATAGGTCTAATTTGTTCAAAAGAATTGAATTAAATCTAATTCCATTTCAATTAATCTTGTTAAATATGAGATGATTGGTTGATTATTTTTATTTAGAGCCAAGGGTGAAATAATGAGTTATGGATTAAGGAACCCTTGGACAGACTCTCGTTCCACTATGTTAGAATTGTTAATGATTAGTAGAAACACTTTTAATGACACCAACCATGCCTGGGATGGGTTCATAGAGCATTTATTAGGTGACTAAAATTGGTTCCCTAGGGGATACCCCTTGGATGGGATCTAAGGAATGAATGGCTGAACCATGCTTAGAGAGAGACTCGAGCCCCTACATATGATACTGGGAATAGACTCAAAGGCTAGTATTTGACCTTTAACCATACTTAGAGTGTGACATGGAACTTCATACTTGGGTTACCATGTATGGGATCCTTGTCATTGGTTATGTGATGAGCCCCTGAGCGATACTTGGCAAGTTTCCTCAAATTGTCAAGGATGGGCTATGTGTGTCACACTATGTTTCATAATGGTTTTGAAATGAAATTTAGAAAGGAAAATGATTATTTTAAAAATAAGAATGATCCTTGATATTATAAATGTATGGACTTGTCCTCCAAGACCAATCACAATCTTGGGGATACTTCATCCTCTGGCGCATTATATATATCACCTTACCATTGTATGTGCTACCAGTTTAGACACACCAGCTTAGGCCAAAGAAGGTCATTGGGTGAGTTTACAAGTGGAACTCAGTATAATGAAATAGTTACCTAATTTTTTATTGCATTTAAAATATTATGGAACACTATTTATATTTATGTAGCATGAAATGGTAAGGCCTTGACACCGTGGGTGCCAAAATACTGAGATTATATCTCACACCCTGCTCGGGCGCCTTTAGCACCCAAATAAACTTTATGATCGTGGGTACAGAAAAAGGGAACCAGCCATATTCTAATGCTTGATTTACCTTTCTAGGATAAATATAGGAGTAGAGGATCAAGCCTATGCTCTAGATGTAAGATGTGGTAGTTTTTGGCGTTTTAGTTTATTTTTTCAACATGTTATAGATGCTCATATTCCCTAACATTACTTGATCCTTTTTTTACAATACTTCACATAATATCATCATCATTTGCTTATGTTTATTTATTGATCCATTTCACTTTATTTCATTGTATTTCATGGTCATGCTGTTAGTTTTCACTACTATGTGGATATTGTTATTTCTTATGATATATATATATATACATCTACTGTTGTGTTCTACTATGATCAATGAGGGAATAGTCTCTACAAAGACTTACCCAAGCCCCTCACTGCTAGTCGAAAACCTCTAGCATTTGGGGAGATGAGCTTGAGGTCTTGTGGCTCACTACATTGGGGCATTGTTGAGTGGTACTCAGGGATAGATGCTAAATAGTGGTACCAGGGGAACTATTTTCCTTTTGTATTACTGTTTGGGTTTAGATATTAGACTAGGAAATTAGAATTTAGTTGGGAGCCTATTCCTAGGATTAGCTACCCCACGTACGGGGAAACCCAAATTACATGGGATGGGTAAATGTTGTTTTTTCTTATACTTGATATGGTTTCATTGGATTTTACCATTGGGAGACTCACTTGGTTTATGTCATTATTAATATTTATATTACTTTATTGGGTTTTTTTATCCCAGACCCAATGATATACTGGTGAATTGAAATCATGAATCATACTAGGAGCTATTGGAATAAATTTCCATGAATTTATTCCATTCCATATTTATTTTCTATGATCATTTCATTTATTTCATGCAATTTCCATTTATTCCATAATTTTATGAATTTTAGTGTGCTAATGATTTTTATGATGGAATAATTGGTTAAATTGACCAATGATTCTACATAAGTGTTTTCATTGGTGGGTTTTAAGAAAATTACACTCAATCAAAACACATATATTATCTTGTTACACCCTATTATATGGTGTAAATGTCATGATGTAGTTAATTGACATGAAATCTCCAATTTATAAGGTGTATGGGCCCTTATAATTTGGAATCAATAATACAATTAACTGGATTAATGTATTAATTACCAATTAAATAATAATTAATCTAATTAATTAAAATGAATTTGTTTATATTAATAGGAATATTTACCTTGTATGCGAGACGTTAGCCTGACCTGAACTTATAAGCGGGTGATGATCCATGTCGCTTGTTCCTTTCCATTACTCATTTTTTTTGTGACTCTCTTGATCACACAGACCTATCTCTATAAGGTGTATGTACCTTTACTTTCATATAATTTTCCCCATGTGGTTTAAATCCTGTTTGAGGCATAATATTGAATTTTTTATAGACATGCCATTGTGAAGACCTCATTTCGCATGCTAGGAAAGTGGTGATGAGGATACTCTTGAGGTGGAGGGCCCTGATCCACCCATTATAACTCTTAAAGTTCCATCTGAGGCACCTCCTCCTATGAATCGTTCACTGGGGGATGATTCATTGTTCTCGGAATAATTCACATGCTTTATTAAATCAATGTAAGGTGCCCCTCAACCTGCACCTTCTATGGTAGGGCTGACCAGGGAATTCCAGCAGCAATATCCTCCCTCCTTCTCGGGTGATGGTGGACCTTAGGCTACTGAATCATGGTTGGGGGATATGGTTTTAATCTTTAGTCCCATCAAGATGACTCAAAAGTAGAGAGTCAATCTTGCGACCTATATGTTATGTGACTCCTCCAAATATTGGTGGGACATTCTGAATCAGGATGGTTGACATCAAGAGATGGTCTGGTCAGACTTCCATACATTCTTCTTCAACTATTTCTTCCCTCTTACACTGAGGAAAAACCATGTTTGGGAATTCATGCACCTTGAGAAAGGTGACATGTCAGTGATGGAATACTCAAATCGCTTTATAGAGTTACAACATTTTTTTACCAACCTTGATTGGTGATGAGCTGAATACTATGAGTCACTTCTAGGATATGATTTATTAGGACATTCGATCATAGGTGAATGTATTTTAGATAACCACCGGTTCATAGATCATGAACCAGGACCTCAACACTAAGAAAAACCTAAGGGAATCATGCTACGTCAAGCATGGTAGTTCAGCTTCTAGGATGGTTAGCAGTGGGATATCCAATGGAAAGAAGCAGTGCTTCAAGGGTACACATGGTTGAAGTAGCAGCCAGGTGACACGATATAATCCAATACAGTGTCACTAGTGTGGTAGTACGAGGCTTAAAAAGATAAATCGTATGAAGAACCTGATCGCGTTTTGGGATTGTGGTGCAATGGGTCACCTCCAGTGTTTCTGTCGGTATTTTCCTTTAGTGCCAAGTTAATGAGGTTCTACACCACCACCACCTTATGGTGCAGGGTCAGTGAAAGGTCATTGGGTGGTAATCTGGTATTCTATAAGTTATTTAGGTGAAGTATGTGGTCAAGGCTGAGGAAGAAAAGCTTCATAGTTCTATCAACAGTAGAGTGGGCCTGCTTAGGCTACTCAAGCAATATCTTAGGGCTGTGGTTCAGGCCATATCTATGTTGTTCATCATACTATATAGGAGTAGTTTCCAAGACCATATATAGTTAGAGGTACTATTCTGGTAGCCTTTACTTTAGTATCTTCCTTATTTGATATAGGTGCATCACACACTTTATTGTCTGCTATAACTATGGAAAGTCTAGTCTTAGTAATCAAATAATTTAGTGGTTTTATAACCCTTGACATGCTGATAGGAGCACAAGAAGAGGGTATACTCTAGTACAATGAGTTCCCCATTGAGATAGGTGGGTACCATTTTCTATGGTGTTTCTACATTCCTTGAGAAGATAAGATTTGATGTCATTCTCGGTATAGACTGGCTTGTATGAGCCTAGGTAGATTTCAATCACTGCTGAGTGACATTCACATCACCCGAGGCCAACATGTATATCCATAAGGGATAATGGGATCTTTGAGCCAATCAATATGGAATCAATTATACTGAGATGTGTGGAATGACAACCTAGATAGCCAGTCTCATCATGAGTGAATAGGGAATGCAGTTGACAAAATTAATTAAAGTTGTGGATTATTTCAGGGACATATTCCCTAACAATTTCAATATATTACCTACTTAGAGAGAGATTGAGTTAACCATTATTCTCATTTCAGGTGTGGCATAAGTGTCTATTCCTCCTTATAGGATGACACCTACAGATGTGCTAGAACTCAATTTATAGTTTAATGTCTTAGAGGCTAAGGGTTTCATATAACCCAAAAAATCACTATGGGGTACACACATCCTTTTATCCAATAAATAGGATGATAATCTTAGATTGTGTGTGGATTAACATCGACTGAACGAGCTTATGGTAAAGAATAGGTATCCACTACCTTGTATAGAAGACCTCTTCAACCATCTCCAAGGTGAAATTGTTTTCTCTAAGATCAATGAGTTTGGGATATAACCAGGTTCATGTGAGGCCATGAGACATACCATGTACGACATTTTAGAGTAGGTATGGACTGTATGAGTATCTAGTTATGCGGTTTGGTTTGAAGAATGCACCATAAGTCTTCATGGATTTGATGAATTGGGTTTTCCACCTATATATTGATTTCTTCATGGTAGTCTTTATAGACGACATCTTGGTGTACTCATTCTCTAGACATGACCATGATAATCAACTTGATATTGCGATGACTACAATGAGAGAGAATCAGCTATATGCGAAGCATAGTAAATGTAGCTTTTGGATCAACATGGTTTACTTATTGGGTCATATCATATATGAGGTAGGAGTTTCAATTGACCCTAATAAGGTTAGCATCATGGTTTCCTGGGAGTAGTCCAATAATGTATTTGATATACATAACCTCTTAGGACTGGATAACTGTTGAAAAATTTTCATTCATAACTTTTCATGCTTAGAAGCACATATTATGGGTTTGACTAATAAGTGTGTGAATTTCAACTAGACTGAATCATGTGAGATAGATTTTTAGGATTTAAAATGGAATATCACTTTTGAAATGATTCTGATTCTTCCTATGCCAGACAAAAGCTATACTATCTATTGTGATGCTTCTAGATTCATACAAGGTGCAGTTCTAATCCAGCGTGACCAAGTTGTGTCATATAGATCCCGCCAGCTGAGACCTCATGAGCGGAACTATCCTACACATGACCTTGGGTTAGTATTTTTGATTCATGCTCTTCTATATTATAGTAACTACTTGATGGGTGAGCAGTTCATCGTTTACATGGACCATAAAAGTCTCAAATACATCTCCACTCAGTAGGGATTGAATGTGAGGCAGAGCTTGTGAGATGAATTATAACATCCCACCTTTTTATCACATAAACTTTCATTACATTTTACAAAACCGAGGATCTTTAAGGTTTAGTGTCTTGGAAACCAGGAACATAAAACATGAAAACATAAAAAATTATTATTAAACACTTGAAAGGCTTCTCCTCATGTTCATCCTAGTTTCATTACAGCATCTCATAACCTGGGGACATACATCAAATGAAAGGGTGAGCAGAAGGCCCAGTAAGGGAAACAGGGGATACATTTAACATGTGAACTTGAGATACATCAACTATGTCATGAAAAAGAACTTTAAGGCATGAGAAAGAAATCATGTGGCATATCATAATAAAAATAACATTTTTCATAACTTTAAGATGTGGCTACATAATTTAACATAGAAAATCAGGAACATATCACCAAGGTCCATCCCCAAGGTGTCATTTGAAAATTACCAACGTTATTCACCAAGATATCATGAAAATTGTAATCTCTAGTGGTTACATCATTACCCAATGCATTGGAGAACTATCATGGCACACCCTTAAATTTTCCATTATTATCATGTGAGACACATATATCATCATCAAACATTTCATAAATAACCCATATAGCATAAAATAAATGGGTTTCATTTCATAATCATAATGTTTTAAAAACTGCTTTAAAGACATGATCTTAATGTCACTTTAAACCCACAGAAAGGGAAAGAGGGTATCATGTATGTAAATACCAGAATTTGAAATAGAACATTTTTATATATATGTGAATATCCTTGTAGAAATAAGAGCTTTGAGTATTCACTTTATAACATAAAATAATTTTGAGAAAAGAGAGAGGCATTTTGAGACAAAAATTCTGCAGCATAACAACTATGTTACAAGGTTTTAGAAAAAATTATAAAGAGAGGGGACATAGGTCACCCACTCATAAATGATCCATAAAATAGTAGGGGGACAGAATATAAGGGATTTAAGAACATGGTAATGAAATTTGAAAGATATACCATATGAAATGAAAAACATGGAAGTGAGACAAAAATAAGATTTCTCTTATGAAAATTCGGCAGCCTAACATCGTCACTTAAACTTCAATAAAAAATGATTTGAAAAGACAAAATAGGGTCTCTCATAATATTATCATAAGAGATCAGTATTATAGATATATAGATCATACCCCATCATAATAAAAAGGAACTTGAAAGACTTGACATGAAAATCGAACTTGAAAAATGAGAAGGGTAAAAGAATCCCTTAAAAATTCGGCAGCCTAACAACATCACTTAAACTTTCATAAAACGAAATGATGAGAGTAATAGGGGATCTCTCATCATATAAACATGAAAATGTCAGTAATAGGAATATAAAAGAACATCCTCTCACATAAGAACATGGAGCATAAAAGGAATGACATAAAAGAGATTACATGAAAAGAAAGGGAGAGGTCAGATCCCTTACCTTAAAACGTAACTCTTAAAACTCAAAGGTTGGGACCTTGAGGGAATGGGGGAACCTTGGGAGGACTCCTTGGGAGGTAATGAGACCATAACTTCGTTGGGGGAGAGTGGGGAGTCGAAAGGATGAGAGGATTGCTTGGTATTTATATGGAAAGTGAGGGGACAAGGCATTAATGGCCAAGGGACACCTCAAAAGTGGTTTTCTCAAAAGCATGGGCCCTCCCATGGTACTTACCATGGAGTTAGGCCACATGGGTACCCCCACACAATAATTCATCCTCTTTATTCAAACATCCCTTAAAATATCTCATGACATCATCATGACATAGTTATGATGTCATTAAACATACCGAAACCCTAAAACTGTATTTTTACTATTCATTGAAAATTCAACTTTCTCAGAAAAATCCCAAATTTTCACATTAACCAAATATCAATGATCTGATTTCAAAAATGAACTCCATTTTATAAAAATAATTTCTAAATATTTTTAATTTTATTTTTAAATAAATACACTATTCACGGAAAATTCATTTTTTTCAGAAATATCCCCAAAAATTACCTTAACATAATATCGATGCTCTGAGTTCAAAAATGAAATCTATTTTATAAAAATAATTTTATAAATATTTTTAATTTAATTTTTAATTAAAAAACTATTCACCCAAAAAAACTAATACTTGAATAATAATTTATGAAACCGTTATTTAACCATTTTATTGACTCACATTACTTAATCAAGGTGCCTAGATTATATTAATACTTTTTTTAAGTAATATTACTAATCCATTTGGACACATTACTAATCCTAATCATAAAATAACTATTCATAATTTACTATTCATAAAAAATCAAGTTGATCTTATTAGACTCTAAATTTAATACTGAACATAATTGTAGAAGACTATTTTTTGAAAATCATTACACATTTTTAATTATTTAAAATTTACATAAACATTTTTTAAAATATCCTTTCTCTAAATTTCACAAAAAATATGCATACTATATTTATTCAAACATTTGAAAAGTCATAAACATCATCATAGGAAGAAATCCCAATTTTTATTTAAAACAAAAGATTACACAAGGCAGTTACTATGACAACCCTGCTTTTTATTACAACTTAAGCATGCTTTATTACATAAAAATTCACTTGATACAACAAAGAAGATCGAGAGGTTTAGTGTCTTTGGGGCTTAGGATCATTACATAAAAACTTTAAACTTGAAATACAACATCTTTATTGAAAACTTCCTTTACATGACCACTACATTCCTTCGTACTTAGCATTGCATGGGATAACCTGAGGACATGCATAAGAAAAGGGTGAGCTATAAAGCCCAGTAAGGGAGTACACAATGAATAACATGACGAGTACAATACATTTTAGGCAATAGGAACATCAATAGAGCATTAGAGTAACATGGACATAAAGGCATGATAAAGCATGATAACCATAACATGGAAATGTGGCAACAACACTTAACATTGAATTAGCATGAGCCAAGGCTCATTGCACATGGAGCATGAGTAAACCCTCATTGCACTTGAAGCACGAGTAAACCCTCATTGAACTTTAATTATCATGAGTAA
Organism: Viscum album; assembly: GCA_963277665.1. Lineage (NCBI taxonomy): Eukaryota > Viridiplantae > Streptophyta > Magnoliopsida > Santalales > Viscaceae > Viscum > Viscum album. The sequence continues at coordinate 141,708,819 of OY728156.1, read as the reverse complement.
ACACTCATTTCACATGACGTATCATGATACTATACTTTACCCAATGCATTGGAGCGCTATAAAGGGCACACCCTTCTTAAACATTTCATTTCATGCATAAGTGTGCCACATGGATCATAAAACATGGATTCATAAAACATAATAATTTATTCCACGATAAAGGAATGTGGAATTAATACATGAAACATTATAATCATTAAGTAAATGTGCATAAAGGTGAATACCCTTGATGGAGAAATGGGCATGGTATTCACTACACAATGATATTGGCTTAGAAAATCGGTGTGATTTCGGCCGCGTAACGGCGTGACATAAGAATTCATAAAAAAAGTTGATGAGAGAGAAAGGGGTTACTCATAATATTTACATGTAATGGACAGTAAGGAGGTCATATAGATACATGTCCCAACAATTGAAAAGGAATTTAGATTCATGATACAAAAGTATTGCTTGAATATAAAAGAGGAGAAAAAGGTTTCTTTCGGAATTTCGGCATAGTAACAGGTGTACATGGGAGGATTTTAATGAGAGAGAAAGGGGTCTCCCATCATTCAAACAATAAGAGGGCAGTATGGGAGAGGTGAGAAACCATACCCCAACATTCATAATTGAAATTAAAATGGCAATACAACTTAAAGAAATTGACAAAAAAGAGAAAGGAAGAAAAAACCTTTACTTGGAAGTGTGCTTACAAAGGCTAGAGAGAGGCTTGTGAGAGGATTCTTGAGAGATTGGGGCACCTTGGGAGGATTCTAGAGAGAGTAGGGCAGATGTTGGACGAACTCCAAGGGATTTTAGTGAGGAGGAAGTGGGAGCTTGGGTGGGTTTATATAGGAAATGTGAGAGAATTCATTATTATTTAGGTTTGGGACCCCTTATATTAAAATAATCCAAACCACAAACCATCCCATGGTATTTGCCCATGGTTTCTGGAAAAGGAAAGAGGAAAACAATATTTTACAAGGCCATGGTCCGAAAAAATTAGGGTTGCTTATGTGGAGGTGAGTCACACTCCCATGGAAATTAATCTAAAAAGGCAAAGTGTTGAATAAGTCTTGAGGGCTCCATTAATGCCTTGAAAAGTAAGTCAAACAAACCCAAAACCTCATTATTTTAATGATAAAACACATATTGTCCAAACATAAGGATTGTGGTATTTTATTACATCACTATTGGGTCATTATGATGTCATAAAACACATTATATATTTAAATGGTATTTAATTTTTACCCAAAAATTTGACTGTCTCAGAAAATTATGAAAAATTCACCGTTGGATAATTTCGACGTCCTGATTCCAAAAATAATATTTATTTTATCTAAATAATTTTCTAAATATGTGAATTTTCACTTTTAAAATAAAAAACGACATTTATAAAAAAAAATCACCGGTTTTGAAAGAAATGGCTTTCAAACCTTAATAAAAATTTTAATTGCATTCATAAAATTATAAGATCATTTATACTTAATAAAAAATTAATTTAATATTAATAATAATATTTTATTAAAATATTATTTATTTCAAAAATCCTTTAATTTAATAAAATATAATTCTTAATTAAATAATAACTAAAAACCCCATTTGTACTTTAAAAACTAATTACAATGTACCAAAAATGACTAGAAATTATATTCATTATTATATACAAAAAATAATGTACATGAACATGGTGCTACTTATTTGTTACATAACCCCTTAAAATAGCCGTATAAGACCTAAGGGTAAGGTGTGCGATGGTGACAGACTCTTGGTGTGGCTCGGATAACATCGCTCGAGTTGTAATTTCAATCAACTTCCACTTTTCCCGTAGACGATCACGTTTGAGCTTGACTTTATGAAGCTCAGCTTGGGCTTGGTCAAGGGCAAAGCCCAAAGACGCCACCTCTTTTCCGAGCTCTGACAAATGGGCTTCGTAAGGGGCAATTCTACTGGATGAGGCCATCGCTTCCTTTGTCTGAGTAGAAATGGGTTCGTTAAAGCCTTATATTTATACTACTCATATGATCACTGTTCAACGGCTAAAAAGTAACGGTCAAAAATATTAACGTAAAACTAAAGAAGTTGACATCTTATAAAAACATTTTTCATAAAGAAACATTTAACTGGATCAAGAGGGATTTTCTATTAATGAAATTTTGGGTCGTTACAATATTCCCCCTTAAGAAATTTCACCCTCGAAATTTTCCTTTTCCCACACTAAAACAAATGTGGGTAACTTAGCTTCATCATATCCTCCGACTCCCAAGTTTCTTCTTCAAACTTGTGGTTTCTCCACAACACCTTGACGAGGGGCATTGTCTTATTTCGTAAAACTTTTTCTCTACGATCTAAGATCTTCACTGGTTCCTCCTCATAAGAAAGATCGTCTTCTAATTGTACCACCTCGGAAGAGAGTACATGTGAAGGGTCTGGTATGTGCTTCCTTAAGAGGGATACATGAAAGACATCATGCACCTTGGCCATAGTAGGTGGAAGTGCTAGTCGATAGGCCACATCCCCAACACGATCAAGAATCTCGAAGGGGCCGATGTACCTTGGACTTAACTTCCCTTTCTTTACAAACCTGATGACCTTCTTCCACGGAGATATGCGTAAAAACACAATGTCTCTGACTTTAAACTCAAGGTCTCGTCGACGATTATCTGCATAACTCTTCTGTCGTCTTTGGGATACCTTGATATGCTGCTGAATGGTTTTCACCTTCTCCACCATTTCTTTGACCATTTCTGGTCCAAGAAGCTTACGTTCACCGACCTCATCCCAACATGCTGGTATTCTACACCTTTTCCCATACAGGGCTTCATATGGTGCCATTTGGATGCTCGAGTGGAAACTATTATTATAAGAGAACTCAACTAGATGAAGATGTTGATCCCATCCTCTTTTAAAGTCCATTGAGCACGCTCTCAACATATCCTCAAGTGTTTGGATAGTCCGCTCGGATTGGCCATCAGTTTGAGGATGATAGGCCGTACTGAAGTTCAGTTCAGTATTCAGAGCTTGTTGAAGAGTCTTCCAAAACATAGAGGTGAATCTTGGATCTCGGTCAGAAACAATAGATAATGGTACTCCATGCAACCGTACCACATCCCTGATATATATCCATTCCAGTTGATCCAAAGAGAAATCCTCTCGAATAACAATGAAGTGTGCAGTCTTTGTAAGATGATCCACAACAACCCAAATTGCATTATTGCCTTTGGATGTCCTTGGAAGTCCAGTGACAAAGTCCATGGTGATGTTCTCCCATTTCCATTCTGGTATGGGAAATGGTTGCATCATCCCCTTAGACTTCTGCCTCTCTGACTTCACTTGCTGACACACCAGGCACTTTGATGTATATTCAGCGATCTCCTTCTTCATATTATCCCACCAAAAGTTTTCTCGGAGATCTCGATACATCTTTGTGCTCCCTGGGTTAATAGAGAAATTTGAACTATGTGCATCATCCAAAAGTTCCTTCTTCAGCTCCGAACTTGATGGAACACATAGTCTTTTCCCAAACCACACAATTACTTCTTCATTAACATTAAACTCTGAGGATTTTCCCTTTTTGATAGCTTCCACTTTTTCTTTGATTCCCGCATCATCCTTTTGAGCATCCTTTAACCTTTCCAAAAGATATGGTTGAGAAATCATTTGTGAAAGGATCGATGATGTTCCTTTCTTTATGATTCCCACGTCCATCTTCATCAAGTCTAAGAAGATTGGATCCTTTTCAATTCTCAACATTGATAGAATCGCTGGATCCTTTCAACTTAGGGCATCCGCTACCTTGTTCGCCTTCCCAGGGTGGTAATGTATTGAACAGTCATAATCCTTGATGAGCTCTATCCATCTTCTCTGGAGCATATTAAGCTCTTTCTGTGTGAATATATATTTAAGACTCTTGTGGTCAGTATATATCCCACATTTCTCTCCATAGAGATAATGCCGCCAGATTTTCAAGGCAAATATCACCGCCGCCAACTACAGATCAGGCGTTGGATAGTTTCGCTCATGGATTTTCAACTGCCTTGAGGCATAGGATATCACTTTATTATTCTGCATCAGCACACATCCTAAGCCCTTCTTCGAAGCATCCCTGAATACCACAAAAAGCTCCCCACTTGTGGGTAAAGTGAGCACGAGTGTAGTGATAAGCCTCCTTTTCAACTCCTTGAAGCTTTCTTCGCATTCATCACTTCAAGAAAACTTTACTCCCTTTCGAGTTAGATTGGTAAGAGGGTTGGAAAATCGTGAGAAATTTCTCACAAATCGTCGATAATATCAAGCTAACCCCAAGAAGCTACGGATATTAGTTACCAATGTTGGCCTCGGCCATCCCTCAATTGCATCTGTTTTGGAGGGGTCCATAGATATCCCATTGCTTGTGATTATATGGACCAAGAATGAGACTTCCTTCAACCAAATTCACACTTGCTGTACTTTTCATAGAGCCTCTCCTTGCGCAAAGTCTCTAGTATAGTTTTTAAATGCTCCTCATGGTCCTCCTTGGTTTTGGAGTATATTAGAATATCATCTATAAAGACTACCACAAATTTGTTAAGGTAATCTCTAAAGACTCTATTCATCATGTCCATGAATATTGCTGGAGCATTGGTGAGTCCAAAAGGCATTACTATGAATTCATAGTGCCCGTACCTTGTACGAAAAGAAGTCTTGGGGATATCTTCCTCCTTCACCCTTACTTGATAATATCCCGACCGTAAGTCCACCTTGGAGAAGCATTGTGCTCCACGCAGCTGATCAAAAAAGTCATCGATTCTTGGGAGAGGATACTTGTTCTTTATCGTGATTTTGTTAAGTTCACGATAATCAATGCAAAGCCGCATTGACCCATCCTTCTTCTTGACGAAGAGGACCGGTGCACCCCATGGTGATGCACTTGGGCGTATAAACCCTTTATCCAGATTCTCCTGTAGTTGTTTCATCAGCTCTTAAAGCTCAACAACAGCCATTCTATATCGAGTCTTGGATATTGGTAGCGTCCCAGGTATAAGTTCAATTGAGAACTCAACATCTCTTCTTGGAGGAAGACCAGGAAGTTCCTCGAGAAATACTTTAGCGAATTCTCTCACAATATGCATTTCTTCAAGGGTGGTTTTTTCCTTGGACTCAATCATCTGAGCCAGATATGCGTGCTCATAAGGCATTAATATCCATGCTTGAGATGATGGAGCTAAAGGAGATTCATCTTCCTCCTGACACTTGTAACGAATCGGGGGTCGATTCCCCATATGGAGTGTGATTTCCCTCTCCCGACAATTTATGTTGGCTCTATATAAGGAAAGACAATCCATGCCAAGAATTTCATCAAATTACACCAAAGGGAGTATGACGAGGTTCGCTGGGAAATTCAATCCACAGATTATAACAGGGGAGGACTTATATTTATGGGATGCAATGATTGCCCCATTTGCCGTACTCACTGACATCTTTACTTCCAGGATTTGTGGTGGTGCTGGGATTGTTCTACTAAACATTCGAGATATAAAAGAATGTGTAGAACCTGAATCAAAAAGTACATTCACTATTCTTGAATGAATAACTAGTGTACCTGTCACCACTTTGTTGTCGGGGTTCACTTCGGCAGAAGTGATGGAAAAAGCTCTTCCTTGCTGTCTTGGAGGTTGTTGGTTGCCTCCAATAACCCTTGGATTAGGGCACTGATTCGCAAAATGACCCGGTTCGTTGCATTTGTATCATTGAACAACGCGTTGAGGTTCGAACGGAGCATTCCTCTCCTCTGTCGCAGCCGCGGGTCCTTCTTGCCGACAGTTAATAGCTAGGTTCCCTTCTCTTCCACACCTAAAGCATTTTCTCGTCCCCCTAAGGCAATTTCCAGGGTGCTTCTTTACACACTTTTGGCAAGTGGGGTGCTGGAACTTCTTAGCACTGTTGGATTTATCCATCGGACCACCAGCATTGAATTCCACCTTCCACTTCTTGTCCCCATGATACCCCTATGATTCTCCGATCTCCATTTCAACCTTGAGGGCACATCGGACAATTTCCTCATAGCTGTCGAAGTCACGGATCGCTAATGCTTTCCGCAAGCTAGGCTTCAGCCCACCAAAGAAGCGGTCAACCTTGCATTCGGGGGTAACAACAAAGCTGGAAGTGTATCGTGCAAGCCTTGTGAAGTTTGCCTCGTACGCTCCCATAGATTCTTCATCTTTCTGCTTGAGGGAAAGGAAGTCCCTTTCCATCTTAAGATGGAGGGTGCGCGGAAAATATTTATCGAAAAACATCTTCCAGAATTCCTTCCATTCCAAAGCCTCGATCTCCTCCTCAGGCTTCGTATTTTTGATCAACGTCCACCATTGATCAGCTTCACCCTCCATACGATAATCCTCCAGGTGAACCTTCTCTTTTTTAGAACATTGAAGGATAGAGAATATCTTTTCAACGGAGTTGATCCATTGCTCAGCGATCATGGGATCAGATGATCCACTAAAAGTAGGAGGCCTTTGCCTCATGAAGTTCTCGATAACGACTTGTTCTTTCTTAGGGGGGGTTTAACGTTCCTCTTGACCCGTTTTTCTATTCAAAACTTGAGTTAGATGAGAGAGAAGCGTGACAAAGTTTGCAATTCCCGCTCCCATTGGATTGGGCATCTCATTAGTACAATCATCACACTGATCTTCACAACGGTTGTTAGCCCGAGTTCTCCTCTTACCGGCCATTGGCTGGAATTAAAGGAAAGTTAGGGGTAACACATAAAGGGTAATCCAAAGACAAAAGTTGATGACTTATAAATAAACTTTAATCTATTTAACTCATGGGTCTATAGGATTCAATCCAGGCTTTTCATGATCTTCCTTCTAACATATATTCTTAGGGGCATTTTTCCCTTAATAAGGGTTCATACTAAGATTGTGAATTTATCAAAACATATCCCCCGGGAGTGTCGTAACCAAGAGTGCAGCAAGGCCCATTTTCGTGCACCAGTTCCCGTTCGAGTCTATCTCAAAGCGGTGTTTTCGGGTTTTACCCCTAGGATACATCTGTGCCAGAGCCGCCTCTACCTGCTCGTATCCAGACAGGGATGTATTTGTTTGATAAACCACTTACTTAGTATTTACCAAAACTTAGGGATGTTTTTATTATTATTAGTCTTGTATATAAGGATTTACTAGGGTTTCCTAATCCCAAAAATAACTAAACCTATCCTCTAGTACCAACTATGACAACCCTTCTTTTTATTACAACTTAAGCATGCTTTATTACATAGAACATCACTTGATACAACAAAGAAGATCGAGAGGTTTAGTGTCTTTAGGGATTAGGATCATTAAATAAAAACTTTAAACTTGAAATACAACAACTTTATTGAAAACTTCCTTTACATGACCACTACATTCCTTCGTACTTAGCATTGCATGGGATAACCTGAGGACATGCATAAGAAAAGGGTGAGCTATAAAGCCCAGTAAGGGAGTACACAATGAATAACATGAGGAGTACAATACATGTTAGGAAATAGGAACATCAATAGAGCATTAGAGTAACATGAACATAAAGGCATGATAAAGCATGATAACCATAACATGGAAATGTGGCAACAACACTTAACATTGAATTAGCATGAGCCAAGGATCATTGCACATGGAGCATGAGTAAACCCTCATTGCAATTGAAGCACGAGTAAACCCTCGTTGCACTTGAATTATCATGAGTAAACACTCATTTCACATGACGTATCATGATACTATACTTTACCCAATGCATTGGAGCGCTATAAAGGGCGCACCCTTCTTAAACATTTCATTTCATGCATAAGTGTTCCACATGGATCATACAACTTGGATTCATAAAACATAATCATTTATTCCACGATAAAGGAATGTGGAATTCATAAAGGAAACATTATAATCAATAAGTAAATGTGCATAAAGGTGAATACCCTTGATGGAGAAATGGGCATGGTATTCACTACACAATGATATTGGCTTAGAAAATCGGTGTGATTTCGGCAGCGTAACGGTGTGACATAAGAATTCATAAAAAAGGTTGATGAGAGAGAAAGGGGTTCCTCATCATATTTACATGTAATGAACAGTAATGAGGTCATATAGATACATGTCCCAACAATTGAAAAGGAATTTAGATTCATGATACAAAAGTATTGCTTGAATATAAAAGAGGAGAAAAAGGTTTCTTTCTGAATTTCGGCATAGTAACAGGTGTACATGGGAGGATATTAATGAGAGAGAAAGGGGTCTCCCATCATTCAAACAATAAGAGGGCAGTATGGGAGAGGTTCGAAACCATACCCCAACATTCATAATTGAAACTAAAAGGGCAATACAACTTAAAGAAAATTGACAAAAAAGAGAAAGGAAGAAAAAACCCTTACTTGGAAGTGTGATTCCAAAGGCTAGAGAGAGGCTTGTGAGAGGCTTCTTGAGAGCTTGGGGCACCTTGGGAGGATTCTAGAGAGAGTAGGTCAGAGGTTGTATGAACTCCAAGGGATTTTAGTGACGAGGAAGTGGGATCTTGGGTGGTTTTATATAGGAAAGGTGAGAGAATTCTTTATTATTTAGGTTTGGGACCCCTTATATTAAAATAATCCAAACCACAAACCATCCCATGGTATTTTCCCATGGTTTCTGGAAAAGGAAAGAGGAAAACAATATTTTACAAGGCCAAGGTCCGAAAAAATTAGGGTTGCTTATGTGGAGGTGAGTCACACTCCCATGGAAATTAATTTAAAAAGGCAAAGTGTTGAATAAGTCTTGAGGGCTCCATTAATGCTTTGAAAAGTAAGTCAAACAAACCCAAAACCTCATTATTTTAATGATAAAACACATATTGGCGGAACATAAGGATTATGGTATTTTATTACATCACCATTGGGTCATTATGATGTCATAAAACACATTATATATTTAAATGGTATTTAATTTTTACCCAAAAATTTGACTGTCTCAGAAAATTATGAAAAATTCACCGTTGGATAATTTAGACGTCCTGATTAAAAAAACAATATTTATTTTATCTAAATAATTTTCTAAATATGTGAATTTTCACTTTTAAAATAAAAACCGACATTTATAAAAAAAATCACGGGTTTTGACAGAAATGGATTTCAAACCTTAATAAATCTTTTAATTGCATTCATAAAATTATAAGATCATTTATACTTAATAAAAAATTAATTTAATATTAATAATAATATTTTATTAAAATATTATTTAATTCAAAAATCCTTTAATTTAATAAAATATAATTCTTAATTAAATAATAACTAAAAACACCATTTGTACTTTAAAAACTAATTACAATGTATCAAAAATGACTAGAAATTATATTCATTATTATATACAAAAAACAATGTACATGAACATGGTGCTACTTATTTGTTACATAACCCCTTAAAATAGCCGCATAAGACCTAAGGGTAAGGTGTGTGATGGTGACAGACTCTTGGGGTGGCTCGGATAACATCGCTCGAGTTGTAATTTCAATCAACTTCCACTTTTCCCGTAGACGATCACGTTCGAGCTTGACTTGATGAAGCTCAGCTTGGGCTTGGTCAAGGGCAAAGCCGAAAGACGCCACCTCATTTCCGAGCTCTGACAAATGGGCTTCATAAGGGGAAATTCTACTGGATGAGGCCATCGCTTCCTTTGTCTGAGTAGAAATGGGTTCGTTAAAGCCTTATATTTATACTACTCAGATGATCACTGTTCAACAGCTAAAAAGTAACGGTCACAAATCTTAACGTAAAACTAAAGAAGTTGACATCTTATAAAAAAATTTTCATAAAGAAACATTTAACTGGATCAAGAGGGATTTTCTATTAATGAAATTTTGGGTCGTTACAGTTATGGTCTCCTTACATAGCCCCTTATCACACCAGCATATGACCTAAGTGTAAGGTGTGCTAAGGTGATAGAATCCGAGGGAGGCTCGACCAACATCACACAAGTAGTAATTTCTATCAGTTTGACTTTTCGCGAAGTCGATTCCATTCTAGCTTCACATGATGAAGTTCGGCTTGGATTTGGTCCAGAGCAAAGCCCAGTGGTGCTACCTCCTTCCCAAGTTCTGTTAGATGGGCTTCGATCGGTCCATGACTACTGGGTGAGGACATCGAATATTCTTTCTATAATAATTAACCAAGATTACTTGTATTTAGAGACAATAATCAAAACATTTAGTTTCTAGCGGTTATATTGACCAATGGTTATATAACAGTCAAAACCCAACAGTCTCATTTTAATTATACCCATGTTATCAAATGAAAAAGTTTTGTTGAGTATAAAAATAAAATAACACATAAAATTAGGAAACATGATTTATTCAAAATTTCGGGTCGTTACAATCTTCCCCCCTTAAGAAATTGCATCCTCGCAATTTTTAAAAATTGGGTTTTGAAATTTCATTGAATGTCCCACATTGGAAAAGGTGTCAGTAAAACTATTACTTTAAAAGAAAGAAAGGGAAGTACAAAGGTCACCCGAGTTAACCCACACTAGGATTCTGTGTAGGAAAACATGGACATGGAGGAGAAAACAAAGGGTCAAGTTCTGAGGGAGAGTGATAGAAAACATTATTAGGAGAAAAATAACCATAAGAAAATCCCAAACTTATGATGTGTATAAACGGTCTTTGATTATCTAGTAGGAAACGTAAACCAAAAACATTTTCGTTTTACATTCATTTTCATAATTTTGAGGAATTCATTTACTACATAAAACAAAAACATAAGAAAATATACCTACCTTCATGTAGAGTTTCATCCTTTAATAAGTTTCTACCAAAAATAATCTTCTCTCCAAATGATGAGCATTCAAAAATACTTGGTCTCATCAAAACACAAGAATCATCATCTAGAGAATCACATAATCCACAAAAGATTGAGTATCTATTTCTTCTATCTTTAAACATTATCCCAAAAATAGAAAGGGTAAGGTAAAACAACTCTTCAAAAAAAGAAAGAATCCTATAGGAATGGAAACTAATTTTAAATCTTCAAAGTTCCATGGTACTACCCAAATTTCACCATAGACCATTCAATAAATAACAGTCCTTAAGATTACTCAAAATAAACCAAACTAAGATTGAAACCCAAATACAAGAAGGATTTGATAACATAGTCTTCCAAAACAAACTTCATTGTTCATCTCCAAACAACATCAACCACTCCTAACATCTTATAAAAAAAGTAGCTAACCTAAACATATTTTACCCAAGATTGGTTAATCATTCCCATAAGTAACCTAAATTACTCTAAGTCCACCTTAAATTCATTTATTCTTCAAAATATAAGTCAACCTTACTCATCAATGAAAATACCGTAGTAATATATTTACCTCAATCATACAGGGTCCCCAAAATAGTGAACATCTTCCAAAATAATAATCATATTTTAATCCCCTAATCATATCTGTCATATTAATACAGAAATCGTCGCATTTCCTATCACATTGGTTATTGGGACATGTTCTTCCATTTCCCACCATTAACTAAGAATAGAAAGTATAATTAGGGGCTTAAATACTTAGCTAATAATCATGAAAAGGATCTCAAATCATATAAGGATAACTTGTAGAAGAAAAGTATACCCTAACGTGCGATCCCCTAGGTTCCCATCTAGGTTATCCATGATCATATATTCTTATGTGAATCTTTATTTTATTTTATCATTGTTCCTTTAACAAAGGTTCATACTAAGCTTATGAATTTACCAAAGCATATCCCCCGGGAGTGTCATAACCAAGAGTGCAGTAATGCCCTTTGTCGTGTACCAATTCTCGTTTGATTCTAGTTCAAATCGGTGTTTTCGGGTTTTACCCCTATGTACATTTGTGCCAGAGCCACCTCTACTTGCTCGTATCCAGACAGGTATGTATTTGCTTGGCAACCCATTACTCAATACTCACCAAAATACAAGGAATATTTCCTATATATAAGATTTTATATAGGCTTCTACCTAAAGTTTTCATATACTAATTTCCACAAATAACTAAACCATCCTTTGATACCAACTATAACATCCCACCTTTTTATCACATAAACTTTCATTACATTTTACAAAACCGAGGATCTTTAAGGTTTAGTGTCTTGGAAACCAGGAACATAAAACATGAAAACAAAAAACATTCTTATTAAACACTTGAAAGGCTTCTCCTAATGTTAATCCTAGTTTCATTACTACATTTCATAACCTGGGGACATACATCAAATGAAAGGGTGAGAAAAAGGCCCAGTAAGGGAAACAAGGGAAACATTTAACATGTGAACTTGAGATACATCAACTATGTCATGAAAAAGAACTTTAAGGCATGAGAAAGAAATCATGTGGAATATCATAATAAAAATAATATTTTTCATAACTTTAAGATTTGGCTACATCATTTAACATAGACAATCATGAACATATCACCAAGGTCCATCCCCAAGGTGTCATTTGAAAATTACCAAGGTTATTCACCAAGATATCGTGAAAATTGTAATCTCTAGTGGTTACATCATTACCCAATGCATTGGAGCGCTATCAGGGTGCACCATTAAATTTGCATTTATTATCATGTGAGCCACATATATCATCATCAAACATTTCATAAATAACCCATATAGCATAAAATAAATGGGTTTCATTTCATAATCATAATGTTTTAAAAACTGCTTTAAAGACATGATCTTTATGTCACTTTAAACCCACAGAAAGGGAATGTGGGTCTCATGAATGTAAATCCCAGAATTTAAAATAGATCATTTTGATATATATGTGAATAACCGTGTAGAAATTAGATCTTTGAGTATTCACTTTATAACATAAAATAATTTTGAGAAAAGAGAGAGGCATTTTGAGACGAAAATTCTGCAGCATAACGGCTATGTTACAAGGTTTTAGAAAACATTGAAAAAAGAGGGGACATGGGTCACCCAATCATAAATGATACATAAAACAGTAGGGGTAAGAATATAAGGGATTTAAGAACATGGTAATGAAATTTGAAAGATATACCATATGAAATGAAAAACATGGAAGTGAGACAAAAATAAGATTTCTCTTATGAAAATTCGGCAGCCTAACGGCGTCACTTAAACTTCAATAAAAAATGATTTGACAAGATCAAATAGGGTATCTCATAATATGATCATAAGAGATAAGTATGATAGATATAGATATCATACCCCAACATAATAAAAAGGAACTCGAAAGACTTGACATGAAAATTGAACTTGAAAAATGAGAAGGGTGAAAGAATCCCTTAAAAATTCGACACCCTAACGACGTCACTTAAACTTTCATAAAATGAAATGATGAGAGTAAGAGGGGATCTCTCATCATATAAACATGGAAAGGGAAGTAAGAGGAATATAAAAGAACATCCTCTCACATAAGAACATGGAGCATAAAAGGAATGACATAAAAGAGATTACATGTAAAGAAAGAGAGAGGTCGGATCCCTTACCTTAAAACGTAACTCTTAAAACTCAAAGGTTGGGACCTTGAGGGCTTGGGGGAACCTTGGGAGGACTCCTTGGGAGGTAATTAGACCATAAATTTGTTGGGGGAGAGTGGGGAGTCGAAAGGATGAGAGGATGACTTGGTATTTATAGGGAAAGTGAGGGGACAAGGCATTAATGGCCAAGGGACACCTCAAAAGTGGTTTTCTCAAAAGCATGGGCCCTCCCATGGTACTTCTCATGGAGTTAGGACACATGGGGAAACCCAAACAATAAATCATCCTCTTTATTCTAACATCCCTTAAAATATCTCATGACATCATCATGACACAGTTATGATGTCATTAAACATACTGAAACCCTAAAACTGTATTTTTACTATTCATTGAAAATTCAACTTTCACAGAAAAATACCAAAATTTCACATTAACCAATTATCGATGCTCTGAGTTCAAAAATTAAATCTATTTTATAAAAATAATTTTCTAAATATTTTTAATTTAATTTTTAATTAAAGAAACACTATTCACCCAAAAAACTAATACTTGAATAATAATTTATGAAACCGTTATTTAACCATTTTATTGAATCACATTACTTAGTCAAGGTACCTAGATTATATTAATACTTTATTTAAGTAAGATTACAAATCCATTTGGACACATTACTAATCCTAATCATAAAATAACTATTCATAATTTACTATTCATCAAAAATCAAGTTGATCTTATTAGACTCTAAATTTCTTACTGAACATAATTGTAGAAGACCATTTTTTTAAAATCATTACACATTTTTTATTTTTTAAGGTTTACATATTTTTTTTAAAATATCCTTTCTCTAAAATTCACCAAAAATATGCATACTATATTTATTCGGACATTTGAAAAGTCATAAAAATCATCATAGGAAGAAATCCCAATTTTTATTTAAAACAAAATATTACACAAGGCAGTTACGGTCTCCTTACATAGCCCCTTATCACACCAGCATAGGACCTAAGTGTAAGGTGTGATAAGGTGAGAGAATCCGAGGGAGGCTCAGCCAACATCACACGAGTAGTAATTTCTATCAGTTTGAACTTCTCGTGAAGGCGATTCCGTTCTAGCTTCACACGATGAAGTTCGGCATGGGTTTGGTCCAGAGCAAAGCCCAGTGGTGCTAACTCCTTCCCAAGTTCTGTTAGATGGGCTTTGATCGGTCCAAGACTACTGGGTGAGGACATCAAATCTTCTTTCTATAATAATTAACCAAGATTACTTGTATTTAGAGACAATAATCAAAACGTTTAGTTTCCAGCGGTCATCTTGACCAATGGTCATATAACAGTCAAAACCCAACGGTCTCATTTTAATTATACCCATGTTATCAAATGAAAAAGTTTTGTTGAGTATAAAAATAAAATAACACATAAAATTAGGAAACAATATTTATTCAAAATTTCAGATCATTACATGAATACCTACAGTCGTTCAACATTGATATTACTTATACACCTAGAAAGGTTAATTTTGTGGCTAATGACTTGAGCTAGAAAACTCTTAAGTAAGCTGTCTTGGAGGCCAGTAGTGAGTGGTAGTTGATGAATTTGTTTTTTGAAATGCATATTGAGGTACAAGATTAGTAGGGAAAACCATTTCTTATAGTTATGGCACTGATGTCCTCTTCTATAGAGTGAGTTTGAATGTGACAACAATCTGATTAAGAGGGATGTGTTTTTAGGGAAAGCGTCATAGGAGGGAACCCACCTCCTAGTTGGGTTGTGGATGATAGTTAAACTCTTCTATTTCATGGCTGTGTGTGGGTGCTTTCAGATATATAGGAATAATTGATAAAGGAATCACATGCCTCTTTTGGGGAATTTCACCCCGGGCTTACTAAGATATACCGAGGCATGTGTCATAAGTACTGGTGTCTAGTTATAAAGAGACATATAATGGGTTTCATTACTCAATGATGCATCTATCAGTAGGTGAAGGCATAACACCGATGGCCTACTGAAATTCTACAGCCTCTATCTATTTCTAACTGGAAATGTAATGATGTCACCATGTATTTCATTATAGGATTTTTGAGGTATCCTTGATGAAGTGATGAAATATGGGTTATTTTTGATAGGCTAACCAAAGTCGCACACTTCAAACCTAATTAGAAGTCATTATGTATTGATGAGACAAGAAGGAAATACATCCAGGAGATATTGAAACTTCATGGTGTACCCTATTCTATCATTTTAGACATAGATTACCATTTTAATTAAAAGTTCTAGAAAGTTTTGTAGAAGGAACTAGGTTTATAGGTGATCTTGAGTACTCCATATCACCAGTAGATTGATGGTTAGTTTGAGTATAAAATTTTGGTGTTAGAGTCGATGCTGCAAGCATGTATCTTTTATTTTGGAGGTTTCTCGGAGAATAATATAATTTTGTAAGATTTTTCTTATAATAGTAGATTTTAGGAAACAATTCAGATGGATTTATATGAGGCTCTCTATAGTAGACTATGTCATTCACTTCTCTACTAGCTAGAGGTAGGTGAGACATCTTTACTAGGTCCTCATCTTGTTCAGGAGACATCAGATGAAGTCCAGCTGATTTAGAGGTGTATGGATAAAATATAGTCTAGGAAAAAGTCTTATACCGATCATCATCTTAGAACTCTTGATTTTGAGGTGGGAAATCAGGTATTTCTACCAATATCTCCCAGGTTAGGTCACAGTTGAATCAGGATACAGGGGAAGTTATCATAGAGATATGTGGGACCCTTTGAGATAGCGGAGATAGTTATTCTGGTAGCCTATAAGTTACTACTACCTCAAAGGTATCATTCCATTCCTGATGTCTTCCACATATATCAGCTTTGACAATATTGTTCTGAATTTTCTCATTTTTTCTACCCTAACGATATCGAGATTGAAGCAGATGCATCCTTTGAGGAATGTCCAATACATATCATTGGTCGAAGCATGAATGTTCTTCGAGGAAGGTCAATTCCTCCAGTTTGGGTGATATGGTAGTATAGACAAGTACAACATGAGACCTAGGGACAAGAGTCCTATGTACATGCTCCGTGGCTGAAACTCTTCTCAGATGATGTTCTTATACCCTAAGAATAGTAACTTGGTTATGAGTTGTCTTAAAAAGGGGAGGTTGTAATTTCATGACTTATAATAAAGGTTTGTACCATTAAATTTTGGTTTTTATTCCTTTAAACAACCCTAAATATGATGCCTAACCAATCCGAGGATGTCTTAGGTGTATCTTGGGATCAATCAGAGCCATAACCAAGAAAAATGATGATCAGACCACGCTGCACAGTTTGTCTGAAACTGTGTGACCCATAGCACATGGTTGTGCATCTAGTTACAGACATGTGACATAGCCTTTTCACATGGTTAGTCCAATCATGTGAGAAATCATGTTTGGATCCCCTAGTTAGCAGTGAACTAAGCATGGCTGGTGCAAAATATGGAAAAACCGTGCGGCCAAACTGTGCACAGTGATAAAAAATGGGTGAAATTACATTTTTACCCACTTTTATATTTTAAAAATTTTATATATTCTCCCATGTTTTTCCTCTGGTGGCTATGCATCCTCCTCTTGTAGGAACCCTCTTCTTCCATCAAGCTCTGATTCAAGGTTGAGCCTCCATATCTCATTTGTTTATCACATATTTAGAAGCATCAGAACCAGAGCGATGAGATCTTCCTTGACCATGCCTTTATCTCAAAGTTTCTCCTTTATCCATTTAGTTATTTTGGTGCAACAAGTTTCCCCTATTTTTAGGGTGTTTGATGGTTTTTTCATTTTCTTCCAATCTAGGTCAAATAAAAGGTTTACACTGGAAGAGGAAAGCTCAAAAAGGCTATGGTAGGTGGTCATTCTCTTTTCCCATCATTTCATCGCTTTCCATAAATAGTTCCATTATGCTGTGAGCTGGGTTTTTATATATTTTCCCCTAATTGTCAAATTAAATAAAATTTATTTCCTTAACTAACCATTGGGGACCTGAGTACATAGTGAACCCATGGGTTGAACACTTTGAGATATGCTGACCAAATGGGTTTAACTATACCTATAATGAAAAATCCCATTTTTCTTGATTTTTTAAATGTTTCTAAGGGGTATTTATTTATATTAAATGCCTTAGTCCTTGTTTTTAATTATTAAGGGTGTTGGAACTAGTGAATAGAATTTTCTCTATACCACTTTTGGATGAATGGGTTAAATGAATTATTCCTAGTGCTTTATGTTTTATACCTCATTCCTAAGTTGAATTGACCATTATTTAGACCTTGATTCCTTATGCTATATGAACTAAATGGAAAATTCCCAATGACATGACTTGACTAATTGGCCTAATGTGTTCAAAAAGCTTGAATTAAATTTAATTCCATTTCAATTAATCTTTTTAAATTTGAAATGATTGGTTTTCTATTTTGGTTTAGATCCGAGGGTGAAACAAGAGGTTCGGACTTAAGGACCCCTTGGATGGATTCTCATGACACAATGTTATAATTGTTAATAATGAGTAGACATGATAATAACGACACTAGACATGACTATTATGGGTTCACCGAGCATTATTTATATTTAACTTCAAATTAGTGACACTAGTTCCCTAAGGGAAACCCCTTGGACAGGCTCTAAGGCATGATCAGTCGAACCATTCCTAGAGAGAGACTCAGGCCCATACATTTGATACCAGACACACAATTAGAGGCTAGTATTTGACTTTTCACCATTATTTTAATGATATTTGGAGCTTAACCCTTGGGTTACCACATGTTGTCTCCTTTTAATTGGTTATGTGATGATCCCATGATCAATACTCTTCAAGTCTCCTCAAATTTTCAAGGACGAGCTCTGGTTGTCACCCGATGTTTTATAGTGTGTTTGAAATGAAATTTAAAAATGAAAATTATTTTTTTCAATATGAGAATGATACTTGATATTATAATTTAGGGAATTATCCTACAAGGCGAATAATAAGATTTGTGAATGTCCATACTCTATCACATTATACATCTCACCTTACCATTGCAGGTCCTATCAGTTTAGACACACTGGATTAGGCTGAAGTAGGTAGTTGGGAAGGTTTGCAAGTGGAACCCAATCCAATGATTTTGTTATTTAATTGTATCTTTCATTTAAAATGTTATGGCACACTGTTTATATTTATTTAAAAGAAAATTCGAAGGCCTTAACACCATGGGTAACAACCTACTAAGAGTGTATCTCACACCCTACTTAGGTTCCTTTGGTACTTGAGTAGAATATATGACCGTAGGAACAAACAAAGAAAAGTAGCTTTCTTCCAATGCTTGATTTACCTTTATAGTATGTAGTTGGGAGAAGAGTAACGATCCTATTCTCGAGATACTTGGTATGGTAGTTTTTAGTAGTTTTTTTTATCATGTTGTAGATTCTAGTATCCCTTACTCCTGGTTATTCATTTTTGTATAACACTTGACATAATGTCATAATAAGTTGATTCTATTTATTTATTCGTCTTCCGAAAATTATTTCATTATCTTGAATGTTTATGCTGTTAGTTTCTACTACTATCTGGATATTGTTGTTTCTTCTTCTGTTATTATATATATATATATTTCCATTTATATTATATACTCTGATCAATGGGGGAATAGTCTCCCCAAAAACCTACCCAAGGGCCTGACTACAAGTCATTAGTGTCTGGCCTTTGGGGAGATGCATTTGAGGTCTTGCATCTCACCACCTCGGGGAACTATTGAGTGGAACTGAGGGCGGGATGCTACATCAGTCCACATCAAATTTGATATCAATTTTCTAAAAAATTAACTGTACTTTGATGGTGTTGAGGAATACTTGGAAAATATGAACATTAGTGCTCCAAATATATCTAAAGAAGTTGATATTGAGGTGGAATCACCTTAAATTTCATTTCCAAATACATGGGTTAAATATAAAGATCTTAACTCAGATAATGTTACTGGTGACATACAAACTGGTACTCAAACTAAAATATTATTATTAAATTAGTTCTATTATAAATCTTTTTTTTCACAACTAGAGCCCCCACATATTGATGATTTCACTAATAATGTAAATGGGTAAATTATTATGCAATAAAATAAAATTCAATTCACAAAAAAATAATGTTTGGACTCTTTTGAAAGACCCAATGATCATCCCATTATTGGTACTAAATAGTTTTTAACAAATAAGTTATATGAAAAAGGAAATATAATTATAAATAAAGAAAGGCGCATGAAAAAAAATCCTATAATAATGAATAAAATATTGATTATAGTGAAAAATTTTCACATATTAATTGACCTAAATCCATTAGAATCTTATTGGAATTAATCTCTCACCTAAATTTTATTCTTTTTCAAATGTATGTAAAATTTTCTTTCTTAAATGGTTTTATTTATGAAAATTATATATCAATAAGCTACCCAGTTTTTAAGACTCAAAATTTCTAAATAATGCGTTTAAGTTAACAAAGGATCTATATAGATTCAAACAAGACCCTCAAGCTTGGTATGCCTGATTTTTGTCTCAAAAATATAGCTTCAAGGGGGGGGGGGTAATCGAATATTTTTAAAATTTATAAATATCTTACTCTAATAAATATATTTTAGAATTAATTAAATTAGATTAATTGAAAACAAAATAGTTTTAACTTAGTAAAATTCACATTAGAAATAAAAAAGTAAATATGAAAGATCATACATTTTGAACTAAAAAAAGTATGTGAAAGTTAAAAGGTAGAGAAAAAAATTAAAAAATAATAGGGTTATGAATTACAATCCATAAATCCATTAAATATATTTCATTAAAGAATAATTTCCATGTTATAATCCCTAAGCTTCTTAACTTTTTATCCCAAGTGAGAAGAGTATAAATCCCCAATCCGGAAGCATAAAATTCTAAATAAAACCTCTTGGATCTAAAATATTATAAACAATATTATATTTTCATATAAAAACATTGATCAATGATCAAAATAACCGAGCCCTTTCCCCATACTTCTTCGATCATTAGAACCAAGAAACAAAACAAATACAACAAGATTTTTTTTATTTTTACTAAAATTTTCACAAAATAGAAGAACTAAGATCACTATAAAAGTAAAAAATAAATGGAATGTATCTAAATCACAGAGGTTGTGATTATATCTCAATTTTTCATTTATCAACAATTTATCCTCAAAATGTTTTCCTCTATTTATGGGATTCAATTGTAACTAATATTTCTAGATATTTATGATTCTAACTATCACGCTAAAATATTTTAATATATCTCAACAATATTCTTCAATTTGTACATGAATTAGGTAAATCCTTGGGATGTTATCATATAACTTTGATTTAGATGTAATTTAATTTAGATTAAATCACTAATTTGGAAGGATATATTATGTAAAATTAAATCTTAAATAAAATCTAAGTAAACATTGAAAAACAATTGTGTAATGGGATTTATCCAAACTAATATCTAGAAAATGTAATGTTATCAAAATGACTCAAAAAATATCCCATTTTTGGATAATCAAAATACATGTTTAGAATATTAATTTCCAATAAATTAAAAAGCAACGAAAACAATTTCATGTTATTCTAAAATAAATTCCCCCAGGAGTATGAGGTTCTACAATTTAGGGGAAACATACTATTCAAAACTTTATTCCACTTTTAGTGAATAATTACTTAAAATTTCTCCCCTTTTTGATTTTTTATAAAGAAACAAGAATGGTAAAGAGTAGATAGGTATTAAATGCTAAAGATATAAAATGATAAATTACCTAAAAGTTTTATTTTTGAAAATTTCAAAGAAACATAATATAAGTGATATTTATTAATTATATTTTTTTTTGTAATTATTAAATTTGATTCTATGACTATCAAATTTTCTACTCTTATTCCATAGTCTTTTGATTGGGAAAAACATTCTCATATTGAAAACTATCACATATATTCTTCAAATATTTTAAATCTAAATAGATATGTTAGATTTTAATAACCTAATCTTATATATTCTGATCCATATATTTCATGTAATGTAAGTTATAAAAAATTAATATTAAAAATTAAAGCGATGTTCCTTGGTATTAATTTTATAATCAAGAAATTATTTTTGTGACTCAGGTATTGTATGAACTTTTTTTGGTGTCTCATAATACTTATTTACTGATTTCTAGAAGAATAAAATCTTTCATTTAAATTTTTATCAAGTGATTATTTTGGAGTGAAATGTCCTTATACAGATTTATTAACCTTTTAGAAACTTCTATTTTGAGAAAATATTCAAGATACACCTCTCTATAAATCAAAATATTTTTGGTATATTTTTTTTCAGATACTCATTGAACTTTTTATATACTTTATAAGGAGATTTAGAATTAACACCAGCATTTTAAAAATGATCTTATGGTTGATCCTTCATCCCAGAGATGATTTGGTCAATGTAAACAACATTATTTATTTTTTTCAATAAAAACTTACATCCTAATTTTATTTTGAACTTTTACTTATACATTCTATCAGGATGAAGAATTTAGATCTTATTTTTAACTTCAGTTTTTATAAACTCATTAGGAAAATATAGTCTTAATAGAATTATGACATTTTTTTTCAATTTGATGACATATAATTTGAGTCATTTGATCTTCCAAAAAATTTAATATTATATATTGATAATTTTTATAAGGATTTTTTAGATTATGTATTAGAGGATAGATATTCCTGAGTTTATCCTTATACAAATGTAGTTAAAAATTTTCCTAATGTATTGGTTTTATCTCCCTTTTCTAAAGTGGTAGTGAGAGAGAATCAAAAGTGTTTTGAACATAAAATTCTATAACTTTACTATTCTACTTTTCCTAATATATATATATATATAAATCAATTATATTTTGGTTAGTCAATGTTCCTCATCCACAACTTCTCTTATAGAGATCAAAGGTTGAATCTACCTTAGTCGATTAGATTTTGTATATTTCTTTTTTATTTTGATTTTATATTTCCTTTCACTTCCACTATTCAACCCTTATTTCCTCTACTTCTAATTTACTTTACCCAAAATAATTATTCTCTCTTTTAAGGATTAAATTTATTATTATTTATATTGTACTTATTTCGTTTAAACTCTTCTTTATACTTATAATGTATTTTTTGATCTTTGTTACCTTCCAATACCAAAACATGAGGCATATTGTGATTTACTATTTCAATAAAATATTGCTCCATACCTTCCCTCTTCCATGTATGTTCACCCGATTACTTTTTCTAAGATCTTTTTTTCTTAGTATTTACGACTAATATATCTACCTTTATTTCATCATCTTATGATAAAGTGACATTCACTTCTTTAATTTCTATAAGGAACTCACTAGTTTATTATTTCAAAGTATCCTTCCATTGGTTGTGTGCTAAAAGTTCATCTTTCAATATGATGAACCCAATATATTTTGAGTTATATAGAAGCTTTAACTTTTCAATAGTTTTTGATTCCAAATATATTTTCTTTAATCATTTAATATTTTTTCGATTAGAAACTCTAACACGCACTAAGATTTTTTACAATATTATATTCATGATTCACCAATAAGAAAGTATTTCTACCTTTATTACTCTAACATGAACTGCTTTAATAGAGTCCCACATAAATTAAAATATAAAAATATTCCACAGACCACATCAAAAATATTAGGTGTATATGTGTTATAATTTAACATTATTTATGAATTTACCTCTTAGATGAAATAAATTTCATATCCATTAAAAATCAATACTTTTTTCTTATCCTAGATTTGTCATCTTGTTAACTATATCCTTTGGCTGTAAAAGATTAAAAATTACCATACCCTCTATGAATGTTCTTAATTTTTTGAATGTTTTTGGGAAACTAACATGGATTCTCCCACATGAGGAAGACCTATTACTTCCTTAAATATTTTATAATTATATTGTGAACTCATTCCCCACTATAGTTAACTTAGATATTTTTGATTCTACAGTATTTTCATATGATAGTGTAGAATAAAATTGTTAAACAATCATAACCTAAAATGGATAGTGTTTCTTATATGGTAGAATAGTTATTTCCCATATCTAAAATATTATGATCCAATTGAATAAGGACTCATACTTGTTTAACATATTTGGATTCATCAATATTTCATAAATGATGTCTCATCATTACATGATATCAGATTAAACCATTTATAAGATTGATTAAAAGAAATTTTTGTACAAAAAATTGAAGATATTGAGTGATTTTAGTAGGGATTTGAAAAAAATGAATGTAGAATGTTTTCGGGGCCGACTACTCTTTATATAGACAAACCTAATGATTCTGATATATTGATCTAAAAAGTATTTAATGATCTAATATTTTTACCACTATAGAATATGGATTATTTAATTTCATAAAAATATAAATCCATAATTTTAATACAATCAATTACCTTCAATTATTTGAATTATAAAAATGGAATATTACAAAATGGAATTAAATGAAAGGTGTTTCCAATGTGTCATTTGATAAAAAAAATTTGAGAAGCGTTTATTCCAAAATTGTAATTCCATTAGTCTAAAAATTTAAATTCATTAATAATGTAGATATATAGAATTTATTTGAAGTTATATTTTATATATCTAGAAATTACATTCAAAAATTTTATTATGAAATATATAAGTTTCTTCCATATATATTTTGTTTTTTAGGAATATATTTATCATGAAAGAAAATATTGAGAAATTTTATACATCAAATTTCCTCCCCTTTTTTGTTGAGATTTTTAATGTATATTAAAAAAAGCAACATAATGGATGATAATTTTCAAATAATCATACCCATATTCTATTATATGTATTCAAATATTATAAAATGTAAATATTTGGTAAATATATCAGCAAGATGATTTAAAATTTTAATAAATTTTATAATAATATTTCATTTTTTTTCATGATCATGAAGGAAGTGGTATCTTACATCTATGTGTTTAGATCACGAGTTATGTTCCATATTCAGAGATAAAAAAATGAAACTGTGTTATTGCACAAAATTAGAGTTTGATTTAAACTCATTCTGAAATAAGTGAGTGCATTCTCAATTCACAAAAATTGGTCATAGTAACTTCTACCTACTATATATTCCACTTCAATAGTGGTGAGTGATACCAAATATTTCTTTTTTCTGGACCAAGAATCTAAATATTCACTATGAAAGTTACATTTTTTGAAAGTACTTTTCTCTCTATTATATAACCTATGATGTATACAAATGAATAACTCCTTAAAATAAATTTAGACATGGAAGGGTAGAAAGTCCAAGTTCCAAATATACTTTAAACAACATATTATCAATTTAACTACCATTAAAGAACTATTCATTTTTTCTTAAAATCTAAGACATAGTTAAATAAAAAACATTATATTTGGGAAGATAACATTCAAATAATGTAAATTTTCAATCATTCATCTAAAATGTTTTTGATCAACTGTATTCCCAAATTAATTATGATCAATTTTACAAAAGGTTTCTACTAGAGTAGTAATACTCAATGAATTTTCAATGAAAAACCGGTTAAGTAAATCTATGATATACTTATGTTGAGATAAAATATTTCTTTTAGATTTATGATTAAAATGGGAACCAAGAAAGAAGTAAAGTTCACCCATCATACTCATCTCAAATTCACTTTTCATATGTTTTGAGAAACATTATACAATCTATTTTTGGGTGGAACTAATAATGATTTCATCAACATAGATTTTTATGATTACAGTGTCCTAATAAACATTTATGATAAAAATATGTAGATATTCTATTCATTTTAAAAAAAATTGAATAAAAAATTTAGACAAATATTTAAATTAGGAACTTAGAACATAATTTAATCCAAAAAGTGACTTGATAAGTTTATATAAATTTTCAAGAAAATTTATATTTTCAAAACCAAGAGGTTGTGTGATTTTAATCTCATACTAAATATATCTATTAATTAATAATCTCTTTTTATTCCATTGGAATAAAGTAAAATTCAGATGACCAGTAAAGTATAATAGAATATGAATAAATTCTAATCTAGGTATCAGGGTAGAAGTTTCCCAATAGTTTATTCCCTCTTCCAGGTTATAAACTTTTCAAAAAATTCTAAAATTATTACAAATTAATATTCCATTTTTATCACATTTTTGCAGAATAATCATCTAGTTACTATAACTAGAATATTATTCTGATGTTTAACTAGTTTCAAAACCCTTCTCCATTAAAATTGATTGAGTTACTCTTACATGGACATCCAACTTTCATCACCTATGGAATCACCTAGAATTTTAGGTTTAAATTGAGATAATAATGAAGTATGTTCACATTCATTTCATAATGAACTTCCAGTGTTGATTGAATAGTCAACATAAACAATAAAATTTTAATTGGATATCTGTTTAACATTCTTTGGTTATTAGGAAAGAATGTAGGTTGTTTCATATCCACTTGATTACACCTTTTGAAATATTTACTTCTAGATTAGTAACAATATATTGTTTAGGTCTAAGCACTAGATCTAAAAAATAGGAGACTTTAATAACCCAACCCGGATCACAATCATGATTTAGAAATTTAAATAAAATGACTTTCCATGGGAATCAGTTTAATCATAGTTCACATGTACCGTTACTTAAACAATATTTTCTTCTTTTTTGAAAACTTGATAAGCCTTAATTTTATAAGAGTAACCAAGAAAAATTACTTCACATGACTTAAAATTTAATCTATGAATATTATATTTTGTATTTAGAATAAATAATTTTGGGACCAATGAACTTGTATTGTATTTTTTTCCAATAAGGGTTATTATGAGTTAGAAATTATAAAAAATTTTGAAGTGAAAAAGAATATGGAATTAATGTTCTATATATAATTATTATGATTTTTGGGCTGTTATTTACTATCATACACATGTTTTAAAGAGGAAAAATTGTTTACAAAAATGTTTGGAAGAATAAAAAGGGAATGAAAAATAATGTTAAGGTTGCATGAGGAATTTATGGAAGGATTGGTTTCATGAATTTCATACTAAAATATTTCTAGAAAAAATGAACTCAACCACATGATCTAAGAACCATATCAATCCCACATTTTGAGAGGAAGACCACAACCATGCCGGGGATCCATCTAACAAAGCCCACATGGTGGCAGGAGAGTGAGTGGGCTGCATTGGGCCCACTGGGATACACAATGATCATGCATGCAAATGGCCCAAGGTGCCGATGGGCTATCATGTGTCGACGCAACCCATGAGGTGTGTGTGGTGTGTTGCGGGTGTTGATCCCCCACTGCTGGACTAGGAGTATAACAGATGGGATTGTATTATATGGTAAAGATAATCTATGTAGATAACTGATGTGGGATATATGATGGAGGGGTACTATTCATGCATTAAAAAGGTTACACAAATAAAAACCACTACTAGATCAACTCCATTTGATTTATTTGATCACCACAACACCATCATCTTTAACCTTGGGTTTCATCAGAGAACTATATGTAAAATTTAATCATGACAAGAGTTGTGATAATAAAATAAATATACCATGTCTATTCCATGATTTTGATAATTCTTTATAATAGTCTGAACATCATTCATTTAATATTTATCTTGCATGCATGTGGGTGTCCAAACAAGTTGTTATTTGGTAGAATGAAAATATCGGAGTGAATAGATGCATTCAATCTTATAAAATTTAGGATCATGTGTTCACGACATGGACATGAGAGGCTCTATCGAAGACTATCATAAGAAAAGGTATTTTGATTTTTGATGTCACTTAGTTCAAGTGAAGTTTAAAATACTGATATCATTGGTGTTTTGATTCAAGCATCGATGTGGTATATTTTGTGGTATATTTTGTGGTATATTCATTGTAGTCTTGATATGGATTAAAAATTGGAGGAAATGTGGTGAGGATTTCATAGAAAAGGAAAATCACCTCAACATAGAGGGCTGTTGTTGTTTTAATAATCGCTCATGTTTTATTATGAAACAAAGCATCTACAAAACCACTGTTTAACAAAAAGTGAATTTTGTAGATTATGATTTCATGAGGAAGAGAAGAAACACCATATGAATCCGAGTTGTGCTAATAATACTTGAATAATATTATAAAGAACTTATTCAATGAAGACATTTAGAATGTGTGATATTCTTAGCGTAACTTCACTAGTTTGCATAAACTGTCTAGAGGACTCGAATACAATATTATACAAAAGGAACCGTGACATTAATATCCTCTGTATGAAGAATTTATAGATATAGAATTTATGTTTTTAATGTGGAAGAATACATACAATTCAAGTAACTTAAAGAAGATTAATGATCCTACACTTTCAGGAAAGATTTTCATGGAATATAAATGCATGTAATAATATTCATGCATGGGGTTTAAGTGAGGTGTTTAGAGGAGCATGATGAAAGAAAGTGGATAGTGCATGTGCACATGAAAAAAATGAAATAATAAACACTTGAGAATAACCAAAAAATAATAAACCTAAAGAAAACATAAAATAATAATGATAGAAAGTATATACACTAGGTTTTTTGGCTGAGAAGGCCATGAATTGTTTCTTACATGCATGAAGTGAGATTAATACATTCAATATACCTAAAATATATAGTGTGTATCAATTTCACAAATAAATTGAGGCTTGGAATTCATCATAAGGAATAATTCATGCCCAAGTATTTTTTGCACTAAGTTAATTGATTTGTAAAATGTAATTAGAATTTATTGATCAATACCAGAAAGTTAAAAATGTACTTGAATTGTACATGAGAAAGTGTGATCTAGAAAGATCATGGAGGAGAATCAATAAAAATAATATTTCAATAGGGCATCAATACACTTTAAAAGAAATTATTTAACTATGGGGTATAACCAGTTTCTATAAGATTGTGTTTGAGGGTATAACTAATCGCTAGAGAAGGAGGTGTAGTTGGGGGTTATAACCAACTGCTAAGGGTTGATTGGATATTGGGTTATAACCAACTTGTAATTAGGGGAATAACCAAATTTTTTTCATAATTAACTTCTAATATAGTTTATAATATATTATAGGGGAATAAACAAAACAAAAAGGAGTAGGTATTTGTATAAAACCTTTTAAATCCTTGTGTTCTATACCTTTGATATATATGATTAATCAGGGTGATAATGAGAGACAAAAGAATATTGGATCAAGAAGTTAACTAGACATAAAAATTTATTGAAAACAAATAATTTTTAAAAATAAAGGGGATTAATGAATCACCCCTCCTCCTCTTAGTGATCTTACATTGATCCGAGATATTTAAGTACTATCAGAGTGACAATCAACTATGAAAGATCAAAAAGACTATTGAGGATGGAGTATCTCAATTCATTAAACAACAAGGGAACTCATATTTTCAATGGTGAGAACTATCATGGATATATAAATAGGATAATGTCATATCTCTTATAACTTGGGGTAGAAGTGAGAGATGCATATATAGTGCAATTTATAAACTATGATGAGGATTCTCATATGAATTTTACAGATAAGAGGAACTTGGAGATGGATGGAAAGGATAAAAATAAAATCTTCATAGATTTATCAGAAAAGTAATACACTAAAGCAACGAGTCTCTAAACCAGTAGGTAGACCTGGGATAAAATAATAAGTAGTTATGAAGGAAATATTAAAGTCAAAGATGCTAAGCTACAAATCTGGAGAAACAGATTTGAAGATATCAAAATAAGTGATGGTGAAATTGTTGATGAATAATTTACATGTGTAAATGAGATTGTTAATAACATTAATCATTTTGGTGAGAAACTCTATGTCTCAATTATTATGGATAAGATAATGAGAAATTTTATAGATAGATTTGATCCAAAAGTTTCAGCTCTGGAAGACATAGAAGATCTATCATTGGATGAACTTCATAATATTCTCTTAATATATGAAATGATAAAAGTACCATCATTAAAAAATAAGTCAATAAATGATTTGGAATTTAAATTGATGATAAAGTTAAATCCAAAATCAAATAAAAACTATAATCAAGTGATTTATGGGATGAGGTATCTGAATAGGACTTCAATAAAATATCGAACTTTTTAAAAAGAATTTTCAAAAGGGGGATAAGGAAAATAAAAGGAAATCAGTTACTCAAATTTTTAAATTTACAAATTTGTGGTTATTTTTTGGTGATTTTCATAGGAAGAAGGCTGTTTACACTGTATCGGATGAGGATGATAAGAATTCCCAAAAAAGTAAGTGGAAGAAGCATAAGAAGGGGTTTACTTCCAAGAAGATAAATATGATGAAAAGAAAAATGGATGAATTTTAATCAACATGTTGTGATTTGGAGGATTGATGATCTTATGATATTCTTATGTGTCTTATAGTAAAAGAAAAGAAGTAAAAAGACACATTTTAAAGTGATGAACATTATGATATAAGTAAACTAGAATGGATTTTAATGGAAAATCTTGAAGATACACTTGTGGATAATATGAAACTAAAGAATGAAAAGAAAAGGATAAAGAAATAAATTGATAAGATAACTTTTGAAAATAATGAATTTTTGGAGAAAGTGAAAACACATCTTAATGAAATAATGGAATATAAGATGAAAATTACCAAGTTTGAAGTAATGTTGAATACTATTAAAGAATAATTGGCCGAAAAAGAAGATATTGAACAAAAATATTTATCACTTATTTAAGAGAATAAACAATAATATTGATGATAACTTAATTTTAGAAGATGGTGAATGATCTAAGTGAAAATCTTGTTGAGAAATAGGAATAATTATCTATGACACTATCAATGTGCCTTTATTCTCCAAAATGAGTTAAATGAAATGGGAGAAGACTTCACTAAGGAGGTTGAACTAAAAGGTGAATTATCAAAAGTGTCCGACAAGAAGGGTTTATAGAGACATGTTTTTTATACTCTTACTCAGTCTCAATGCATATCTATTATCTATAATAATGTAGTCTTAAAAGACAAGGATGAATCTAGCCTGACTAAAATAACTAATGAGAAAATATCTTCAAAAAAGGAAGAGTATACTAATTCAACTAGAAGGTTTCCTACCATGAAATAAACCTATACATGTGAAAATATAGAAACTACTATCATTAAAACATAACTACTATCATTATGGAAGCTCATGGTTTAACTTCTAATTATGGTGTTATGGAGTGTTTGTTAATAAAGATTATTCATGTTGGTATGACATTACATTACCAGGAATGAGTCATGATTCAAGTGGTACTAATGTTAAACAGATAGAAATAGATCATTATAATGAGAATCCTATGACCAAGACATCATATAAACTATCAACACATAAAAAAATTAATTCTTGAATGGAGTGTGCATTTCATGTGGTTAATAAGGTATTAAATATGAGAAATGTAGAGTTAACTTACAAAGTTATATTTCTCCACATGTAAATGTTAAGATAAGTAATATTGTGAAGAAATCTATAGTCACCAGGGAATTGCGTGAGAATCTCAAAAAAATAGGGAAATATTATAAGCATTACAACTCAAAAGTAAATAAATTAGTATTAATTGAATAATTTAAACATGATGATAATTCATCAAAAAATGTAGACTAGAAAATTCCAAGGAATGAAAAAAATTAGGCATGGAAAAAAATAGTGTATGAAAATTATACCATCTAAAGAAGAGAGAAGGAAAAATACGTGGAAGGAAAAAAGAAATGTCTATAGTAATGAAGAGGAAAATCCATCCACATCATAAGTGTAAACTAATGATGAAAAATTAATCATGAGTTCTGAGAGAACAGATAAATAAGTCTCATTCATATGTGAGTTTAAGAAGAAGAAGAATACCATATTAGAGGAGACTCCCTATCTTAAGTTTTCTTCTAAATACATTAGGGGCCACTCCATATTCCCTTAACATTTATATATTAACTAACTTGTCGAGAATTGAAGTAGAATAATTTTTAATCATAAAGAACATATCCTTCCATGATGATAAATGGAGTGCATCCCTTTAGGGGTAGAAACACTGAAACTGAGGTATGATCCTAACATTTGAACATATTCCTTAATTATTTCAAAATTATTCTCAAGGGGGAGTGATGGATCATGAAAAAAACAAGTTACATGGGGTGTAATATTTTTTGAACTTGAAGTTTTTTGATGTGTTTGTTAACATGTGTGAAAGATATGTCTTAAAAAACTTTCTTAGATATGACCTAAAATGAACAAGTTGAATGATTTTGAGGATAACATCATAGATAAACATTATTTAAGGATATATTTGATTATTTGGTGATATCACACTTATTTTATACCCCTGGTTATCCCATATATACTTATAGTTGACTAACTAAAAACTCATTGTTTAGTGAAAGAATGTGGTTCCATTTTTTAAGTTGAGATAAACCCTCCATTTAACCCTTGTATTTAATGTCAATAATGTGGAGAAAGATTTTTGAACACATATTGAGTTTTAAATATGTGAATAGGTATTGAAACAAATTCAAATGGGGGGGGGGGGGATTTGGGACCAATAGACTTGGATTTTATTTGTTTTAAATAAGGTTCCATATGTTTTGGAGAGTATAAGAAGTGAATAATAATGGATAATTAATATTCTCTATATAAATATGATGATTGTTGAGATTTTATTTAATAGAAAATACATGTGTTAATGTGGGAACATTATTTATTATAATGTTTGGAACAAGTATAAGGGCATGCAAAATACTGTTTATGTTGGATGAGGAATTTGAGGAGGGCTTGGTTTCATGAATAATATATTTAGATCTTTCTAAGAATTATTTCTATTTGTACGTACCAAGAAAAGTGTCCAACCACAATATCTAAGATCCATCTCAACCCCACATTGTTGGAGTAAGACCTCAACAATGTAGAGGAACTGGTTTACAAATCCTACATGGAAGAGAGAGACTGAGTGGGACACATTTAGCCTAGTAGGATTTGCAGTGAGTGTGCATGTGGATGGTCTAGGGTGCCAGTTGGATAGTGTGTGTCGGTGCGACCTGTGTGGCTTATGTGTCTTGTGTAGTAAGTTGTTTTTGATGAACCCCCAATATTTACTCGATATTTTAGTAGAAGAGATTGTATTATATGGGAGAGATAATCTGTGTGGAGAATCGATGTGGGATACAAGATAGTGGGGTACTATTCATGTGTTGATTATGTTATACAAATAATAGCCGTCACCCAATGAAATCTATCTTGAGGCATATGACCACCAAAATACCATCATCTAGAACCTTTGGGTTCATTAGGGAACTGTACCCCAATGTTCCTCATAACAATAGATATGATGATAAAACTAAGATTTCTTGTCTATTCCATGATAAGGAGAATGTTTCATAATAGTATCAACACCATGCATGCAATCCTCATCTTGCATGCATGTAGGTATCCAAAGAAGCTGATCTTTGACTGAATAAAATCATACGAGTTCATGGATTCTATTGAAAAAAACCATCTTCACGGTACCTTTTCTTTGATTGGGTTTGTTGAAAACGTTTTATGTTGTTGATAATGGTTCGTTGTCAATAGAGACATGAAGAGTTTTTATGAATATAAGAACTGATCATGCATATCATGAATGTATGAAGAGATCATGAATGTATAAAGAGATCATGAAATTCCCTTAAAGACTCCACATGATTGCTTGTGGAACTCACAGTGAGATCACGTGAATCACACATGATTTTCAGTGGGTCTCACTGTGAGATCATGTGATGTGTACATGATTTTTAGTTTATCTCATGAAGTGATCACATGAATTAGATGAAAAAAGGCCAGAAATGATCAATTCCTCTTATGTTTGTTCAAAATAACAAGACTGCATGATTATATTTTGATATCGTGATTAGATCACATGAAGTATGAGAAGGCAATGATGATATCCACATTACTGTATTTGGATATTTTGATGGGATTATGTGAAGCATTCATGATTGTTAATTGATCATGGGATGGGATCACACAACATGCTCAAAGAAAATACATATGAGCATGTGAAGTGCCAGTGGCATTTGGTAGGTGATAACATAAAGATATCACACAAAGTGTGTAGGGATGATTACTGAGGCATTGAAACAGATAGTTAACCATGATTTTTGTGGTTATGGAAGTGGATTTTGGATTATAAATACCCCATAACATTTCCTTAATAATTTAGAGAAGTTTCATAATGTGGTTTGATTTGAAGAAAAGTATTTCGCATGAGTTAAAGAAGGTCTTGTGCTATAATCACATGATCCATGTAATAAAAAGAAGGTTTCACGAAGGAATATCATGGAGATATCTCTTGAAGAAATCATGTGAAGTAAAGTATGCATAATTTTTGTGTGTGAATAGGTAAAACCATTAATTTCACACAAACCGAATACCCTTAAATGGTTCTCACACTAGAGTCATGTGATCCATTTGAATAGAATAAGGAACCATGAAGGGATGTCATAGACGGATCTAATGGAGGGGTATTGTAGAGGGGCCTCAAAAAGGATTCTTGCAAAGGGGTATCATGAAAGAGTCTCACAGAGAGGTCTCACAGAGCCATGTCATGGAGAGGTATTATTAAAGAGTCCTGCGTAGGGGATATACACTCCAAGAATAAAAGTATTTCACAAAGGTGGATTCCATCTCTTTGATAAAATAAGATCATAAAGGCACACACAAGTGTGAATCAAATCAGAACTGATTTTTATAAGATTATACCAGCGGATTAGTTCATTCACTTCATTAGAGAGAGTAGTGGTCTTTCAAAATTAGAATGGTTGTAAACCAGGAGTGACAATGATTCTTCACTGAACCTTGTAACAACAATGTGCTTTAGTGGATTTGGTACATCAACACATTGTATTTGTATGCTACTTGGAAATATCCCAATGAGGGATAAATAAGTAAAGTATCTATATTCTATTCACATTTTAATTACCATTTACTTTGTGTTATAGGAAGAAGAGAGAATAGATTTTCTTTTTAAAATGAGACAAGATCTAAGGAGATAGTTATTTTAATCTATCATACCCTAATTCATGCCCATCATTGGGTATTTAACCTAGTTAGTCTAACTACTTGTATTATTGAAAAGGGTTAAATTCAAATATTCTCTCTAAGAAGAAGTAATAGAAGTTTTTAATCAAAAATGGATTCCTATCTTCGATGGAAACAATATAAAACTATGAAATAATAGGATGCAACACTACTTCTAATAATTAGGAATGGATTTATTTATAGATACGATGCATTATATTTATACCAGTGTAGAAAATGAAGTTTTTTAGAAGTATACCTAATATAATATTGTTGGAACCTTTGTGAAATATTTTTTTTCATAATAAAAAATAATGTCAATCTAAAAATCCTATTAATTCATATATTAAGTTATATCTCAAGTTAATCATGTTAATAAATATTTATAAGTGAATAAATTATGTCACATAATATAATAAAATTCAATAAGTTAATAAACTATGAATATTTATGCTTTAATATGTTTACAAGTGTATATTTACATGTATTTATGAATGTCAGTTAATCTAAAAGTGTTTTTTGTAAGACAAACACTTTATAAGTTTTTAGAGTCCCTACCACCAATAGTTCAAAAGGAGTCACCATTGGTGGAATCACTGATGAGGACTCAATGATCGGAGAAGTCACTGATCGAAGAGGACACTAATGTTGGACTCACATATGGAAAAAAAGACTCACCGATGATCGGTCACACTGATAGTTTAAACAAAATGATTCAGTGATGGATGATTCACCGATGAATGAATCATCGATGTACGCCACACCAATGAATGAGTCCCCGATGGGAGAAACCCCAATAGTTCAAAATGAGTCACCTATGACGACTCACCGATGCTCGGATAGACCGATAACACAAAGGACTCACCGGTACCCTGAGTCATTCATCCTGATGGAAAAGTATCACCAATACATAGAGTCATCTGTGCTAACAGACCTATGATGATAGAGAAATTATGATAGACTAATGCCAATGAGTCATGAATACTTATGACTCACCGATAGTCATAAAAACTATCTTTATTTTATTAATTCAAATTTATATCTAACAGTCATATTTAGAAAATTATAGTTTCTGGCATTTTTTAATGTTTTCTATAAGACTATCAGTAGAGAGTATGAGGTACATGCAAGTGGGGAGATCATCATGCCTGCTGGACCTCGAAGTATAAAAGAATTACAAGATAGATCTGGCAGTAAGAGAGAGACATATGCTAAAAAGTAGAAAGAGAAGAAGAACTGCAAACTACTGCAACTCTCAAGATTATTTCAAAATCCAAAGAACACAAATATAGAGTGTAAGGGGTGATAAAAAAGAATAGAAAAACATGATGGGATACACTGAACAAAGGAGATGAACCTTTCACACATCTTGAAGTCAGAATACAGAGACTTCAATACTCTGTTTTGGAGATAACTTCCAGAAGAGGACTCAAACATCATTTCCACTACGTAAATTGAGTACAGATCTTCACTGCATAACACAACGAGACTTCTAAACCTATCTCTATATCTCATCTCTTTTGTGTTTATTTTCTTACGTTTTTGAGTAGTGTGTGTATCTATTTCTAACACATACACTGTATCATTGGAATAACTGGAGGATACTTGATATCATCAAAACCTCTCTCATTTTATCTTATTTATACCACGTAGAACAGTGGAAGAGGTCAAGTGTGACCTTCTTTTTTTTCCCATGAATAACTGTGGTAGAAGTCAAGTGTGACCTGGACAACCTTGTGTACTATTGTGAACCCTAATCCAGGGTGTGGATCAAACTGTTTATTAAATTAAACTACTTGGTGGTAAGTTATCACCAAGTGGAGTGTACAAAGTCTCAGCTTGATACTAAACCTATTGTTTATATCCTCTATGCCTTTTCCTTTTAGTTTTAGTCTGTGTTTATTACATTTTAAATAAAACTAAATTAAACTTTGGTAGTTAGTTTATCAAGTGTTTATAACTATTTTGAACCAGTAGGTTAGTTTCAAAAGTTATACTAATTATTAGATTAGTATAGCTAAGAACTAATCAATCTTCTAAGAAATTAATTGAACATTTAGATCTTTTATAAATTTACTACAAACTGACATAAATATATTTTTAATTAGGGTAAATTTTCAAACATCTAATTTTAACAGAAATCTTTATAGATACTCAATTCACCCCCTATTTAGTAATATACTCCAACCAATATTTTGTATCAAAGGAAATATAATTTTTTTTGTTTTCAAAGCCTTTTCAACTCATTTTTCAACTATGATTTTAGTTTTATTTCAAAGGTCTTAAAATTTATGTTATTTTTAAATTTTTATCTCTTTGAAATCTTTTTACGAATTATATCATGGAAAATAGATTAGAATGAGCTGATACTAATAGAACACCTTTTTTTAATGGAACAAACTATGCTCAGTGGAAGCTTAAAATGAAAATACATATAGAAAGTATGGGATTTGAAATCTGGACTACTATTGAAAGTAAATATGCAATTCCTAAAACTGCTAGAAACACTTGGGATGAAGCTACCCAGACTTCTTATAACAATAAATATAAAGATATGAATTATCTATACTGTGCACTAGGAGATGAAGAGTTTAATTGTATTTTTTTCTTTTAAAGATTCCCATGAGATTTGGTAAACTTTTTCTTTTTCTCATGAGGGAACGTATAATGTGAAGGAAATGAGATTAAATACTTATACTATTAAATATGATAATTTTAGAATTAATCCTGATGAATCTATTTCTAATATGTATCTCAGGTTCAATAAAATTTTCAATACCATGATTTATTTATGAAGAGTTTTCACAGTATAGGAATAGATTATAAGGATTCTGTGATTCTTACCAGATAGATGGCAGGGGACATATGTATCTATTAGATAATCATGTGACATTGATAAGATTCTAGTGAAGGAATTGATTATAAAATTATTGATGTATGAAGAGTAACTCAACGTAAATAAAGAAGAGGATGAACCAAAAAGAAAATATATAGCCTTCAAGACTGCCACTTCCAAAAGAAAAGACAAAGAGAAAGTTCATGCTACTGTTAGGAAAACGAGTAGTGAAGAATTAACTTCAGACAGTGATGATGAAATAGCCCAGCTGCCCAGAAGATTCAAGAAATTTTATTGGAAAAAGAAGTTTTTCAGAAATCCAAATTAAAAGGAAAGTATGCCAACATGGGAAATTGGAAAAATGATTAGAAGAGAAATGATAAATCAGAAGAAATAGTCTATTAAGAATGTAAGATGAAATGACATGTAAAGGATGACTGTACCAAGATCAAATACAAAAATAAGTATGACAATAAGGAAAAAAAGTATAAGAAATCAATGAAGGTCACATGGAGTGCCTCTGAGGACCGGTCTAGTGAATATTCTTCTTATCATAATGAGAAAGATG
The DNA here is from genome assembly GCA_963277665.1 of Viscum album. NCBI lineage: Eukaryota > Viridiplantae > Streptophyta > Magnoliopsida > Santalales > Viscaceae > Viscum > Viscum album. The sequence continues at coordinate 141,670,906 of OY728156.1, read as the reverse complement.
ACATGGAGAATATGTGTTTTATGACAAACAAATCTGAGGTAACCTTAGACTCTCCTGCACACAATTATTATTATTCTGAAAATGATAGTGAGTCTGAAAATAAGACAAGTGAAGAATTATTTTAGTATTATAACATGATGAAAGAGATATGTAATGAGCACAAAGATAAATATAAATCTTTAAATAAACAACATGATCTTACTTTAACTATTAAATCTAAACTTACTACTGAAAAAGAAAATAATGCTCAATTGATCAATGAAAAAAATGAGTTAAAATTTTCTAATGAGCAATTAAAGAAGGATCTTGAAAAGTTTACCAATGGTAAAAACAAACTTAATAAAATTCTAGGTAAAAATTATCTCATCAGTACACTTCTAGAATAGGATATCAACCAAGATAATGGAACTTATCAAAAACACATTTTATGACCAAGACTGGAAAATCTGCTTCTTTCTTTAAAAACAAGAATTTTACTACAGGTTTCAGTTCCAAAAAGTCCTTTACTACATCAATCTTTTCAGGAAAAAATAATTTTTAATTTTCAAACACTTTATATTCTACATATAGAAAACCCATAAGACAACTGTGGGATCCTAAAGATTTTATTACTGATGTTTCTAGACCCAGACAAATATGGGTACCAAAATCGTTTCTTGGATAAACTGTTTTGCTGGTAAACTTTATAAAGAGTTCCTATAGAAATATGTGGTACTTGGACAGTGGTTGTTCAATATACTTTAAATGAGACTACTCAATATTCAAAATTCTTATCAAGATTTATGCTAGACATGTCACATTTGGTGACAATGTGAAAGGAAAAAACATCGGCCAATGCCATATTGCTAACCCTAACTCTATTTCAATCTCAAAAGTACTTTATGTTGATAGAATAAAGTATAACCTACTTAGTATATCTCAATTGTGTGATGATGGATTCAATGTAAAATTCAAATATGATTCATGTCATGTTTTTGATGCCAAGAATAACATAGTATTTACTACTCTTAGAAATGATAATGTGTATGCTATAAATTTAGACACACTAGTATCACAAAATGTTTCTTGTCTAAGTGCCTTTCACATAGAGTCTTGGATATAGAAATGAAGAATATGAAATTTCAATATACACTCCCTTAAGAAGTTGACTAGAATAGGTTTAGTTAAAGACCTTCCTAAATTAGAGTTTCCAGACAATAAGGTGTGAAATTCTTATCCAAAGGCAAAGCAACATAAAATCTCTTTCAAACCAAATAAAGAAGTAACTATTTCTCAACCTCTCGATTTGATTCATATGGATTTTTTTATACCATATAGAGTTTTATGTCTCAATGGGAATCACTATGTTTATGTTCTTGTAGACTACTTTTCTAGGTATACTTAGACATTTTTATTACCTCACAAAAGTGAAGCTTGCTCACATTTTACAAAGTATTATAGGACTGTAGAAAATCTTAGTGTACTTAAAATTTAATCCTTAATAAGTGACCATGGTCATGAGTATGAAAATAAATACATTGAGTCTTTTTTCTCACAAAATGGATATAGGAACAACTTCTCCACCCCTATTACACCTCAATAAAATGGAGTAATAGAAAAAGAAATACAACCCTACAGGAAATTTCATGAACTATGCTTAGTGAATATGACATACTGATTTATTTTTGGGATGAAGCTATTAATACAACTTGTTGCATAATAAAAAGAGTCTTAATTAGACCAATACTTAGGAAAACTCCTTATAAGTTGTGAAATAATAGGAAACCCAAGGTAAGTTATTTAAAAGTGTTTGGATGTGAAGTTTATATTCTAAACAATAAATAAAATGTAGATAAATTTTTATCCAAAAGTGATGAAGGAATATTTCTTCTATATTATACATCAAGAAAATATTATATAGTCTTTAATAAGAAAACCAAATATGTGGAAGAATCTGTACATGTAAAGTTTAATGAAACAGATACACATGAGCCTAAAAACTCACTAGAGAATATTGAAAAGGATATTTCCAATCTAAACATTAATGTGAAACCCTCAAATAATACTGTAATGGAATCTGTGAAAACTTTCTTTTCTGTGAATTTTTCATAATCTAGCCATAATTAACCAGAACAAAATGATGAACCTAAAATAACTAGTATTACCATTACTAGACCAACCGGAACCCTTAAAAACCACCTTTTAGATGTTTTTATTGGAGATTTAGAAAGAGGAAGAAAAATTAGATCTTATTTAAGAAATTAGGTTGGAAATAAAGCATTCTCGTCAAAAATTTATCATAAATATATCACTGATGCAATAAATGATGAATTTTGGGGGATAGATATGTAAGAATAGCTTAATCTGTTTGAAAGAAATAAAGTCTAGAAGCTTTTTGATAGACCAAAATATATGTTGACCATAGTAACTAAATGGGTGTTTAGAAATAATGTGGATGAAACTAGAAATATATTTAGAAACAAAGCTCAATTGGTTTCACAAGGGTATAATCAAGAAGAAGGAATTGATTATGAAGAGACGTTTTCAATAGTAGCTTGTCTTGAAGCCATTAGAATATTTCTTACATATACAGCACACTTGGATTTTAAACATTATCAAATGGATTGCAAAAGTTCATTTTCAAATGGTTATATAATAGAGTATGTTTTTGTTGAACAACCCCTAGGTTTTACAAATCCACATTTTTCAAATCAAGTTTTTAAATTATCTAAAGCATTATATGGTTTGAAATAAGATCCAAGAGCTTGGTATGAAATATTAAGTAATATTTTATTTCTAATGATTTTACAAAAGGATTTGTAGATCCAACTTTTTTTATAAAAATAATTTCTAAATAATTTTTAATATCCAAAATATATATATATGATATTATATTTGGATCTTCTAAAAATTTATTACGCAATTATTTTTCAAAAATGATGCAAAGTGAATTTGAAATGAGTTTGATGGGTGAACTTAAATATTTTCTTAGATTTTAAAATATTTCAAAATAAAGAAGGTATTATTATAAATCAAAGTAAATATAATAAAGATATTCTGAAAATATATGGTTTTTATTGTATTAAGAGTAGTGAAACACTTATGAGTTCTACATGTAAGTTAGATCTTTATGAAAATGGAAAATCCATTGATGAAACAGCTTACAGAGGAATGATTAAGAGTTTATTGTACGTACCTTCTAGTAGGACATATATTATGTTTAGTGTGTGTATGTGTGCAATATTTCAAGAAAACCCAAAAGAGTCACATTTAAATACTGTTAAAAGAGTTTTCAAATACCTAAAATATAAAACTAATTTAGGATTGTTTAACCCTTGAGGAAAAACTTTTGATTTGGTTAGTTATTCAGATGCTAACTTTGGTGGATTTAAGTTAGATTGGAAGAGTACCTCTAGAACATGTCACTTTTTTAGAAAGTTTCTAATATCATTGTTTAGTAAAAATAAAAATTCAGTGGAATTATCAACTTCTAAAGCAGAGTACATTTCTACTATTAGTTGCTATACAAAAATATTATGGATGAAACACACTTTATTAAACTATGGATTTAAATTCAGACATATCCTTATAAACTGTGATAATACAAGTGCTATTAACATCTCTAAAAATACAATTTCTCATTCCAAAATAAAACATATTGATGTAAGACATCAATTTTTGAGAGATAATTATCAAAAAGGTGATATAACTCTTGAGTTTATTGGTACTGAGAATTCACATGCTGACATATTCACCAAACCCTTAAACTCTAAGAGAATAAACTACATCATAAATGAACTAGGAATGATAAATCTCTAAATACATTCCAGTATTTTCTATTAAGAAAATTCGATGTATCTATCAAACCGATCATGTGAAACTGATCAGTCAAACAGATCAGGTGAAACCGATCTTGTCAAACCGATCAGGTGAAACTCATCTTTCAAACTAATCATGTGAAATCAATTTGTCAAAATGATCAGCTGAAAATGATCTACCAAACTGATTAGGTGAAATAAATCTCTCAAACTGATCATGTGAAACCAATCTATTGAACTGATCAGGTGAAACTGATCTCTCAAACCGATCAGGTGAAACTGATCTGTCAAACCGTTCATGTGAAACTGATCATGTGAAACTGATCCTATTTAGCCGATCATGTGAAACTAATTCTACAATATTGATCATGTGAAAAAGATGCCTTCAAAGACCATTTTTTAAATCTATCTATTTTAAGTGAAAAGACATGGTTTTGATTTCTTTTTACCGATTTTCTATTTTCTGTTTTTATGATTTACAATCCATGAATGATAAAATAAATTCAATCCACTTTAACATTTCACCTCCCTCACTTCCTTTAAACCTTCTACCCTTCAACACTCTACCTTTATACCCACGACCTTTCGACACCCTTTGAACCTGAACTTTTATAAATGGCAAGGATGTGGCATGAAAATTAATGACTGAGTCTGTCACCATTAGCTAAGCATCAGAAGATTGAATCTAGTGGTACTACAAGTTATAGGAAGCCAGGTTTGGGAAGCCGAGTAGTAGATGCTGTGAAAGAAGTGTCTTTTGAATGGATTTTGTCAAGTGATTCTCTTTTGATGACAGTTATGGAATATCAAGGTTGGATTAGTTAGTTTTTGAATAATGAGAGGCCATTTTATCCCTAGATGGTACACAAATTCTATCTCAACTTGAAGATATTTCTGGAAGGAACTGAGGAAGCAAGGATGAATTCTATTATGAAGGGGTTTTTTTTTCTTTTTCATCAAAGGAATGAGATGAATGTTTGGAAATGACTCATGAGGGAATCTGTGCTAACTACCAGGGTAACATTACACCATCCCCAAACTTATTTTCATATGAGAATGCTTTAAAGTATTTGAATAGAAATGAAGAATCGAGGAGAGATACTTCCACTAAGTTGGAAGGAGAGGCAGGATTACTCTTTAATTTCATTCAACATCAAATCTTCCTAAGAAAGGGAGACTTTTCTGTTGTGAAATATCAGGATGTCTTCCTGATTGTTTTTGAAGAATGGGATAATGGTGAACCTATGTAGGTATATGATGGTACATATTTCTGACATGATGAAACCCTCCAATAAGGAAACTTATTTTCTCTATCCTAGAATTATTTCAAAAATTCCGAGGAAGCTAGGTTGTGTAGAGGATGGATATGAAGTGATCACGGCATGGAATGGATTCTGCCTTGACAAAGAAATTTTCAAGAGGATGAAGATTTTATGGAACCCATGTAAGAGATGGTGGGTAGGATATGAGGAAAGATTGTACGAAAATTACTATCATGTTGACCATCCTACCAGACCAAAGGATCAAGATGATCCATACCTAAAACCAAGTTAAGAAGTTGTTTATTTAGAAGAGTAAGTTGAGGATGAGCTACCAAGGGAATAATGGTGTCTTATAGATGGTAGGAGTACCTCATATTTCTGAGAGCCCAAAGGATATGTCTTATGGACCTTCTAGTCCACCGTTGGAACTACCCTCTAGGGAACCTTTGCTAGATGATGAGGATGAAGAAGAGATAGAGGTCACTAGAGTGGAATTCTATGTAAGTAAGTATGCAGATGATGATGATGATGAGGAAGGTAATGATGAGCATTTCAGTGATTCATTAAAAGTGGTTCAACAAGTAGTAGACATATCAAGTGAGGAATCTATGTATGGAGCTGATGGACAGGGTGATGCTGATCCTGTTGAACGTGATACTGATATAGATGGTGTTAAAGATACTGGTGATGAAGTCAGGCATGACCATCCCACTAATGAAGACCAATGCATCATTCAAAAGATAAATGAAATTATGGATGGAGGCTAAGAGGAAGAGGCTGAGGATCATATTGAACCTATTCCTTAGGTTGATGAAGTGCCTGGAGTAGCTGAAGTGGCTGGAGTGCAAGCACAAGCTCATGTTCTATTGGTACCCGTACCTAGAAATATTATTTTGGCTAGAGGACAAGAAGAAGAAGATGATGAAGATGAGATTTTTCCTGATCCTCAAGGAAGAAGAGTCACGATTAACACTGTAGATCCCTGAGACTAGACATGTTCGGGTGAGTGGAATAGGAATCCAAGGCTCTTTCTATTTGGGATGGATTATGAATCAGATGAGGAGATGATGTCTCCTCCTCCTGCTACACAAGATCAAGCTAAACCAGAACCTTTTCGACCTACCTCACCAATAGTACCTCCTGCAGATGAGCCATTTTTACCACCATTTCATGGTGACTATGTCCATAAGGTTGATTTAGAGAAATTAAAAGCTGATATCTATGAGTTAGTGAGAGCCTCCATTGGAGCCAGAAGTGAAGCTTCTACTTCCATGAGATTTTCAGAAGAAGATTCTTCTAGAATTGCAAGAATAGTGATTCAAGTGATTCATTTTAATCTCATCACTATAGCCAATATAGTCATTAGAAAAAAAATACTATTTTGAGAGAGTAAGTGAAGAGGATGAGTAATGAGTTGAACTCTCTAACCATTGATTTAAAGACCTATTTTTGTGGTGTGATGGAGGTTCATAGGAACTTACTTACACATCTACTAAGTGTATATTTGAAGAAATTGAAGGAGGAACTTGGGAAAATGATCTCTAGTTCATCTAGTTATAAAAGGAAGTCAGGCTGCTGCTATTGATATGGAGTCTCTTAAGGATGTTATGAGGGAAGAACTCAATGGTATTCAGAGTGATTCTGATAAGGAAACTCTTGCCAAGGTGCTCAAGAATACTAATCCTATTTAAAACATGGTAAGGTAGTGCACTAATGAATCCTATACTACTCAGAAAGAAATTAGAGGCAAGGTGGATAAGTACTTCTCTAAAAACTATATAAAGTATGATTTGATCAACAACTTCAAGTACCTAGCCGAAAATATGAAGATCCTTATAGTAATAGAAGCCTTCAAAAAGAAAGTGGCATAATTGAAGGAGTTTAATCCTCTCCTGGATAAGTTCATGGAGAACAATGATGAATTTGAGAAGGCTATTCAATATGGGGGTGAAGTCATTAATGATTTCATCAAGCTTCTAAAGCCATAATTGCATGTCCAGGCTGAAGCAATAGTGGTTCCACCTGCTACTTCCATTAGACCTAGTTATCATCCTTCTTCTCAGATGAATTTATCTTAAGCCCTATCTCAGATTTGACCAGTGATTTAAGAGAAACTTCAAAGTCATGTTCTCTCAGAAAGAAGACCCAACCTTGTATCCAATGTTCCTCTAGGTGTTTCCTTTCCTGATGTTGTCATTCGATCAACCCCTCTTACATCTAAAAAACAACCTCTTGTACCACCAATTGATCCTTCAGATAAAGGAAAATCACCTCAAACATTAAATACTTAGTTGTGTATTTTTATTTGATAGGGATTTGTACTTTAATTTTGACGATTTTAGCTTTTGAACCTTAATGACAATCCTTTTTTCCTTCAATATGTTTCTAATTTTCATTGTGTTATTTTTCATTATTATTTATCCTTATTTTAACCTTTTTTCTAATCCCAAATGTGGGAAAATTTATAGGCATAAATTCTTAATCTAAGGGGGAGAAACTATGTCATAGGTAACATGGAATATACTTAAAATTATATATATATATATATATATATATATATCACCTTTGATACAAACTGCTCTAATACAAATATGGATCAGGACAATTATAATATAAAGTCATCTTCTACATATATTATATAATTATTATGATACAATAATTGAGGGGGAGTATTATAAGGAAGGACCTTATGGTGTATTTACAATTCATATTTACTACTGGAATGCTAAGTCAAGTAATTTTTTGTCCTTAACATTTTTTCTAACTCATTAATGCCATAAATTGTGATTATCAAAAATGGGGAAATTGTTGCAACCTTTGTGAAATATTTGGTTTCATAATCACAAATCATACCAATCTATAAATCCTATTAATTCATATATTAAGTAATATCTCAAGTTAATCATGTCAATAAATATTTATAATTGAATAAATTATGTCCCATAATATAATATAGTTCAATAAGTCAATAAACTACAAATATTTATCCTTAAATATGTTTAAAAGTGTATATTTTAATGTATTTTTGAATTTCACTTAATCTGGAAGTGTTCTATATTAGATAGAAACTTTATAAGTTTTTCAGAGTTGATGACATCGATAGTTGAAAAGGAGTCACCGTTGGTGGACTCACTGATGTGGACTCACCGATCGAAGAAGTCACCGATCGAAGAATACACCCATGCTAGACTCACTGATAGAACAAATGACTCGCCGATGGATGAGTCACCGATGATCGGTCGCACCGTTAGTTTAAATAGCAGACTAATGAATGAGTCACCAATGGATGACTCACCGATGAACGACTCACCGATGGATGTCATACTGATGAATGATTTATAGATTGGAAACACACCAATAGTTTAAAATGAGTCACCTATGATGACTCATTGATGCCCATACAGACCGATAGCATAAAGGAATCACAGATACCCTCAGTCACTGATACCGATGGAAAATACTCACTAATACATGGAGTCGCCAATGTTGACAGACTGATCCTGAAAGACTAATGATGATAGACCAATGCCAATGAGTCACCGATACTTATGACTCACTGATAGTCATAAAAACTATCTTTATTTTATTAATTCAAATTTATATCTAACTGTAATATTTATAAAAATTAATGTTTCAAACATTATTTAATGTTTTCTGTAGGACTATCAATAGACAATACGAGGTATATGCACATGGGGAGATATTCAAGTCTACTTGACCTCGAAGTATAAAAGAATTACAAGCTAGATCCTACAGCAAGAGAGATACATATACTGAAAAGTAGAAAGAGTAGAAGAACTGAAAACTAATGCAACTATCCAGCTTACATCAAAATACCAAGAACTCAAAGCTAGATCATATGTGGAGATCAACAAGATAAGAAAAACCTACTGGGGTACACTGAACAAAGGAGATGAACCATTCACACATCTATAAGTCAGACTACAGAGACTTTGGTACTCTGTTTTGGAGAAAACATCCAAAGGATGATTGAAATATCATTTTCATTACATCTATCAAGTCCATAACTTCACTACATAACACATAGATACTTCTAAACCTCTCTCTACATCTTAGATCTATTGTGTTTATTTTGTTACATTTTTGAGTAGTGTGTGTATATGTTTCTATTACATACACTGTCTCCTGAGCATAATTGGAGGAAACTTGATATCCTCAAAATCTTTATTATTTTATCTTTTGTATCCCACGTAGAATAGTGTAAGTGGTCAAGTGTGACCTGCTTGTTGTTTTTCCCAAAAATAACTATGGTCGATGTCAAGTGTGACCTATAAAACCTTGTGCACTATTGTGAACCCTGATCAAGGGTGTGGATCAAATTTTTTATTAAATTAAACTATTTGGTGGTAGGTGATCCCCAAGTGGATAGGACTAAGTCTCAGCTTGATACTAAAACTCTTGTTTATATCCTCTGTGCCTTTTCCTTTATGTTTTAATCTATGTTTATTACATTTTACATAAAACTAAATTGAACTTTGATAGTTAGTTTAGAAAGTGTTTATAACTATTTTGAACCCGTAGGATAGTTTCAAAAGTTAAACTAATCTTTATATTTTTATAGATGATAACTAATCAATCTTATGATAAATTAATTGAACATTTTGGTCTTTTATAAATTCACTACAAAATAACTTTTATTATATTTTTAATTTGGGGAAATTTTCAAAGAACCAATTTTAACACAAATTTTTATAGATAATCAATTCACCCCCTCTTGAGTAATCTAATCTGACTAATAAATATCATGATAATTGTAAAGGAATCAATTTATTTGTAGTATCTTTATCTAACATAATCTTAAAGAAGGTGATGACTTGTAAATCATCACATACCATGTGGGAAAATTTACTAAATATATATGAAGGTGACTTCAAATTATAAGAAGCTAAACTGAAGGTTATGTAGAATAAATATGAGGATTTAATAATTCAAAACAATGATTATGTAGATTCATTTTTTACTGTGTGAATGTTATCATGGAAGACATGCGTGGTCTCAGAGAAATTCTGAAACATGTAAAGATCATTAAGTTCCTCTTAAAAATATTTCTACACTAGTTCAATATGAAAGTATCTATACTAGAAGATATAGATCTAAAGTATCTAAAATTGGATTGATTACATTGTAATATTGTCACATAAAAGATGAGAAATGAGGATAATGAGTCTATAAAAAAGGAAAGTCTATAGAGGTGGAATTAAAAACCATGAAGAAGCTCACTATATAATATGTATAGGAAAAAGACATTGTAGATTGGGTTATGTAATTTATTTCCTCAATAATAAAATTGGGATAAGGAATGCTTAAATGGAAAAATCCTCTTGCATGCTTTCATTGGGGATATGTTAGACATCTTATAGCATAGTTTTCCAAAAAGTTTTATGATGATGATGAGGATGATGACAAAACTCACAAGAATAATCTGTCAGTTAGTGTGAAAGGTAAGAAAAATACTAAGTGAAATTTAATCAAATATAAGAATATAATTTCATAAGTAAATGATATTTTAGAAGAATATGTGGAAGAAGAGATAGAAGACTGTAAGGATCATGAAGAAGATGATATGGTGGATGTTATGGGTAATTCTTAGTCAGGGGAATAAATCCAAAATGATGAAGGATAATTCAAAGGAAGATTTAACCTTAATGTTGAATTAGAATATACAATTTGAGAGATAATTTTTGGAGATAAAAAATAATGATATACAATATGGTGTTTTTGGATGGAAAACTCTATATGTAGCAGTAGAAAAAAGGGTTTTCTATGCTAAAGTATAAAATTGAAAAGCTCATATATTAAAAGATAGATAGCTTAGAGAAATTCATGAAGTTCAAACTCAAGTTTTTAAAATAGACCATTTTTATTGATAGTATAAATAACATAATAAAATGTTGAGTTAAAAATATCTAATAACTTGAGGGGGAATTTTTTGGCCTATAGAGAAAGTTAAAAGATTAAGAGAAAGTATTGAACCTTAATATGATTTTGGGAAAGTAGGTAACACAGGTGATAGGAAAATTTAAATTATAGTCTAGATGTCCATAAAAATAGTCAAAGAAATGTATAGAGAAGAAAATGACACATCATAATGACTTTTCTAGTATGGGTATTGATTATAAATAGAAATAAGTAATGGTTGATATCAAAACACAAGAAACCAATCTAGGGTTGAATATTTAATTGGGTATAAATAAAAATAAAAATATTCAGAGATCCCGTGGGAAAATAAGTGGTGTAGTAATGATGAAAAATAATACACCTCATATTAGCTGTTATTGATGAGGAAATATGTGTCATTCTCAAAATATCTGTTCTATAGCTAAGAGGATTCGATGGGCATAAGAGAAATTGAGTTAACCAAACAGAGTTCAGTATCCCAAGAATTATTTTTATGGAAATTGTTTTTTATGTGGAGGATTTGTACACATGGATAGAGATTTCTCATTGATAATGTAAAGGAATGTACTAAATTTGACCCAAAGTGGTTGTATGCAGTAGCTCAAGGGATCTTTAAATGAGCTATAAAAATAAAATCAATTTTCAACTTTTCATGATAAGGTTTAACCATCATACATTTGGTATGGTCATGAATATCCATCAACATCAATTATGAAGTCAAATAAATGGGTCAGAAATAAAAAAGATGCACATGTTTTGGTTACAAATATTTCCTTTGAAGTAGTAGATCACTGGAACATGTATTATTAATAGTAGATTCACCTCCCATATGATGAGGAAAAAATGGTTATAGGAATTAGGTGTGAAAATGGAGGTGTCATAATATTTAAAAATGATGAAGGCCTGAAGATTATTGGTTTAGGAAAATCCAATTTTGTCAGAAAATACATAAGGCATGAAGATGTCTTGGTTGTTGAAGGTGTTAGTCACAATGTTATAAGTGTTAGTTAATCATGTAACTCAAAAAAATTTATATGATTTACCGAGAATATGTGTATCATCATTGGGAAATATTGTACAATTGTTTTTAATGGAAATAATACAAATGGAAATATTTATCTTGTTAGTGGAGAAGAAGACTTGTGCTTTATGTCCAAGGAAGAAGAGAATATGATGTGACATAAACGTCTTGGTCATTTGAGCTAAACATCCTTGGAATATCTAGTAAAATGTGATGCTAATTTGATATCTCTCTAAGTTATGACATGATCATACTCATACGTGTAATGATTGGAAACAAAATAAGATTATTCAGAAGATGTATAAGTACAAATATCAAAGGTCAAAAATAGTTCTTGAACTTGTTCATAATGATGTATGTAGACCTATTTAACCAAGATATATTAATGTAGATAAATATTATATCCTTTTTCATTGATTATTTCAGCATAATTTCATGAGTTTTTATTATCATCCATAAGTTTTAGGTGGCTAGTTACATAACAAGCTATTAGTGGGACGTTGAAAACATTCTAGATAACAAAATTTAGAAGTTTCGATCTGATAATGGAACAATGTTCACAAATAGAAAACTGTAATATTATTTCATGAAACATGTGATAAGGCACCAAGTTTCAGTAGTAAGAACTCTATAGAAAAATGGAGTGGTTGAGAGAAGAAACAGGATTATTAAAAACAAGGAAAAAATGACACTCATCAAGAATAACCTTATGTATAAGTTTTGTAAAGAACCAGTGTTTCCATTGGTGTATATTTACAATAGATCCTTATTGTGTCTAAATTAAGAGAATACTCCATATGAGATTTGGTATTGAAAGAAGTAGAAATTGAAGTACTCTTGAATATTTGGATGTAAATGTTTCATTATTTATAAGGATAAATATAGAATTTATGGATCCCATAGATATTAAGGGATATTTTTTTGGTCACTTAGGAAAAATAAAATCATATAAATTCTTTAATAAGTATTTGGGAAAATTATCTAATAGAAATTATGTTTTTGTATTGGAAAATGAGTAGAATATTTAACAAATTAATAAAAAGTATCGAGAGGATAGTTATGAAGAGGTGATAAGCTTAGGGGGAGTGAAAATACCTAAAGAAGACCCAAAAAATATTCACATGATGATTATAATAAAATTATTTCAAACCAAAGAGCTGATAATAAATCAATAGGTAGAATATAATTAGGGATCAGACAACACTAGTATAGAAAATGAATATCAAGACTCTATAGAAAACATCTTTTTTTAACATAGGTAGAGATGATGTTTTTTGAAGAAGATTCAAGTGATTAAAATTGGGGTCAAGTGATGAATAAAGAGCTTGACCAAATAAAAAATAATCAAATGTGGGATATTATTTCACAACTGAAAGACTAGAATGTCACTATGAAAAAAATGGATTTTTCACAACAAGATGAAAAAAGTTGATATAATAATTCAAACCAAAGCATGACTTGTGTACAAGTGTTACTCCTAGATTGAGGGTATTGATGTTTATTATACATTTACACCTATTTTAAGTCTTGATAAAATTCAATTATTCTTGTCCATATCATTTTAAAGGAAATGAAATGTTTTCCATATGGATATAAAGTCAACATTTCTGAATGGGGTTATGGAATAAGAAGTATATATTGAAGATACATATGGTTTTCTTATTCATTAATATGAGAACAATTTTCTTTAGTTTAAAAGGTTCTATATAGGTTGAAGAAGGTACCAATATCATGATATTAATTACATGATCAGTATTTGAAGAATATCAGTTTTCAGTATAATGGAGTTGATTATAATAATTATGTCAATAAAAATAGAATTCAAAGGATTATGGTGATGGTATATTCCAATGACATAATCTTTGTTGAATCAAATGAATTGTAGTGTAAACAATTTGAATAATTCATGAAAAGGGAATTATAAATTTCAATGATTGGAGATATAAAAATTTTCCTTGATTTATAAGCATCACAAGGAATATATGAAACATTTATTTCTCCATAAAAATTTTAGTAGGAGGTTCTGAGAATATATGGAATGTAAAATTCCAAATATATTAAAACTCTTATTTCCACTCAGATGAAATTGTCAAAGGATGATGAAGGAAAAAAGTCAATATCACAGAATACAGGTAGATCATTACCGGTCTATTGTACTTAATAGTGACACAATCTGATATTGTTTTTTCTACATTCCAAGAAGAATGGTATCAAATTAATACAAATTAATCCACTTACTTACTATAAAAATAACAATTAGGTATATTAAAGGCATGATGGGTTAATGTTTAATGTACAATGAAAAATCTTAGTAAGAATAATTGGGTTTTACAGGTGTAGATTGTTCAAGTTCAGTAGAGGATCAAAAGTCAATATCAGGTAGTGAATCCAATCTTGGTGGAAGACATATTTCGTGACTAATAAAGAAAAAATATTTCATTTATTTGAGCATTTTAGAATATGAATACATCAAAGATACACAAGATTACATGTAGTTACTATGGATACAGAAAGAAATTGAAGATATGGGAGATAAATTGAAGTATCCTATTAGAATTCATTATGATAATATAAGTTATATATACCTTAGAAAAAATAGTCCATCACTCAAAGAAAAATAACAAAGAAATTAAATATCACTTTATCTAGGAGAAAGTGGATCATGGCCTTGTGAAGTTGGATTATGTGCCAACTGAACTATAGGTTGCATGAATCCTAATGGAGGACCTAACCAAATAAGTGTTTTAATGACATCGATTGTGTCTTAAAATTCAATAGACTCCCCAAACTTGAATAGTTTGAATGTGAGAACCCCTCTCCATGATGCATGGTGTTTTTTCCACTATGTACAAAGATATTTTTTCTTTACCATATTGAAGACCATAAAGGAGTGAGCTTTGGGATCATTGATAAAGAGGGAGAAAATGTCTTAATCAAGAAAGGGGAGAAGCTGATAAGGGGAGTAGTAAAACAAGGGGAGTTTTAAATATGATGATTCTAAAAATATTCTATCAATGAATACGAATCATGAACAAGAGTAATGAGTTCATGATGCTATATTTTTTAACAAAAAGTGATCACGAGGGCTTGGCGCATTTTATCTTTTGGTCTTGAGAAGGTTTTCAGTGGAAGGTCTGAGAATGATGTGATTCATTGATTAAATTTGCATGATAATCTTTTTTAACACACTAGGATTGACTTATGTGGGATTACAGTACATGTTAAGGAAGTCCTTGATAACTATTTTGGATTGAAAAAAGAAAATGGTTTCCATTTCAATAAATTGTTATCAAGTTGGTTCTTGAATTTTGTAAGTGTTTTCAACAAACCCAAATCATTAGATTATTGGAAAAAAAACACTATTGATAGAGATTTTTTGATGAATTTATTTTTTGAAAAGGTTTGATATTATTGATGAAGAATGGTTTTCAAAGGAGGAATGATGATTTTGAATGAATATCAGAATTGATCAACTAGATTATGAAGAGATAATGTGAAACACCTAAAGACACTGCCTGATTGTTAGGGGATCTCGCAGTGAGATCACACAAAGCACACATGATTGATAGTGGATATAGTGGTGAGATCATGAGATGTGAAAATGATTTTCAGTTGATACCCAAAGAGATCAGAAGAATTTCATAAAAAGAGTTTGGTAATGAAAAGTTATTCTTATAGTCAGTATAAATCAAATGAGTACATGATTGTCTTTAGATCTCATAATGGGATCAAATGACGTGCTAGAAGACAATGATGTTGACTGCATGATTTTATTTAGATCTCGGGATGGAATCATGTGAAGCATGAATTATTTTCAATTGATCATATGATGGGATCAGATGATATACTCAAAGACAATTTAAGTGATCATGTGAAGTGCTTGTGACATGTGGAAAGTGATCATGTAGAGTGATCACATGAAGCGAATAAGTTTGATTATTGAGGAAGTGGAATGGATGGATAACCATAATTTTCAATGTTATGGCTGTTTATTTATGCCTATAAATACCCCTAACCATTAATTAAAAAGTTATAGAAGTTTTCTTAAGTGGTTTGATTTGAAGACAAGTATTTTTTATGAGTTGAAGAAGGTATTGCGCCAGAATCATGTGATCGATGTAATAAGAAGAATGTCTATCAAAGAAATCTCAAAGATAGATCTCATGAAGGAATCATGTGAAATGAAGTATGCAGAGGGTGTTTGTGTGAATATGTATACCCATTGATATCAGATGAACCATGTAACCTAAAAATAGTCTCACTCTAGAGTCACACGATCCACATGAACAAAATAAGAACTCATAAAGGGATCTCATAGAGGGGTCTCGTGGAGGGGTCTTATAGAAGGCTATCATAGAGGGGTTTAACTGAGGGGTCTCATAGAGAGGTATTATATGGAGGTCTCATGGAGAAGTCTCTATCACAACCTCACCTACCGAGGTCACACCCATGAATACCCTAATCCTGCCTCCAATAGGACAAGAGATGGAAACCGAAGTTAGGTAGGCATATCCCACAAATGGGTAGAATTATCCTAAAGTATGTGTACACACACAAACATATCTAAGCCCACATAGTCCTGAAATATAAAACAATTGAAACAATGCGTGCATATATCTAAGATCGTAAAACAGATTACAATAGTAAAGTACTAAAAGTGAAAAAATGGGGAAAAATACAAGCCCAACCAAAAATAGTAAAGAGTCTAACATGATCCATGAGCGAGGAATAATTAAAATGAAATATCTTGGTAGAAACCTCAGTCTGAAATCCTCTAGCTATGATGAACTCGATACCTATCCTCTCGGGACACCGTCAAATGGGTTTTCTTCCACATAAAACATGACATTTGTGGGAAAATCCCATACATAAGTGAGTGTAAAAATACTGAGTGGGACACCTTGAAAACACTAACAAAAAACACCATGTATAGTTAGCTCAATAAAACATATCACAATCAATGTATAATAGAATTACCTAGATATACTCTGGAAAGACACCACGCCACCAGGATGTCATAAAAAACTATCGCCCATAATATTCTTTTCGATGGAATGTTCCTTCTATGATAATCCACTCCACAAGACATGTCATAATCGGAGACTATCATGAACAAGGTATAAGACATTGGTCCCCACCTAAGAAATCTCACTAGTCAAATAAGACCCTAATTATCAGATATGGTGTTACACCAAGAACTGTTGCGGGAAACCATAAACCAAATCTAGATCAAACTGCTACATAGGGGATCGTATGTCAACGTTACCAAAAACCCCACCAATACAACCTACTATATGGAGGATAAACACCCTACTTAGGGAGGTCATACTGATTACACAAACCCCACCTAGGGTACAAATATGATAGAGGATTGCACTCCGATCTCACAGAGGGACACCAGAACTCTATCTATGACTTATCCTCTAGAGGGGATCACAATTTAGTGATGTGGATGTAATTCTCCATTATACCCTTGAGGGAATATACAAAGGGAACATGAACAAATAGGACTTGTCCAAACTAAGGAAACAAAGAGCTGAAAATACTCTTGAGGGGGGGGGGGTACATGATTCATACCAGGGGAACACGATGTTTACTAGGGGTACACAGAGTGTACATCAATCCCCAAGTCTGTTCATGTGGAAAATAATCACATGGAGTGTAAGTACCCACATACATAGTGTGTAAAAGAAGTAAATTATGCATATAGACACTTGACATCCTACCCGTGTCACCTGGCTGTGTCTGTGGATGGTGACTTTGTCCATGTACCAACCCGTGTACACCTAGATATGTCCCTTTATAAGTACATGACATACTACTGGCGAGGTAACGTTTTCCTCTATCCATGTACATGGAGAAGTACATGAGAATATATCATAGAGGGTTCACAGGACATGTGACCGGGTCACATGGCGTGTGATAACTAACTCTAAATGAAACCCTAACACCGCAGCTAGGGGGGCACACAACATGTAAACCTGAAATGCATACCATGTTTTTTGGGGAATTTATATATCCATTGGGATCTCTTTTACACCATCCTACACTTCACCGGATCCATCTCCCTTTATAGAAACTATAGATCTAGGTTTTCTTGTGCCTCTAGTTGCTGGATCTCGAGATAACAAGATCTGAATATTATTGGGATTTGTATGATTTCAGTATCTATAGTCACACCATGCATCACTCAAGAAGACATAATAACACACAATTTGGTCACCTTCTCCCTCAATTCATCCATCATCATCATCAATTATCTAATATCATGTTCTATAATCTAATGTACCCACAGTTTTGATCTATTGCATTTAAGAATAGCTGCACAATGATCAAGAATTAGGTATTTGTTGAACCATTGGCCAACGAAATACCAACGATGTCTGAACAAAGAAAATAGGGGAGAAAACCCTAAGCCAAAAAATTTGTGGAATTAACCTTGTCCATTTTTAAATTGTACTCATTATTTTGTCATAGAATAAGTTGAATGAAGAGGAATAGATAAAAATGAACAAATAAAAATTATATCAATTTAATTCTACTGAGAATGAACATATAAATTTTGTTTGTGGAATTGATCCACATTCATCCAAGATTAATAAGAAGGATATAAATCGCAAAAAAAAACATTCTACCTAGAATTTGGATCGATCATTGATGAATAAATGTTTTTAATTTCAGTAATTGAAGAGATCCCTAAACTCCGTTGGTGTAATGATCCACAATATGATCTTGATCAGTCATCATTCGCTAATAATGCTCTCCAAAAGTTGTATGAATCTCCACGGTTTGAGAGGAAAACCCTAAGGAAATCCCAAAACTTTTTACTTAAATGATTAATTAGTCACTATGTCAAAATAATCAAAATAAAAAAATAATTTAATTTAATTTATTTATTTACCCATGTGATGATTTTTTCACAAACAGCTCTTGATGAAAATGATTATATAACGCCTATGGTAAAAACAATGTTCTGAACTCAATAATACCCTTATATTTCTAACATAGACCCCCTTTTAAGATTTATTCCACTTTTTTAGGAAAACTGTTCATGCATTCTATTTTATATATTACAAATACTTGTTTCGGGAACACCTAGCCTTGAAATCAAACATCGTCTCAGATCCTGGCCTAGAAAATAATACATATAATATCCCAAAATAATCTATACAATATCAAAAAATAATATATGGAAAATAAATGTCATTACATTCTCTAAAGCTTATGTATTTTTATCTAAAAAATAGAAAAACCTACTAAAAAATATGAGTGTACTAGGATTACATCTAGGTCTCCCACTCCCATGTGATCTCTTGAAGATTCATCTACTACCACCAGGAATGCATAAGGGGAATCGATCACCCATGATGGATCATCTCCTACCGATCCTCAATCTCCAATGGGTAATCTACAAAGGTAGCCCCATCCTCTATGTCCAGGTCATCCTAGTTGATAACATGTGATGGGACATACATGTACCTTCTCGGCTGAGACATGTGGAATATTTTCTGTACCTGGCCTAACTATGGTGGTAGACCTAAGCTATATTCCACCTCACTAACTGAACATAGTATCTAGAAGGGACCATTGAATCTAAGAGATAACCTACAACCGTGTCCAAATATCCTCAATATTTTTCTATGTGAGTCTCTTATGAACACATGGTCCCCCTCCTTGAACTCTAGACATCTTTTTCATTAGTCTTCATAAGACTTCTAATGGATCTATACAGTTTTCATCTTCTCCTGGTTGATATGCACATTCTGTGCAGTGACTTGCACCAAATCCAGGCCCATGAGTGCTAACTCACCGAGATCATTACAAATAATTGGTGCCCTTTAGGGTCACCCTTAAAATTCCTTTAATGGTACTATACCAATGGTAGAATGGTAGCTGTTGTTGTATGAAAACTCCACCAAGGGTAGGTGATCATTCAAACTATAGCCAAAGTCCAACATGAATTCTTGCAGCATTTCCTCCAAGACATGGATGGCTCTCTTTATCTGTCCATTAGTCATGCGTTGAAATTCCATGCTCAAGCACAATTGATTCGGAAAGGAATCCTATAATCCTCTCCATAATCAAGATATGATGCGGACATCATGAACAAAGATGATCATTGAAGGAACTCCATGAAGTTAGATTATCTCATACACATAGAGGTGTCTGAGTCTCTCTACTGAAATCTATTCTCGAATAGATAGGAAGTGGGATGGCTTGGTGAGTCAGTATACAATCACCTAGATGGAATTGTGTCCCCTAGATGTACATGGTATGCTCATCTTGAAGTCCATGGGAATTCCATCCCACTTCCACTATGGAACCTCAATGGGTTGAGCTAAACTCACTAGAACCCGGTGTTATTACTTAACCTACTGATAGGTTTGGCATCGAGAGAAAAACATTGAAACTCCCCTCTTTATAACTGGAAAAAATGATTTATGAGGCCCCAATACATCTTTTTCATACCTTGATGTACCACTAATGAAGAAGTATAAAACTCATGCAATATCTTCTCCTGCAATTTCGAAGGTACCATCGTCTGCCCTATGAAAAGGATAGGGTGACGCCACTTTTGGAATATCCATCAGAAGCATGTCCAGTGGATATATGAGTATGTATGGTATCACAGTCAGTATCTCCACACTAAGAATCCCTGACACACTATAAAATTGTTAGAGTAACAACCATCTACTAAAGATATAAAGCACTATGCTTATACACAATGGACGACTGCAAGGAGGCTAATTGCTCTGACACCTTAGCCAACAATTGAGAACAAGATCTCATACTGAGTGTATCTACCCCATGTTCTCCTTCCCAAGGGTATAGAAAAATATCAAAGTCATAGTCCTAGAGGAACCATATCCCTTGCCTCTATCTCGAGTTAAGATGCTTCTACGAGAAGATATACTTGAGATTTTTGTGGTCAGAGTAAATAATAAATAGCTCTCCCATCAGGTAGTGTCACCAAAAATTTATTTCCAAAACCACTAGTCCGAACTCAAGATTGTGGGTTGTGTAGTTTTACTCATATGATCTCAACTAATGTGAACCATAGGTAATAAATGTATATCTCTACATCATAACACAACTATTTATGGTCCCTAATTCATCAAAAAACACTATGTAATGGAAACCCTCCTCTATAATCCTCAAGATAAAAGTGCTCATAAACCTCTACCTCAGCTCCTTAGAGTATTGTTTTCACCTTTCATTCTACATTAAATGTTTCCCCTTCCAGGTCAAACCTGTCAAGGTAGCTACCACTCTGGAGAAATCAGGTAAGAACCTATGATTGTACCTTTCCAACCCAAGGAAGCTTCATACTTCCATAACAATATTGGGTGGATCCCAATAATGAACTACCTCAACCTTCACTAGATCAACTACTACTCTAGCATCTGAGATTATGTGTCTCAAAACGTAGACCTCTTAATTCCAAAACTGATAGTTTTAGAGATTCCCATAATGACGGTGCTCTTAGAGTGTGTCAAGGACTACCCTCAATTGTCTCGTATAATCCTAATTAGATGCAGAATACACTAGGATATCATCAATAAAGAACACTAAAAACTGATCTAAAAAAGGATGAAATATCCACTTTATATGTCCCATGAACAATATTGAGGAATTTTTCATGCTGAAAAAGATCACCAAGTACTCATAGTGATCGTAGAGACATCGGAATTATATATTTAGTATATACTAGTCTTGTACTCGTAGCTGGTGATAGCCTAATCTAAGGTCAATCTTCAAGAACCATATTACCCCTCTAAACTGATCAAAGAGGCCATTGATCCTCAATAGTGGATACTAATTAGTCACGGTCACGTGATTCAAGCATTGCTAATCCACATGTAACCTTAAGCTCCTGCCTACCTTTTTAGGGGACAACACTAAGGCTGCCTGGGGGGAAACACTGGGTCCCAAAAATCACTTATCCTATAAGTCCTCCAACTGCACCCTCATATCTCAAAGCTCCACAAGATCTATTCGATATGCTGGTGAAGATATTAGTACCGTCTTGGGATACAAGTCAATGCAGATGTCTAGTTCTCAGTGGGGAGGTAAATTTGGTACATCCTCAGGAAATAATTCATCATACTCATCAACCACTGTAGAAAACTGGTAGCCAAAAGAATCCAATACTCCAACAGTCATTCTATCCAACTGGTGAGTAATCAACTGCACTCTTCTATGCCTGATCTCATCCAACTCCACTATGGTTTCCTTTTCACCCATAAAGGAAAACATCATTACATAACTACGAACACACCACATTATCCACCTAAAATAGTCAATTTGTGCATGAACTATGGTTAGGTATCCCATACCTAAGATAAAATCATAAGACATTATTGATACTACAAAGAGAACCCATAATAAACTCTTACCTCCAAGTGTCTAATCACACTATCATCACAAGTGCGTAATCCTTGAGTCACCTCCTTTTAGAGTCTCCAACCACAAGGGTCGATCCAATTGATCAACTAGAATCTCTAAGCTTTGAATCAAAGAAGTGGGAAGGAAGGAAAAACATGCACCTATGTCTATATAAACTGAAACTAAGAATAAAATATAAAGATCAAACCTTATATCATCACTGGAGCCTCGGGGTCATAGGCCTTCATAACATGAAGTTGGCCTCATCCTTGTCTACCATCTCCCGAAGCCTGGTGTGGCCACCTAAGGGTGGAGGTGGTAATAGTTCCAACCTTATACCACCTCCCTATACCATGATAAACCCGGTTCTACATATAAAACCCTACATACCACCCATCTCTTACCTCTATATCTACCTTAGTGGTCCATCGACCAACTCATGATTAGCTGTATGAAAGGTCAGAAAATCATGAGCCAGATATCCCTAACCATCACAAGAGAAACACTAACTCTCCCTTGTTTAATTTGAGCCACCCTGAGATCCTTGCACTGTTGACCTTGTATCCTCAGATCACCTCTTGAAGCATTTGAAAAAATTTGATCCCTATTACTACCATCGGCTACCTATTTCCAAGGTCTCAGCTATTGGGTTCCCACTACTATCTCCCATTATCAGTGTTTACTCTATCCAAAATCTCTCCACTACAAAGGATCAATCAAGAACCCCCAACATACGTGGAAATGTAAATGGATACCACTAATTCCCTAATGTCCTGGTGAAATCCCTGCTCAAAGGTCTGAGCTATGAAGAAATGATCTTACAACATTTCCATGGAGTAACATGAGAGGTAAGTAAACCTAGATTAGTACTATTCCATGGTCATAATTCCATACTAAATATATAGAAGATCCTGTATGCGTACCGATCGCAATGCAGTCAGATAGAACTCTTCTTGAAAGAGACACTCAATGTTTGACTATGAGAAAGCTATGTCATCATGTGACTGAGTCACTAAGCTCCAATATAACTCATAAAATCCTTGAATAAGACTCTCTGTGAGGACCTCCATATGATCTGAAGGCTTCCTCACAAGTTGGAAAATGTGAGTGACTACCTATAGCCTGTCCTTAGCTACCTGGGGTCTGACTCACCCCAAAACCACATAGCTCACTACCTCTAAAACTCATAAAATGCAATCAAAATATGTGCATTATCATATAGTACTAAAATCACTAACTTCTACTCAATAAGAAGTGGTATTGATGGAAAAAACCTAAAGGTTATATCTATGGTATATGTCCCTATACCGATGCCTCATCACTAGGTAGATCATTTTTGTGATCAAAGAGTAGAATCCTGGATGGCTGGCTGGATGGAGGCATCCTAAAATAAGGAATGATGTACCACGTTCAAAAGAGTAAGTCTAGGGGGATTAGTCATGAAGGAGATGAAAAAAACCATTAATATATGATTCATGTACCAAAAAATTTTCTATCTAACCAATGTTTACATGTATCAAGTTGAAAGGCAAGTGATAAGATTCCTATTGTATGGATATGTTAGCTAGCACACCAACATTGGAGTCCCTAGATAGAAAGATGAACTTGAAAAACTAAACACCATTTCCCAAAAACAACCTCACAAAATCCAGTCCTAAGGTAGAATTTACATCTTTGATACCACTCTCTCATGACCCAACCTGTCGAAGACTGACCCGTTACTACCCCAATTCCACCTCTAATAGGTATGGGGTTGGCGACTAGCATCAAGTAGGCATATCCCACAAATGGGAGGCATTAGACTAAATTACCTACACACACAGACATCTCCAGTCACACACAATAGTGAAATGTAAAAAAACTGAAATAATGCCTGTATACATATGAGATCCCACAATAGAGTATGACAGTAAAGTATTGAAAGCGAACAAAGGGAAAAAATACAAGCCCAACAAAAAACTATAAAGAGTCCAACCTTATCCAAGTGTGGGGACTAAGTCAAATGAAATATATCGGTAAAAACCGTAATCTAAAAAACTCCAACTATGCTCCACCTGATCCCTATCCTACCATGAAACCTTCAAATGGGCCATCATCTATATAAGACATGACACATGCAGGGAAATCCCTGGTAGGGGTGAGTACAACAATACCCAGTATGAGACCCTAAAAATACTAAACATGAAACAACAAGTATAGTCATCTCAATACAAGATATCAGAATAAATGTATAATAAAAACGCTCATATATTGTAACGCCCCGACCCTAGTTACCCAGAGTCGGTGCATTATTACATAACATTGGCATGATCACAAGAAAGATCAAATCTCGAAAGACCGATTGGTTTAGTAGCCTTGGAAACACTAGATATATTCATAAGTTTTACATTACATCATAAAATGAAAAACTACTACAACAACATAATGTCTCCATAGTCCACACTATTATCCCCTCATAATATCCCTGCAGGTCATTCATAACTTACTTCTTCACATCCTGGGAAAAATAAAACATATAAAAGGGGTGAGCTCAAATGCCCAGTAAGGATAACAATATAGAGGAACATTCAAAATAAGCATAAACATTTAAGGCAATGCATTACTAAAACAAAAGCCTTTTAAACTTGAACTTCAACATAGTATGGCAAAAGTAAAATGAAATAATGCCATTTACTTATTCACATGGATATTCTACTAATCGAATAATCACATGAAAAATCAATAACCACTTTCATAATGTTGGAATGCATAATGCCAGACTATCATAACCACATAGCCAAGGCCTCGTGCCAAGACTACAAATAAGATTTTGTCAAGGCCTTGTGCCAAGACACTAGTTTGTCTCATGAGACCTACCGATGCATCGAGGAGCTATAGCGGGCTCCACCCGTCACATATTAAGTCCAATGCATTCCCATATGAAAAGGTATAAACATAACACAAACATTCGTATTAAAACTAGCATACGAAATGTCAATAATTTCACCATAAACTATGAATGGTATAAAAATGGCACATCCACAGTCAAACATATCACAAAACCTTCAATACATTATAGAAGTTTTGTATCATAATAAATCAACTTCAAATAAGCGTAAAATCCATCAAAGGATGTTGACATAGATGAAATCAAAACACTTTTTAGAGAAATATCTCTTTCTATTTTTGAAATCATTTAAGAGCCATATAAAATAAAACATTTTCTTGAAAATATTCTTATAAGCTTGTAAGGAAAGCTTTGAAGATTTTATAACGGCGGAAAATAACTGCACCCGCCGTATAAGTTAAAAAAACATTCTTACCTTAATTCTATCGAAAAGGTTAAAAAGGACCTTGTTTTGAAAATGACGGAAATATTCATCTTATAAAAAGTCAAACAAGGGTATAAATGACTTTAACCCATATTCTTGTAAATAATAAAAATGTTTTGGAATACATTTTGAAGAAACATGGATGTGGATGATAACGAGATCCCAGAAGATTATTACGTATAAACAACCTCGGATAATGAAGAGATTGTGAAATAACCCTTACCTTGTAATTTTCCTTGGTTGGGGTAGGTTAACCTCCTGTATAATGGTGAAATAATGGTTATTAAATTATACAAGAATAATATACATTAATATGATATCATATATGATCTTTTAATATTGATTTGATAATAATATCTTAGTGTTATCGTTGTTTCGGGTGTTAACTTACTTGTTTTCTTTTATATGTTTTATTACGTAAGACATGTTTATAATGGATAGGTTGTATATTATTCATATCCATAATGATATCAAGTCCTTAAACATCATTTTTAAATCATCAAATGATAATTATACTTGAATGGATACGATGGAGAATGAATCTTATCGCGTTCGTGGAGACGGTAGTCCGTACGTACACACGAGCGACAATATCATTCTTTTGATATTAAAATAATATATAAATGGTTGTTATATCATATATACAGAATCATTAACATGTTATATTTATTATTTACATGAGTTACATATCATTATTATACCCATCCAAATAATAATATATTGAATAACAATTACACCACGACGTGGAGATGGTAAGCCGTACGTACGCACGTATGGTGACATGTTATTCAAAGGGTGGATAGAATACTGAATATGGTTGTACCATATTTATAATAACATCACAGTATATATATGATACTGGAGTTATTATTTTAGAATGGTAACAACAAAGGAAGAAGAAGTGGAAGAAGAAATGAACTTGGAAAATGGTGGTGAAATCATTACCTCTTCTTCGGGTTCTTCATTTTGATTTGGTCAAAAGGTCTCCTTAGGTTGGCTTTATGATCCAAATAAGGCATCTAAATTGTAGTGAGGGAAGTTGGGAGAGTATTTGGTCAGAGTTTGGCTGAACCAAAAGGCTTTGAAGGTGTGAAGAAATGAGAAGGAGGAGTTCCCTTTTATAATAGGGGTGAGGGAAACCTTTGGAAAATCTAGAAATATTAATTTATAATAAATTCATATTCGGTTTATAATGGCTCCAAAGTTTATTATTTAAATTTTAAGGTGGGTATAGGTCGAAAACAACTCAACCAATATAATTTAGACAGGTTTGGGTACTTATATTAACCTTATCTTTAAGTATTAACTCTAAGTTAATTAGTTTCACTTTTACAATGTCTCTTTGTATTTTTATATAATATGGTTAATAAACTTACTATATTCATCCAAGAGACCCCCAAGTGGTCCATTAATGATGAACCTATCATGATATAAGTCTCTTGGCCGAACCTTAGATTTTTATAAAATTAATATCAATTAATAATATAATATTTATTTTAAGAACTCCTTTATGTCAATTTTGACACTATTCAATAGTTGATTTTTTTTGAAACTCATAACAGATTTATTACTTCGAACAAAGTCAATTAAATCACTCCTAATATATCATATTATCCTATAAAATTAGTTTAATTCATTAAAAGTTTCATATTATATTTATTTGGGTATTTATAATATCAATTATTTTAATTTTTCACTATTATAGTAATTACTACATCATCATTGTGTCATAAATAAAATAAATTATTTAATGTCTAAAAATTATAAATAAAATATAATTATGTAGGAAATCTTTTTATATTTCTAATTAATATTTATAATATAAAATATAACATATATAACCCTATGTAATAATTTTTTTTCTAAAAGATATATGCTTGTGTCATTTTTATATTCATTTTAACTTAATTAAAATAAAATGTCCCGATCACCTACAAGTGGCACCATGGGGTCCCACAATCAACCCAAATATGCCTATTGTAGAACATGTATCAACCAATAAGGTTAGGACACGTTTTAGGGTAATTTATTATTATTATAATATTATTTTTAACCCTTATTTACCGGATTTACCCTTAAACATGGTAAATAAAATATTTACCGCAGTAATTATTCAAAATGTCTAAAAATAAAAGTTACCTATTTACACAATTTGGACATCCTGATTCCAAATATGGAATCCATTTTTCTAAATTCAAAACACAGAAGTGGCAGAAATTAATTTAAAATTAATTCCCGCTGTCAAAACAAAAAGCGTGTTTTTAAGAGATAATAACTATCAAAAGATTGACACTTGTTTATGTTCGGTTTAATTGTGAAATTATGTCCAATGACCAACATTATATTAAATGGTAAACTTATATTCTAAATATACTTTAAAACCACTCAAATTCATAATTTATCACTATTAATTATTTTGTTTAAAAAAGCCGTTTTTAATTAAAATTTAGTAATTTTCACTATTCATCAAAATATTAAAGTTATCCGAAAAGTACCAAAATTTCATCTTAGGCTAAATTCGATATTCCAAATCCAAAAATGAAGTCCATTTTGAAATATAAAATATATATAATTTCAAAAAGTAGGTATTACTGTTCATAACGGCTAGTTTGATTGGTTATAGTGTGTTAGAACTCGGTGTTGCGTACAACACACGCTATCACATTATTCAAAGAGAAGCATACCGTAGAAGCTTGGGGTGTTACATTCTCCCCTCCTTCAAATAATTTCATCCTCGAAATTTCTAAAATACTACCGTATGAAAAGACTCGGGTGGTTCTTCATCATAAGTTCCTCGGGTTCCCACGTTGCCTCTTCCATCTTATGGTTTCTCCACAAAACTTTTACCAGACGCGTCATCCGGTTTCTCAGTACTTGTTCTCTCGTATCATGAATCCTGACGGGCTCTTCACAATAGGAAATATAGGGTTCTAGTTCTAATTCCACATAGGTGAGTACATGCGTTGGGTCAGGCATGTATTTCCTCAACAGAGATACGTGGAACACATCGTGAACTTTGGAGAGACTTGGCGGCATTGCCAATCTGTAAGCCACAGCCCCAATTCGTTCTAGAATTTCGAAAGGTCCGATGTACCTGGGACTCAATTTACCTTTCTTACCAAAATGTATGACTCCCTTCCATGGTGATACCTTCAGGAAAACATGATCACCGACTTGAAATTCCAAATCCTTCCTTCGATTATCGGCATAGCTCTTCTGCCTACTTTGAGCTGCTTTGATGTGATTTTGGATTACCTTCACCTTTTCCACCGTTTCCTCCACCAGTTCTGGGCCTACAAGTTTTCTTTCACCAACGTCATCCCAACAGGTTGGTGTACGACATCTCTTTCCGTATAACGCTTCATATGGTGCCATATGAATACTCGAATGGAAGCTATTGTTATAGGAAAATTCTACCAGTGGTAAATATTGATCCCACATACCCTGAAAGTCAAGTGAGCAAGATCTCAACATGTCTTCTAAGGTCTGAATAGTCCGTTCTGATTGTCCGTCTATCTGAGGGTGGTAAGCAGTGCTCAAATGAAGTTCAGTATCCAGGGATTTCTGAAGACTTTTCCAAAATCTTGAAGTAAAATGGGGATCACGATCAGAAACAATCGATAGGGGTACTCCATGAAGTCTCACAACTTCATTAATATATAGTCTTTTTAGACGTTCTAGGGGTAGATATTCTCTTATAGCAAGCAAATGTGCTGACTTGGTAAGACGATCAACAATAACCCATATTGAATCGTTCTTTCTAGGAGTCTTTGGTAGCCCCATGACAAAGTCCATCGTAATATTGTCCCATTTCCACTCCGGTATGAGAAGAGGTTGCATGACTCCTCCAGGCTGTTGCCTTCCAGCTTTCACTTGTTGACAAACCATACATCTTGACACAAAATCATAAATCTCCCTCTTCATGTTGTCCCACCAAAAATGTTCCTTCAAATCTCTATACATTTTTGTGCTCCTAGGGTGTATAGAGAAATTGGAACTATGAGCATCATCCAGCAATTCCCTTTTTAGATCAGGTATATCGGGAACACAAAGTCTCTTCCCGAATTTCAAAATTCCATCTTCATACACAAAGTCTCTCAATCTCCCATCATTCACAGCTTAAATCTTATTTTGAAATTCTTCATCATCGGTCTGAGAACTCTTAATCCTTTCTAGTAATGATGGTTTGGCAACCATTTGAAAAAGCATTGATGTTTCACCTTCCTTGGTTATTCCCATGTCCATATTCACTAGATCCATGAAAATTGGATCCCTTTCAATTCTCATATAGTTCAAAACTCCATGGTCTTTTCTACTCAAAGCATCTTCCACCTTGTTTGCTTTCCCCGGGTGGTAGTGTATCGTGAAATCATAATCCTTGAGTAATTCAAGCCATCTCCTTTGCCTCATGTTGAGTTCTTTTTGTGAGAAAATATACTTCAAACTCTTGTGATCAGTATAAATCTCACATTTTTCACCATATAGGTAGTGCCTCCATATCTTCAAAGCAAAGATCACAGATGCTAACTCAAGATCATGAGTAGGATAGTTTTGTTCATGAATTTTCAACTGTCGTGATGCATAGGTAATAACTCTATCATTCTGCATAAGGACACAACCAAGTCCTTTCTTTGATGCCTCACTATAAATAAAAAACCCATCATTCCTCGATGGTAGAGTCAATATAGGAGCATTGACTAATCTTCTCTTCAGTTCTTCGAAACATTCTTCACACTCTTTTGTCCAAACAAATTTAACCCCTTTACGTGTGAGCTTTGTTAATGGGTTATCCAATCGGGCAAAATTCTGGACGAAATGTCAATAATAACCTGCCAAACCAATAAAACTACGTACCTCAGTTATACTCGTAGGTGCTAGCCATTCTTGGATTGCCTTGGTCTTAGAAGGATCAACAGAGATTCCATCTTTAGAGACAATATGGCCAAGAAAAGAAATCTCCTGAAGCCAGAATTCACACTTGCTAAACTTCCTATATAATTCATGCCTCCTCAGAGTCTTCAAGATAATGCGCAAGTGATTTTCATGATCTTTGTAGGTTTTTGGAGTATACCAAGATATCATCAATAAATACCACCAAAAATTCATCGAGATACTCCTTGAAAACTCTATTCATCAGATCCATGAATACAGAGGGTGCATTAGCCAATCCAAACGGCATTACAGTAAACTCGTAATGCCCGTACCTGGTTCGAAATGCTGTTTTCGGAATGTCTTCCTTCTTCACACACAACTGATGGTATCCAGATCGAAGGTCAATCTTTGAAAAGTATTGATCTCCATGAAGTTGGTCAAATAAATCATCAATACGAGGTAGGGGATACTTGTTCTTTATCGTTATAGCATTGATCTCCCTGTAGTCGATACATTACCTCATAGATCCATCTTTATTTTTAACAAAAAGAACAGAGGCTCCCCATGGAGAAACACTAGGGTGAATAAATCCCTTATTACTCAATTCCTCTAGTTGTTTCTTTAGTTCAACTAATTCTACAGTGGCCATTATATAAGGGGTCTTCGATATAGGCCTTGATCCAGGAATCAAATCAATGGAAAACTCAACTTCTCGTTCTGGAGGATGTCCAGGTAAATCTTCCGGAAATACATCTACAAATTCTTTCACAACAGGTACATCCTCTATTTGAACATTCCTTTCCTCACCGACAGTTATTTCATTCTCTTCCTCCCCAATAATTGAATTTAGTTGAGCTATTGAGGGTGGATCTAAATAAGAATTAGGTGGTGACGATTCTGCTCTAAAGATAAGGTGTTCCTTATCATTATCATCAAGAATCGTAACCTCTTTCTTCTTAAAATAAATCTTCGCATCATAGTCCAAAAGCCAATCCATACCGAGGATTATATCAAACTCAATCATAGGTATGACGATGAGATCAGAAGATAAAGAACATTTATGTGCTCTAATGGGGACTGATTCACAAAACTTTGTTGCAATGATACTTCCCTTAGGAGTTTTAACTGAAAAATCCCTTATTAAATCAAATTGGAAATATCTATTTTTCTTACCAAGCTGGGAAGATATGAAACAATGCAATGATCTAGAGTCAAATAATGAATTTTCTAAACTTGAGGAAACCATTAAATTACCTGCCACCACGTCTTTCAGAGCTTCTACCTCAGCAGTAGTGATAGCATAAGCCTGGCCTTGATCCCTTGGCCTTTTCTGAGGTAAGTTCTCCTAACGCTTAGGACATTCATTTGCATAATGCCCCATCTCCCTTCAACTGTAGCACTGAACGTTGGTAGCTTCCTTCTTCCCCTTGCAATCACGAGCTTGGTGGCCTTTTTCACCACACTTGTAACAGACTCCCATTCCCTTCAAGCAAGTACTTGGATGTTACTTCCCGCATTTACCACAAGATGGATATTCAACCTTTCCCTTATTCCCCTTATTTCCATTCCCAGATTTATCAGCAGGTCTCTTCTTCTCTTGCTTTGCTTTAAAGTCATAAGACTTAGAGAATTCCTTTTCGGTCTTGATAGCACATGAGACAATGTCTTCGTACGACGAAAAGGATTGTGAGACTAATGCTCGACGAAGAAATGGTTTTAACCCATCAAAGAAATGATCAATCTTACTTATTGGGTTACGTATATACTCTCCAGCATACCTTGCTAACCTTGTAAAGTTAGCCTCATACTTTGTGACATTCTCATCCTCCTTTTGTCTCAGACTCAGAAATTGCCTTTCCATATCTTCTCGATGGTCACGAGGAAAGTATTTTTCTAAAAACAGATCTTTGAACTCCCTCCATTCCATATTTAATACTTTATCATTTTCCTTCATGTTTTGAATCAATGACCACCATTGATCAGCATCGCCAGTGAGGCGGTAAACTGCCATGATAACTTTTTCCCTTTCACTGCTCCCCAAAGCCTGAAATATTTTCTCTAGGGAATTTATCCATTTCTCAGCTACTAAGAGATTTGTACTCCCATTGAACGTTGGTGGTTGTTGCCTCATGAATCGATCTAACATTGATCCTCCACGCTGTGGATCAGGGTGCTCCATACAGGTAAGGTTATTATTCATAACCTGAGTAAGTTTTCCCAGTATGGTGATTAGCTGATCAGCACCAGTTGCATCACCAGCCCCACTATAATTATCTTGAGCAGGAGGGCAATCCCTACATGGAGTGCGTGCATTGATACAGTTTCCATTTCTTCCACTAGGCGCCATTTCTAAACAATGGCATAAACTAGATCAGTTTATGAATCAAAATACATAATCCCATACTTATAAAACACTTAACATAAATTGAACTATTTATGGATATAATCCATAATCATAAAAATGTTTTCTTTGAGGAAGTATATACTCATAAACCCTTCATAATGATTTGTAAAGAAAATGAGAGTTATCCTAAGCATATCCCCCGAGAGTGTTGTAACCAGGAGTGCAGCAAGGCCTGTTGTCGTGCACCAGTTCCCGTTCGAGTCTAGCTCAAAGTGGTGTTTTCGGGTTTTACCCCTAGTTACATCTGTGCCAGAGCCACCTCTACATGCTCGTATCCAGACAGGGATGTATTGCTCGGAAAACTCACAAAATCTCTACAATACCAAAATTCTAGTAAGTTCTTCTATACTAATCCTCAAAGTTCATCTTAGGTCTACATGCTCTAATCAGAGTTTATCTAAATCTAGCTTCCAAGGATTGTACTAAACTTCCTTTGATACCAACTATAACGCCCCGACCCTAGTTACCCAGAGTCGGTGCATTATTACATAACATTGGCATGATCACAAGAAAGATCAAATCTCGAATGACCGATTGGTTTAGTAGCCTTGGAAACACTAGATATATTCATAAGTTTTACATTACATCATAAAATGAAAAACTACTACAACAAAAAAATGTCTCCACAGTCCACACTATTATCCCCTCATAATATCCCTACAGGTCATTCATAACTTACTTCTTCACATCCTGGGAAAAATAAAACATAGAAAAGGGGTGATCTCAAATGCCCAGTAAGGATAAAAATATAGCGGAACATTCAAAATAAGCATAAAAATTTAAGGCAATGCATTACTAAAACAAAAGCCTTTTAAACTTGAACTTCAACATAGTATGGCAAAAGTAAAATTAAATAATGCCATTTACTTATTCACATGGATATTCTACTAATCAAATAATCACATGCAAAATCAATAACAACTTTCATAATGTTGGAATGCATAATGCCAGACTATCATAACCACATAGCCAAGGCCTTGTGCCAAGACTACAAATAAGATTTTGTCAAGGCCTTGTGCCAAGACACTAGTTTGTCTCATGAGACCTACCGATGCATCGAGGAGCTATAGAGGGCTCCACCCGTCACATATTAAGTCCAATGCATTCCCATATGAAAAGGTTTAAACATAACACAAACATTCGTATTAAAACTAGCATACGAAATGTCAATAATTTCACCATAAACTATGAATGGTATAAAAATAGCACATCCACAGTCAAATATATCACAAAACCTTCAATACATTATAGAAGTTTTGTATCATAATAAATCAACTTCAAATAAGCGTAAAATCCATCAAAGGATGTTGACA
Organism: Viscum album; assembly: GCA_963277665.1. NCBI lineage: Eukaryota > Viridiplantae > Streptophyta > Magnoliopsida > Santalales > Viscaceae > Viscum > Viscum album. The sequence continues at coordinate 141,636,621 of OY728156.1, read as the reverse complement.
TAGATAAAATCAAAACACTTTTTAGAGAAATATCTCTTTCAATTTTTGAAATCATTTAAGAGCCATATAAAATAAAAAATTTTCTTGAAAACATTCTTATAAGCTTTTAAGGAAAGCTTTGAAGATTTTATAACGGTGGAAAATAACCGCACCCACCGTATAAGTTAAAAAAAACATTCTTACCTTAATTATGTCGAAAAGGTTAAAAAGGACCTTGTTTTGAAAACGACGGAAAGATTCCTCTTATAAAAAGTCAAACAAGGGTATAAATGACTTTAACCCATATTCTTGTAAATAATAAAAATGTTTTGGAATACATTTTTAAGAAACATGGATGTGGATGATAACGAGATCCCAGTAGATTATTACGTATAAACAACCTCGGATAATGAAGAGATTGTGAAATAACCCTTACCTTGTACTTTTCCTTGTTTTGGGTAGGTTAACCTCCTGTATAATGGTGAAATAATTGTTATTAAATTATACAAGAATCATATACATTAATATGATATCATATATGATATTTTAATATTGATTTGATAATAATATCTTAGTATTATCGTTGTTTCGGGTGTTAACTTACTTGTTTTCTTTTATATGTTTTGTTACGTAAGACATGTTTATAATGGATAGGTTGTATATTATTCATATCCAGAATGATATCAAGTCCTTAAAAATCATTTTTAAATCATCAAATGATAATTATACTTGAATGGATACGATGGAGAATGAATCTTATCGCGTTCATGGAGACGGTAGTCTGTACGTACGCACGAGCGACAATATCATTTTTTTGATATTAAAATAATATATAAATGGTTGTTATATCATATATAAAGAATCATTAACATGTTATATTTATTATTTACATGAGTTACATATCATTATTATACCCATCCAAACAATAATATATTGAATAACAATTACACCACGACGTGGAGACGGTAAGCCGTACTTACGCACGTATGGTGACATGTTATTCAAAGGGTGGATAGAATACTGAATATGGTTGTACCATATTTATAATAACATCACAGTATATATATTATACTGGAGTTATTATTTTATAATGGTAACAACAAAGGAATAAGAAGTGGAAGAAGAAATGATCTTGGAAAAGGGTGGTGAAATCATTACCTCTTCTTCGGGTTCTTCCTTTTGATTTGATCAAAAGGGCTCCTTAGGTTGGCTTTCTGATCAAACTAAGGCCTCTAGGTTGTATTGAGGGAAGTTGGGAGAGTATTTGGGCAGATTTTGGCCGAACCAAAAGGCTTTGAAGGTGTGAAGAAATGAGAAGGAGGAGTGCCCTTTTATAAGAGGGGTGAGGGGCACCTTTGGAAAATCTAGAAATATTAATTTATAATAAATTCATATTCGGTTTATAATGGCTCCAAAGTTTATTATTTAAATGTTAAGGTGGGTATAGGTTGAAAACAACTCAACTAATAGAATTTATACAGGTTTGGGTACTTATATTAACCTTATCTTTAAGTATTAACTCTAAGTTAATTAGTTTCACTTTTACAATGTCTCTTTGTATTTTTATATAATATGGTTAATAAACTTACTATATACAAGAGACCCCCAAGAGGTCCATTAATGATGATCCTATCATGATATAAGTCTCTTTGCCGAACCATAGATTTTTAGGAATTTAATATCAATTAATAATATAATATTTGTTTTAAGAACTCTTTTATGTCAATTTTGACACTATTCAATAGTTGATTTTTTTGAAACTCATAAAAGATTGATTACTTCGAAAAAAGTAAATTAAATCAGTCATAATATATCATATTATCCTAGAAAATTAGTTTAATTCATTAAAAGTTTCATATTATATTTATTTGGGTATTTAGAATATCAATTATTTTAATTTTTCACTATTATAGTAATTACTACATCATCATTGTGTCATAAATAAATTAAATTATTTAAAGTCTAAAAATTATAAATAAAATATAATTATGCAGGAAATCTTTGTATCTTTCTAATTAATATTTATAATCTAAAAGCCAACATATATAACCCTATGTAATAATTGTTTTACTAAAAGATATATGCTTGTGTCATTTTTGTATTCATTTTAACTTAATTAAAATAAAATGTCCCTATCACCTAGAAGTGGCACCATGGGGTCCCACAATTGACCCAAAGATGCCTATGGTCGAAAATGTATCAACAAAAAATGGTAGGACACGTTTTAGGATAATTTAGTATTATTATAATATTATTTTTTAACCCTTATTTACCGGATTTACCCTTAACCATGGTAAATAAAATATTTACCGCAGTAATTATTCAAAATGTCTAAAAATAAAAGTTACCTATTTACACAATTTGGACATCCTGATTACAAATATGGAATCCATTTTTCTAAATTTAAAACACAGAAGTGGAAGAAATTAATTTAAAATTAATTCCCGCTGTCAAAACAAAAAGCGTGTTTTTAAGAGATAATAACTATCAAAAGATTGACACTTGTTTATGTTCGGTTTAATTGTGAAATTATGTTCAATGACCAACATTATATTAAATGGTAAAAATATATTCTAAATATACTTTAAAACCACTCAAATTCATAATTTATCATTATTAATTATTTTGTTTAAAAAAGTTGTTTTTAATTAAAATTTAGTAATTTTCACTATTCATCAAAATATTAAAGTTATCCGAAAAGTACCAAAATTTCATCTTAGGCTAAATTCGATATTCCGAATCAAAAAATGAATTCCATTTTAAAATATAAAATATATATAATTTCAAAAAGTAGGTATTACTGTTCATAACAGCTAGTTTGATTGGTTATAGTGTGTTAGAACTCGGTGTTGCGTACAACACACGCTATCACATTATTCAAGGAGAAGCATACCGTAGAAGCTTGGGGTGTAACATATATACTCAAGAAAGACACCACACTACCGGGTGTTCATAACCAGCTGTCATCCATAGAATTATTCTTAATGAAATGATAATTACAAGTGAATCTAATCAATGAGTAATTTAATCACCGAAGACTCTCATCAAAGAGATCTAGGTCCTTGGGACCTGCCTAATAAAGCTCACCAGTCTAAGAAGACCCTGATACTTAGATAGGGGATCACGCCCAGAACCAATGGGCGAACCACAGTCCCAATCTGAATCAACATGCTAAATAGGGGATTGTATGTCAATGATGCCACAAACCCCAATGATATGTACTTCTAGATAAGGGAACAATACCCAACTCAGAGAGGTCATACTAATTCCACAAACACCATCAAGGGAATAAAGATGATATTGGATCACACTATAGTCTCACAGATGGACACAACAACTACTTCTAATACTCAACTTCTAGAGGGTATCACAATCTAGTGACATGGACTTAATGTCACACCATACTATTAAGTGAATGGATCAAGGGAACACACTCAAACTAGACTGGTATAAATAAATATTTACAAACACTCTTGAGGACGGGGAGGGGGGGGGGGTACACGACATATACCAGGGGGTATACATCATGTCCAGTTATCCCCAACTCTACTAGTGTGGAATATCCTTACACGACATGTATGTATCCATATACACACTTTGTAGAATAAGTATATAGAGTGTAGAGACACACGATATCCTACATGTGTCACCTATCAATGTCTGTGTATGGTGGTCGTGTCTGTGTACCAACCTATATATACTAGGCCATGTATGTGTTCAAGTAAAAGACATTCCCTTGGCGGTGTAATTAATTCTAGTGTCTGTGTACTTCCTAAAGTACATGTCGAGTTATCAATATGGGTCACATGATGTTTGATACATAACTCTATCCATAACCCTAGCACCGCACCAGGGGGTACACAACGTGTAAAATTGAAATACATGCCGTGTTTCTTGAGAATTTCTAGATCGACCAAGATCTCATCAGTTCCATCCTACACTTTTCTAAAGTCGACACCCTTTCTAGAACATATCTATTAGGGTTCATCTAGGCCACTAGTTTCTAGATCTTGGGATTTTTGGCTCTGAATCCTTTCTAGATTCATCCTCTTGCACCTTCCATAGCCGCATTGTGAATAACTCATCAATAATGAAGAACACCCAATTCAGTCTCATTATCCCTAGATTCAACCATAATCATTGTCGATTCTCGAACGACAACTTCCATCAAATTACTTACCTTCTATTTCAATCCGTTGCACTAAATAATGGATGAAAAATGATTGGGAACTAGGTATTGGTCAAACTATTGGCCGAAGAAATAACAATGAGGATTTAATGAAGAAAATAAGTGAGAAAACCATTAGCCAAAAAATGTGCAGAACAAACCTCAATCGTTTTTCATTTGGGCTTGTTCTGTTGTTGTAGAAGAAGATGAACAAAGAGGAATAAATCAAAATGAACAAATAACGATTCCGTAAATTTAATTCCACTAATGATACATGTATAATTTTGGTTCATTGTATTGATCTGAATTCATATAGGATTAAGAAGTCAGATTAAATAAAAAAACATCCTACCAGGAGTTTATATCAATCATTGAAAAAGAACGGTTCTACATTGCCAATGTTGACGAGATCCACGAACTCCATTAGTGTAAGGATCCATGATATGATCTTAATATGTCATCATTATACAAGAAACCTCTCCAAATGTTTTCTAAATCTATAGGGTTTGACCTTCCAACCATGATGAAATCCTATAAACATATAATGAAATGTGAAATTAGTCACTTCATCATAATAATCAAAATAAAGAAATAAATAATTTTTTTTCTTTAATTGATGCATGCAGTGACTTTTTCAAAAATGAACTATACCGACAATGATTATTTCATACCTAGGGTAAAATTCATGGGTTGAACTTAACCGTTCTCTCAGAATTGTGATCTAATACCCCAATTTAGGATTTATTCCACTTTTTTAGAGAAACTATGCATGCCTACTATATAATATATTTAATATATTTCAAATATTTTTTATAGGAACATCAGGACTCAAAAACTCATGTTGTTTCACCTTCAGGTCACAAAAATAATCCATATAATATCTAGAAATAATAAACATGAAAATATAAGTCATTATAGTTTCAAGGAGAATTATCATTGAGACATGTCATGGAGAGGTCTTGAAAACGAGTCTTCCAACCTGGGATACAAACTCCAAAAAAAATCTTGTGAAAATTTGGTTGTCATATCTTTGATAAATCCAGATTATAAAGACCCAAAAAAGTGTGAATCAACTTAGAATTGATTTTCAAAATATTCTATTGGAGGATCTGTGTGTTTATTTCAATAGATAGAGTAGTGATATTTCAAATTGTGAATGGTTGTAAACAAGGAGGGACAATGAGTTTTCTATGAACCTTGTAACAATAGTGTGCTTTAGCGAATTTGGTACATCGACACATTTCCATGTAATTATCATTGGATGTATCCTAGTGAGGGTAAACCAAGTAAAATTATTGTGTTATACAAATGTTTTAATAACTATTTATTTTATTCTATGGGATAGAGAGAGAAGAGAGTTTTTTTAACAATGAAATATAATCCATGGAGATAGTTATTTTAATCTTTCATACCCTTATTTAATCCCCTCATAGGGTATTTATGTTATTTGGGATAACATATGAATTTGATATTATAAAAATGAGGATCATGTGTTAATAAGAATCACGTGAGAGGCTCCATTGTGAAGTTTCATAAGAAAAGGAGACTTGATTTTCATCATCACATATTTCACATAAATATTAAATCATCATGATCTTCTGGGTTTTGATTTTAGACTTGACATATCAAATTTTGAGGGATATTAATGACAACCTCGATGTTGATTATAAAGTAGAGTAAATGTGGAAATGATCACCATAAAAGGAGAAACACCTTATTAGAGATAATTATTGTTGTTTTTAGTAGGGATAATGTTTTAAAGTGAAACATAGAATCTATGAAACCAAAGTTTCATAAATAGGAGAACTGATTTTTTTCTTGAACTAGGAAGAGAATAGACACCATGGTTTTTAAACTTTTTCCAAGAACACTTGAATAACTTCACAAATAACTTATTATGTGAATCCATTTTGAATTATAGGATACCCTTACATGTAACATCACTAGTGTGAATGAACTATCTAGAGGATGCAAATACCCTATTGTATGAAGGGAAAAGTAACATCAATATCCTTTGTGTGAAGAATTTGAAGAAATAATATTCATGTGTTTATTGTGAATTCTTACATATAATGAATTTATGTTTAATGAGAAAAGTAACCCTATAGTTTTGTGATTTATTTTAATGGAATATATATGTATGCTATAACATGCATACATGAGGTTTAAGTGAGGTGTTTAGTGGATCTTGAAGGAAGAAAGTGGTTAGTAAATGCACACATGAAAATGTGATGTCATATATAATTGAGAACAACCAAAACATAATAAACCTCAATGAAACATAAAAAAATAAAGTAAGAAATTACATGTTCTAGGGTTTTTGTTTTCTAAGGCCATGCTTTGTTTCTTACATGCATGAATAGTGAGTACTATATACAATATAAAATTGATATACATCATTCATTACTTTCACACATAAAGTGAGGCAAAGAATTCATCAAAAAGATGAATTCAAGGATTATAATTTGTTTCATTGAGGTAATTGATCAATAATATGTGATAAAAAATTGTTGAGAAATACCAATAATTCGAAAAAGTACTTGAATTATATATGAGAAAGTTTGATCTAGAATGACCATCAAGGTGGATAATCAAAAAAGGATCTTTTTACAATGGATCAGGCTATCTAAACAGGAATTCAATATCTAGGGGGTATAACTAGTTGATGGAAGATTATTATTGGGGGATATAACTAATATTTAGTGAATAAGGTGTAGTTAGGGGTATAACCAACTAATAAAGGTTGATTGGAGATGGGGGGTATAATCAGCTTGTAATTGGGAGGCACAATTTATTTCTGTTTGAAATAACCTTATGATATAGTGGAGAATCCATGTTGGTTGAATAAAAAAATGAAAATGAGTATGTATTTATACCAAACCTTATAAATCATTTTTTTTCGCCATTGATTTATAGCTTTAATTAGGGTGAGTCTGAGAGACATAAGAAGAGTGGATCACCGATTTAACCAACTATAAATGATGATTTGAAATGAAACAATTTTTAAATATAAAATGGATAACTGATTCACCCATACCCTTCTCAGTAGTCTCACACTAATCCGAGCTCTACAAATACGTTTCATTTGAAAGCTTTGAAGTAACAAACTTTTTGTTTGATTGCATTACACAATTCATATAGTGTTTTATTTAAAACCAAAAATAGTAAATTTTGACTTATAGTGTAAAATATAGTGTTTAAAACTTCAACATATTTTTTTAGAAACTTGGTATTCATATAACATAGAACAATTAATTTACGTAAGATTTATATTTCACCTTTCAACTACACATTATTTTTTGAAGTTTTTGGTGCTAAAGAAATATGTTTCATTCTTTTATCACTATACAATGTTTCAAAAGAAATATTCTAATATTATCCTCTGTAATCACTATTTATAGTGATTATATAAATATTTTTCCCATTTTTAACTAGAGAAAAAGAGTTTTTAAATAACTAGACTAATTATGATTTTTGTGAGGGGAATAAAACTGATGTAAATATAGTTCATTCATCAACCAAGACATACATGATGTGCATTCCTATGATGGATGTTATTTATGTTGGTCTGAAAATATCCAAACATACTAACTATAGTGGACCAAAAGATATAAATTCACTAATAGGTTTAAAACCAGTGTTATGTTTATTTCTATATTAGATAGGGTAAAAAATTTAGAGTAATTAAAACTAAGTTTACTTCTTGAAATGTTTAGACATGATCTATGATGCATCAATTTTTTTGAAGGATTTGGTGCCACTTTAATATTTATAAAATCCTATGAATTCAATTATGGATATGATCTCATGGTTATATTTCAAGGATATTGGAATTTTTCTCATTACTCTAAAAATATTATTAATATTTTTTTGTGTTTTATTCATAATAAAATCATGGGGTGGAGGGGGTGTCATTTGGGGCCCGATTGAGTGCCTAAAATTAACGAAAGCAGTAAAAACATACACAAGTGTTAGTGGGAAAAAGATCTATGACAACCCTTATCTTTATTACAGATTATATTGTTATTTATTACATATAAATACACATAATAAAAACTAAAAGATTGAAAATTATATAGTTTTTTAGAATTAGGTACATTGAATAACAACTTAAAATAGGGGGTACATAAATATTATTTAAAACATCCTTAACATGCTCATATTATTCCATTATTCTCAAAACTGCATGGGATAACCTCGGGACATACATATGAAAGGGGTGATATTGAAAGTCTAGTAAGTTAATAATAAAATAATAACACGATGATAGTATTACCTGTTATACAATATTCATTTTCATGGGACATAAAAGGGGTGAGAACCATAAAACTGAACAATGAGGCATGATATAGCATGATAACATAAAATCAACATGGGAATGTGGAAAAAACATGAAAAATGACATAATAAATATAATTCAAAGATATCTACCAATAAAAAATAACATAATGTGCCTAGTATAACGTCCCTCAAACCATAAATTTAATCTCATGAGTATAAAACATTACCCAAAACAATGGATAACTCTCTAGATTCCCCACCATAATCATATCGTGTACACGCATATGTGTTACATATATATCATATAACATAAAAAAATATTTCATCACATTTAATACTATTAATGTGGAGTGTGTATTTACTACATTTAAGTCCTCAATTAAATAATTATAAGTTCACAAAGATGAATAACCTTGATAGGAAATGAGTACGGGTATTCAATACACAATTGTTTGTCATGGAAAATTATGGTGAAATTTAGGATGCATAATGGGGAACATAAATGTTAATAGGAGGGATTAATGAGAGTGAAAGGGTTTTATAATCATTTAGAAATTATAATTTTAGTAACGGGGATATGAATGAACATATCCCATTATTAATAATTGGTGATAAAAGGCATAAGATAATTGAGATGTTAGAATACATAGGAGAAAGAGGGGGCCCCTTACCTTGAGAGGGTGATTCAAAAAGCTTTGTAGGATATTCTTGAGAGCTTTGGGGAACCATTGGAGGGATTTTGAGATAGTTGGGAAGAGTAAGGATGTTCTGAATGGTTTTTTCTGTAAAGAGTTATGGTATCCTTGGTCGGTTTATATAGGAAATGAGAGATGAGTTTTTTATTATTTCACAAACATAGGTTTTGGAATCTATATAATAAATTAATAAAAACCATAAACCTTTAAATGTGTTTTTACTATAGGTTATACAAAATCGGAGGATTTTTTTATTATTTTATCTCTCCAAGGTCCCAACGTTTTAAAATATTACCCTTGGTGATGTGGAAGTGATTCATGTTCTTAAAGAAATGATTTTAAAACATTAAAATAAAATATAGGTTTTTTAGGATTCATAAAGGCTTTATAAAATTAATAAAATAACATAAAAACAAATTAATTTAGAGGGAAAACATATATTTGGCCATGGATACCTTTTATAAAATTTATTACATCACATTTTGTCTATGATGGTGACATACTACACACCACATATTTATACTGTATTTAATTTTTACCTGAAAATTCAACCATCTCAAAACATTATTAAAAATTTAACATTGGATAATTTCAAAATTATTACTCCAAAAATTATATTTATTTTATCAAAATATTTTTTTATATATTTGAATTTTTACTTTTAAAATAGAATCGACACTTATTGAGAAATGTTGGGTTTTTTATAATAAAAGTTTTTGAACACTTATAAAAATGACTTTTGACTTCATAAAAATGACCTTATAATTTTTTTAATAATAATTATTTAATAATTATATTTTATTAAGATATTATTTATTTCAAAAATACATTATTTTATTAAATCAAATGTCATAATTTAAATTTCACATGACCCAAAAATTAAACATGTGTCTTATCATGTCAAAACCAAAATCATTTTTGAAGTAACAAAAATAAGGAGTAAATATAATTCTTATTATGTTGAAAATAAAATATACATATTCATATTATTAGGGCATTTATACATAGATATTTATTACACTATACAATAACAAAATTATAAGGTAAACAATGGTTATATTTTTACGGGGTTGTTTGACGTAAATGGTTTGGTATGTGGTCTCGATGAGCTTAAAATTATCCCAAAAATAGTTTCAGTCATTCTTTATTTGTTGGATCTCGACTTGAGATAGGTTCAAAGAATTTCCTAGCGATTCTATCTCCCACAAAATCTATGATAAATGGGCATCATAGGGAAAGATCCTACAGGTTCAGGCCATAACTTTCTTTTTCTTTATGAATTTGATATATCAAAACCCTATATTTATACTAATAATATGATCACTGTTTGAAAACTATATTGTCAATGATTATGATGATTAAAATTATTTTAAATAAGATAATATATAATTAAAATAAATAAGTTCATGTGTTTTCTATAATCATAATACATTATTGTAAATTTAAATCAAAAATGGAATTTTATTTATAAAAGTTCAGGTTGTTACAATCTTCCCCCATTTCAAAATTTTTTCCATGAAATATTTAGTTCACACACTAAAAAAGATGAGGGTAATTCTATTTCATCAGTTCCTCTAGTTCTTACATTGCTTATTTAAACTTGTGGTTTCTCTATAGAACTTTGACTAGGTACATATTCGTATTTCATAGAAGTTTATCACTACGATCTAAGAACTTCAATGGTTGCTTCTCATATGAAAGATCATTCTCCAATGGTACCATCTTGGGATTAAGTATATATAAGGGGTCTGGTATATATATCCTCATGAGTGATACATGAAACAAATTATTTAGTTGATATAGGTTATGTGGGAGTGCTAGTTGATAGGCCACCACTCCTATGTGATCAAGAATATCAAAGGGACCGATGTGTCTCTGACTAAGATTTCCCTTCTAACCAAATATCATGAATTTATTCCATGGGGATTTATGAAGGAATACATTATCTCTGACATCAATATATAGTACATTTATATTATTTTCAACAAAAATATTCACTAAAATATGAGGATCCTTGATGTGATGCGGAATGGTATTGACCTATTCCACCATTTACACAACCATTTTAAGACCCAACAGTTTATGTTCACCAACTTCATGCAAACATGTAGGTGTTTTACACCTTTTCCCATAATGGGATTCATAGAGATCCATTTGGATGTTTGAGTGGAAACTATTATTGTATGATAACTCGACCAGAGGAAGATGTTGATCCCATACTCCTTTTAATTCCATTTATAATGCTCTCAACATGTCCTTGAGTTTATGGATAGTCCAGTTAGACTAACCATCAGTTTGAGGGTGATATGCTGTCCAAAAATTTAGCTTAGAAGTTAGAACATTTTGGAGACTCTTATGGAACTTTGAGGTAAATATTAGGTCTTGATTATATAAAATCGATAGTGGTGTTCCATAAATCCTCACCACTTCTGAATTTTATATCCTTACATGTTAATCAAGTGATATGTCATCTAAAATTGTAATTAAGTGAGTAGTATTTATAAGATGATCCACCACAACCCATATAACATTTTTTCCTCTTGATGTCATCAAAATTCCTGTAACAAAGTCAATTTTTATGTTTTCCCATTTCCATATAGGTATGGGTAATGGTTTCATCATCCCCTTTGATTTCTTTCCTTTCTATCTTCACTTGTTGACATACAAGACACCTTGATTTATATTTCATGTTCTCTTTCTTCATATTGTCAAACCAATAATGCTCTCAGAGATATTGATACATCTTTGTGATCCCTGGATGGATGGAGAAGGTTATTCTATGTTCATCATCTAATATATACTTTTTTATCTAAGGATTTGAGGGTACAAATAGTCTTTAACAAAATGTTACAAATCCGTCTTCATTAATTTTGATCTTGGAGGATTTCTATTTTTTAATTGTTTCCACCTTATTCAGATTTTTCACATCATCAATTTTCGCATCCTTTATCTTATCCAGAAGGTATGGTTGAGAAATCATTTGTGAACGTATTGATGAATTTCCTTCCTTTATGATTCCCATGTCCATTCTTTTTATGTCTATTAATATTAGATCCTTCATAATTCTCATCAATGATAAAAATACTGAATCCTTTCTATATAGAGAATCTGCCACTTTATTTTCATTACTAGGATAGTAGTGGACCAAGAATTCATAGTCTTCAATCATCTATAACCATCATTTCTAGAACACATTCAGACCTTTCTATGTGAATATATACATAAGGATCTTATGATCCATATATATTTTAAATGTATCCCTAATGAGATAATGATGTGATATTTTCAACATGATGATTACTGTAGCCAACTCGAGATCATGCATTGGGTAGTTCTATTTATGAACATTCAATTTTCTTGAGGCATGGGCTATCACTTTATTATTATTCATTAGTACACACCCAAATCCCTTCTTTGAAGCATCCTTGTATACCATGAAAAGTTCCCCACTTTTGGGTAGCATAGGTATGCTTTTAGTGATAAGCCTCTTTTTTCACTCCTTTAATATCTCTTAATATTCATTATTCTAAAAAAACTTAATTCCCTTCCGAGTTAGCTTGGTTAGAGTGTTTGAAAATTGAGATAATGTTCTCACAAATCAATGATAATACCCAGTTAATCCAAGTAAACTACGGATTGTTTTCAAAAATGCTTTCCTTGACCATCATTCAACTGACTCTATATTTGGAGGGTCCATATATATCCCATTACTTGTGATAATGTTCCTAAATAATGGGACTTCCTTTATCCAGAACTCACATTTTCTCTACGTTTCATAGAAATTCCCCTTTTGTATGGTATTTAGAACAGTGATGAAATTATTCTCATGACCCCCTTTATTTTGGAGTATATTAGAATATCATCTATAAATACTACCATAAATTTGTCAAGGTAATCTATAAATAACTATTCATCAACTCCATAAATACTTATAGAGAATTAGTGAGTCCAAATGGAATTACTATTAACTCATAGTGCCTATAGGTTGTACGGATAGCAGTCTTGAGGATATCCTCCTTCTTTACCCTTACTTGATAATACACTGAATGAATATTTACATTGTATAAGTATTGGGATCCACATATATTATTGAGCAATTCTTCAATCCATGGTAGATGATACTTATTATTTATCATGATAGTTTTGAGCTCATTATAATCAAAGCAATGGTGTATTGAACCATCCTTCATCTTGAAAAAGAGGACTGGTGCACCCCAAGGTGAATAACTTGGGAATATGAATCCTTTATCCATATTATCTTGTAGTTGTTTCTTCCACACCTCAAGTTATATAACAACTATTCTGTAAGGAGTCTTGAATAATAGAAATACTCCAGGTATAAGCTCGGTTGAATATTCAATCTAACGGCTGGGATAAAGACTATAAAATTATTTTAAAAACACACCATCTTATTCTCTCACAATAGTCATGTATTTAAGGATGATATTTTCCTTAATTTCAGTCATTTGATCTAGATATTCTTTCTTATAGGGTAATAATATCCATTCTTGATATGTTTCTTGTAACATCGCCCAATTCGACACTCTCTCACATGTCCAAAAAGGGTTGGTTATAAGCCCACAAGCGTGCCTCCCCGTATGCTAGTGGTAACTAACAAGTAGCAGGGGTGTGAAACATATAGTGGGTAGACTATACCCCCTAGTATGAAGTATAATTGTAAAATAAATAAACCATATAAACAAAATAAATGAAATTATAGAAATAGAGGAAACTAATAACAAGAGATAACTAAATAATCTAATAAATAATAAAGGAATAATGTAATGACATACTAGAATGTAACTAAATGTATTATTAGAAACAATACAAGTAAAAAACTAAAAGACTCAAATAAAGGCTCAAAATTTCCTTAGTCCTGAACCCAACATAGGTCCCTCCTCCAAACTCCAACCCATCTAGAAAAAAACGATCAACAATAAGGGCCCTTTCTATTGTCCGAACCTGCATCCATGTAATCTATTTGGTTACTAAACGATGGACCGAATAGGGTGCGACTATGACTTAGTAGGCCGACACCACCATGTCGAAACAAACCATTTTGATAAGAAGTGTATACAATAAAGCGATAAACATGCGTGTTAATTAATTCATTAATGAATAAAATTCAATTACAACCTACTTTGAATCCATGCTGGAATATCTCTGCGTATGTATTAAAAACATGCCAACTACAATTATATTACCATGGTAAAATAACCTGCTCCAGTTCCATGTCGAAATATCTTGGATCATGTATTACAACCATACCAACTGCCACCATATTAATATGGTATAATCAAAATGATTTGGGTCAAAGCCCCATACGCACTACGACATCTCAGTCAAATCCCTATAAGAATCACAACATGGGACTGGTAAGAGATCAATATTTATAAGAATTACAACATGGTGTTGGGCCAATATCTATCAATATCTATATAAAAACATATAAGTGTACATATTCTAGGTCCAATCCCAATATATACACATTTCGGTATGGAACAAAGTCCTATCATATAGCATGGATATCACAATATCACATCATAAATATCAATAATTAATTATGAGAATTACCATTTATCTTTTATATATAACATTATATTGAATAACAATTTAATAATAGTCATAACAATAAGAAATAATCAACATATTAGGGATTATATATCAATAAACAACCTAAGGTATCTTTTGATGCTAAAACACTTTAAAATATTATCCAGTTCAATTATATCCATGGTTCAATCACCCCATTGGTATCCATAAGCTGGGTCAGAATCCAATTGAAACCAAAGTACACTAAGGAATAATCCCATTAATTATTTATTCGATTTGAGATCACATTACATTAGGACAATCAAAATATTTCATAAATATTACAATTATCAAACTACATGGATAATATTTAGACCCCTACCTTTAACTGATGGTCTAACAACATTTCCAATGGTAAAATACCATGAGGAAGAAGGTAAATATGATTTCAAGAGAATTATAGATCAAAACTAATGAAGATCAAAACCAAAAACACACTCGATCAATGGATTTCATTGAAATGATTTGAGAAGCAAGGAAGAGAAGTGTGAAATTGGAAAAAAACCACTTATCAGGGATCAGAGGCATTATCGGGACATCCAGAAGGAAGGTTGGAATTACAAAATCACATGGAAGGTTCCCTAGGGTTGAGAGGAGAAGGTTTCAGTGAGTTATAATGAAAATGTAGCTGAACAACATACTTTAAAATAGTAGGTCAGGGAATTGCACATTATGTAACATAGTTACACATCATGTAAATATTTTTATCAGGATACTCTATAAAAACCATCATCTCAGATTATTTCATTAAAACAACCAAACATAACACAATGTATAAATGTTTTATAGATGGGTTTTTATCTAATTTTACCTTTGAATAACCCTAACACCATTTAAATATTCTCAAATTACAAAGAACCCATGAAATAGTTAACCTATTTATACCCGGACTCCATTAATTTTGATAAACATACCTCTCTATAATTTAAGTTATTTTTGCCAATAAAGCTCTCAATGTGGATCCTATCAAGTTTTTCCCATGTTTTCTTTAAATAAAAGGAAAAAATTACCCAGAAAAAATGTTAATGAGAAAATCAAAGGGAGGCATACCTGGAAAAAAATTGGATCTTACAACCTCCCCACTATATAATAGCTCGTTCCTGAGATACTCTAAGAATAAATATGAGATATCAGTGAACAATTTTGGGCATTGTGTTTTCAGGTCAGAATCCCTCTCCTTGGTCTCCTCTAGAACTCTACCATACTACCACTAAAATCAAACCAATGGTATAGTCCTACCCTGATGATATTTCTCACTACGATCTAAAACATATATATGATGTTCATAAAAGGACACATTAACACAAAGATCAATGTCTGCTATGTCTATTATATGGGAAGGGCTAGATGATATCATTATAGATGTGACATGTGTAAAATGTCATGTATGTGATTTTAGCACTATGGAAGGGATAAATAGTATTCCACTCGACCGACCCTTGCCACTATCTCAAATGGTTTGACAAACATGGGTGCTAGTTTTCCCTATATCCTAACATGACATTTCTCCAAGCAAGGTGACACCCGAAGGAAAACATTACGACCAACCTAAAATTCTAAATATCATCTTTAGTGGTCATCAAATGATTTCTACCTACTCTGCACGGTCACTAACCACTGTATGATCAACTAAACCTACGATGATGTCTCATGCACATGACTAGGCCCAACAAGTGATGACTTTCCTACCTCAACCAACAAAGTGGTGAATAGAAAGACCTTATATACAGAGCCTCAAAAGGTTCCATTTAGATTGATTCTTGGATGAAATTATTATATGAAAACTCTACAAGTTCCATATGTTACTCCCATGAAACCCTAAAATCCAAAACACAGGTTCATAGCATATCCTCCAGAACAAGAATAGTTTTCTTATATTGGCGATCAGTCTGTAGATAATGGGATATTCTATAAAGAACCCACGATCCTAGAGCCTTACTAATACCCTTACCAAAACGTGATGTGATACAAGGATCTCTATATGAAATGATATACCTAGAAACACAGTGCAACTGAATCACATCACACATGTAAAGACTTCCCATTTCATCAATTGTGATGGTTTCCTTGATAGTTATTAAGTTGTCTAATGATAGAACAACTATATTTTTATATTTTTAATCAAATTTCAATTATTTTTTGATGTTTTTTAATGTAAAAACCCTGATTTTTATTGACTCTTTAATTTAAGGGTAAATTGGAATGTATATATGAAATAGATTTAAAAGAGTGGGAAAGTGTGTTTTTGAATTGAAATTAATTTTTTATATATTTTATGACTTATTCATGATAATTTTTCTAGAAATTTAAATAATATTTGTGTAAAAATATCTCCAAGAATCTTTAGGCCATCAACCAAGGATGGTCCACCACTTATCCAACCCGCACAAGGTACACTGACTAGCTAGACCTACCCCGACAGGGCCTGCAAGAACCAGTTGAGCGCACGATGGGTCAAGCCTATGCACAACCCATGGGTGGTTAAGCCACGTGGGTGTAGAGTGAGCCTGAAGACTTGACCATGGTCCACATGTGCCATCGAACATATTCCATGTGAGTGGTGAATTTGGGGTCCCACCCTAGAGCAGTCTTCTAGATGATCGACACCATGGGGAGGAATATATGTGCTCTCCCGGTGTCCCACCATTTCGATGTGAGACATGAGCACCACCACACTCCACTGTGGTCGTCATTATCACTTTCCCTCCACTACCCCACTTCACCCTAGGCCTCTTGACTCGATTCCAATTCCTGAACACTAACACCTTCTCTCACCACATGCTTTGCTCCTACACCACCTGGGTGCCTTGCCTACCCCATGTAGTCCCACTACCTCCTAGCATCGCACCGTCGCTTCTATCATGAGAGCACATGTAGGACCTGAATTAAACTACCACTTCATTCTTTGTCTCAGTTATAACTACCAATCACTTCTCTAACTCCACTACCACCATGGCCATTTGAACCTCCTCTGACCGCTTCAAAGGCCGAAGGTGAAGATGGAGCTACCAGACAAGTTGGTTCCCTATCTCTTGCCGAGCTGCTACTGTTGTGTCACGGATCACCGCTGCTTGTCCACCATATCTTCCATCTCACCACCCCATCATTTCTATGTTATTCCATAACCTCTGTAAAGCCCTTTCCACCATGAGGGAGTAGCCCGAGCTAGCTTCCCCATGCAGATCCATTCCACACGGGTTCACGAGTCTTCTGGGGGGATTAATACCCCTATTGATTTGAGTGTGACTTGATGGAAGAGGGAGTCCAAGACCCATCTCTCTTATGCTTATAAAAATAGAAACTTCCTCTTTCCCAAGAGGATTCTACACACCGAGGAGGAGATATCCCCCAGGGAGGCCTCTGTCGGTACACTGAAACTCTTCTCCCCCCTTTCTTCTTCATTTTTAATTTTTAATTTTCATTTATTTAAATATAATTTTAGTTTATTTAAAAAATTTATTCAAATTTATATTAATAAATTCATAAATTTTTATTAAATTATTTCCACCCATCTTCTTCGTATTCTTATTTTAATTTTCTTATTCTTTTAATAATAATAATAATATTAATTAATATTAATATTATAATTAGTATAACTCATATTATTATAATTATTAATAGTAATAAACATAATAATAATTTTATTATTATTATTATTATCATTTTAACATTCTTTATAAATCATATATTTTTATTTTATTTTATTTTATTTTCTTATTTTATTCCTCTAACTATTTTATTTTATTTATCTCTCTCTGTCCCTCTCTATCTCATCCCAATTCTATTTTATTTTAATATATTATTCTCTCACCCAATTCATTTTAATTTATTGTTTTATTTCTCATCAAATTATATTTAAAATTTTCCTTCTTCTCTTATTCTTCATCCATTCCACCATAGTGATATCTTACTCTTGAAAATGAGAGGTTAACCCTGAGGCTTGTCTTGGGGGAAGGTCAAGGTGTTCTTGAATTTTCTTTAATATTTAATTTTATGTTTTTGATATATTTGAGTTTCATGTATTGTGAGGTGAATGTCTCTGATTAGATGTTTTTCCACCAATGACATGCAACTCATTTTATTTCTATTATATTATTTAAATCATTTTTACATCTCTCCACTGGTTAATTCTTTATATTCGAGGATTTGAGCTAATTAATTGATGAAACAACATCGATTGAGCCAGGTCCTAGAAGATGACACCTCAAAAACCAAGGATTGTCATCAACCTTGATTAAAGGAGGAGGTGGAATTAAGATCACTTATGTATTAAATGATATTACACAATTTATAAATAAAGAATAGTAGTCCAAACAAGAATTTCTTATTTGGATTGCCAAACTGAATTCAAACATATAAAGGAGAATAATGATTGAACCTTTAACCAAACCCCAAAACCATGTTCTTTCTTTCCTTAAATCATTTTTTTTAGATTTAAATGGTTGTTTAATTTATCATTTTTCATGTCATAAAAATGTAATTGAAAACCTAAAAAATTTATAATTGTTCCCTAAAATCAATCAAAACCACAAAAATAATTAGTTTATGTGATTTAGATAAAGTGAACCACACTAAAAGGCTCCCCATATGAGATGACTATGATAATACAATGTGCTGCATTAGAAAAAATATAATATTTCTATTTCCATGCCCCATGATAGGAATGTATAAAAACTTGTCATCGTTGTTGGGGATACAATCATATGATTTCTTATCTATTTTCTATTTCACATTTTAGATAGATTTAATTTCTTATATAAAAAAATAAAAAAATATATCTATGATGATTTCAAATGATCATTTCTTTAATTCATGGAACAATTAATATCAGGTGAAAGAACTGGTAGGTAAAGCACCATGGTCTATAGAAGATGGTGTTTCATTATGGGCTAGACATAATTGGGGAGAACATATCCAAATTTTAAAAGAGGAGGTATTCATGGAACTCATCCAGGATCACAAAGAGACCCTAAAGAAATTAATGGTTGAAGGATTGGATAAGGAGCTAATTGAATTCTAGGAATACTTCCAAGAATTATACCAGGATGTGACCAAGACACAAGAAGAGTTCTCATAGTTCACTCAATTTTATTTGAATAAGTTGTACAAAAATATTTCTAGGATCAAGTGGAAAAACACAAACTCAAGTATAATATTCAAGAGTTTTATGAAAAGGTGCAGGCTCTCCAAGACCAAATGGATTTGATAACTGCATATTTCCAAGCATCATTAGAAGAACTTGAACTTGAATCTGGACTTGAATATAAACCCGAACCAGAAGATAAGACAACAGTTTTACCTAATGAAGCGAAGGATGAAGACTTACCTACTGAGATACAATTAAGAGGTTAACACGAATTAGATGAATTAAGTAATTTATGTAAGGAACTTATTAATCTCCCCAAACCTTGAAAAGAAGAAGATCCAATATTAGTGAAGAAAGATACCACCCAATTGGTATAATTTTATGTGAAAATGGAGGATCCCGACTACCTATCTCCATCCTCTAAGAACATACACCAAGAGGCACTTACCACTGAGGAAATGATTAGATCTAAACAAATATAAGGAGTTGAAATTTTATCATACTCTATATCTTCATTTGATGTTATTGAAGATGAATTGTGCATCACTTCATACTATTTTTATTATATAGATTTGAATAATGTTTGTTATGACTTGGAGGAAGATGAAGAGGCTCGACTTGCACCTATTGAGGAACACATAGATATCCTTAATTTTTATGAACCTATATTTTAGGAGCCTCATTAGGATATCCATGTATTGAAGAATAATGAAATCAAAAAAGAGGCTTCTATTATTAGGGGGATAAATTTATTATAAAAAATTCAAATTCAAATTTTATTCAAGTAAAAATACCTGTTTACTTCCCCTTGGATCATATAATTAATGCAGCCCATATGATGCCATCACTCGAAGAGAATAAGGTTTTACAGTTTGCAGATAAGAAGTAGGATGATTCATACTTCATCTTACACCCTCCATGAAATCTATACCTAATTCTGATGGAGGGGGATCTACTATACTATATCCATGGATCATTCCTCCCAAAGAAGGAAGAAGCACAAGTTTGGAAAATCCACATGTGGTGGTTCATGTAAAAAAAGATCCACCCACTATCAGATAATGGATAACAACTGGTACTAACCTATGGAGGTATAAAAAATTTAGGTCCCACTTGAGGGATCATAGTAAAAATTATCACTTTCAATAGTCTTTCTAGGAATTTATATTTCATTTTAATTACTTAAGAAGTAGTTCATCATGGAACCCACTCCCTACCATTCTTTTTTAAGCATTAATGACATGATACTTTTGCTTTATTTTATAATTATATTTTATATGGTCATCATGGAAGAAGGTTTACACCAAAAACCAATGAGTAAAGAGGACTAAAATTCATGGGATAGAGAATTCATTTTTTATTGTTTATCTTATAAAATACTTATATGTTTTTTAAAAAAAATTTTTTTATCTTTAAAGATTAAATTTTATTCACACACTTTAATTCATGTTTTACTTAACTAATCTAGAATAAATGAGTTTCCTAGGAATCCTTTGATTCTATGTTTTATATTTCAATATTAATAATATAGAATGATTAAAATTGATAATTGTACTGTTAAAGTGAATCATGGATATTGAATTGAGGATTCATGACCTGAAAAAATTAATTGGTACATGTAAATGAAATTTCCCAATCGTTTTTATGCTTTAAATTTATAAAATTTACGAGAATTGATTTTTTATTGTTAATAATGACTTGAGTGAATTTCTCAAAACACATGACCCATTTCTAAGACGTTTCCTAGAATAAGTACGTCATATTTTATCTTGTGCATATTTCTTGAGTGATATTGGGACATTCCACCTATGAGAACATGAATTTAAACTTTTCAAATCTATGACTGTGAAAAAACACATTCAAAATGACTGAGGAATCTTTTGATGATAACTTATACTAAAAAGAAACTTTTACATCGATCCTTCTTTACCCCATAGAGACCATGAATTATCTTTAGAGTAATGATCCATGTTTGAAGCTATTTTTATCCATCTATACCCTCCTTTTAGTATTCAAATGATAGTTTTAGGTTGAAGTGTGGGGGTGAAGGGAATCATGGTAAATGAGATGATTTACATTGTATGGAAGAAGTGTGGGGGTGATTATTTTGGGAATTGTAAAAGGGTGTGGGATAATTCAATATACACTATTATTTTTCCACTCTTGAATATAGAAATAATTAAAATGATAGAAGAGCCAAAAAACTATGAAAATGGGTTGTGATTTGAGAAAACCAAAAAAATCACCATTAATATACCTATGTTTTTTATCACACATGGTTAGGTGGTGGATGTGAGGTTTTTTATAATCATAAATTTTGAAAAAAGAAAAAAAGGTTCTTTGTAAAAAAATATAAAAGTAGACAAAAAATATTCTAGATATTTATGTTCAATATTCTTAAATTGATCATGATCTTTACTTTGAGTTTTGAGGAAGTTGAGTGTTATTATAAATTAAAGTGGGACAATTTCATGAAAATATTACTTTTTTTTATCATTATTTATGATCTAAGAGATAAACCTACTCCTTGATCATTCATTTTTAATATATAAAATCCTAATAAACTAAAGCCTTAGAGACATTTGAACCTAAATTTCAAGACCTCATGATTTCATATGATTTTATGCTTTAAAAAGTTGAGAAAGTAGTTCATTTACCGGACTATGGATAAGGATAATGTTCTCATGGTATGAAAATAAATATACTTGAATTTTATCATGATATATGAGTGAAAAAATATTTATGTAAGGAAAATCCTGATTTGAAATGTTTAATAATAATTAATTGAGTAACTTGATGGAATTTGAAGAAAATTTCCATCAATTTTAAATTAGAAAATTGTAAAATAAATGATTCCATTACATTTGGAAAATTGATAAATTTAAATGATATTTTTTGTGAATTTTAAAATTGATAATTATTTGATGTTATTACTTTGAAATTTAAAAATTTGTAACATTGGTCACCATTGATCTCCCAGGTTGAATTTTTATACTCGAGGACAAGCATGGTTTATGTGTGGGGGTATTTGATAGAACAAATATTTTTTTCATATTTTTAATCAAATTTTAATCATTTTTCAATGTGTTTCAATGTAAAGCCCATGATTTTTATTGTTACAAAAATTTAAGAGTAAATTGGAATGTGTATTTGAAATGAAATTAAAATAGTGAAAAAATGTGTTTTAGAATTGAATTTATTGTTTATAAATATTACAGATTCATGATGATAATTTTTATATCTTTTTAAATAATTTTTGGGCAAAAATATCACCAAGATCTAGTGGGCCTTCAAATAAGGTCATTCCACCACAGAGCCACCCCACAAAAGGTGGACCGGCTGGCCAGACTAGCCCCGAGAAGGCCAACAGGAATAGATGAGCTCATAGGGGGTCAATGCAATGTGAGGCCCTTAGCCCCGTGGGTATAGAGTGAGCTCATTGACTTGAGCATTGGCTGTGTGTGTTGTGGCATTAAAGTTTTGTGTTCAGTGACTCTAAGAGCCCACCCCAGAGTAGGATTTTGGACGATCGAAACTAAGGGGAGGATTATATGCATTCAACCTATGCCACACCATTTCATTGTTGGACCAGAGCACCACCATGATACACTATAGATCTTTCATTGATCCATGACCCTCCTCCACTATCTCTCACCATATGCTACCTCACTTCACCCCATGCCTCTTGCCTTCATTCCAGTGCCTCATTTCCACTAACGTACTACACCTCTTTCTCTACTCCCACATCGCCTAGGTGCCATGGATGCCCCATATGGACCCACAACCACATGGCATGACACTGCCGCTATCATCCAGAGCTCACCCAAAGCACTAGGAATTCACCTACATCATCTCTACATGAGCCCCATGCCACTACTCGAACACCACTGCTACCATCGCCACTTGAGCATCATCCGACCACTTTGAAGGTCGTTGGAGAAGATGGAGCTACCAATAATTTCAGTTCCATATCCTCTCATACTGATCCACTATTGTCGTATGGCGGCTTGCTTTTGCTCATCCACTATAGCGTCCAGCTCACCACCCCACCACTGCCATGCTATGCTACAACCCATTCCATGACCTATCCACCATGAGGGTGGAGCTCGAGCTAACAGCCCCATGTGGATTCATTCCTAGTGGGGTTTTTGGTATTATAGGGGGATTAAAATCCCCCCTGATTTGAGGATTGATTGAAGGTAGAGGGAGGATATGATCCCCTTATCTAGTGCCTATAAAAAGAGGGGATTCCTCCTTCCAAAGTGGAGTCGACACATTAATGCAGATACTTCCACCAACGAGGCCACTCCCTGCATGGTGCATCTCTTTTCCCACCCCTTCTTCTCTATTTTTAATTTTTAATTTGTATTTATTTAGATTTTTGTTTTAGTTTATTTTAAATTGAAATTGAAATTTATTTTAATAAATTCATAATTTTTTCTTAAATTGTGTTCCACCTATTTTCTTCTTCTTTTTCTTCTCCTTTTAATTTGCTTCTTCATTTAATAATAATAATTATTACAATTATTATAAATAATAATAATAATAATAATAATAATAATATTATTATTATTATTTTCATAACTAGTATTATTATATTTAATAAAAATAAAGATAATTTTTGTTGTTATTATTATTATTATATAAAAATTCTTTATAATTATATATATTATATATATTTTATTTTATTTTATTATTTTCTTCCTCCTTATATTTTATTTTACTTATCTCTCTGCCTATCTCTCTCTCATCCCTTTCTATTTTATTTTCTTATTTAATTATCTTACCCTAATTACTTTTAATTTATATTTTTATTTCTCATCACAATATATTTATATTTATTATTTCTTTATTTTATTTTATTTATTTTATTCTTCTTTATCCATTCCACCATAGAGAACTCTTAATCTTCTAAATGAGAGGCTAACCCCAAGGCTTGGTCTGGGGTAGGTCAAGATGTTCTTAAAATTTCTTTGATGTTTAATTTTATGTTTTTGATAAATTTGAGTAACATGCATGGTGTAGAGAATGTCTCTGATTAGATAACTACCCACCAAGGATATGCAACTCAATTTATTCCTATTATTTTATTCATATCATTTCTCTCTCTTTCCATTAGTTAATTCTTCATATGATAGGATTGTAGTTAATCAGTGGATGAAACTACAACAATTGAGTTGAGTCCTCAAATATGAATCCTTTTAGACCAAGGTGTGTCATAAACCTTGATTAAAAGAGGAGGTGAGATTAAGAGTGCTTAGGCATTCAATGATATTCCATAATTTCTAAATAAATAATATTAGTCCAAATATTAGAATTCATGCTTGTGTTATCAAAATAAAATCAATCATATAAAAGAGAATAATGATTGAACCTTTAACCAAACCCCAAACCATGTGATTTATTTCCTTTACTCATTCTATTTATATTTTCATGGTAGTTTAAATTCTCATTTTTCATGTCATAAAAAATTAATAGAAAACCAAGAAAATGAAATTGTTTTATAAAATCAATAAAAATCAGAAAAACTAATTAGTTTAGGTGATTTGGATAAAGTGAAACACACTGAACTGATCCTCTGGTGAGATGACCATAGTAAACCACTATGTTACATTAGAAAAAATATCATATTTATTTTTCCATGCCCATGACAGACTAAGGTGGAGATATCCTCCATGGAGGATGATTCCCGTATGCTACTTACTTCTTCTAAATCACATAAGTTATATCTTTTTTTAGTTTTATCTATTTAATGAAAATAATTATTATCTTTTTGGGTTTTTTTATTTTTGGAAATAAAAATTGAAATTGAAATTTATACTACTAGGAAAATATAAATAGAATGAGTTAAGGAAAGAATGAACTTGGTCTTTGGTTTGGCTTTGGATTCAATAATTATTTTAATTTATATGTTTGATATAATTTTGATAATCCAAAAATGAAATATCATGTTTTAACTACTCTTATTTATTTATAAATTTTGTAACATCATTGAATTTATAAACACTCTAAATTATACCACCTCCTTTAATCAAGGTTTATGAAACTCCTTGGTTATAGAGGTTCCATATTCTCGGACCCAGATCAATTGATGTTTTTTCATCCATTAATCATCTCAACTCCAACATGTGAATATATAACTAATGGAGAGAGGGTAATATAATTAAATAAAACAGTAGAGATAGATTGGGTTGTATGAAATTGGGTGGAATAATCACTTAAAAGATATTCTCCTCACCTATTTATGCTACTCAATTCTATCTATAAACATAAAATTAAACATTAATAAAAATTTATGGACACTTTGACTTCCCCCCGGGCCAAGACTTAGGGTCATCCTCTTATTTTAGAGTGTAGTACATCACTTGGTGGTTGGGTGGAAGAGAAGAAGAAGAAATAAAATAAAATAAAATAAATATAATTTAAAAATAATGGTGATGACAAAATAAAAGATTAAAGTAAAATAGAATTGGGTTGAGTGAGAGAGAGAAAAGAAAATAAAATAAAAGAAATTAAAAATAATTTAAAAATATATATAATTAATAAATAATATTAAAATAATAATAATAATTATTATTATTATAATTGTAATAATTTATAGAAAAATATATTTTTGAAGAAGAAGAAGAGAATGATGAAATTGAGATAAAAATTAAAATAAGAATGTTAAAATGAATATAATAATAATAATAATAATAATAATATTAATGATATTAATTATAAAATAGTAAATAAAGATTAAAAACAATAAGAATTATAGAAGAAGAAGAAAAATATGGATGACACTTTATAAAAATGCATGTAAATTATTTAACTAAATATAATTTAAATTATAATTAAAAATTAAAATTCAAACGAAATATAAAATAATAAAAAGTGGTTGTGATTTGGGAAAACCAAAAATCACTATTACTATACTTATGAGTACTATTATACATGTTTAGGTGGTGGATTTGGGGTTTATTATAATGAATAACTTTTGAAAAAGAAAAAAATAACAATGTTCTTTAAAAAAGAAAAAAATGTGGGTATAAAAATAGAAAAAAAA
The DNA here is from genome assembly GCA_963277665.1 of Viscum album. NCBI lineage: Eukaryota > Viridiplantae > Streptophyta > Magnoliopsida > Santalales > Viscaceae > Viscum > Viscum album. The sequence continues at coordinate 141,609,772 of OY728156.1, read as the reverse complement.
TATTCAAGATAAGGCAAAAATCATTCATTATTCTTAAACTGATCATGATATTTTCTTTGGGTTTGGAGGAAGTAAGAAGTTATTAAAATTGGAAGGGGATAATGTTATTAATCTTTTTAATTTTAATACAATGCACAATACTTAATATATATGCCTCTTATTTGAGCCTTAATTTTAAATCATCAATTCCACCAACCATGATTCATAGAGTCATTTTAACCTTTAATGAAATCCCTCATGATTATATGTGTATTTTGACTTTATAAAGTGGGGGAAGCAGTTACTTTACATTCCTATGGAAAATGATCATGTTCTCATGATATGAGTATAAATATACTTGAATTGTGTCATGAGTTATGAGAGAAAAGAATCCATTGTGAGGTAGATTATGATTTTTCATGTTTAATAATAATGAATTGAGGAACATAAATGATGTAAAGGATAAGTTACATAATTTTCCAAAGGGGAAAAGTAAATTTTATGAACTAATTATTTCTTTGAAAAATGAGAAATTAAATTTATAGTTTATGTTGATTTTTGAAATTTTGATTTGACATTGAATATTATTTTATTTTATTTCTTTTGATTTTAAAAATTGGTAATACAATGACCTTTGATTTTTTAAGGTTGAGATTTTATGCTTGTTTACAATCATAGTTTAGGTATGAAGGAATTTATAGAGAAAATATTTTCAATAATTCTACTTTTAAATTTAATTTCTTAATTCCAAAAGGTGTTATTTTAAGGGAAATTGTCACATTTTATGGTTTTAGTGGTATTTTGTTCTTAATTAAAAAATTTCATATTTTGGATTTTAACTATTTTAAATAATTTTTGTATTTTATCTATAATATTTCATTTATTCATCCAATTTGGAAAATTAAACTTTTATAGGTTTTTATGTTATATGGATTTATTTTATTATTATATTCCAAAAGCTAAATCTTTTATTTAGAAGCTCAGAACTAGCTCAAAAGTTGGGCCTTGAAAACTATGCACAGATCTGGATATTTTTATGTTTTGACCTTATCTCTGTAATGGAAGAATGAAATAAGATTAAATTTAGAGGGTAAATGAAAAAAATTAATGAAAAACATTCATAAAGGTTTCTATGCGTGGATCAACCGTTTTAATGGAAATTAATGAATTTGAAATCGTAGATGTGAAGTATGAAGAGTATGTCTAGGAAGATTAAATTCTTATAGTAAAACTGGCATAAATCTCTCTTCACATGGAGGATGAAGCTGAAATTTGGAGAAAAAATGAAAACTACATTGGTGAATAGATCTCATGAAGGAATCTATGTGAAAATAAACCATTTAATGGGGATAACACATAAAAACATTAGAATAAAAATTATGGAACCAAACTTTCACCCTTGACTATAAAAAGAGGGACATACCCCTTTCCAAAATCATTAGGTCAATACCTAGATGAGGATTCTTATCCATAGAGACGGCTGCTAAAACTTCTTATTATGTTATTATTTTTATTTATTTTATTTTATTTATTTTTTTAATTTTGAATTTTCATTTTTAATTGCAATTTAAATTCCATTTAGTTAAATAAATTACATGCATTTTTATAATAAATAAATAAATGGTTCCATTGCTGGGTATCCAATCATTAATTCATTAAAATTTTATATTTGACAAATTAGATATATTTTGTTGACTTTATAAAAATAATCCCTAAAAAATTCATGATGTTTTCAAATGTTTTTTTTTTCAATTCATGGAAAAAGTACTCACATGTGCTAGGTCTAGAAGTTGAAGCACCCTAGTCTATAAAATATGATGTTTCATTAGAAGCTAGACATATCAGGGGAGTACGTATCCAAATTTATAATGAATAGGAATTCAAGGACCTCATCTAGGATCTCAAGGAGACCGTTGAAATTTTTTTGGTTAAAGTATTGGACAGAGAGCTCACTGGATTTCAAGAGTACTTACTAGAATTCTATCAAGAATTTTCTAAGACCCAAGAAGAGTGCTCCTCATTTCCCCTAACATTTTTGAATAATTGTCCCCATAATATTTACTGGAGAAAGTGGGAAACACAAAAACAAGTACAATATTCAATATATTGATGAAAAGTTAATGATATACAAGGACAAATGGATTAGATAACTACATACTTCCAAGAATCGTCATAAGAACATGAAGTTGAACCAAAACCAGAATATGTCCAACTTGTCTTAGATGAGGAGGAAAAGGAGGAAGACTTTCCTACTGAGCTACAAGTATGATATCAACATTAATTGGACGAATTTTGTGATAGATTGAAGTAAATTTTTGATCTCCGCAAACCCTAAAAATAAGAAGAGCCACCATCGTTGAAGGAAGATACCCAAGTGGTAGAATTTGAAGTGAAAATGGAGGAGTCCGACTGACTACATTCATCCACTGAAAATCTAATTTAATAGTAACTTACTACTATGACATTAATTGAATTTGAATAAATCTAGGCATTCAATATTTTATCATATCTATCTCTTCTAATTTTATTGAAACTGAATTATGAATCACTTCTCACTATTTTGATTTTTCAGATTTAGTAAATCTTTTTATTGACTTAGAGGAGGATAAAGAGAATATACTTTCACCTGTGGAGGAACACATGGAGAACCCTGATTTTAATAAACATACATTTGAGAAGCACCATCAATAGATTCAAGTATCTAAGATTGAGGGAATCAGATAGTAAGATTATCAAAATAAGGGTAGACATTACTTATTAAAAATTATACTTAATATTTTATTCAATAAGAAATAACTATTTACTTCCCCTTTGATTATTCAATGCTTACATCCCCTATTAATCTATCATTGGGAGTGATAGAGATATCATAAGTAGAAACCAAGAAGGAGGATTCATCATACTTCTTACAGTGACTTAGGTTTGACCTATATGACTTGGAAATATTCCTAATAATATTTTTGATGTTAGGCGCTAAGTCGTCATGGAGTTTTGGGGCCTGGAGAGCCTCGGTGAAGTGATAAAAAAAATATTTAACATATTTTATCACAGATGCACATTTTCCTTTTAAAAATAGAATAAATTCTGAGAGGAGTCTCATATTGGATTTCTAATACCACGATTGAGTTCATAACATTGTGTTTACCCTAGGCATGGCATAATCATTTTTGACGTCAGGTGTTTGGTCGGTGGTGAGTTGGCGGGGCATGTGTTGGTGGAGAGTTAAATGGGAGGATTGATTTAATAAAAATTAAATCAATCCGCACCCTCCCTATTTGGTGTGCATGGAAGGATCCCCCTTACCTCTTCCCCTTTGGCGATGAATAACCCTAGCACCGAATTTGGGAAACAAAGAACCATCGATCTTGGATCATGAGGGAGATTACTCGCAGATCATGTTGTGGAAGCTTTTAAGCATCAGTTTGACCCCAAAGCTTCATCATTTTTTCCATGAATTAGCTGGTTTGAGTTTTAATTTATAATACCCTTGTTTAGGCATCGTTTTAAGGTTTTAGAGACATTAAAAGATTTCTAGGGACCCCTTGAGGGTCGATCTGTGTGTTTTAGGAAAAATAGGGATGATCCAACCTTCTCATAGTGAATTTCCAATGGACTTTTACATCGACACATCATATAGATTGAAGAGATATACCATGTATTCTTCCCATTTTGGGAAGATGTGATTTTGGGACGACACATTGTGTACATTAGTTACACACCATGTAGAGACCCCATGTCATGTGGCCTGAGGACATCACCAGGGAAGCCATGAAAATTTATAGTTCCATTTAAAAGTACACGGTCACAAGGTGCTGGACACGGGAATCGGCTAGACATGTCCAAGGATCCATGTAGCTGGGACACATCGTGTACCACATGGTATACTCTATGTGGATAAAAAAGTCTAGTTTAGCTGTGTGAAGGGAGTAAATGACTGTGTGTTCGGGCGGGGTCACATACCATGTAACCCCTTTACACATCATGTAGTCTCCTTTGATAAGAGTTTCTTCCTTTCTAATATCATTATTTTGGGATCATATTTAGGCCTATGAGTATCCTATCCTAAGTAGGTGTCTATGTAGAATGCGATGGTCACCATGGTTTGGGCCTATGCGATGGGAGTTGAGGAGACTTTGTTGATCGCTTAGATTAGTGATATTTAGACCAACAATGGTTGAGTTAATTACCTCGGTTTGTCCCAATGAAGGGTTATGTGGTATTATGTCCTTATTATGGATTGTAAACCCCATGATAGGGTGTGTTTGGATAGAGTTGTAGGATCCCTCTGGAGAGGATGGGGCGAGATCCTATATTAGTTTGTTAGAGTTTTTGTATCTCTCTAGAGGGGATGAGGTGGGACCCTATAGCATATTGTATTTCCTAGACTGGGTTATCAATATTTCCATGACCACCACTCCATGGGCGTAGATCCCCTATCTAGCAGGATAACACTATAGGGTTTGTGGAATCATGTGGAGTATGATCCCCTACACAGCCGGTAGATTCAGTAAGGTTCTGACATCATTGGTTATACAATCCCTTACTCAACAGATGTTTTATGTAGGGTTTGTGGAATAACCGGTATTACGATCCCCTAATACATGGATTATACCATATGGGGTTTTTGGAAACGTTTTGACAACCACTACATGAAATACAATCCTCTAATTGAGTGTTATGATATCTAGGACATCTTATTGGGTTTTGTTATTCCCCACTGGAGGCTGGGAGTGATCCCCTATTTGAGAGAGATCTTTGCAATACTATATTTGGTTGGTTGTATCCCCTAGATAATCCTTAGAGTGATCTCTTATTAGAGGAGATGTGGTTTTCAATTTTCCATACTTGGTTTGTAGTGTCCACAAACAGATGCTGGGAGGGATCCCATTTCTAAGGTTTGAGACCTTATGTGGTTCTAGTAGGGTTTGTATCATCCCCTATCTGGGATGGGAAAGATCCCCTATCCGAGTATTGAGATCCATTGAGTTCTATCCTGATGTTCTTGGTGGCAATATCCAACGACTGTGATCTCTCATGTGTATGCCCCATGGGATGGCAGTGTTGTGCCATTGATTTTTTGATAACTGATTGTGTGTTATATCTCAGATGTTCCATTATGTATGGATGGGTTATACCCAATGGAGTGTATCTCCTGGTTGAGTGTCATCTATGACGACTAGGCTCTTGGAGTGTGTTCTCCTAGTCAAGAGTTTCTTTAGATCCTTGAGTAGGAATCTATCGCTGGCTATGCGGTCACAACCTCATGAGACTTGGAGTATGCGATGAGTATATATGGGTTTCCTTACAATGTTGCTACATCTTGGATGAAACAATATGTGGTATGAGATGACTAGTTTTGTATAGCCAATTATGTTCTCAAGATGGAGTTTCTCTCTTTTTTGGGTTCTCTCTAGGTGATTTGAGAAGAATATTTCATTTTTATTACCCCCATTTCTTTTGGGGGTTTTGGGAAGCCTACTGAGTATATTTATACTCACCCTTACATGGGTTATGTCCTAAAATTTTGTCTCTTATATAGATCACAAGACTTTCAACGGAGTCCTAGGAGGACCTAGAGTAGCTAGAGCTTAGTGAGCTAGACTGATCGGGGTGTTTATCGAAGATTGGATGAAGATCTTTCCGACATGTGCATTTGATAGGGATCTCCTCTATTTGAGGAAGCTGTAAAATTTTACAGTTTTTTGGGGGAAATGAATTTTTTCCTTTTTTACTTTTTCTGTAATCTATTTTGGGATAGATGTATGAATGAATTTTTCTTTTTAGTCTATATATATATATGTACTATTTCATGGAGGTGTATCTGGGTACATGCATACACATACCCTAGTCTAAGTCCTCCCATATGTGTGATAGTTTACTCGAGATTGGATTCGATCCCCAGGCCTATAGAGGAAGGCCTGGGGTGTCATGGTTCGAGCTCTGTTGGGTTGGGTCGTGACAAGGTGGTATTAGTGGAGGTTCCACTTTGGGACCACAATGTCATGAGATTGTTTTAGATTTCATAACGACTTTATTAGGGTGTTTCATGTTCGGATTTTAGGACAGCGACTCTAGTTTTGGTGTGGAGGCTATCATATCCTTTCACCATGACTCTGATAACCTTATTTTCTACTCAGTACATTTGGACACTGGTCCTAGTGAAAAATAATGGTACATCCATCATATAGAATTGGGTTTTTGGTTTTTTCTATCCTTCTTGAGTTAGCTCCTCAGTTATACTCTTTGAACATCGTTCATCTTGATTGTATTTCATGATACCTCCATGATGACAACAAGATAGGGTTCTGGGACATAATTATGGTGATGATCCACCTTGAGTTAAGTCTACATTGTAGGTAACTAGTTCTGAGGCTAGGACTTCGAGTGGTTTTCTAGTTGAGCCACCGCCCGTCGAGTAGCAGGTAGTTCCAATAGTACTTTCCAAGGATGCATGAAGGCTTGGTGTGATACACGAGTTCTGAAGGCAGGGAACACTATGGTTATGAGGTGATCTATACCCCCAGGTAGCAGATGGCGGGCTTGAGGCAGTCACACGTGTTTTATGCCTTGTGAGGACACCTCCCGATGAGATGTTTGTCCTAGCGGTGAGCCTTTTTCATGGTTTTTTGGGTGCTGGTAGAGTCTAGTGACACAAACCCATGATGAAGTGATGCTCACTTGGGAATAGTTTGAGTTTATCTTCAGGGAGGAGTTCTATTTAGTCTCATTGAGGTCGGTGTGTATCTAGGAACTTCTAAATCTTCTGTATGATTGCATGACCATGGAGGATTACTCGGAAAGGCTCACAGACCTGTCACATTACTCCCTAAGTATGATTCGGGATCCATTCTTCTAAGCACCAATAATTGAGTAGGGCTTTCACTAGGCGATCAGGGTTTTAGTGGTGCCACTATGCATTCCTAGATACTCTGGAGTGCTGGAATGGGATTTGGTGGTGGATAGTTTTCTGGATGAGTAGACTTTGACCATTGGTGCTGGGTTTGTGGGAGATGAGTCTGTAGCATATGGTTTAGTAGCTGGTAGATAATAGTAGGATTAGGGAACTATAAATTCTCAACACTTCAGGAGGTGATCCCAGGATGGAGGGTCCAAGGCTCCAGGCTTCTAGGCTGGTTTTTGTTAGCCACAGGAGAGGTAGTGCTATTCTTGTGATATATGGGACATATTTCTTGAGATTTTCCATCCCCTCGTACTACTTATAGAGATCCGGTCATTGAACTTCCTTGGTAGAGGCAGTGTTTCGATCATGATGGTTTACAGGGTGACAGATGTGGCAGAGCAGTGGGTGGAGCATCAGGAGGTGGCCGATGGTATGAGTTTCCACCACCACCCCTGGTGGTCCATGCCAGTCTTAGGGAGCTAGAAGACAAGGGTGAGGGAAGATATAAGCCATAGAGATATTCAAATCATAGGCTCATAGGGATATATGGTCACTCTATTTACTTTTTAGTTTCTAGAGTAGTATTGATAGACGCTGTCGTGAGACACACTTTTCTTTATACTTCTTGCTTGAGGTTTGTTCAGGGTGACACAGGGTGTCGATAAGACCTTGTGTTGGTGTTGTTCAATGTAGATTTAAATACATTAGGGATAGAGATACCTCCCCCCATAGAGACATGTTTTTGGGATTCGATTAATACTGAGTGGGTGTGTCAGTGCTTCCCAAAGTCGATATTGTTGAGGTGTGGTGGATAACTCCCTATGACTTGAGTGTTCAAGGTAGGATTTTGTGTTTTTGTTTCATCACAAGGGTCGGGAATGACCTAGTGTGCATGTTTGCGCATCCCTATTTGTTTTTTGGTTACCTCGTGTGTTTGGTGACAGTTTTTTATGCAATATTCTTAAGGAGGTCATGGTTTGGTTTTATGTGGCTTTGAATTCATGAGGATAAGGGATGATTTCCCCACTAATATTCATTCTTGATACGTGATCCAAAACCATGTGGGTGATACATTGATACCAAAATCAAATAACATCTATGTTTGGTGGATGTGTTCCTTTGACATATTTGTTTGGAGTTGGGTTTCATTTGTCTCTGTATTAGGTTATCAAGGTGGTGTACCACTAGATTCCATGAATGCAGATGGATTGGGTGTTTGGTGTTTTCCACCCACTGTAGTTAAGTTGGCATGTGCCCAATTTTTTTCACAATGTCAACTTGTTGACCTGAAATTGGGTGAGACATCCCTTGTGGTTCTCTGAAGTTCATGCTCGTGGGTAGCACAAGAACACGTGGTAGATTTTGTTCTAGTCTTAGTGATATTTTTAGCATGGGAGTCCTAGTTGAGAGCTCAATTTATTTCCATATGCATGGGATTTCTTTTTTCAGGGACAAAACACTATAAGGTGGGGAAGATTTAGTGACTCAAGTTTTACCTGTATTAATTTGGTGTATTCCTAATAATTTTTCTGAAGTGAAACACTAAGTCATTGCAGTGTTCTGGGGCCTGAAGAGCCTCAACGTGGTGATAATAAAAATATTAAACATATTTTATCATGCATGCACAGTTTTCTTTGAAATGTACAATAAATCCAAAGTGGAGTATACAATTAGATTTCAGAGACCACGATTGTTTTCAAAGTATCATGTTTACCCTAGGTACATCATAAACATTATCGATATCAGATGTTTAGTCGGAGGCAAGATGGGAGGGCATGTATTGGTAGAGAGTTAAATGGGAGGATTGATTTAATAAAAATTAAATAGATCCTTTCTCCCCTCCCCCTTTAGTGCACATGACAGGATCCCCCTTCCCTCTTCCCCATTGGTGACGAATGACCCAAGGACTAAATTGAGGAAATGAAGAACCATCAATCTCCGATCTTGACAATGATTGCTACCGAATAATGCTGTAGTAGCTTCCAAGGGTTTATTCGATACCGACGGTTTAGTGTTTTCACCTGAAAGTAGTTTATTTGAGTTTTAAGTCCCAATCCACTTTTTATGCATCATTTTAAGGTTGTGTATCCCTTATACACCTTCTAGGGACCCCTTGACGGTCAATACGTGTGTTTTGGGGAAAACAGGGGTGATCAGGGCTGCTTGTAGGGACTTTCTAATGGATTCTTGCCATCTAAAAGCATGTAAACCAATGGGAAACACTGTGTGTTCTTCCCATTTGAGTAAGATGATTTTTGGGGACTACACCCTATGTACCAGAGTTACATTACATGTAGAGATCCCATTTCATTTGTCCTGAAGTAATAGCCAGGGAGGTTGTGTCAATGTACACAACCATGTAAAAATACATGGGTATAATACATGGACACCGGGTGACAGACACGATCATATGTGAGACACAACCATGGGGACATTTAACTAGTAAAATCAATGTACCAAGGGGTACATGCCGTGTGGTTAACTCATCTGGTTCATCCTTGTGAAGGGAGTACTTGGCCGGGTGTTTGGGTGGGGTCACAAGACCTGTTACCCCTTTACATGCTGTGCAGTCTTATATTGCATGAGTTTCCTAATTTTCTATCTCCTACTTTAAGGATTGGATTCAAGATTATGAGTATCCTATCCTGAGAAGTTTCTTGTATAGAATGCGATGGTGGCCATGGTTTGGGCCCAAACGATGAAAGGTGAGGCAACATTGTGAATCGCTTAGGTTTTCATTGTTTGGGCCATCAATAGTTGACTGAACTCCCTTGGTTCATCCCTATAAGGGATTTTGTGGTATTATGTCCTTGGTAAAGGATTTTAATCCCCTATATAGGGTGTGTTTGTATATATTTGTATCATCTCCCCCAGAGAGGATAGGGTGGGGTCCGCTATCATTTTTTAGAGTTGTTGTATCCCTATAGAGGGGATGGGGTGGGATCCTCTAGCATATCATTTTCCTTATTTTGGGTTATTGGAATCACCGTGACCATAACTATATAGAAATAGATCCCCTATCTTGAAAGATAACCCTATTGGGTTTTGGATATCTTTTGGGGTATGATCCCCTATACAACCGGAAATTTTAATAGGCTTACAACATCATCGATTATATGATCCCTTACTCAGAAGACATTTTATGTAGGATTTGTGGAATCATAGGGCGTATGATCCGATACTATGTAGATTATACCAGATGGGGTTTGTGGAATCATCATGGCCAACACTACATGAGTGACGATCAGATTGGATCGTGGGGTTCCCCAATAGATCTTGGGAGTGATCCCCTCTATGTGTGAGATCATTGTGATACTGAATTGGGTTAGTGTTTTCCCCTAGATGGTCCTAGGATTGACCCCCTATTTGAGGATATGTGGTTTTTGGTTTTCCAGACCGGGTTCATAGTGTCCCTCAATGGATCTTAGGAGGGATCCACTTTCTGATGTTTAAGACCTTTCATGGTTCTAGTAGGGTTTGTTGCATCCCCCATCCGGGATGGGTGAGGTCCCCTATCTAAATATCAAGATTCACTAAGTTCCAATATGATGTTTTTGTTCATGATATTTGATGAGTGTGATCACTCGGGTGTATGACCCTTGGGATGGTGGTGTTGTTCCATCGACTTTGTGATACCCGATTGAGTGGTATCTCTCAGACGCACCATCATTTTTGGATAGTTTGTACCCAATTGAGTGTATCTCTCAGATTAGTGTCATATGGTATGACTGGGCTTGTGGAGTGTATGCTATTGGTTGAGTTTTGTTTTAGAGACCCGAGTAGGAACCTATCACTTTCCATGGGTCAGAACCTCATGTGATTTAGAATCTGAGACAAGTATATCTGGGTGTATTTCTGGGTTTCCTTGCAGTGTTGTCACATCTTGGATGACACACCATGAGGTATGAGATAAATCATCATATATATCCAAGGATGGTCTCAATATGTATTTTCTATCCCATTTGGGTTCCCTATGGCTGAGTTGAGTGGACTTTTTTCCTTTCATTTTCTCCCCTTTCTTTTGAGGGTTTTGGGGAACTTTCTGAGTATATTTACACTTACCCCTACATAGGCTTTTCCAATATGTTTTGTGTCTTTTTAAGACCACAAGACTTTTGAAAAAGTCCTATGGGTACCTAGAGCACGAAGAGCTTAGTGGAAAGATCGAACATGGTGTTTATCGGAACATGGCTGAGGAACATTCTGCTGGCTGCATTTGAAAGTGATCCCCTCCACCTGTGTTGGTTGGATTATTTTATAGTTTTCTTTTAGTGGGCTTGTATTTTTATCTTTTTGATTTTTTCTATACTCTGGTTTTGGATAGATGTATGCATTCATTTTACTTTTTAGTTTTTATATATATGTACTTTTTCATGGAGTTGTATGTGTGTGTGTGTGTGTGTATAGGTACCTTATCCTAAGGCCTCCCATATGGGTTATAGCCTACATGGAACTGGATTCCAGCCCCTGGACTATAGAGGTGGGATTCGGGAGCCACGACTCAAGCCTCGTTGGGTCAGGTCATGACACTTCATCCTACCCCCACCGTGCAAGATATACCTAATTGTGAATGGGGAGGGTCTGGTATACTCTATACATGATTCATTCCTCATGAACAAGAACAAATCAAAATCTCATAAAATCCACATGTGGAAATTAAATTAATAGAAGTTTCATCCACCATTAGACTTTAGAAAAAAGATAGTACAACCCTCTAAAGGAAATATAAAATTTATGGTCCACTTGGGGGATCATACCAAGTCTTATCCATTTTTACTTTCAATCTGGGAATTTATATTTCAATTCTATTTCTTAGGTGTATTAAAAAATCCATCTACACTCCCTCTAGCTTTTTGAGATTTAATGACGTGATCCTTACGCTTAATTGGGTAATTTTATTTTATAGGTTCATGATGGTATAAAGAATCCCCATGGTAAAAAAGGAAATAGAACTAGAGTTTCATGGGAAAGGGAGTTCACTTTTTAGTGTTAATCTTATAAACTCTACATTTTTTATCCAAAACATGTTTTGAGATTTAAAGTAAAATTTCTTATCAATGCTTGGATTTATTCTTTACAAGAATTAGCTATGATAAATGAGCTTTTTAGGAATAATATGATGCCATGTTTTATATTTCAATGTAAATAATATCGAATGAGTAAAATGGATAATTTTATTATTAAATTGAATCATGAATATTAAAACGAGGACTCACGATTTAAGGGAATTTATTGATTCTGGTAAATAAAATTTCCCAACCATTTTTCAAGATTTGAATTTATGAAATCCATGTGAGTTGGTTTATTATTAATATTAATAATTCCTTGAGTTATTGTACCAAATCATATCTTCCATTCCAGAGATGTTTTCTAGACCCATTTCATCATATTTTATCATGAACATATTTCTTGGGTGATCTTGCGACATGAAACCTTCTAGAAATTTAATTTGAACATGTCAAAGCTATGACTATACAAAAACAAATTTAAAATGATTGAGTCATATTTTGATAAACTACATATCCTTGAAAACTATCATTTCATAAATCCATCTTTAAACTAAAGAAATCGTGAATATCCTTAAGAGTAATGATCCATGTTTCAAGCTATTTTTATCCATTCCTACCCTCCACTTATTATTTTCATCATTTTTTAAAGTTAAAGTGTGGGAGTGAATGGAATAATGTTTTATGGGATGATTTAAATTATAAAGAAGAAGAGTGGGGGTGCTTATTGTGGAAATTTTAAAAGGTTGTAGAACCATTTATTGTACTATATTGTTTTTCCCTTCTTGAATAAAAAAACAAAAAACACAAAAAGAAAAAAATGATAAAAATGAGTTGTCATTTAATAAAACAAGAAATCAACCTTACAAGACCTATGCTTTATATCATACATGGTTAGGTGGTGGATGTGAGTCTTATTCTAAATTATATCTTTCTAAAAAGAAAAAAAATGAAAAGGTTCTTCAAAAAAGAAAAAATGGGCTATAAAAAATGAAAAAAAATATTCAAGAGAGGGGAAAAATCATTCAATACTATTAAAATAATCATGGTCTTTGCTTTGAGTTTAGAGGAATTTGGGATTTGTTACAATTAGAAGGGAATAATTTCATTAAACTTTTTAATTTTTATATCATGAACCATACTTAAGATATAAAAATCCTCTTGCAGCCTTAATTTTGAAACATAAATTTCTACCAACCTTAAGCCCCAGAGTCATTTGATCCTTTAATGAAATCCCTCGTGATTTTATGTGTATTTACTATTTACAAAGTGAATAAATTAGTTTCATTTAATGCCTATGGAAAATTAGATGGTTATCATGATATGATCATAAATATACTTGAATTGAATCATGAGTGATGAGATAAAAGAAACAATTTTTAGGTAGATCATGATTTGAAATGAATGATAATAAAAAATTGAAGAACTTAAATGAATGGAAGGATAAGTTCATTCATTTTTTCAAAGGGAAAAAGTAAATTTTATGAATATATTGTTTCCCTAAAAATTGAAAAATTAAATCGATAGTTTATGTTGACTTTTGAAAAATTTATTAGATTTCGAAAATTATTTGATTTTCAACGTTGAGATTTTAAGCTCAATAAAAAGTATGATTTAAGTGTGGGGGAATTGACAGAGAAAATATTATAAATAATTTTACTTTTGAATTAAATTTTCTAACCCCAAAAAAATGTTATTTTAAGGGAAATTTTCACATTTTATGGTTTTGGTGGTATTTTTAGCTTAATTGGAGATGTGAAATATTTTGGATTTTAGTTGTTTTAAATTATTATTGTATTCAAGAAATTATATTTTATTTACTAATTTAAATTTAAAAATTATTATTTTATTGGTTTTCATGTTCTATGGTATTCATTTAATTAGTATGTACCCAAATCTAAATGCATCATTTAAAAGCCAATATCCAGCTCAGAATTTAGGCCTTGAAAAAAATGAATAAACCTAAATATTTTTTATTTTTGGACCATATTTCCTAAATGGACAGACCAAACAAGATGAAATTTTTAGGTGAAACAAAAAAAATACATTGATGAACAACTTCTCTAAACAAATATATGTGTGGATCGTCCATTTTCAATGTCATTAAGGAATATGAAATCCGGGTTGTGAAATATGAAGAGGATTTCTAGGGAGAATAAATCATTAGAGTAAAATAGATATAAATCTCTCAACACATGGAGGATGAAACTAAAATTTAGAGGGAAAATGAGAAAACCATTGGTGAAAAAATTTATTTAATGCATCTATGTGTGAGTAAACCACTTAATGGGGCTAACATGTTGAAAATTTTGATGAAAAACTGTGGAACCAAACTTTAACCCTTTCCTATAAAAGAAGGGCCATGCCTCCTTCAAAAATCATCAGCTCGACCGCCAGATGAGGATCCTTATCCAAGGAGGAGGCTTCTAGAACTTATCTCTATGTTATTATTTTTATTTAATTTATTATCTTTATTTTATTTTGAGTTTTGAATTTTCAATTATAATTGTAATTTAAATTTCATATTGTTAAACAAATTACAGGCATTTTTATAAAAAAATGGGGAAAAAAGAAAAAAGAAAAAATAGTAATTGAACCATTTTCAATGAGCCAATCACTTGTTCATTCACCTTTTCTATTTCTCATATTAGATAACTTTTATTTCCATTATAAATATAAAGACTAAAAAATCCATGTTATTTTCAAATAATTTTTTTAATTCATTTAATAATTACTCACATGTTCCAAAGCTAGAATTTGAAGTACCCCACTCTATAGAAAATAGTGTTTCATTATAGTCTAGATAGATCAAGGGAGAATAGACCCAAATTTTCAAAGAGGAGGAATTAAAGGACCTCATCTAGGATCTCAAGGAGACCTTAGAGAAATTTGTGGTTGAAGGATTGGCCAGATAGATCACTGATTTCAAGGATTACTTCCCAAATTTCAATCAATAATTTGATAAGACACAAGAAGAGTTCTCCTCATTTAATCCCAAAACTCTTGAAGAAGTATCCCAATAAGATTTCCAATAGGAAGTGGTCAAATAGACACTCAAGAATTATATTCAAGAGCTTAATGAAAAGGTGCCAGATATCAAAGTCTAAATGGATTTTATAAATGCATACTTCCAATTATCATCAGAAGAACCTAAGCTAGAACTTAAATGAGAAGATGGACCACTTTTATTACCTAAGGAGGAAAAGGAGGAATAATTTCCTGCTGAGCTACAAGTAGTATATCTACAAAATTTGGATGAATTTTGGAATGAATGTGAGTAACTAATTGATCTTCGCAAACCCTACAAATAAGAAGAGTTAGAATTAGTGAAGGAAGATACCTAGGTAGTGGGATTTGAATTGAAAATAGAGGAGCCCAACTACCTACCTCCATAAATTAAGAATATACTTCTAGAGGCACTTCCTACTGAGGCATTGATTGAATCTATACCAAGTTAGGGATGTCATATTTTCTTATACTCTATATCTTATAATTTTATTGAAACTAAATTGCACATCACTCTCTACTATTTTTATTTTTCAGATTCAGAAAATATTTCTATGCCTTATAGGAGGATGGATAAACTGGACATTCACATATGGAGGAACACATGGAACTCCTTGATTTAAATTAACATACATTTGAAGATCCCCTTCATGAGATCCAAGTAGTTGTGCCTAAATAAATTATACAAGTGGCTGCTCATATTAAAGGGGATAAATTACTTATTTAAAATTCAATTAAAAATTTTATTTTAGAAGAAATACCTGTTTATATACTATTTTTATTATTCAATGCATGAAACCCCTTTAAAACCATCACTGGGAGATAAAGAGGATGAAAACTGGAAACTGAGATGGAGGACAATTCATGCTTCATCTTACCCCCACCATAAAAGTTATACTCAACTGTGAAGAGGGGGGGGGGGGATTCGGTGTACTCTATAGATGGGTCATTTATCAAGAACAATGATAAAGAATAAGTTGGAATAGTACACATGTGGTGTCTCAAATTAATGAATCTTAATCAAGAATATTTCCCTTGAAATAGTGCCTGTTTTGATGCATGTCTGTTGTGGTACATGGAAAAAGAAATATTTTTTTAATACAACATAGTGGTTATCCTAGGTCATCTCACTTGAGGATCCTTTTAGTGTGTTTCACTTACTTTATCTAAATCACCTGAAATAATTATTTTTATGGTTTTGATTGGTTTAAGAATAAAATTTAAATATTTTTGTTTTTTTGATTACTTTCTTTATGATAAGAAAAATGAGAATTTATACTACCATGCAAATATAAACAGAATGAGTTAAGGATATAAAGCACATGGTTTTGTGGTTTGGTTACAGGTTCAATAATTATTCACCGTTATATGTTTGATTTAAAATTGATAATTCAAGTATAAATATCATGTTTGGACTAAAATTATTTATTTATAAATTTTAAAATATCATTGAATTCGCAAGAACTCTTAATTCCACCTCCTCCCTTAATCATGGTAGATGACACTCTATGGTCTAGGAGGATTCATCTTCCAAGACACAGCTCAATCGATGATGTTTCATCCATTGATTAGCTAAAATCCTACCATATAAAGAATTAACCAATGAAGATAGAGAAAAATTATTAAAATAAAATAATAAAAATATTGAGTTTCATGTCATTGGTGGGAAGTCATCTAATCATATTCATTTTCCTCACCACGCATGCTACTCCAATTTATCACAAACATAAAATTAAACTTTAAGGAAAATTTGACAACACATTGACTTCCCCCAAGACAAGCCTTAGGGTCAACCTCACATTTCTGAGAGTAAGAGATCACAATAGTGGAATGGATGATGAAGAAGAGAAGAAATAAAATAAAATAAAGAATAAATTTTCTTTAAAAGAATGTGATATAAAGTAAAATAATAAATTAAAAAAAATGATCGTGAGAGAGTAAAAGTATAAAATAAAATAGAATTGGGATGAGCGAGTGAGAGGGAGAGAGAGAAATAAAATAAAATAGGAGAGAAAAAATAAGAAAAAAAATAATGAAAACTATATAATTTATAATGAATGCTAAAATAATAATAATAATAATAAAATTATTTTTTTTATTATTATTAAAAATATTTATAATAATTCTAGTTATGATAGTTATCATAGTAATAATAATAATAATAATAATAATAAATATAATAATAATAATAATAATAATAATTATTATTATAATTAAAAGAAGAAGAAAATTAAAAGGAAAATAAGAAGGAGAAGACAGGTGGAACACAATTTAAGAAAAATGTATGAATTTATTAAAAGAAATTTGAATTAAAATTTAAAATAAACTAAAACTAAAATTAAAATAAATGAAAAATTAAAATTAAAAATAATGAATAAAGGGGGGAGAATAGATACAACTTGTGGGGAGTCGACACACCCAGAAAATCTCCCCCTAGGAGGCCGCTTCCTGCATGCTGCATCTCTTCTCCCCCACTTTATTCATTATTTTTTAATTTTTATATTTAATTTAGTTAAATTTAAGTTTTATTTAATTTTAAATTCTAATTCAAATTTCTTTTAATAAATTCATACAATTTTCTTAAATTGTGTTCCACCTATATTCTTCTTTTTCTTCTCCTTTTAATTTTATTTTTATTTAAATAATAATAATAATAATAATAATAATAAATAGTATTATTATTATTATAATTAGTATTATTATTATAATTAGTATGACTATTATTATTTTAATTTTTAATAGTAATAATAATAATAATATATTTTTTTTTATTATTTTAATATTATTTATAAATTATATATATTTTATTTAGTTTATTTTATATTATTATTTTCTTTCTCCTCTTATTTTATTTTATTTCTATCTCTCCACCTCTTTCTCTCTCACCCAAGTTTTATTTTGTTTTATTCTCTTATTCTCTCACCCCACTCTTTTTAATTTATTCTTTTATTTATCATCACATTCTTTTAAAATTTATTCTTTATTTTTTTTAATTATTATCTTCTGCTTTATCCAGTACACCATAGTGATCTCTTACTCTCATAAATGAGAGGTTGACCTCAAGTCTTGGCTTGGGGGGAAGTTAAGGGGTTCTTGAATTTTCCTTAAAGTTTAATTTTATGTTTTTGATAAAATTGAGTGGCATGCATGGTGATGTGAATGTATCAGATTAGATGACTATGAATCTCAATTTATTTATATTATTTTATATAATTTTTTCAATCTCTCTATTGGTTTATCTTTTATCTGATAGGATTTGAGCTAATTAATGGATGAAACAACTTCGATTGAGCTAGGTCATAGAAGATTAAACCATCTAGACTAAGAAGTGTCATCAAACTTTATTAAAGGAGGGGGTGTAATTAAGAGTGATTAGGAATTAAATGATATAACAAAATCTCTTAATATATAATATTAATCCAATCATTAGTTTTTATACTTGGATTATCAAACTAAAATCAAACATATAAAGGAAAATAATGATTAAACCTTTAACCAAAACCCAAAACCAAGTGATTTATTTCCTTAACTCATTTGATTTATATTTACATGGTAGCTTAAATTCCCATTTTTCATTTCATAAAAAAGTAATAAAAATCCCAAAAATATTGTAATTTTTTTATTAAATAAATAAAAACCACAAAAATAATTAGTTTAGGTGATTTAGATAAAGTAATTAAACCACACTGAAAGACTTCTCAACTGATATAACCCTCATCATCCTCTATGATAAATTAGAAAAAATATAATATTTCTTATCTCAAATTCAACACAAATTCCTCTCTTGGGGTGTGGTAAAATAAACATTATATGTGGTTAGGGTGTGGCTATGAGGTTTATTATAAGAATAACTTTAAAAAAATAAAAAAGGGAAAAACAATACTTTGAAAAAGAAAAATGTATAATTGTAAAGAAAAATATTCAAGAGATGGAAAAAATCATGCATTATGCTTAAAATGAACATGATCTTTTCTTTGAATTTTATGAAAGTGGGAGTTTCGACTTTGAAGGGGATAATTTCATTACACTTTTATTTTTGATATCACGTACTATACTTAATAGATAATCTTCCTCTTTTATCCTTATTTTTGAAACATCAATTCCTACCAATATTGATCCTCAGAATCATTTGAACCTTTAATGAAATCTCTCAAGACTTTATGTGTATTTTGTCTTTATGTTGTAGATAAAGTAGTTCATGTATAAGCCTATGGAAAAAGAACATGATCTGATGACATGATCATAACTCTATTTGAATTATATCTTGAGTGATGAGAGAAAAGAATCTAGTATGAGGTAGATCATGATTTGATATGTTTGATAATAATGAATCAAAGAAGTTAAATTAATAAAAGGAGAAGATACATCATTTTTAAAATGGAAAAATTAAATTTTATGAATTAATTATTTCTTTGGAAATTGAGAAATTAAATTTATATTTTATGTGGATTTTTGATAATTTTATTTGACATTGAAAATTATTTTATTTTATTTCTCTTGAATTTGAATATTGATAACATTGGTTCCATCTAATTTTCAATGTTGCGATTTTATGCCTAAGGAAAAGAATGGTTTATGTGTGGGGGAATTGATAGATAAAATATTTTTAATAATTTTACATTGAATTTCAGTGATTTAAATCCCATAGGAGTTTTATTTTAAGGAAATTATCACATTTTATTGTTTTAGTGTATGTTGAGTTTAATTAAAAAAATGGCCTATTTTGGATTTTAATTCTTTTAAATTTTTATTTTATTTAGTCCATGACATTTTATTTAATAATCCAAATTGAAAAATTATTTTTTATAGGTTTATATGTTTTATAGGATTCACCTAATTCTTATGGAACCAAAGCTAAATCCACCATTTAGAATCCCAAAACAAGCTCACAAGTTGAAATGGATAGACTAAATATGATGAAATTTGGAGAAGAAACATGAAATAATTTTATAAAAATTTAGAAACATGAATTTTTTTTGAAATTTATTTATGAACATATCTACATGTGAATCATCCATTTTCAAGGACATTAATTCATGGGAAACAAAATATGTAGAATATGAAGAGCCTACCTGAGAAAAATAAATTCTTTGTATTAAATAGAAATAACTCTCTCAAGACAGGTCAGATAGAACTGAAATTTGTTGGGGAAACATGTAAAATATTTATGAACAACTTTTTTGAAGACACAATTACAAAATATTTCCATTTAATGGGGATAATTCATGGAAAAATTTAATTTAAAATTCTAGAACCAAACTTTCACCCTTGCCTATAAAAGGAGGGTTATGCCCCTTCCAAAATCATCGGTTGACACCTAAAGTAGATCCCCCCAGAAGAGGAGGTTGTTGTACTATTTCTATTTTATTTGTAATTTTATTTTATTTAATATGTTTTTGTTTTAATTAAATTTAAATTTAAATTATATATTAGTTAATTAAATATATTCTGGCATGTTTCTTATTTTTTTTTGTTTTCCATACACCCCCTTCTCAAATATTCTTATTTTAATTATTATTATTATTTTAACATTATTCTATTTTCATTATTTCTTTTTTATTATTTTATTTTTTATTCTTCTATTTTATTCACTCTCTCTCTCCCCCAAAGTCTATTTTTCTTTTCTTCTTTTCTTCTCCTTTTCTTCATTCAAATCCACCAAGTGATATCTTACTATTCAAAATGAGAGGCGAACACCTAGTCTTGGATTGAGGGTTGGTTGAGGTGTTATTTAATTTTTTGAATATTAATTTTAGGTTTGTAGGTATATTTCAGAAGAATGCATGGCTGAGATGAATTTCCCTAATGTGGACTACCCCCAATGACATAAAAATTAAAATATCTCTATTATTTTATTTAATAAAATTTCCCTCTATCCATTTGTTATCTATTCACATGTTAGAGTTGATCTAATCAATAGATGAAATGACTTAAATAGATCTATGTCTTAGAAGATTACACATATTAGAACAAGGTGTTCTATCAAGCGTGATTAAAGGGGGAGGTGGAATTGAGAGTTCTTATGCATTCAATGATATTAAGAAATTTAAAAATAATGAAAAATAGTTCAAACATGATATTTCCTATTTGGATTATCAAACTAAAATAAAACATATAAATGAGAATTATTATTGAACCTTAAACTAAGCCCCAAAATAAGTGATTTCTTCTTAACTCATACTGTTTATATTTTCATGTTAGTTTAAATTTCCAAATTGCATGTCATTAGAAAAGTAATCAAAAACCCAAAAAAAATTCATTATTTTCTATTAAAACATTAAAAAAATAAAATATTTTAGGTGATTTAGAATAAGTAGGTGAAAAAACTGATAATCTTTTCAAGTGAGATGTTCCTCGTTAGTCATAATGCCACACCAGGAATATAATTTTACTCTTCTACGACCCATGATAAGCATGCATCAAAAATGACATTGTTTTTTGGAATCCAATCAATAATTCATTAATGTTTTCTATTTTCACATTTTGGATAGATTTTTTTTCTTTTATAAACATAAAAAACCCAATAAAATCTATTACGTTTTCAAATAACAAATTTTTCAATACATGGAAAAATTATACTGGGGTTCAAGAACTAGTGTTTCAAAGTGATGATGAGGTGGGCCTTCTAAAAAACCTTGATAAACTCACTAACCTAGTCAAGATTATGATAAATGGGAATGAAACTAGAATTTCATTTCAGGAACTAGTAGATATGGTAGATAACGTAAAATTTGATTTTCAAAAAATTGAAGACCAAAAAGGAAGTGCCATCAGAGCTGCCTGATCTCCCTGAAGGCATCAAAGAGGTCCAATATCATCTTTAGGAGTATCAATATACCAACTATATGATGATCCAAATCCAAAAATATCATGATGAGCTAGAGTGGATTCATAATGAGAACAACTTACCTACTAATCTAATGGTGGAACATAAAAGAGATCTAGATGACTTATATAATGATTATGAGGTGAAACATGATCTCCCTTATTATTACCAAGTCCAAGAGATGGTACCATTGTATGTCACTCAATCCATGGAATAAGAGGAAGTCACACAAATTATGGAATTTGAAGAAAAATTGGAGGAGCCCAACTACCTGCCTCCATCCTTCGAGAACCTACTCTAAGAGTTACTTCCAAATGAGGCATTTATTTAATCTAAACCAAGATAGAGAGTTGATTTTTTTCATACTCTATCTCTTCATTTTATTTTATTCAAAATGAATTATGAATCACTCCCTATTGTTTTGAAATTTTATATTCTGGAAATATTTTTTATTCCATGGAGGAAGATGAATATACTGGACTTTCACCTACATAAGAACACGTGGTGCTCATTGATTTTGATAAACATTCATTTTAGGATCCCTGTGACGAGATTTATGTTTTTGAGCATGAGTAAATCAAAAAAGAGACTGCTCATATTGAATCCCTTATTAGGCCATCACTGGAGGAGGTTGCACAAGTAACAACCAAAGAGGATGATCCCTAATACATCTTTCCCCCACCATACAAGATATACCTAATTGTGAAGATAGAGGATCTGGTTTACTATAGACATGGATCATTTATGAACATGAAGGATGAATCGAAATCTAGAAAATCCACATGTGATGGTTCAAATTATAGAAGCTTCACCCACCAACTGATTTTGGATAACAGCTAGTACTTCCCATTGAAGGAAGTAAAATTTCAGGGACCACTTTGGGTATAATACTAAGAATTATCCATTTCATTTTCTTTCTAGTAATTTAGATTTCAATTTCATTTCTTAGGAAGTAGTCAAACTTGTATCCCCACTCCCTATATCTTTTAGAACATTAATGACATGATACTTGTGTACAATTAAGTAATTTTATATTATAGGCTCATAATCAAACAAGGAATCCCTCAATTAAGAATTCAGAAGGAGGACCAAGCATTCGTCCAAAAGCGAGTTCAATTTTTTTATTAATCTTTTAAACACCATATATTTTTCTTCCAATAACTAAGTTTGGATCTTTAAAGATGAAATTTAATGCCCACACTTGAATTAATGTTTTACTTGAGTAATCTAAGAGAAATTAATTTCTCAGGAATCCTATGATTCTATGTTTTAGATTTTGATGTTAATGAGATTAAATAAGTAAAATGGATAATTAGATGATTAAAGTAAACCATATATATTAAACTAAAGACTCATTATTTATGGAAATTAATTTATTCATGTAAATTAAATTTCCCAACCATTTTTCATGATTTGAATTTCTGAAATTCATGTTATTTGTTTTATTATTATTAATCATTACTTCAGTGATTATACCATATCATATGTCTATTCCCATTATTATTTATATATTAAGTAATGCCTATTTTATCATGAGCATATTTCTTGAGCGATCTTGGGAAATTACACCTACATGAACTTTCATTTGAGCTTGTCAAATCCATGACTATGAAAAAAAACATATAAAATGGTTGATGCATCATTTGAAAAGACATTATCCTTAAATGACCACATTTAAATATATCCTTATTTATCCCCTAGAAACCATGAATGAAATTGTTAATAATGAACTACATTTCAAACCATTTTTATCCATTCCAACCCACCTCTTAGAACTTGCATGATATTTAAAAATTGAAGTGTGGGGGTGAAGGGAATCATGGTGGATGGGATGAAATTAATTGTAAGGAAAAAGTGTTGGGGTAATTATTATGGGAAAAAAGAATGTTTTTTTATTCGTTCAATGTACTTAAATGTTTTCCCTTCTTGAGAAAAATGAAAAAAGGGATCGATTAAGACTTAGAAGAATAAAAAATCGTTATCACTAGGCAAATGATTTTAATCATATGAGTTTTGGTGGTTTATGTGATGTTAATTAAATGAATAAATTTATAAAAATAAAAAAAATAAGAAAAGGGAT
The DNA here is from genome assembly GCA_963277665.1 of Viscum album. Taxonomy (NCBI): domain Eukaryota; kingdom Viridiplantae; phylum Streptophyta; class Magnoliopsida; order Santalales; family Viscaceae; genus Viscum; species Viscum album. The sequence goes on along the minus strand of OY728156.1, from coordinate 141,585,974 downwards.
ACATTGAAAAAAGAAAAAAAAGTAAAAAAGTAAAAAAATATTCAAGAGAGGGCCCAAATCATTCATTATTCTTAAAATGATCATGATATTTGCCTTGTGTTTTGAGGAAGTGTAAGTTTCTAATTTGGAGTGGATAATTTCATTACAATTTTATTTTTGATATAATGCACTATAATTAATATATAAGGCTTTTTTAGCCATAATTTTGAAACATCAATTACTACATACCTTGATCCTGAGAATCATTTGAATCTTTAATGATAGTGATAATGATTTCATGTTTCTTTTGTATTTAGAAAGTAGACTAATTAGTTCCTATAAAATCCTATGTAAAAGGATAATTTTCTGATGATATTAGAATATCTATACTTGAGTTTTATCACGAGTGATGAGAAAAAAGAATCCATTTCAAGGTAGATCATGATTTGACATGTCTAATAATAATTAATTTATGAACATAAATGAATGAAAGGAGATATTCAATCATTTTTCAAAGGGGAAAAGTAAATTTCGTGAATTTATAGTTTCGTTGAAAATTGAGAAATTAAATTTATATTTTATGTGTATTTTTGAAAATTTTATTTTACATAGAAAATTATTTGATTTCATTTATTTGAAATTTGAATATTGATAACATTGGTCCCCTATGATTTTCAGTCTTAAGATTTTATGCTTGAGGAAAAGAATGGTTTTAGTGTGGTGGATTTGATAGAGAAAATAGTTTTAATAAATTTACATTGAATTTTAATGTTTTTAATCCCACAAGAGATTTATTTTAAGTTCAATTTAACTATTTTATGGTTTTAGTGGTATCATGAGATTTATTGAAAAAATGTTCAATTTTGGATTTTAACTATTTTAAATTCATTTTTATTTCATCAAAAAAATTTAGTTTACTAATTGAAATTGAAAAATTATTCTTTTATTGGTTTTTATATTATATAGTATTAATTTAATTTTTTTGGACCCAATGTTAAATACACCATTTAGAAGCCCAAAACTAGCTCACAAGTTGGGACTTAAAACTATGCAAAGATCTGGATATTTTTCATGTTTGGACCATATATCCTAAATGGAAAGACCAAATAATATAAAATTTGAAAGAGAAATGATAAAGAAATTGATGAAAAACTATAATGAAGGATTCTATGCATGAGTCATCCATTTTTAAGGCCATTAATGCAATATAAAATAGAGATGTAGAATATGATGAGTCTTCCTAGACAGAATATATTTTTGGTGTTAAATAGATACAAATCTATTTACACATAGAATATGAAGCTGAAATTTGGAGGGGAGAAGAAAAATAATTTTATTAATTTTTTTTAAAGACACAATTAAAAAATTCATCCATTTAATCTGACTAACACACATTAACATTCAAAGGAAAATTCTAGAACCAAACTGTCACCCTTTCTAATAAAAGGAGGGTTATGGACCCTTCCAAAATAATCGTTCCACACTTGAAGGAGATCCCACCAAATGAGGATGATACTTCACTATTTATGTATCATTTTTATTTTCTTTAATTTTCTTTGTTTTAGTTTTTATAAAATTTTAATTTAAATTCTATATTAGTTAATTAAAATAATTCTTGCATGTTTTTATTATATTTTTTTGTACACCCCTTTCTCTATTATTATTCTTTTCATTATTGTTATTATTATTTAAAAATTATTATATCTTAATTCTTTATTTTTTCTTATTTTATAAATTTTTCTTATATTTTTTTCTCTCTCATTCCAAATTCTTTTTTTTTCTTATTTTATTATATTTTTCTTTTATCCACTCCACCAAGTGACTTATTACTCTAAAAAATAAGAGGGTGGAACTAATTCTTGGCTTGGGGGTAGGTCAAGGTGTTCTTGAATTTTCTTTAATGTTTAATTTTATGATTTTAGGAAGATTTGAGTAACATGCATGGGTGAGATGGATTTCTCTAATGTGGACTGCCACCAATGACATGCAACTCAATCTTTCTCTATTTTTTTATTTAATTACTTTTACCTCTCTCCAATGTTAATCTATTCAAATGTTTTATTTGAGATAATAAATATATGAAACAACTTTGATAGATTTGGGTCATCGAAGATGAAACAAACTAGAACAACATGTTTCATCAACATTTATTAAAATAGGAGGTTAAATTGAGAGTTTTTAGGCATTCGATGATATTACATAATTTCTAAATAAAGAATAGTAGTCCATACATGAGATTTCATGTTTGTATTATCAAACTAAAATCAGAAATATAAATGTTAATAATGATTTAAACTTAAACCAAAACCCAAAATGAAGAGATCTCTTCTTAAATAATTCTATTTAGACTTTCATGTTAGTTTAAATTTCCATATTGAATGTCATTAGAAAAGTAATAAAAACACTAAAATATTTTCATTTTTTCCATTAAAGCATAAAACAACAAAAAGAAATTGTTTAGGTGATTTAGAATAATTTTGTGAACAAACTGATAGGCTCCTCAAGTGAGATGACCTCAGTCAATCATTGAACTGTACTAGGAAAATAATTTTATTTTTCCACACCCTAAGATAGGTATGTATCAAAACTAGAACCATAACCAGGGAGTTAATAAATAATTCATTCATTTTTTTCTTTCTATTTTAACATTTTAGATATATTTTTTTCTTTTATAATTATAAAAACACAATAAAATCCATGATTTTTTAAAATATAATTTTTCCAATACATGGGACAGTTATTTTAGGGAGAAAACACTAGTGCTTAAATATGCTAATGAGGCGGACCTCCTAAAAAATAATGACGAACTCACTGAATTGTCTTAGCTTTTGATAAATGGGCATGATAGTAGAATTTCATTTTAGTAACTTGCAGATTTGGTTAATATAGTAAAAATTGATTATAAAAAATTAAAGACCAAGAAGGACGTTCCATCGGAGATTCCCGATTTCATTGAAGACATCAAAGAGGTCGAGTATCATCTTTAAGAGTATCCACAACCCAAAAATCTGATGAGACAAATCCAGAAAGATCATGATGAGCTAGAGAGGATTCATAATGAGGATAAATTTCCTACTCAGATAAGTATGGGAGATCAATAAGCTATGGATGACTTCTAGAATTATTATGAGGTGAAACTTGATCTCCCTAATCCTTAACAAGTATAATATACAATACAATTGCATTTAAATTTAGACATGAAAGATGAATCCACCATAATGATTCAATTTGAATAAAAAATGGAGGATCCCAACTACCTGCCTCCATATTTTGAGAATCTACTCTAAGAAGCACTTAACAATGAGGAATTGATTGAATCTGAACCAAACCATGGAGTTGAACTTTTCTCATACTCTATCTCTTCATTTAATTTAATTCAAACTGAATTTTGAATCACTCTCTATTGTTTTGAAATTTCATATTTAGACAATCTTTTATAGCTTGGAGGAAGATGAAGAGACTGGACTTGCCCCTACTAAGGAATGCATGGAGCTCCCAGATTTTGATTAACTTACATTTGTGGATCCCCATCAGTTGACCCAATTTTTTGAGCCTAAGGAAATAAAAAATAGGACCCTCATATTAAAACCCCTATTAATCCAACATTGGAAGAGGTTACACAGTTAGAAACTAAGAAGAAGTATGACCCCTACTACATATTCCCCCTCCATGTAATCTATACCGAATTATGAAGGGAGAGTATCTGGTAAACTTTATCCATGGATCATTCCTCACCATGAATGATGAAGCACGAGCTGTAAAAATCCATATGTGGTGGTTCAAATCAAATAATATTCATCGTAAAACTTATTTTGGATAACAGCTGGTACTTCCCTCTAGAGGCAGTAAAAATTCAGGTCCCACTTGGGGGATCCTACCAAGAATTATCCATTTAATTTTATTTCTAGAAATTTATATTTCAATCTCATTTCATAGGATGTAGTATAACATGAATCCCCACTCCCTATATCTTTTTGAACTTTAATGACACAAACATTGTGTATAATTAATTAATTTTATTTTATAGGTTCACAATAAAAAAGGAATTCCTTTATGAAAAAAAGAGGAAAGAGGACCAAGAATTAATGGGAAAGGGAGTTTAATTTTTATAGTTATATTTTAAACTTCCAATATTTTTTTCTCCAATAATCTTTTTTTGAGCTTTAAAGATAAAATTACATGCCCACACTTAAATTCATGTTTTACTTGAGTAATATAGGAGACATGAGCTTCTTTGGAATCTTGTGATTCTGTGTTTTATATTTCAATGGTGATGATATTAAATGTGTAAAATGGATAATTTTATGATTAATGTGAATCATGGATATTAAACCAAGGACTCATGATTTAAGGAAATTAATTGATTCATGAAAAGGAATTTTCTTATCCATTTTTCATGATTTGAATTAATAAAATTCACGTGAATTTATTTATTATTATTAGTCATTCCTTTAATTATTTTCCCATATCATATATCCATTATAGTGAGTATTTCTAGACCAATTACTTCCTATTTTATCTTGAGAATATTTCTTGAGTGATCTTTAAAAATTCCACCAGTTAGAACTTGCATTTTAACTTTTCAAAGATTTGAATGTGAAAAATCACATCTAAAATTATTGAGGAGTTTTTTTGAAAATCCCTTTTTTGTAAACAACCACATTTATATCCTTATTTATCCCTTAGAAACCATGAATGACGTTATTAGAAATTATCCAAATTTCTAGACATTTTATACATTCATACACTCCTCTTAGTAATTGCATAACACTTTAAAATTGATGTTTGGGGGTGACGAAAATCTTGTTGGATGGGATGAAATTCATAGTAAGGAATAAGTGTGGGGGTTCATATTGTGGTAATATATAAAGGTTCTTGATTCATTCAATGTACTTAAATGTTTTGCCTTCTAGAAAAAAATAGGAAAAAGGAATGGGTTGTGAATTAGAAGAATCCAAAATCACCATCAATGGGAGAATATTCTTTAACATATGTGGTGAGGTGGTAGAGGTGAGTTTTATTATAATAATAACTTTAAAAAAATAAAAAAAATAAAAACCTGATGCATTGAAAATGAAAAAAAATTATAAAATTAAAAAAAATATTCAAGAAAGGAAAAAATCAATTATTATTCTTAAACTAATCATTATCTTTTCTTTAATTTTTAAGGAAGTTGGAGTTTAAAATTTAAAGTGTAAAATTTGATTACACTTTTGTTTTTTATATCATGCACTATAATTTATATATAAGCTTCTATTTGAGCCTTAATTTTGAAAAATAAATTTCAACCAAACATGAGCTTTAGAGTCATTTGAACCTTTAATGTAATCCCTCATGATTTTATGTGACTTTTATATTTAAAAAGTGTAGAAATTAGTTTCTATACAATTATATGAAAAGGAATAAGTTATCTTGATATGAGAACAAATCTACTTGAATTGTATCTTGTGTGATGAGAGAAAAGAATCCATTGTGAGGTAGATCATGATTTGGAATGTTTAATAATAATGAATTGAGGAACTTAAATAAATGAAATGAGAAGTCACATCATTTTTCAAATGGGAAAAGTAAATTTACTGAAGTTATTATTTCTTTGAGAATTTAGATATTACATTTACATTTTATATGGATTTTTTAAAATTTTATTTCACATTGAAAATTATTTGATTTTATTTCCTCCGAATTTGAAAATTGGTAACATTGTTGCCCTTTTATTTTCATTTTTGAGATTTTATGCTCGAGGAAAAACATTGTTAATGTTTTTAAAAATTGACAGAGAAAATATTTTCAATAATATTACTTTTAATTTCAATGTTTTAATCCAATTTTTTTTTATTTTAAGGGAAATTTTCATATTTTATTGTTTTAGTGGTATTTTCAGCTTAATTGAAAAAAATGGAACATTTTTGGATTTTAACCATTTTAAATTTTTAATTTAAGTTCATCTATAATATTTTATTTGCTGATCCAAATTGTAAAACTATTATTTTATAGTTTTTATGGGATTCATTTCATTATTTTGGACCCAAAGATCAATCCACCATTTAAATGCCCAAAACTATCTCACAAGATGGGACTTAAAAAATTATGCACAGATCGGGATATTTTGCAAGTTTGGACCATATGTTGTAAATTTAATTACGAAATAAGATGAAATTTGTAGTAGAAACGTGATAGACATTGATGAACAACATTCATGAAGGTTTATACATGTGAATCAGCCATTTTCAGGTTCATTAATTCTTGAGAAACTAAAGATGTAGAATATGAAGAGTCCACTTGGGCATAATAAATTTCATGAGTTAAATGGACATAACTCTCTATATGCATGTAAGAAGAAGCTGAAATTTAGATTGGATACACGAACAAAATTTATAAAATACTTTTAGGAAAACAAATTTCATAAATTCAGACATTTAATGGGGCTAACATACAGAAAATTTTGAAGGAAAATTCTAGAACCAATGTTTCACCCTTTCCTATAAAAGGAGGGTCATGCCCCCTTCTAAAATCATAGGTTGACACCTGAAGGAGATCCCACCGGTGTAGGAGGCTAATGAACTATTTATGTTCAATTTTTTCCCATATTTTATTTTTTTAGTTTTAATTAAATTATAATTTAAATCCTATATTTGTTAATTAAGTAAATTCCTGCATGTTTTTATTCTTTGATTTTATGACCACCCATTTCTTAATGAATAATAATATTATTATTTTAACATTATTTTATTTTCTTTGTTCCTTTTTTCTTATTTTATTTTTTATTCTTTTATTTTATTCTCACCCCCTCTCATCAAAAATTCCATTCTTCTTTTCTTCTTCTATTCTCGCTTTCTTCCATCCACTTCACTAAGTCATATTTTACTCTCAGAATTGAGAGAATAACCCTAAGGCTTGGATCGGGGGGTGGTCAAGGTGTTCTTGAATTTTTATCAATGTTTAATTTTCTATTTCTATGTAGATCTTAGTAGCATGCTTGTATGAAATGAATATCCCTGATGTGGACTGCCCCCAATGACATGTAATTCAATCTATCTCTATTATTTTATTTAATCAATTTTTTCTCTCTCCACTGGTTATCTCTTCACATGTTGGAGTTAAGATAATCAATGGATGAAATGGATTTTATAGAGATGGGTCTTAGAAGATTACACATACAAGACCATGGTGTGTCATCAACATTGATTAAAGGAGGATGTGGTATTGAGAGTACTTTAGCATTAAATTATATTCCACAAATTCTAAATGAATAATATTATATCAAACATGATATTCCATGTTTGGATTATCAAATTAAAATCAAACATATAAATGAGAATAATGACTGAACCTTAAACCAAACCTTGAAAAAAGTGCTTTCTTCTTAACTCATTCTGTTTATATTGGCATGTCAGTTTAAATTTCTAAATTGAATGTCATTATAAAAGTAATAAAAAACCCAATAATTGCAATTTATTTCTATATAAAAAAATAAATAGTTCAGTTGATTTAGAATAAGTAGATGAAAAAACTGAGAAGCTTCTCAAGTTAGATGACCATGGTCAGCCACTGTGATGCACTAAGAAAATAATTTTCCTTTTCCACACTGCACGATAGGTGTGCATTAGGTACCTTTATTAGTCTATCTAAAATAACCCATATAACTTAATTCTTATGGGTTTTCCAAGGTAACCCCATCACAAAAATCCTTCATGACATAGTTCCATTTACACTCAAGAATGGGAAAATGATGCAAAATCCCAACTAGCCTCTGATCCTCACCTTTCATCTGGCATCATGTGATGCATTTAGCCATGAATCTCACCACCTAATTCTTTGTTCCTGAAAAATAATAGTATCTATGGATATCATAATACATTTTTGTTAAATTAGGATGCACCACCAATATAGAAGCTTGAAACTCTTTCATCAGATCCTCGCATAAGCCCATAGAAACCCATAATCAGCTACATAAAAGAATATAAATCTCAATACTAAGATACCATATTGATGTTGTATCCCTACCATATAATTTTTCTCTCATAATTTAGACCTTTAGATTAGAAAACTTCTCAATTTTAATCCGATCTAAAATTATGGGTATAACAGATGTTGAAGTTAGAGCTACCCATCCCTAAGAATCTTGAACATACATATGCATGTCTGGAAAGAGGGACATTATATTCCACTCATCAAAAGACTCCCATACTTCCTTTATATAATTATTTTATCTCAAATCATCGGTAATGACATTTCCCTTTCCTGGTGTATAAGCTAATTAAAATTTTAATGATTGTAGATACTTGACCCACCTCTTATGCTAAAGGTTCAGGTCTTGCTGAGAAAATATATACCTAAGGATCTTGTTTTTTTTGTATACCACAAACTTCTCACCCATGAGATAGTTTCTCCAACATCTCAGTGAATGTATCATTGTCTCTAAATCTATATCATGAGTAGGGTAATTCATCTTTTGTGGTCTCAACTACCTGGATCCATAAGAAACCACTTGATCCTCCTATATTAGAACTGCTCTAAGTCCAAATATGGATTCATTATAGGGCATGATAAATTATTTACCCAGAATAGGTAAAGTGAGGATATGTGTTGAGGCCACACTACCTTCTATCTTATGAACAATTCTCTTTCAAGTATCATACCAAATGAACATTACTCCTTTATTGGTTATCCCAGACATTGGTGCTGCTAACAGAAGAAATCCTAGATAAAGCAATGATAAAATCCTAATAAACCCAAAATATATAAATATAGAAGATTTTATTTGAATGTTCCCAAGATACCATAGATGAAAATTTATTTGGTTCTCCTAAAAATCCTTCCACTAAGATGACATGGCTTAATAAGTACACTGTATTAATTCAGAATATGCATTTGGTCAGCTTGGTGTAAATACGATTCTCTATCAATGTACTTAGAATGATTTCAAGATGTTTTGAATGATATTATACTGAGTGGGAGTACTCTAATATATCTTCTATAAAAAACCACAAAATAGTCCAAAAAGGATGAAATATCCCATTCATCAAGGCCATAAATATCACTGGAATGTTAATCAACACAAATGAAATCTATACGAATTCACACAATCCAAACCCAATCTTAAAAGAAGTTCAAGTTATTTACATTGGTATCAAACTCAATTGATGATATACTGATATAAATTAAATATTTGAGAATATATTATCATCTCTAAACTAATTGAAAAGATCATCAATGCATGAAATATGATTCTAGTTCTTGACAGTCATCAGTTTTAACCTATGATAAACAATACATAAGCGTAAATATCCATAATACTTATTAGAGAAGAGAAATGAAGAAACCCAAGGAGAGGAACTAGGATGTACAGATAATTTTGATTCAATATCTTCCAATTTAACTTTCAACTCTTGAAGCTGTGCTGGTTCCATTCTATAAGGTGGGGTAGAAACTATCTCTTCTCCTAGAACCAACTTGATTGTGAACTCGATCTCCCACTCAGGAGGTAGGATATAGAAATAGTTAAGGGAAACATCCTAGAAATAATGAAACACTGGAGGAAAATAATATTGATACATTCCACCATCATCAAGAGAAAAAACAACTATCAGAGTCGCGAGACAAACCAATCTGCATTGAATTTGTCTAGCATGACCAACCTAAATATCACACTCACCCTAGCGAGAATAACTACCTCATTTTGGAGATAAAAAGGTAAATATCCTCTAATAAAAGTCAATATGGTCCTGTTATAGAAATAAATAATCCATAATAAGAATTAAGTCAAATCATATCATTTCTAGAACAAACAGTTTCCAAATCAAACGATAACCACCAATATCTAGAGAACATGCCTTGTAACGTTTGATATTCTTTGACTACACTCAAAAGAGTGTGTCAATGGTTAAAGAACCATCCAAGATTTCCAAATTCTATCCCAAAAAGTTTTAAAAAATAGAATATAAAGAAAAATTATATGATCCTATATCAAACAAAACCATAGATATGGTAGATAATAATATAATTATACCTCTAATGGTAGAAGATCCTATATCCATGATAGACAGAGTAGTTTGCATAACGTGCATCTGAATTTTCCCTATACCCTAGACTCTAGAATGAATATCCTAAGTTATTTATCCTTGCTAGTACTACTTCTCATGTAATGGGGTACCATATCCCTTACCTCATCCTGAGAAGGTAGTGAACCTCCATCTACCATCTTGTTGACGGCCAGCTGCACCCCATCCTGACTTAGATTCCTGTACTGATCCACTTCCATTGGTACACTGTAGAAAGTTCACATAGAACCTCTAAAGATTACCCAATCTACCAAAAATGCGATACTCGACTATGAGGTAAGGGCACTACGAGAGATTATGGACAAACTTTCCACACTGATAGTACTTGAGTAGAACACAATCCTGAGATGGATGTCCATTTCTCTAAATACTCTACCAGCTACTTCCTCAGAGGAAACTGTTATAGTGGTGCTTCTTTCCACTCAACGAAGAGATCCTAGATCTCCCTACTAAAATTGTTTAGTTACTACTCGGGGTGTCTCTCCGATTCCCTTATGTGATGAGTTAGTCGTTCATCACATCCTCAAATATGATCAAGAGAAAAATGTTTACTTATGATCTGATCACATAGAGAATACCATATTGAAAATTTATCACCCTGAATATATCATCGGCTACCGAAGATGGCACAAATCACTATTGGTTGGTGAAGTATATAGCATTGCCCATAACTAACATACCCTCCTACATATAATGCACAAACTCATGAGATTTTTCATCCCTCAATGTCTTAGTATTGAAACAGCTCAGAAACATTTTATTGAATTCCTTACAAGACAGCTCATCATGCTTCCCATCTTCCTCCGGAATATCCCACCAATGCTTGGTAGGTCCATGAATAATATATGCAACATGATTCACCGTCCTATCCATGGGTGTCTCAAGATGTCTGAAGATATCTTTGAATGGCTAGATCTAGAACTCGACAACCTGGGGTCCTTCTTACCCAATAAAAATACGTGGATGTTTTAGTTAAAACTCTCATTTCAGGTCATACATCGAAGGAAGAATATTATTAGTTTCCCTTTTCATGGATTGGATGACCCTCATGAAGCTATCTCAAAGCTGAACAAAAATATGATCCTCAAGAACTATAGAAAGCTATGGTTTAACTGTGATAGGGGTGTTTTGATTTCCACTATCCAAATGCTCAAGTAGAATATGACGAGGAGGAATTTTATCTACAAGAATCATTAACACCTTAGAGCACTCGATATCAACAAGGTCAACCTCAAAAAGTGACTACAATAGAGAACCACTGACTCTTGGTCTCCCAAAACATGGATTACAAGTGTTTTACCATGGAATCTCAAATCATTTCATTTATCTAGTGAAATAGATATCTCATATCACAGTTCAACAGGAAAATATTTATCACATGGAAAATAGATATGCCCCTATCATGAACAATGCATCTCTATATATCCATATGTGCCTATTATGATGCATGTATTCCCATATCACGCCATACATAGCCACGATTAAAAATCTCAAGAAATAGTAACATCATAAAATAATAATCTCCCAAAACATGTAAATCACCCAAGGTGAAATAACATTAACTATATCAAGAACACAACATAAACAAAAACCCCATCCTTAGGTACTCATATTCTCACATAAATCAGTGTGCTACTTGAATGAACATGCTCATTACTAAGTCCCGAAACATCTTATAATCCTTTATAACTTTCCAAAATAGTAAATAAAAATAAAAGAAAAACAAGCCTTTTGATACCACATTATAACATCCCTCCATCTGTCACTCTCTCAAATGGAAAAAAGGGTTGGTTACAAAAAACTCAAGCGTGCCTCTCCATAGGATTAAGGATTTTGAGTAGAAAATGGGGTGTGAAATATATAGTGGGGAGAATATACCCCATAGTATGATGTGTCATAATATAATAAATAAACCATATAAATAGAAGAAATCAATGTATAGACATAGGGGAAACCAACAATAAGGGAAAACTGAATAATCCAATATAAAATAAAGGAATAATGTACCATAATTTTGAAATGTAACTAAATTTAATTCTATACACAACACAAGAAAAAAGCTAGAAGACTCAAATAAATACTCAAAAGTCCCCCAGTCCCAAACCTACCATCAATCTTTACTCCAAAATCCATTCCATCTAGCAAGAAAATAATCAACAATAAGGTCTCTTTCCATTTTCCAACTCTACACCCACATAATCTTCTGAGGTACCAAACAATGAACCAAATAGGGTGTGAGTTTAATTCAGTAGGTAGAATCCTCCATGTCTAAAAAAGAATCCTAATAAGAAGTGTATGTGATAAAGTGATAAATAGGTGTATTAATTAATTCAACAATTAATAAAATATTATGACAACCTGATTTGAATCTATATAAGAATATCTTTATACATGTCTTAAAACCCTAACAACCACAAACATATAACCTTGGTAAAATAAAATGATTTAGTTCCATGCCATAATATCTCAGAGCTTGTATTATGACCATACCAACCACCACCATATAACCATGGTATAGTCACAATGATCTAGGTCAAATCCCTATAAGAATTACAACATCCTGGTCAAATCCATATAAGCATTAGAACATGCAAATGGGAAAATCCTGCTCTCTATAAGTATAACAACATGGGACTCGACTAAGATTGCTCAATATCAAAATTACAAAAAATATGTCTGCATGTGCCAAGACCAAGCCCGATATATAATCATTTTATCATGGAACACAAGTCTTATCATACAATATGGATATCACAATATCACATCATAAATCCCAATGGTTAATTATGTGAATTACCGTTTATCTTTCATGGACCAATTTTAATTAAATTAAAATTGGTTAAGAGTCATAAAAATTAGTATTAATACAAATCTTATGAATTCAATATCAAGAAATCACCTAAGTTGTCATGTATTTCTAAACACACTTTAAACCATTTTTCTATTCAATTATATTGATGGTTTTCTCACACCATATTTAGCTATAAGATAGGTAAATATCGAATTGAAACCAAAGGACTCCAAAGAATAATCTTCTTCATTACTTATTTGATTTGGGCACACGATACAATAGCATAATCAAAATATTCCAAAAACATGGTGATTATCATACCATAGGGTTAATATTTAGACACTCAACCTTTAACTAATGGTCCAACAATTTTTATAATGAAAAATTACCCTAAGGACGAAGGTGAATATGATCTCCGAGAGAATCCTAGATAAAAATTGATGAATATGAAAACAAAAAATGCACACGGTCGAAGGATTTCATCATAATGGTTGGAGAACCAAGGAATAGAGGGGAGAAACTGGAGTAAAACAAATTAATAGGGATTTATGGAATTATAGGGATGTTTGGATGGAAGGTAATCACTACAAAATAACCTAGAAGGTGCCCTAAGGTTGAGAGGAGAGGGCTTAAGTGAGTTATAAATAAAACAATTTCACACATCATACATTAAAATAGAAGGTCGAGGAATTACATGTCATGTAACATTTTTACACATCATATTAATATGTTTAATGGTATATGATAAAAAACCATCACCTCATATTATTTCATTAAAACACCCGAACATTACATGATGTTTAATTCATTTACACGATGTGTAAATGTTCTACAGATGGGCTTCATCCCATTTTTCCTTTGAAAAACCTAAACCCTCATTAATTCTTCCCAAATTACCAAGAACTCATGAAACACATGATCCATTTATTCTTAGACACCATTAATTCAGATAAAGACACCACTCAAGATTTTAAGTCATTTCCATCAACAAAGATCTCTATGGAGATCTTATCTTGTTTTTACCAAGTCTGTATTAAAGATAAAGAAAAAATTACTTGAAAAAAAAGTTAACACAAAACTCATAGAGAGACTTACCTATAAAAATATAGGATCTTGCATTGGGGCTAAAGAATATTAATCCCCCTCCTTGCATTTCTATAGAATTAGAGGACAATTATTCATACATATATTTATTTCCATATCATGAAAATTTATACTTGATCCATATTTGGAAATCTAATGTATACCTATAATTGTATCAAATTCTTGTAAAGGGAGTATCACAAGGTTCATTGGAAAGTTCATCCCACAAATTTTGACAAGGGATTAGTTATATTGTTGGGATGAAATAATTTGTCCATTTTTTACTTTCACTCAAATTTCTACTTCTATTGTTTATGGTGCTATTTGAATTGTTCTAATAAACTTGTGTGATATAATGGAATGCATAAAACTAGAATCAAAAAATATATTCAGTATTCATGGATGAATAACTTGCATAGTTATCACCACTTCGTTGTTAGGATCCACATATGAAGTTAAAAGGTAATATAATCACTATTTCTCCCTTTGAGGTTATTGGTGTTGATTTTCTATGACAACCCTTCTCTTAGGGTAGTGGTTCGCATAATGTCCTTATTCCGTATAGTTGAAAAATTAGACAATACGCTGAGGGTAGACTAAAGCATTCCTCTCTTCTATTATAGTGGTGGGTTTCTCCCATCAAAAATCACTAGCTAGGTGCCCTTCCTTTACTCACCTAAAACATTTCTTGGTCCCCATTAATAAATTTAAAGGGTTCTTATTTCCACACTTTTAAAAAGTGAGATATTAAAATTTCTTACCACTATTAGATTTTTCCATCGCACTTCCAGAATTAAAATCTACCTTATGATTCATATCTTTGTGAGACTCTTAAGATTCGCTAATATTCATTTCAACATTGAGGTAACACATGACAGTTTTCTCATATTTATAAAAGTAATATATTTCAAGATCTTTTCTTAGACTTATTTTTATCATACCAAATAAGTGGGAAGATTTTCATTCAAGGGTAATGAAAAAACTGGAGGAGTATCTTGCAAGTCTTGTGAAGTTTTTCTCATACCCCTTAATGGATTCATTATCTTTTTTTCTTAAGTTCATAGAAATTGATTTCCATTTTAATTTTAGAGTGAGAGGAAAATATTTGTCGAAAAACATCTTCTAAAATTCCTTAAATCCCATATATTTTTTCTCTTCCTCAAGCTTCATATTGTTGATAAATTTCTACCAATGATCATATTATCCCTCTATATTATAAATATCTAGTATAACCTTATATTTCTCAGAAAATTGAAGAATGGAGAAGATCTTATCAATGGTTTTTATCCATTATTATTTGATTAAGGGATCATATGATCCATTGAAAGTCGGAGGCCTTTGTTGCATAAAGGTCTTAATTGTATCTTTTTCTTTCTTAAATAGATTTGGGATTTCCTCCTAATTTAGGTTTCGATTCAAAACCTGATTCAACTGATAGAGTATCATCACAAATTCAATGATTACTACTCTCATTAATATTGGAAAATTGTTTCGGAATTCATTATATTTCCCTTTACAATGGTTGTTTACCTAGTTCCTCATATTTTTTTTGCCAATTAGATAAAAAAATTACTGATGAGTATTTTTATACTATTAAACACATAAATTGAAATTTATTAACATTAAAAGGATAAATTATAAATTAAATTTATTCCTTAACTTATGAATTTATATTATTTACTCTTTATTATCCATAATAAATTTCCAAAAAAAAATTTATGGAATTTTTTTGTCCCCCTAATAGTGGTTCATAATGATCTTGTGAATTTTCCAAATCATATCCTTTACGAGAGTCAAACCAGGTGTGCAACAACACCCATTTTTGTGAACCTATTTCTGACCAAGTCTAGCTAAATGTGGTGTTTTTGGGTGTTACCCCTAGGTACATCTGTTCCCGATCCAAATCCACTTATTGTATCCAAACATGGATATATTTTCTTAGAAAACACTTACTCTATAATTTAAAAAAATTTATGGATGTTTTACTATGTTTAGTATTACCTTTAAGTATTTTAATAGAATTTTTTAATCCTAATCAAAAAAATAACTAAACTTTCCTTTCATACAAGCTATGACAACCCTTTTATTTATTACACATTAATTCATGATTTATTACATAGGAATACACATAAAACAACCCATAAGATCAATAATTATATTTTATTTTGGAATTCTATACATTACATAACAACTTAAAATAGGGGGGTACATCAACATTATTTAAAACTTCCTTAACATTCTCATATTATTCCATCATTCTTAAAAATGCATGGGATAACCTGGGGGCATACATAAGAAAGGGGTGAGATATAAATACTAGTTAGGCAATAAAAAAGTATAACATGGAGATAGTATTAAATATTATACAATAGGAATTTCCATGGGACATAAAGTGTGTGATAATAATAAATATAAACATTGAGTCATGATATTTCATGACAACATAAAAGCATCATTGGAAAGTGGAAACAACTTAAAACATGAAATCATAAGCATATGTAAAATTCAAACACTATGAAAACATAGAATAATGTGATTAGGATAAACTCTTATTCACCATACATGCTGTCACATTAGACTAAAGCATTACCCCCTGTATTGGAGTGTTATATGGGTTCACCAATCATAATCATATCATGCACATGAATATGTGTTCCACATAGATCATATAACATAAGAAAATATTTCATCAAATTTAATACCATAATAGTGGAGTTTGTATTTTATACATTTAATTCCCTAATGAATTAATTATAAATGTATAAAGGTTAACACCCTTGATAAGAAATGGGTACGATTATTCACTACATAATTGTTTGGCATGGAAAATCATGGTGAAATTTCAGAAACATAACGGGGGAATATAAATGTTCACGGGAGGAATTAATGAGAGTGAAAGGGTTATATCATCATTTATAAATCAAAATGGCAGTAAGGGGTATATTTAATAACATATCCAAGCATTAGGAATTTGGGGTAAAAGGTATAAAATAATGAAGATGCTTGAATAAAGAGGAGAAGGAGAGGATCCCTTACTTTGAGAGGGTGATTCCAAAAGCTTGGGAGGAGCTTCTTAAGAGCATAAGGGAACCTCGGGAGGACTCTATTGATATTATGAAAGAGTAAGGATGTGATATAAGGTTTTTTATTAAGTTTAATGGGATATTGTGTGAGTTTATATAGTAAAATAGAGGGGAGTTCTGTATTATTTCACAAACTTAAGTTTTGGACTCTATACAATAATTTAATAAAAACCACTAAAATTTAGATGTTTTTCCCATAGTTTCTCCCAAATAGGAGTGCATTTCATTATTTTTTATGGAAAAGGGATGAACATATTAAAATATTACCCTTGGTGATGTGGAAGTGTGTTATGTTCTTAAAGAAATGATTCTAAAACATTAAAATATAATATAGGTTTTGGAGGGCTCATAAAGGCTTTATAAGATTTATAAAATAACCCAAAAACAAATTAATTTCAAGGGGAAAATATATTTGGTTTTTTATACCTTTTATATAATTTATTACACCACTTTTGGGTCCTTATGATGTCATAATAGACATTATATATTTATACCTTATTTAATTTTTACACGAAAATTCAAATTCCTTAGAGAATTATGAAAAATTCACCATTGGATAATTTTGATTTTATGATTCAAAAAAATATTTCTTTTATAAAAACAATTTTAATAATATTTTAGTTTTTAATTTTAAAATAGAGTCAACACTTACTGATAAATGTTAGTTTTTTTTGGAAAATAAAAGTTTTTGAACCCTTAATTAAATTACAGTCGACTTCATAAAAAATATATTATCATTTATATTTAATAATCATAATTTAACAACAATATTATATTGAAATATTTTTTTTTCAAAAAACCATTAATTAATCAAAATAAATGTATTAATTTAAATTCCATATTTCCGAAAAATAAAATTTGTATTTTATCACATCAAAACCAAAATCATTTTTAAAGTAACAAAAATAATAAGTAAATATAATTATTATTGTATAGAAAAAAATATAAAT
This sequence comes from Viscum album, assembly GCA_963277665.1. Classification (NCBI taxonomy): domain Eukaryota; kingdom Viridiplantae; phylum Streptophyta; class Magnoliopsida; order Santalales; family Viscaceae; genus Viscum; species Viscum album. The sequence goes on along the minus strand of OY728156.1, from coordinate 141,568,027 downwards.
ATTCATATTTTTAGTGTCTTGATAGATACACCTTTATTATACTATAAAACTTCCGAAGGGTATGGTGTGTGATAATGAGATTTTCATTAGGTGGTTCAGCGTACATGGCTTGAGTTGTGCTCTTGATGAACATGAACTTCTCCGATAAATGGGTTTTCTCATGATTTAGTTATTGGATATTATATTAGTATTGGTAAAGGTTAAATACTAGTGATTATATCTCCCTCATAATCTCTTAAAATTTGTTTCATAGCGCACGATACAGTTGTTCGAGGCCATCACTTCTTTGTTTGTGTCAATTGGATTTATCAAAACCCTATATTTATACTAATCGAATTGATCATTGTTCAATGAGTATTTAATCAATGGTTATTATTATTAAAGGTATTTTAAATTCTATAGGATATAGTAAAACCAAATAAGTTCATGTGTTTTCTATAACCATAATACATAATGAGAAATTTAATTAAATCACAAAAGAGATTTTATTTATAAAAGTTGAAGTCCTTAGACGATGATTCATAGATTTCTCTAACATGGGTACTTTATTTTCCATGAAATCTAGTAAGATAAATTTAATTTTATTCTCAATATAATTCATGGATGACCAACCTCAAATTAGATTTTAAGTCTTAGTGACCCTTTGGACATCTCCTTGGAACACCACACGACACCTCCTCTATGTCATCTAGCAATGAATATACCACAATCATAGATATAACAACACTTTCCACAAGATCCCATAATACATAATTCAAACCTCATCCTCATAAAATAAATCATATAATGATTTTACCAAGATAATGGAGGGATACATAGTGAGTTAATATTATATTGAATCCAAGGGATATACCAAGAGAAAATGGATACTCCCCACATAATCCACAAACACACGTATTGCCTTATCACAAGTAAACCAAAACATGAAGGAATTGAAGATAAAGGACCTATAAGAATATTAAAATCCTCCAATGGGTTTTATCATTGGGTTAGATACTCACCATTGTTAGGATTTAGGAGAGGCACATAGGAGGAAATGAGATGAAAAAACATAGAAGAAGAATCAACCACTATTATATTAAAATATATAAGTGTAATTACATAAAAATCTATTGAAAACCTATACTAAAATTGACAGGAGAAAAAATATTTAAAAAATAGGAGATGATGTTTAATTATAGACATTAAAGGATTTCATCTCATTCATAGATATATGATACATATTCCAGATTATGTAGATGATTCTTCCACATTGATTACTTCTAGACTCCTCCTTAGATCATTAGTTGTTTCCAATGATCTTTTTTCCCCAAGGTTCATTGAGGAAATAAAAATGGGTGGATCAATTTATTATTTCATGAATTATAAATGAATTATGATGAATAATATGAATTTTAAACAAATATATCTTGCATGGAGGTTACACAGATGTAGATGGGATCAATGGATTGGGTGTAGCTGAGTAGGTGGAGGAGATATTTTTCATCTTAACAAAGTAAAATATTTAATGTGATCTTAGTTAAGAAAATATCTTACTTGAACTTATGAATTTTTTTTTGCATCTATTGACCCCCAAAAACATCTTATTTTAGTGCTTCCATTCTCTAATTATCTTATATATCATGGTCTTTTTATAGAGGAATCGTGTGGTGCTCGTCCATGACAGAATTCTTTATGTACCAAATATTATATGGGAAATATATTATATAATATCTCATTTCACCACTATAAAACAGTAAAACATCATTCTTATCAAGATATAAAATTTAGATATTCCCTGAATATCCTAAAATATATACTATCTTCCACACTTGGGTTTTTATTTTATCCCTTTATTTGGGTTTATTTTTGGATCTCGATTTTCCTTTCAGGTTCTAGGTGTGACAAGTTTTAAATTTTGAGGGTTTATTTAGTTTAATTTTGAACCCATGGTTATTCCTTGATTTTTCTTGAGAGTTTCTAGTGTAAAATGAGAGTTTTTGGGTAAATAGTAGTTGTCACATGGTTGTCGCACAATAAGGAAATCTGGGCATCCTTACCCAAGAAATAGTGCGGTATTGTGACATTTTTGGACATTGGAAAACTGAACGGTTAACACATAGTTTTCAAAAAATTCTAGATAACCATGTAGAATGTCCCTTATATATAGTCAGGGGATAAATGTTTCCACACGGCTAGGAAAATTGTGTGAGAAAACCATGTTCAATGTCCACGTCATTTAAAATTTGAAGATTACCTTTATGTCACCTTAGGATTTAACCCAGAATCCTCCCTTTCTCACCTCATTCGAGCTATTTAGCCCTAGGAGACTCCCTCTGTCCCTATTTTCTTCATTAGACTCCCTTAATTTTGTGGTTTTAGTGTGGTAACTTCAAGTATTCATCAATTAAGTGTTTTATCTTTTGATTCTTCTCCCTTTCTAGGGTTATCTTTCCCCCTTTCTAGAGTTCTTGTTTTCCAGCAGGGTGTTGAACCATTTGAGGGTTTGATCTTATGATATTAGGGGAGATAATGATTATGGTATATATTCTTTCCATTATAGGGTCTTTTGGTGGTGGAGTTGTGGTTTGACACCAATTTCTGGAAGCTTCCTAGTGTGAGGTAGCTGGTTCCATAATTTTACATTGTTAGATGATTTTGACTTGATTTTTGTCTTTCATTAAAGTGTTCTATGGTTTAATTTTGTGGTTTGTAATATATTTTGGAAGTGTTTTTGAATGCATATATGATGAAATTAGATTTTATAAAGGAAAATGGTTATGTTTTTCATATTCATCACTGTGATGTTTCTTAAAAAAGGGATTTATGCCTCATATAGAATGTATGAAATGGGGTTTAAAAGGGATTTAAAGGTGAAAATGAGTAGTATAAACAAAATGATAATTTTTACATGTTGTATTACTTGTTTTGAACCTTTAATATGTATTATAAATTGTGTAAATTATGTAAAACATTTTCTAAAAATGCGTTGGGTCCATGTGTGGATTTAAATAGGGGAATTCCAATGGAAATTGTTGGATTTCAAATGCACTCTTCTTGTTATGTTTTCATATGGGTTTTATAAATTGTGAAAGTGGTAAAAATTTCATTTCTAAATGGTTTTAGTGTGCATTTGGAAATTGTGAATGGTTTTAGTTATGTGAATTGGTGATTTCCTTATGTTCTTGGGATGTTTTTCTTATTCTATGAAAATAATGATATGTGTGAAATTTGAATGTGAAATTGAGCACAAAGGGAATCCTGGGTACCTAGTTTGGAAAACTAGAACTAGTAATCTAGTGATTAAAAAGTGGAAACCCAAGATTATTCTCGTGAATTGATGATAGTTGACTTGAAAGTGGAAAGGCCCATATTCACTTATTAGGACAGATGATTACAATAATAACTAAACAATGATGATGATTAGAGACCACTAGATTCTTGTATATATTCCTCTCTAGTGGCTCGTGCATGAGGAGATTGTGGGTTGTAGTTTCTATACCAAGTTTCACCATGGTATAAGGTTTCTAGAGTTCCACTTGTGCTAGTTACCCTTAGGGATTTACCCATGGTGATCTATTGTGACATGATGCTTATGTGACATGGTTCCATCTATTGGTATATGTTGGACCCTGTGTACACTTTATTTTTAAGAACTTTTGTTGAGAAATGGTTTTCATTGAAAGTGGTTCTTTGATAATGGGTTTTCTAAAAATGTTTTCTTGAAAATGCTTCAAAGACATTGGTATAAATGTGAATGTTGAAATGTCTTCTTATGTTGTAGCATGGAACATTTTCCTTTTGGTGTAATCCAACTGGGATTTGGCTCACATACTACATACACCTTTGGGTGTATGTGGGATTTGTTATGTATAACCCAGGAAAAGGAAAGATGTGTCATGGTGATGATGGTGGATCCAGTTTCTAGTATTCCACTTGTTGTAGGTGTTGGTGGTGGTGGTGAATTTAGGTTGATTCCATTCATATTTCTCAAATTTTTTTGGGACATTTTTTGGTTTTCATTCCATTTTAGTATTTGGTTTTTTGGTTAATGTTTTACAAACATGATTCTGAAAGTTATTGTACCTTGTTTGGATATGTTATCAGTTATGGTCTGTTTTTCTATTTTTTTGAATGATTATGGTTATACTCATGGGAGAAATCATTTCCAAACTAGTGTTATGGATACCCAAGAACTAGTTTTCCACTCATTGGGATCATGAATTTCCTTCAGACCATGTTTTGGATCAGGTTGGGTGTCAGGTTGGATAGAATCCAAACTCAGTTCGTGACGTTATCTATCATCGTTAACTCAAATCCTTCCTCTCCATTAACAAATAAATGTATCTTTCATACTATCTCAACTGCCAAGAAAATTATTATGTATTTTAGATTATTTCTATAGATATTTTATGTATCATATCTTATTCTCATAAAAAATATTTTTCTCTCTAACTTTAAAATCATTAAAAACATATTTTGAAGTTTAGACTTCATTATTTAAGAGAATAATAATAATTTAAGCAATGAAATTCACAAATTAAGACATTTTTATATCAAGATCATTATTTAAACAATAAAAATCCCAATTCATTTGTATATAATTTTCCAATATAAATGATACATTAACTATACTAAAATATTAATTAAAAATTTATAAAAATATATATTAATAATTTCCCCACATGAAATATGACTTAGACCCAAGGAATTAATCTCAATAGTTATATTCACTTTGAATCCACTTAATCACATGTTAAATCCCCGAACAATGAATTTTAATTCTTGAGTATTTTATTGAATCCCAATACCAAAAAGTATTTACCTTTTTCAATTCCCTCTTATTCAAGATTCTAAACATGATTCTTAATTTCACATACACTAATAGAGGTCTATGTTTTTTAAGATAAATAAATATTTTTATTATTCATTTAAGTTAATATTAACCTTCCATTATATCCCTCTCCACAAATAATAACATATTCAAATTATGATTATTTAATCTATTCATGTGCATAGAACTTATTCAGTGAATAGAGCTAATCTAGAACTAGAAATTCCAGAAAACAGAAATTCCCTAAATCAATTTTTGATAGAAAGGGAATGGAAGAATTTTTTAGATAATAAAATCACAAATCAATCATAATATTTATTAATGGATTTTATTTTTTCACACACACAAAAATTGTTCTTTTGGAAATTTTGAGAGATATTGATTTATATCCCAACTTCCCAAATAAATATAATTTAAATGAATTTTTTTAATTGTTTTCTATCAATGAATCCATGAATTTACAATATTATTTAAAAATTTATGAACTCAAACTCAATTTCCTTAACATAGTGCATATATTTTAAATTATTATCTTCCTAAATAAATTTTCAATTGAAATTAATTTTCTAATTTTCAAACAAGGGATTCCATTTTTTAAAAAATGAATTATATCCTATAGAGAACATAAGAGTAGGATGTAATAAAGTAAATAAAATTCTCAAAACCATTTTATTTATTTAAAATAAATGAAATAAGTAGAAAAAAACATTCAATTTACAAGAGGTTGGGAATTCCCCCACAATTGAAATTCGTTACCCTATTATAAGAAAAAACACAAAAATCCAAGTAATCGATGACTCTAACTGTACAGAGAGATATAATCACATTATTTCAATTGAGTGGATTATGTTTTAAGACTAAGGATACTTACTCATCCTATAAAATAAAAAAATAATTCATTATAATATTTTTTCAAAAGAAAAGTAAAATAAGAGAAGAAAAGAAAATATTTCTTATTTTAAACCCCCAACTGGGTATTGTGTTTTATCTACCTATAATTGGGAATTACCAATTTATCAAGCCATATATGAAGGTGGGTGTATTTTATGTTATTTAAACCACCACATTATGTTTCTCCCCATTCATTTAAGTAGATACTAAAAGTGGAAAACCCTAATGTAAAATAAAATAGTTTCTACCCCAAAAATTAAAAAGTGATAGAAATGTAAGTGCAAAGTGGGGTGGGGGAGGGGGAAGAGAAGGTATTAATACTACCTATTTATTATTTATTCCTCTGATGGATTATTTTTTTTAATTGAGGATGTTAGGGATTAGATTCATACCTTGAGTTTTCTTGTTCTTCTTCAGTCACCACCTATCAGGTGGTGTATTCTTTAAACCCCACCACCATTTTATCATTAGTGGGTGGTTTTTCATATTATTATTATCCATAATTTAGGACAAATTATAATAGTTATATATTTAAAGATTAAAATTTACGAGTATTTTTTTTTATATACTTCAATAAAATTAATGACAAGTATATCTAAAGTTTTATCATCTCCATTTATAGTGGGATTATCTTGTTCTTTGTGGAGTTACTCAAGAATAATATATTCAAATTGAGGGTGATAAAGGTTGTTCAGTTAAACTTCCTCCTCCATGATATATTATAGTATATTTTTAGGTATGATATTTTTCCATTCCTCCGTTGAATGGGGGTGAAACTTAGGGAATTACTCCTGGATCTTGGCATGCTCTTTGTCTAAGAATTCCAAAATTGATTGTTCAATTTCCTCAATATCCTTGATGAGATCATTTAATACCTCATCCCAAAATTTGGATTTATGTACCACTAAAATATTTCTTCCAAGTGGCTACATAGTTCCTTTAATGATCAGGGGTGAAACAAATAATGATTCCATTTTTTATAATTTTTCAATTAAAATAATACAAATAAATATTTACAAAGTAAAAGAAAATTATCTTTTCAGACTAAATCCCAAACAACAATGCTAAAAAGTGATGCACCATTGTACATAATTAACCACTCATCCTCTTCAAATCCAAAATATACATATTTATATGAGATAATGGAGGGATAAATATTTATTTTATATTGGAATTAAGCTATGGGAGTTACCAACAGAAAATGGAAAATAAAAAATAATCACTCAACACACCTACTATCTTATCAAAAGTGAACCAAAACATAAAAAAATCGAAAACCAGGTACTTGGGATCACCATGAAAAAATACACGAGGACTTATCCTCCATTTAGCTACTAAAAAACATGATATTTGAAAATAGTTACAAAGTGGCAATTGATAAGAATAAATACAGAAGAAGAAGAATATACTATTATATTAAAGTATATAAATGTACTTATAAAATGAAGAATTGAAATCTTATTCTAAAATCAGAAGGAGAAAAAATATTTACAATGTAAGAGATAATATGTATTCATAGGAAACAAATGAGATATTATCATGAGTGGATGTGCGTCATGGGTTTTAGATTTATAATATGATTTTCCAGGTCAAATACTTCTAGAATATTCCTCATATCATTGGTTATCCCCTAGGATATTTTAGTTCCATTAGTTGATGGGTGATGGCTATGTGGATTTTTCACTTGATTGTTTATCAAATTTTCATGCAATATAATAGATATTATTCTTTTTTATTTGAAGTTATCATATATAAGGGATATGTGTAATCATATGGGAAAAACAATGATAATGAAACTTAGTAAGTAGAGGGACCCTTCTTCTTCTCATCCAATTATAATATCTTACATGAGAAAAAGAGGGAAAATATCAAACATGAGATTCTGAAAATCCTTACATATCTATTTTCCATTTAAAATATCTTATATGTGTTATACACCACTAGAATTATCTTACGTATCATGATTTTCTAATGGAGGTAATAAGTATCACTCACCCATGATATAATTCCTTACATATCAACTATTATGTGGGAAATATCTTACATAAAATCCCATTTTTCCTATTTGGAAATGGAAATAATATTCCATATCTAGTAAAAAACCTTACAAATTATATAAGGGTTCTAAAATATATATTATGTATCACTAGGAACATAGATTTTTATTTCCCAATGGTAGAAGAAAATATATTCTGTATCCTCCAAACTACCCTAATAAATCCTTATGTATTATGCAGAATTTCCACATATATTTTATATATCATCCATTATGATCATATTTTTGGTTTTTCCCATTACCTATAAAATTATAAAAATAATAATTGAATGTTCAACCTTTGACATTTAGGTTGAATGTATTTTTTAAGGAATGAAATTCACAAATTTGGTCATTTTAATATTAATCTAATTATTTACACTATAAAACTAGAATTCATTTATTTATACCATTTTCATATAATATATATACTAACTATAGTAAAATATTTATTAAATGTATATAAAAAATATGGATTTATCTGTCACAACATTACAGTGTCCTAAACTTTTATGCTAATGCCAAGACATATCCATAATTATACTAAGGAAAGAATAGTTTGGGGAGGTGAGGTCTTCTAACTCAAGTGTGTAAAAACTATCAAGTTTATTAGTAGTTAAGTTGTGAACTCCTCCTAAAATTATGAAAATACGTTTATCATTACCACTTTTCATGAGTTAACCTTCATCCCAAAGTTGACTAATGATTATGAGGTAATGATAAATTCCTATAACATGAATAAAATAAAAAATTATAGTCTCACCATAAATTGATACTTCACTTAAACCTATGATTTGACCTTGCACATTGGATCCAAATATGATATGTCCAACTTTAATTTTTTGTAAGTGTTTGAAGTTTATCTTGTCTTTAGTCAAGTGTTTAGAATAACTATTATCTATTTACCAATTGTTTTTCTCCAATACCCATTAATTTTTCCTAAATTGTATAAAACTGAATATTTGGTACCTAATCTTATTTGGGTCAAATAATATTATCCAATTTAATCTTAAGAAACCATATTCATCAAGATATTATTTGTTTAATAAAAGTGATTTCCTAACAAATACAAGACTTTTTAGTTCTAATTGATTAATTATTTTATAAAGAGAATGTATTTTTGCAGTGAAATCACATTTTAAATTTAGTATAAAATTGTAAACATTATAGAAAAAATTGTTGGAATGAAAATTGTAGTTACTAGAAAAAGAAGAACCAATTTTTGGTGATTCTTTATAGAAATTAATTTGGTCTAAAATATTAATAATTTTTTTCCCATTCAAACAATATAGTCAATAATTACTTCTTTATACATTCAATTTATGAATTTAGTTTTATAACTCCATCCTAATCTATATTAGGATATGAAAAAGTTGATTTGACATTTAATTATTAAGTAATTTTCGAAATAATCTGTCATGGATGATGTTGTATTTGTTATTAATATATTTGGATGAGTGTCAATACATTTGATAAGGATAAAGAAAATGTAAAGTTATTTTGGAATGAGTTTTGAAGGGTTTCTGTAGTAATTTGAGAAAGATAGAATTTATATGTAATATCGTTGAGTATACAAAAAAATTAGAAAAGAAATATATAAGAATATATCAGGTGAATCTTGGAAAAGTCTTGAGATCATACATAATATAATATAGATAATATTAAAATACAAAATGCATGAATAATATCTAAAATATATATATTTTTAATATGTGAAGTAGAGTTTAAACTGTGATACATAAGATCTATTTAATGATATGTAATATCTCCTTAAACATAACTATGAGTAACTTTATGTTCACCCTATGAAATGTAAGAGTAAATCCCTGAAAAAGAAAATGCATTATTGTGATATGTAAGATTAACACATAACATATGTAAGATTAAATTCAAAATATATTTGAGTAACTATGATGTTTCAGAACATATTTGAGATTAATTTGAGGATACAAAAAATTAAATCTAGGTTTCTAAAGGATACATAAGATAAAATCCAACACATGAAAGTGTAAAAATCGAAAAAAATAATAGTAACATAAGGATTCCAAAGGATACGTGAGGTCATTCCATTTGATACATAAGAATAAATTATTGTTCCCAGGTAAAAAATAAGATTAAATGTTATACCCATATGCTGTTTTTGAAAGATTAATTATCATGATTCTTTATGAATTAATATTTGATTCAAGATGATATTGGTGTTGTGTTTTTTAGGAGGATTCTTCACCATGAGTTAAATCTCTACACCACAATATTATTATTTCATGTGAGCATGAACATGTGTAAACGAGGTATAGGGAATTTATGAAATTTATATGAGGAATATACTAAGAAGAATCCAAGATGTATAGAAAGTCAAAGGTAGAAATTTAATCTTAAAATAAATAAATATTTTTATTATTATTCTAAAAATGAATTTATTTTTTTAAAGGGTCTTTATCATGTAGGATATCAAGGATTCATCTTAATCAAATAATAATTTATTTATTATTAGGGAAATTAATTTCATTATTTTATAGGGAATCTGATGAAAATAGATTGGATTTTTTGAATTAAAGAGTAAGTGAGTGAGTCAGGAAGAAATGATGTGAGTTATGTAAATATTTTATATATAGATAGTGAGAAATAAACAAATGAAGATTAATTTGAAATTTGTGAGAAGAGAAAAACCAATGAATAATGTTGTATAAAATAAGAGGAAGAAAATAATATTCATACAGTCTTTTAGAGATTTTTTATTCCACTGGTGATCATTCTTTAAAATATATCTTTTATCATATTGTATAACAACCAAGTGCTTGATCAAACAGGTTTATACCAGAACTATAGAATGTTCTTGTATGAACTCTTTCTCATATGTTCATCTCGATAATAAAATGGGATCCATGTGTCTATGGGATAATAACCACCATATAATAGGGACCTAATAATATACATTGGAGGTTAAAATCATTAAAAAATAATCTATTTAATCTATTATTTTCCAAATCATATTGACATTGAGATATTAGTGTTGACTAATATAGAAGGAGTTTTTGATTTGAAATAGAAAAATTATCAACACCAACCCACCCCATCTCAATGTTGATCACATATCAGCACGATCCTAAAAATTGGTATAAGAACTGTAGTTTTCTCTAAAGATATATCTTGAAAATTATATATATCATTAAAGATTAGTAAACATAAAAGAAGTTCCATTTTTTCATGAAAATGGATTTTATATTTTTAAGGAATTAATAATGACCTCTCTTATCATTCTTAGACTTAATGTACATCAGTTTTATCATCATGGTGTAGTATTTCCAAGTGATACTACTTCATAGCACTTTTCTGATAAGAAGAATATTAAGAGTGATGGGAAGTAAATAAATGAATTTGTATCTTAGTTACCAAATAAAGAGATGACTGAAGTATTGATGTGTAAAATTACTATGTACAGATTGAAAAACTACACAATATCTATGAAGGAGATACTAAGATGAAGGTAAAAATTTTATAACTTTTTAGAAATAAATTTTAAGATGTTAGGACATAAGAAAAAAAATATTGATTATTTTTTTATCATGTTAATATGATTATCTATTTTATTTTAGGACATGGATAAATACATTAAGGATATATATTTTTGAATAAATTAATGATAATTCTTCCAGATAAGTTTTATTCCATGATTTGAACTCTTGAAGATAGATATATAAATTGTTTCACAATTGATCTATTACACAACATATTAATTATTTGTGATATGATAAAAAGATTTTCTCTGAAAATAATGGTCAAAATGAGAAAAAAATAACATTTAAATCTTTAATGATATTAAATATTGAAGATAATAGATTAGTTCTGATTTAGGTGAGAATTTGGAATGTTCTTATGAGATCATTTTACTGATTTAAAGGAAATTAAAAAGGGGGAAGGAAATTATCATGGTAATATGCCCTTTAAATGATTTCATTATTGTAAAATTGTACACTTTTCTATAATGTGTCCTTTGATAATTAGAAATGAAAAAAAAATGATGAAGCAACAAAGTAATCCCTCAAGAAAAGATATTACTTTAATAGAAATCAATATAAGTCAAAATCCAGGAAGAATATGCCATCCGGTTTCATGATAACACACTTCCTATCTCTTTTAGAAGATATTTATAATATTGAATAAAGTTTTGTTGATGAGAAAACTTCTAAATAGGATTTATAGAAATCATTCTTGGGTTAAAATGATAAAGGGATGGAATCCATATAGGATAGAACATAAATTCTTTGTTAGTGTTATATTGATAAAGGATAATCAACCAAGGAATACACCATGAGAATTGAAATAAAGATGTTCTTAAATGATATTGTAATGATAAGGGATAAAAATTAAAATCTAAATGAAAATAAGATAAAAACTAACAAATATAGATTCAAAAAGCTTCTCTCGTTAAAGAAGTTGAGACCTTTAAACCTGAGAATGTTGAAAAATGGAATATCATTGAGGACATGAATTTTAATATCATTATTATGGATTAGTAGGTTGAAAATTTTAATATAAAAACGAGTGATTTTGACAAGTAATGGAATAAAATCAGGAATAATTATAATAGATTTTTTACAAGAGCTCGTGAAAGCTCTTATAATAAATCTTCCAAGTAGTTGAATGAATTTCTAAATAAAAAAAGGTGAATCAAACTTAGTGATTTTTGGATATGAGGAAAGGATGTATACTAAATCAAAAAATTAAAAAATAATCATTTTTTATAAGAATACATTAGAAAATGTTTTTTTTATTAGCTAATAAGATTGAAAAAAAACTAAAACTAGATTATAACTAGAAGGAGAAAATATTGGAAAAATGTCCTCACCAGCCCCAAATTTACAAAAAAGATATCTACCAACGAGTTTGGTAAAATAATCTCATTATATGTATAAAAATGATGTTATAAAAAAACCAATGAAGAAACAAATTTTTTATCAATGAAAAAGATTTTAGGGCAATTATTTGAGTTATGGTGTGTTTAGTCACAATGTTTATAGTTTCTAGTACAACCTGTCTCTATATAGAAAAATGAAGGAGTTTAAACCAAGGGGAGACAATAATATCTCAAAAAACCCATCAGTTAAAAATGTTTTAAAAGAATATTAAATTTAATAATAACTTCAATAAAACAAAGGAAGTTTGTGGTAGGTGTTATCAAGAAGAACACACCTCATATGAGTGTCTTATAGTCATTCCATCTCAATTGAATCCAAATTTGAGATTTTAGAATGATCAGAAAAAGAATCAACTCAAGTAATAACAAATTATTGTTGGAGTTTCTTTCAAGGCATGAAAATCTAAGAAGTATTGGATTATGTACTATGGTTTCTCTTCCCGTGTGACATGTGAATTAAATAATCTGAATAATAATGAAATATATACAATCATAGTTGTTATCTTTTGAAATGATAAACCATTGAAGAAAAAACTTGGTGAGAAAATCCTAAACCCCCAAAATGTGTTATTTGTGGATGGGATGAAGTATAATTTGTTGAGTGTATCAAATCTATGTTATGATAGAAATTAGGTTATTTTATAAAATAATGTATGTATTTTGAAGATGCTAATAAATGGGGAAATTATATCAAGATGATCAAGTACAAATCAAAACTTTCTTTATTTTTGAGAAGCCAAAGATAGTTTTTATATAAGTATGAAACATGAGAATAACATATGGAATAAAATACATGGTCATCTTGGACAAAAGATCATGAAAAATTTTATATATGAAGATGATGTAATAAATATTCTAGATTTTAAAGAAGACACTATCACTATTTTCAAAACATTTAATCAAAGGGAAGATTGTGAAAAAAGTCAAAAGGAATTTGATTTCTAAACTATAAGACCATTGGAGTTGGTTCACTCTGATGTTTTTGGATCTATGAGAAAATATTAAAAAATAGTGATAATTATTTTATAACATTCAATGATGAATTTATTATAATGACATGAAATATGTTTATTTCACACAAATCTCAAGATCTGAGCATGTTTAAGATTCTTATGGGACTATCAAAGAAGAAAATTGGGTTCTTTTGAAGTATTTGAGATATGAAAATGGAAGTGAGTATACCAATATAAAAATTTTGAGAATATATTTATAAAAATAGAATAATACATGAGTTTAATGAACCTTATATTGAATAAAAAACACCGTATCAGAATGGAAAATAAGGATCCATGTTGATATAGTGAGAACCATGCTAACTAAGAATAACACATCATGGTTTTTCTATATGAAAGTTATCACTAATGATATAATTACTAAAAATAGGTTCCTATTAATGATAACTTTAGATATGACATTATATTCAAGGAAATTCTAGAAGAATGTAAATCTAAATAACTTTAGAGTGTTTTTGAGCCAATGCTAGATCAAAAAAAAATTTAAATATGGTGTAAAATTTGATGAGCAAGATGAAGGTTGAATATTTCTTGTTTATTCACCAAATGGATATTTATATTGATTCCGTAAAAAACTATCAGAGGATAATTTATTATGATGATATTAAAGTATTTGAAAATGATGATGAGATCAAAAAATAAATCATGGATGATGATGTTATCACTATTTAACCAACTGTCTAGTTTGAAGGATATATAGAAATTCCTGATAATTATCTGGATTTTGATTATTTAAGTGATGGGTAAGGAGATTTAATAATCATAGTGACAAATTTTAGACACAAAATTATATTGATTCTAATAATATCATATAATATTAGAATCAATGGGTATAAATAAGAATAAAATTTATAATATCTAGTCACACTCGTCTATTTTAAAAGATTGATCCCCAAACTATTAATGTGGTTTTTGAGTAAAAAGAATGGATTGAAGTTATGAATAAATTATTAAACTAGATTGAAAATAACAAGACATCGAAGCTTATACTGATCCTAATAAAAGAATACCATTGGCACAAAATGAGATTTTAGAAACAATATTAATGTGGAAGTGAAGTTTTAAGAATCAAAGATAGATTTGTTTTCAAGGGGTATTAAAAAATTAAAGGAATTTATTTTGTTCAAACATTTCCCCTGTATCAAAACTCAAGAGTTTCAGAATATTGTTTTCTACAATAGAATAAAGGAATTATAAAAAATCATTTCAATATAGTATCCTGAAGGCTTTATACTAGATGAAGATGGAAAAAAGGAATGTAAATTGGATAAAGTTAAATATGGGTTGAATAAAACCCTAGTAGATTGGTATTTCAAGCTGGATGATAACTTGAGAAGAATGAAATTTATAAAAGGAAAATTTTATAATAACTTGTTAATAGATATATGCACTAAATCCTATGCAAACCATGATATGGTTTGGATATATTATATGGTATGGTAAGGGTATATCATAAGGGTTGATATATGATATCATCCCACTGCCTCAACTTATAGATGTCTATGATATGGAATATCATAAGGAAGTTTTTTATAGTAAATCATATTGTATTATTTATATAATAATCTTATGACCTAATGTGAAATCCATATGTTAGGTGTCAATATTCCTAAATCTTCCACGCCTATAGTTAAACTCGACACATGGGAGAAAGAAACTAACCAAAGGGGTTATAAGGAGTTTTAATAATATCATTACTCAAACATTTCTTAATTTTTGACTAAATGATACAGGTACTTAGGGAGTATCCTCAAGGGATTTAAAATAATTTTCTGGAATGAGAATGATTATATGGGTTTATCCATGCCTTAGAAAATTCTCTCTTCCCCTGAAGTTCTATTCATATTCCTTTTTCCATAAGAGGCACAACATGTCATGGAGTAAAAGAGAATCCCACCCATGAAATCGGTGATTCACATTAACATGTGGATACATTATGGAAAAGAGATCCTACTGAACACTTTAAGTGATCTTACTCAAACATATGCTGGATAAAAGGAGCAATGAATATATAATTGTGAAAGGTATACAATATTATTCATTTTTTTTATACATGGTTTCAGTTAATATCATGGTAAATATTAGGTTTGGTTTCTAGTTATTTCCACTATGTTGATTATGTATCAATATATCCTTAAGAACCCATTAATGGTATCAAATCCATGATATAATCTTTGATTCTCAAAATCATGTTGAAAAGTAATAATATCAATATATTATTTCATATCATATTTTAAATCATAATGTAAAATTTATATTTTGTTAAATGGTAGTCTATATAATAATTTATTTCATAATCTGCAACTCTATCACGCTATATGACATAGAAAATCATAAGTCGTGATATAGTTTAATCCTTTAACTTTTCAATATATCGTAGCACACAATATAGTCTATTTTAGTGTATTATAGCACAAATGGATTTTCATAAAGAAGAGTATCAACTTGATAATATGATATAACATATATTGTATCATATGAGTTACAAACCCTTATTAATTCTATATGGCTCTATATTCAGCTATGATTTATCCACACACTATGTTATTATTATGTAAACCATAACCATATGAGATTAATGTTATGTTCAATAATCTTGGGATTCTTGGCTATTTATATGGAGGATTCATATTATAAGGCAGAATTACTAAGTGAACACATGGCGAATCTTATGTAAGACCCATTTTTATCACATATCATGTTATCTATCATAAATTATGATAGATAATTCCCACATGATCTAGTAAGACACAACTTTTGATATCACGATATCATGAAATATGACATTGAATAAAAATTTAATTTTAAAATTTCAATTATAAATTGAATGTTATAATTTTTAAATTTTTTATAAATTATGTAAAAAGGGTTTCCTGGATATTTATCAAATTTATAAAATGTTTACAAATTAATTAATTTTTTATAATTAATTATTAAATGTTTATGAAACATTTAATAAATAAATAATTCATAATATTAATTTTTAATATTGTAATACCTATTTCAAATTATATGGGATGACTTATAATTTGGTTATAATTGGTTTATAAAGAAATTTTAAGTGAAATTTATAACTTGCTAATATATTAAAAAATAATGAAAACTTATAAAAGTGTTTATATTTAAAATAATGAATTGTTCACAATTTTTTAATTTGAGATGTTAAATTAAAAGGCCTAATTTTGGAAACTATTTAAAACATATCAAAAGGAGTATTAATAATTGATATGATAAAGGTTTAAATAATATAAAATATGTGACATTTGGAATATGTTAATTATTTACATAATAAAAATCAAAATATAAAATGTTTATATATAATTTAATTTATTAATTTTCATTAAATTCCATATAATATAAGAATATGAATGATTTAATATTATACATAAATATAATGTGTTTATATTTATTTAATTGTTAATGTCCAAAATACAAGGATAAATTATAAAGTGATTATAATTTCATTATTTATGAATTATTTTTAAATTTTTATCTCATATTTGAATTTATGAATTGTTAATTCATTTAGATTATTCCTCATAATATTAATATGTATAATTTTTATATTTTGAATAGTTATATACATTAGTTTAAAGTGTTAAATTTTTTCTATAATTTTTCAAACATTCATATAATGAGTTACATGCTTGGTATGATAATTGATTTTCTTATTGTACGCCGACTTTGTCTTGCAGTAGATTATGAGATTTAAATAAGTATTTAATTATTATTTAAACATATTAGGTGTTATAATTATCTTGTAATTGAATTTTATCTTGATAAAAGTATCATTGGGTAGAGGAACTTTGGGAAGAACTGTCCACTGGCCTAGAGGCTTATGCATTATCTAGAAAAGTGGGGTATGTATATATGTTGGTCCAAGGTTGATATTTTAAGGATTTTTAATTTTATATCATTATATGTTTTTACATGAAAGGTTTGCATATAACTTATACATGGGATTCATTTGAGTGTGTACAAATATTATTGGTTATTGATTTGGGATAGTAACACAAGCTATGAGTTTTGTAAAGAGTTATACATCAATACGGTTCTGTACATTTTGATTTGGTGAAATGAATAAGATTCCAAAATAAATAATTAGAACCATGAATAAATTTAATGTGAATACACAAAAAACAATAGTTATATTAAGTCCATTTAAAAATACTAAGTGTTATATTCCTTACAAGGATAACACTTGTTAATACCTCAATCTTCGAACATGGTAGGTCATGCTAAAGTCGGGTAACCATGGATTATATTTTACAAGGAAAGGTAGTATTGGGTGACCCTAATCTGATTAATTTATGACTATTGGTGTTTAAATTTGTAAGAACCCGGGTTTTGAGCCTATAAGACTTTGAAATTTTCTTGATGTTATTCCAGAGTTGGGTGTTCAGACGGCGTGTGATTCCGAGCCCCGGTGTGGCCGAAATTAAATTTTAAGTGCGTTCACACTGGATACACTGAATAAATAGAATAACTCCTAAACGGTTTCTCAGATGGGAAAACAGAGGGCACCATTGAGTCCAGAGCATGCCGTTTACCCCAGGAGGGGTGTAACTTTCACGGGCACGACCCTTCTATGGAAAATGCCACCAGGGGTGTTTTCATAATTTAGCAGCCTTGGGCGGGAACTTTAAAACCTCTTAACGGAGGCTCGGATTAAAATTTTTAGACCTCTATTGCACTCAAGATGTGGATTTTACCCTAGAGGCGGCTTAACCCTAACCCCGCCGAAAGTTTGGGTATGGGGCCTACCTGTAGCTGTTTAAAAAAAATAATTAATTTTTAATTAATTCCCTACTTAAACACCTCCTCCCCCTCCCCCTTCTTCCCCTTAATTTATCATTGGAGGAAGCTCTCTCAACTGAGTAGAAACCTCCCTCAAGATCCTCCTCCTCTTCGTCAATACGATGGAAGCTCCAGCGGACCGTTCGTGAAGCTACGGGCCACGCCCAGCGAGGTAGGAGTTTGCATTTTCATTTTTTTAATTTCCAAATCCTCCTCGAATCAAATTCATTGTGTCAAAATTTTGTTTTCCTATCAATAGAAGCCCATAGTTTCATAGGATTTGATCCTAGATTTTTAACACTCTCCTCGGATCGAAAATCCGAGTCCCGGGGTAATTGGGGTGGCCGCGAGATGTTTTTCGGTCAATTTTCCCTATTTTCCGGTGGTTCAATGCGTTTCTGGATGGCATCAGGTGGTCCAGGATGGAGGCCAGCACGAACGGCTCTCAGGATGCAGTGACGTGGCTCCTAGGCGGCGGCGGCGTGGCTCCCAAGTGCCGGCGTCGAGATCCCAGGTGGCGAACCGGCGTGGCAGGCGGAGGTCGCCGGTGCGGGGCGCGACGAGGGTCGCGATGGGTGACCCCGATCGGGAGACCGAGACCCGCCTTCGGAAGGTATCCATGTAACACCCCGACCCTAGTTACCCAGATTCGGTGCATTATTACATAACATTGGCATGATCACAATAAAGATCAAATCTCGAAAGACCGATTGGTTTAGTAGTCTTGAAAACACTAGATATATTCATAAGTCTTACATTACATCATAAAATGAAAAACTACTACAACAACATATTGTCTCCATAATCCACACTCATATTCCCACATAATATCCCTACAGGTCATTTATAATTTACTTCTTCACTTCCTGGGAAAAATAAAACATAGAAAAGGGGTGAGCTCAAATGCCCAGTAAGGATAACAATATAACGGAAACTTTCATAAATAAGAATAAACATTTAAGGGAATGTATAACTAAAACAAAAGCCTTTCAAACTTGAACTTTCAACATGGTATGGCATAAATAAAATGAAATAAATCCATTTACATATTCACATGGATATTCTACTAATTGAATAATCACATGAAAAATCAATAACCACTTTCATAATGATGTAATGCATAATGCCAGACTATCATAACCACATAGCCAAGGCCTCGTGCCAAGAATACAAATAAGATTTTGCCAAGGCCTTGTGCCAAGACACTAGTTTGTCTCATGAGACCTACCGATGCATCGAGGAGCTATAGCGGGCTCCACCAATCACATATTAAGTCCAATGCATCCCCATATGAAAAGGTTTAAACATGACATAAACATTCGTATTAAAACTAGCATATAAAATGTCAATAATTTCACCATAAACTATGAATGGTATGAAAATAGCACATCCACAGTCAAACATATCAAAAAACCTTCAATACAATATAGAAGTTTTGTATCATAATAAATCAACTTAAAATAAGCGTAAAATCCATCAAAGGATGTTGACATAGATGAAAATAATCATCAAAACTATTTGAGAGAAATATCCCCCTTTTTCTTGAAATCATTTAAAAGTCACACTATTTGTCAAGAAGCCATTTAAAAATATATTTTTGAATCAAAGTGACCCATACCACTATGAAACATTTTAAAAGGAGTTTTAATTTGTAAACATTAATGTCCATATAGATAAATCCGTAAAACCATTTTTAAAACATGGACATTAATGAGAAAGATTGAGATGAATAAGTCTTTAAAACATTTAAAAATGGTATTTTATTTAGAGATTCTAACCAAAAGAGAGACACTTGAATACAAATAATTGAGGTAATAAAAACTTTGTAATATCATGAGAATAAAGGGATTCATGATATACTCTGTCAAAGTACTTTATATACACCACATAAAAGTGATTTGAGTATATCAACAATGAAGTCTCAATGGAATGTAAATTGAGATGAAATCTCTCATAAAGGCCGTATCCTTAGGTTAAGGATAAATCAACGACATAGTTATGTGTGAAAAATATAAATACACTAAATATGATTGGATGTTCAGTGTAAAACAATCAAAGGACATTCACACATAATCTTGTAAAAACAACACCAATGAATTGGATGTTTAACTCAACAAATGGAGAATGAGTTAAAATTACTCTTATCAAATTCATATCGATGACTTGAGAAATTATCAATGGATTGATTGTGTGTATCAAAATTATGTCCACAGAAAAGGGGAGTGGAAATTATGACATAAGAAAATGAATAGAGATTCCACACATAATCTCGGAGTAAAATAATCAATGGAGTTTGCGTAAAGCCGAATAAATGGAAAGTGGAATTTCAAATTCCCTTATTGATTTGGTAACTTATCAAACGTGAACCCATGAAAGAAGGATAACACAATGATTATGTAAATATACATGAATTAAAGTATATTACACAATGAATACAAACATGGTCATCACACACACCACATGCAATAAATAAGTGGTGAATAATGGAATTCTCATGAAATTAAGAGTGAGATAAGAAACTCCTTACCACATTAATCAATTGAGTCGTGTGGACAAAAGTTAATAACGACCAAATTATTTACAGAATAACATGAATATAAAGAGAATAATTATAATATATATCAAATGGAAGCACACAATACACCGCTTTCAATAATTTAGTGGCGAACAATGGAAATCTCATGGAATTGAAAGTGAGATAAGAAAATCCCTTACTTTGTACTTTTTCTTGGTCGAGGGTAGGTTTACCTCCTGTATAATGGTGAAATAATTGTTATTTAATTATACAAGAATCATTTACTTTAATATGATATCATATATGATCTTTTAACATTGATTTGTTAATAATATCTTAGAATTATTGTCATTTCAGGTGTTAACGGGTTCATTTTACTTTATATTCTTTGTTATGTGAGCAATATTTGTTATTAATGGGATGTATATTATTCATATCAAGAATTATATCAAGTCCTTAGATACTATTTTTAAATCATCAAATTATAATTATACTTGAATGGATATGATGGAGAATGAATCTCATCGCGTTCGTGGAGACGGTAGTCCGTACATACGCACGAGCGACAATATCATTCTTTTGATATTAAAATAATATATAATTGGATGTTATATAATATATACAGAATAATTATCATGTTATATTTATTATTTACATGAGTTACACATCATTATTATATCCATCCAAATAATAATATATTGAATAACAATTACACCACGACGTGGAGACGGTAAACCGTACGTACGCACATATGGTGACATATTATTCAAAGGATGGATAGAATACTGAATATGGTTGTACCATATTTATAATAACATCACAGTATATATATGATACTGGAGTTATTATTTTATAATGGTAATAACAAAGAAAGAGGAAGTGGAAGAAGAAAGGAACTTGAAAAGGGGTGGTGAAAACATTACCTCTTCTTCGGGTTCTTCCTTTTGATTTGATCAAAAGGGCTCTTTAAGTTGGCTTTCTGATCAAACTAAGGCCTCTAGGTTGTATTTAGGGATGTTGAGATAGTATTGGGGCAGGTTTTGGCCGAACAAAAGGGCTTTGAAGGTGTGACGAAATGTGAAGGAGGAGTGCCCTTTTATAAGAGGGGTGAGGGGCACCTTTGGAAAAGCTAGAAATATTAATTTATAATAAATTCATATTCGGTTTATAATGGCTAAAAAGTTTATTATTTCAATTTTAAGGTGGGGATGGGTCGAAAACAACTCAACCAATATAATTTAGACAGGTTTGGGTCATTATATTAACCTTATCTTTAAGTATTAACTCTTAGTTAATTAGTTTCACTTTTACAATGTCTCTTTGTATTTTTATATTATATGGTTAATAAACATACTATATACATCCAAGAGACCCCAAAGTGGTACATTAATGATGAACCTATCATGATATAAGTCTCTTGGCCGAACCTTATATTTTTAGGAATTTAATATCAATTAATAATATAATATTTGTTTTAAGAACTATTTTATGTCAATTTTGACACTATTCAATAGTTGATTTTTGTGAAACTCATAACAGATTGATTACTTCGAACAAAGTCAATTAAATCAATCCTAATATGTCATATTATCCTATAAAATTATTTTAATTCATTAAATGTTTCATATTTTATTTATTTGGGTATTTATAATATCAATTATTGTAATTTTTCACTATTAAAGTAATTAATTCATCATCATTGTGTCATAAATAAATTAAATTATTTAGTGTCTAAAAATTATAAATAAAATATCCTTATGTAGGAAATATTTTTATCTTTCTAATTAATATTTATAATCTAAAATAAAACATATATAACCCTCTGTAACAATTGTTTTGTTAAAAGATATATGCTTGTGTCATTTTTGTATTTATTTTAACTTAATTAAAATAAAGTGTCATTATCACTTACAAGTGGATCCATGGGGTCCCAAAATAGACCCAAAGATGCCCATGGTCGAACATGTATCAACCAATAGGGTTAAGACACGTTTTAAGGTAATTTAGTATTATTATAATATTATTTTATAACCCTTGTTTACCGGATTTACCCTTTAACCATGGTAAATAAAATATTTACCGGAGTAATTATCCAAAATGTTTAAAAATAAAAGTTACATATTTACAAAATTTGAACATCCTAATTCCAAATATGGAATCCGTTTTTCCAAATTCAAAACACAGAAGTGGCAGAAATTAATTTAAAATTAATTTCCGTTGTTAAAACAAAAAGCGTGTTTTTTAGAGATAATAACTATCAAAAGATTGTCACTTGATTATGTCTGGTTTAAATGTGAAATTTTGTTCAATGACCCACATTGTATTACATGGTAAAAATATATTCTAAATATACTTTAAAACCACTCAAATTCATAATTAATCACTATTAATTATTTTGATTAAAAAAGTTGTTTTTAAATAAAATTTAGTAATTTTCACTATTCATCAAAATATGAAAGTTATCCGAAAAGTACCAAAATATCACCCTAGGCTAATTTCGATATTCTGAATCCAAAAATGAAGTCCATCTTGAGAGATAGAATTTATAAAATTTCAAAAATTAGGTATTACTATTCATAACGGCTAGTTTGATTGGTTATGGTGTGTTAAAATCTCGAAGTTGCGTACAATGCAAGCCATTGCATTATTCGAAAGGAAACATACCGAGGAAGATTGGGGTGTTACATTCTCCCCTCATTCAATAAATTGCGTCCTCTCAATTTTTAAAATTTTTCTTGGGAATATAATGGAAAGTCCCACATCGGAAAAAGAGTCAATAAAACTATCACTTAAAAAAAAGAAAGAGAGGTATAAGGGTCATCCAAGATAACCCATACTAGGATTCCATGTAGGAAAACATGGATATGGACGATAAACTAAGTGTCAAGTTCTGATGGAGAGGGATAGAAATCATGATCAGGAGAAAGTTAACAATAATAAAATCACAAACTTGTGTTGGGACAAACGACCATTAGTCTCCTAGTAGGAAAGTAAACGGACAACATTTTTTTTAAGTTACATTACATAAGGATGAGGAATTAATTTATGATATTGACTAAGAACATTATGAGATATACTTACATTTTAAGTAGAGTTTCATTCTTTAATAAATTTCCACCACTAACTCAATTTTTTTTAAACGATCAGTATTCAAGAAGACTTGGTCACACTGGAAGAGCTAGAATAAACTTCTATAGAATCACATGATCCATGCAGGATAAACTATATATTTACATTGTCTTTGAAGATTAATCAAAACCAAAATGGTTAGTGAATGATCTAATGATCCCCCAAAAGGATATTCCTTGAGATAAATATGCACTAATCTTAATTTCTAAAATTAAACCAACAATACCCCCAAGTTAAATAAATACCATTCAATAATCAATTGTCCTTAAAATCCTTCAATATAATCCAAACTAATATTGAAACCCAAAACATAGAAGAATTTGATTATGTAGTCTCCCATGTTAAATTGTATCTCCAAATGACATCAAATACTCTTAAAGTCACATACTTAAAAGTAATTAACATCATCACATATTCTCTGTTATAGGTTAATCATTTCCATAAATAACCCAAATCACTTTAAATCCACAATAAAAACGTAGATAAAAATCCCCCATTACTCTACAAATGAAACCCCATTGTATTCTATTTTCCTTGGGCATATAGTGTTCCCAACAAAGCGAACATCTTCCAAAATAACATTTATCATTTAATCACCAAATCACTTTCCTATACCAAGGGTATTCATTTGATAAGACATAAGAACCCAAATCATCTTATTATTGATCAATAAAATCATTTAACAAAAAAAATAGTCACACTAACCAGGGACTTCACGTAGTCCAGTGGTAGGCGATAAATCCCAATCGCACTTTGGTTCTGGGTTCGATTCCCACAGCTTTGTCCGATGCGACGGGTTGTCACACGGTCTACGTGTTGTCCTTTTTCAAAAACTATATTTTATAATATTACCAAAATGAGATAAATTCCTCAAAATAACATAATTTGACCACAAATGTAATATCATACCTTGAATTTTCATCCCAAATTATAATAACTTATAATTTTCTCAAACCCCAATGATCATATAAAACCAAATGGTGATTTATACCTATATCCACAAGGGAAGAGACAATTCTTCCTCAAATATCATTCTCACATGGCAAACTGCGGGGTTACAAATACAAGAGAAAATTATTCCAAAGTAAACCCATCAACAAGGACTGCTAATACTTTTTAAATTTTTCTCCGACCATTTATTTCCACATAGCTTCTTCTTTGACCAAGAAAATATTCTATAGAATAGGACATTCACTCGGGTAATGGCCAGGTCCCCTACATTTACGGAAAATGACTGTAGATGGACTCTTGGGACCATTTTTATCTTCTTCCATAGTACTCTTCATTTTTCTTCAGCAATTCATCACTTTATGTCCTTCCTTCCCGCACGTAAAACATTTCGTTGTCCCATTGAGACACTTTCCTGGGTGTCTCTTTCCACATTTCCTGCATGATGAAAATTGAGGGTTCTTTTCTCCATGGTCTCCATTGCTGGAGCTCTTATCATTTATCACCTTTCTCCTCCTTGTTGAGTCTGGGAGTTGGTTAATATATATGTTGTTGATCATATTTTTGGAAAACTGATTTGGCATAAATACGATATCTTTTACGCCTATCAACATTCCATTTTGTTGCTCATTGCCACCACCATTCCCACCTTGTACATCATTCTCAAAGTCACTATGACTTCCTTGGAATCCAGCCATTGGCTAAAACCAGAAATCATTGTGTGAGTAACAGTAGTCGTAAAATCATTTAGAGATTAAAATGGCACCATATTCTCAATTTGAAACATATTAGGATTAACCAAGGTCATTTACTCTCATCTTATATATATATATTACTTAAATCGGTTTGTAAAGAAAATGTAAATTATCCTAAGCATATCCCCCAGGAGTGTCTTAACCAAGAGTGCAGCAATGCCCGTTGTCGTGCACCAGTTCCCGTTCGAGCCTAGCTCAAAGAGGTGTTTTCGGGTTTTACCCCTAGGTACATATGTGCCAGAGCCGCCTCTACCTGCTCCTATCCATAGAGGGATGTATTGCTCGGAAAACTCACAAAATCTCTACAATACCAAAATTCTAGGAAGTGATTTTATACTAATCCTCAAAGTTCATCTTAGGTCTACGTGCTCTAATCAGAGTTTATCTAAATATAGCTTCCAAGGTTTGTACTAAACTCCCTCTGATACCAACTGTAACTCCCCAACCCTAGTTACCCAGAGTCGGTGCATTATTACATAACATTGGCCTGATCACAAGAAAGATCAAATCTCAAAAGACCGATTGGTTTAGTAGCCTTGGAAACACTACATATATTAATAAGTCTTACATTACATCATAAAATGAAAAACTACTACAACAACATATTGTCTCCATAATCCACACTCATATCCCCACATAATATCCCTGCAGGTCATTCATAATTTACTTCTTCACTTCTTGGGAAAAATAAAACATAGAAAAGGGGTGAGCTCAAATGCCCAGTAAGGATAACAATATAGCGGAAACTTTCATAAATAAGAATGAACATTAAAGGCAATGTATAACTAAAACAAAAGCCATTGAAACTTGAACTTTCAACATGGTATGGCATAAATAAAATGAAATAAATCCATTTACTTATTCACATGGATATTCTACTAATCGAATAATCACATGCAAAATCAATAACCACTTTCATAATGATGGAATGCATAATTCCAGACTATCATAACCACATATCCAAGGCCTCGTGCCAAGACTACAAATAGGATTTTTCCAAGGCCTTGTGCCAAGACACTAGTTTGTCTCATGAGACCTACCGATGCATCGAGGAGCTATAGCAGGCTCCACCCGTCACATATTAAGTCCAATGCATTCCCATATGAAAAGGTTTAAACATGACATAAACATTCGTATTAAAACTAGCATATGAAATGTCAATAATTTCACCATAAACTATGAATGGTATGAAAATAGCACATCCACAGTCAAACATATCACAAAACCTTCAGTACAATATAGAAGCTTTGTATCAAAATAAATCAACTTAAAATAAGCGTAAAATCCATCAAAGGATGTTGACATAGATGAAAATAATCATCAAAACTATTTGAGATAAATATCCCCCTTTTTCTTGAAATCATTTAAAAGTCACACTATTTTTCAAGAAGCCATTTAAAAATATATTTTTGAATGAAAGTGTCCCATACCACATTGACACTTTTTAAAAGGAGTTTTAATTTCTAATCTTTAATGTCCATATAAATAAATCCGTAAAACCATTTTTAAAACATGGACATTAATGAGAAAGAATTAGATGAATAAGTCTTTAAAACATTTAAAAATGGTATTTTAGTTAGAGATTATAACCAAAAGAGAGACACTTGAATACAAATAATTGAGGTAATAAAAACTTTGTAATATCATGAGAATAAAGGGATTCATGATATACTATGTCAAAGTACTTTATATACACCACATAAAAGTGATTTGGTGTATATCAACAAAGAAGTCTCAATGGAATGTAAATTGAGATGAAATATCTCATAAAGGCCGTATCCTTTGGTTAAGGATAAATCAACGACATAGTTATGTGTGAAAAATATAAATACACTAAATATGATTGTATGTTCAGTGTAAAACAGTCAAAGGACATTCACACATAATCTTGTAAAAAAAACACCAATGAATTGGATGTTTAACTCAACAAATGGAGAATGAGTTAAAATTACTCTTATCAAATTCATATCGATGACTTGAGAAATTATCAATGGATTGATTATGTGTATCAAAATTATGTCCACAGAAATGGGGAGTGGAAATTATGACATAAGAAAATGAATAGAGATTCCACACATAATCTCGGAGTAAAATAATCAATGGAGTTTGCATAAAGCCGAATAAATGGAAATTGGAATTTCAAATTCCCTTATCGATTTGTTAACTTATCAAACATGAACCCATGAAAGAAGGATAACACAATGATGATGTAAATAAACATGAATTAAAGTATATTACACAATGAATACAAACATGGGCAGCACACACACCACATGCAATAAATAAGTGGTGAATAATGGAATTCTCACGAAATTAAGAGTGAGATAAGAAACTCCTTACCACATTAATCAATTGAGTCGTATGGCCAAAATTTGATAACCACCAAATTATTTACAGAATAACATGAATATAAAGAGAATCATTATAATATATATCAAATGGAAGCACACAATACACCACTTTCAATAATTTAGTGGCGAATAATGGAAATCTCACGGAATTGAAAGTGAGATAAGAAAATCCCTTACTTTGTACTTTTTATTGGTCAACGGTAGGTTTACCTCCTGTATAATGGTGAAATAATTGTTATTGAATTATACAAGAATCATTTACTTTAATATGATATCATATATGATCTTTTAACATTGATTTGTTAATAATATCTTAGAATTATTGTCATTCCGGGTGTTAACGGGTTCATTTTACTTTATATTATTTGTTATGTGAGACATATTAGTTATTAATGGGATGTATATTATTCATATCCAGAATTATATCAAGTCCTTAGATACTATTTTTAAATCATCAAATTATAATTATACTTGAATGGATATGATGGAGAATGAATCTCATCGCGTTCGTGGAGACGGTAGTCCGTACATACACACGAGTGACAATATCATTCTTTTGATATTAAAATAATATATAATTGGATGTTATATCATATATACAGAATCATTATCATGTTATATTTATTATTTAAATGAGTTACACATCATTATTATACCCATCCAAATAATAATATATTGAATAACAATTACACCACGACGTGGAGACGGTAAGCCGTACGTATGCACGTATGGTGACATGTTATTCAAAGGATGGATAGAATAATGAATATGGTTGTACCATATTTATAATAACATCACAGTATATATATGATACTGGAGTTATTATTTTATAATGATAATAACAAAGAAAGAGGAAGTGGAAGAAGAAAGGAACTTGAAAAGGGGTGGTGAAAACATTACCTCTTCTTCAGGATCTTCCATTTGATTTGATCAAAAGGGCTCCCTAGGTTGGCTTTCTGATCAAACTAAGTCCCATAGGTTGTAGTTAAGGAAGTTTAGATAGTATTTGGGCAGGGGTTGGCCGAACCAAATGGCTTTTAAGGTGTGAAGAAATGAGAAGGAGGAGTGCCCTTTTATAAGAGGGGTGAGGGGCACCTTTGGAAAATCTAGAAATATTAATTTATAATAAATTCATATTAGGTTTATAATGGCTCAAAAGTTTAGTATTTAAATGTTAAGGTGGGGATGGGTCGAAAACAACTCAACCAATATAATTTAGACAGGTTTGGGTCATTATATTAACCTTATCTTTAAGTATTAACTCTTAGTTAATTAGTTTCACTTTTACAATGTCTCTTTGTATTTTTATATTATATGGTTAATAAACATACAATATACATCCAAGAGACCCCCAAGTTGTCCATTAATGATGAAACTATCATTATATAAGTCTCTTTGCCGAACCTTAGATATTTATGAATATAATATCAATTAATAATATAATATTTGTTTTAAGAACTCTTTTATGTCAATTTTGACACTATTCAATAGTTGATTTTTGTGAAACTCATAACAGATTGATTAATTCAAAAAAAGCCAATTAAATCAATCCTAATATGTCACACTATCCAATAAAATTATCTTAATTCATTAAATGTTTCATATTATATTTATTTGGGTATTTATAATATCAATTAATGTAATTTTTCACTATTAAAGTAATTAATTCATCATCATTGTGTCATAAATACATTAAATTATTTAATTTCTAAAAATTATAAATAAAATATCATTATGTAGGAAATCTGTTTATCTTTCTAATGAATATTTATAATCTAAAATAAAACATATATAACCCTCTTTAAAAATTGTTTTGTTAAAAGATATATGCTTGTGTCATTTTTGTATTTATTTTAACTTAATTAAAATAAAGTGTCATTATCACTTACAAGTGGATCCATGGGGTCCCAAAATCGACCCAAAGATTCCCATGGTCGACCATGTATCAACCAATAGGGTTAAGACACGTTTTAAGGTAATTTAGTATTATTATAATATTATTTTTTAATCTTTTTTTACCGGATTTACCCTTTAACCATGGTAAATAAAATATTTACCGGAATAATTATCCAAAATGTTTAAAAATAAAAGATACCTATTTACACAATTTGAACATCCTGATTCCAAATATGGAATCCATTTTTCCAAATTCAAAACATAGAAGTGGCAGAAATTAATTTAAAATTAATTCTCGTTGTTAAAACAAAAAGCGTGTTTTTTAGAGATAATAACTATCAAAAGATTGCCACTTGTTTATGTCTGGTTTAAATGTGAAATTTTGTTCAATGACCCACATTGTATTAAATGGTATAAATATATTCTAAATATACTTTAAAACCACTCAAATTCATAATTTATCACTATTAGTTATTATTATTAAAAAGTTGTTTTTAATTAAAATTTAGTAATTTTCACTATTCATCAAAATATGAAAGTTATCCGAAAAGTACCAAAATTTCACCCTAGGATAATTTCGATATTCCGAATCCAAAAATGAAGTCCATTTTGAGAGATAGAATTTATAAAATTTCAAAAAGTAGGTATTACTATTCATAACGGCCAGTTTGATTGGTTATGGGGTGTTAAAATATCGAAGTTGCGTACAATGCAAGCCATTGCATTATTCGAAAGGAAACATACCGAGGAAGCTTGGGGTGTTACAATCCATGTGAGACAAAGACCATCCAAGAGGGGTGATCCGTGCAAGTGGACCGTGGGACAGCGGCCGGGCCACGTGGAAGGGCCGCCGGCTGGCGCGGACCGGCTGGACCGGGCGGATCCAGCCCTAAGGGGTTTGCCCCCTTGCATTCAGACACCCGTAACGTTTACTACGGGTATCAGTTTTGCATGACATCTATGGAAACGAGATCCTCGGATCAAGCCGGAGGTTTGGAGATGGTCTCAGGGATTTTTAATTCCCGAGACAGGGGGGATCGGTGGTGCCATACACCGTTAAGTATTGTTCAGCACCTCATCGAGATTCTTCTTTCGGATGGAGAGAACAACTCTGGAGTCCGTTTAAGGCACCGTTAGTAGAGTTGTGAACCTAGGGTCAAGAAGACGTTGCCCAGGGTGGTTTCAGGCATTGAATCCAGAGTTGAGGTGTGGGCCCCATGGGCCGTCATTTAAGCTGTGAGTAGCGTTTTGCGACTTTTTCATCAGACGTCCGTTCGAGGTTAATGGGTAGTCATTTCTGCGTGTTTTTCCGAGAACATCGTGATGGCATAGTTTTCCCGACCTCCTTTAGGACCAAGGTGTGGGTCCCATGATACACCATATGGTCATAAAACGGTGCTGAAAAACTTTTTCATTGGGAGTCCATTTCAAGCGATTAAATAGTCTATCTCATATGTTTTTCCTCGAGGTTTGCAACAGTGTAATCGGTTTGGGCATGCATAACCTCTTTAGAGATATCATTAAATGTAGAAACATGAAAGGGAATTTGTCGGAGGTTCCTTTGATGCACTCCGAACCATCACACAGTAGCGATGTTAGTGACACCCAATGATGGCAAGGGAAGCGCGAAGTTATCGAACCAGTTTCGTGTTTACCCTCCAGCAGGGCTTGGCAGTGGGTTCCCCACCAGTGTATTAGGGTTTACCCTCCAGCGAGGATGGTAAGTGGGTTAACCATTGTCCTTAGGGTTTACCCTCCAGTGAGGCTAGGCAGTGGGTTACCCATTGACCTTAGGGTTTACCCTCCAGCAAGGATGGGCAGTGGGTTACACATTGACATTAGGGTTTACCCTCCAGTGGGGCTGGGCAGTGGGTTACCCGTTGACTCTAGGGTTTAACCACTGGCAGGGCTGGGTAGTGGGTTACCCGATGACTTCTTTCAGACTCAACCCTTTTTATGAGTCTAGTCAGTGACTTTTCTCCATCATTACCAGAGCGGGATCCTTGGTTGTGCGATTCAACAATGAGACAGCTTTGACGTGCGGGACTGATGGGCATGAGTGATGGATATCCTTAGAACTGTTGGAAAATTTTCGTGTGCTGATCTTGGAGATAGAGATCCCCTTACTCAATCATTCGGGTTTCTTGTTGAGAATATATATATACAACCTACATTTGTTCCCACTCCTTGGTTTCAGTTACTCTCCTTCTAGGAGGGGTGAAGACACGTGGGGTATGCCACGTGCTTTCCGTGTCTAGCTCCTCTTGGTTGGGACGAGTATACATCATTTTTTTGTTGGGTTGAGCTGCATTCTCTCTATTGCACTCTTACACTATTCTTTGTTCTATCTACTACTCACCGTTTTAGTACTTCCATTTTTGCTCCCTCGAGATTTCGGGGCATCCTACTGAGTATCTTTATACTGATCCTTGCTTGGGCATTACCCGCACTTGGTCTGCCCTTGCAGACGACGGACAAGTCGATCGAGACTACAGAGAAGCATAGAGGACGCAGGATCTTGGGCTATGTTCAGTGGTCATAGTAGGAATTTTAGGTGTGAGACTCCCCAGCTGTTTACTTCAGTTTACCTGTTGCTGGGTTGTGGCACCTTTTGAGTTGGGCGCATGGTTTTTCCTTTTTCTGTTCAGTTATCTTGTCAGCGCTTTTCATCTCTTTACATGTTTTATTTAGAAGTTGATTCATGAATGTGGTTGGGTTACAGTTTTTTGTCCTTTAGTTTTTTTTACTTTTCACTTCTACATCAAGTGGGATGTGTGTGTGTACAGGTACATATAAGAAGACCTCTGTGAGATCGTTATGCCTTCGACAGTTGTCTCCAGCCCCTGGCCTATGGAGGCAGGCCTGGGGTAGTTGCGGCTCGAGATCAGTAGGGTCGGGTCATGAAAAAGTGGTATCAGAGGTGGTTCATTCCATGGGGCGTTGTACGGACGTCCCTAAAAAGGAATTGGTTGGGATTTAATGCAATAGTGTCAACATGTATCGAGAGCGGCTCTCAGGCCAGTGAGTCCAGTGATGGTATAGGCGGCCGACATATCCATTCACCAGGACCCTGATAACCCGCTTGTCGAATCGGTACACTGAGACACTTGTTGCAAGGAACTTTGGAACATGCATCCGTTAGGATTGAGTCTTTGACTGTCCTTTTTTGAGTCATCTCTTGTTTCTTATTACTGATATATATATATATATATATATGCTTATCTGATCACGGTAATCCTTGTTAATTTTCAGGATGCCCCCACGATAGCAACCATCCAGTTTACCCTCTCCAGTTCATGATGATGACCTGGCGAGCAACGAGGAGTTAGTTCTGGGATGCTCAGATGATCCCCTTCCTCCTAGTGCTTCAGCAGTAGCCCCTCCAACTAGAGAGTGGCAGTTAGTACCTGCAGCACAGGTCGAGGTTGAGCGCAAGCTGAGTGCGCTCCGAGACATCCAACGTCAACGACCATAGAAGTTCTGTGGGGACCCAGATCCCCAGGAAGCGGAAGACCGGCTAGAGTCTGTTGACTGATTTTTTAGTCTGGTACAGACACTAGTGGACCAGATTGTTGCCCTAACTTCCATCCTTTTCCTTGGTACGTCCGGGCGTTGGTGGGGGTTGGTTACGCAGAGCCACGACGAGTCCTCTCTCATATGGGATAGATTACAACAGCTCTTCCGGGCAGAGTACTCCCCCTCTTGTTTATGCTCTATTCGGATTCAAAATCTTCTGGAGCGGAAGCACGGGGTATGACTGTGGTGCAGTACTCAGCCCGATTTACCGATCTGACACACTACTCATAGGATATGGTCTGTGATAGTTACTTTCATGCGTGGATGTTTGAGAAGGGTCTTCACAAGGAGATCCATGCTAGTGTAGTACCCCTATGGATCCCCAATTATGTCGGGGTACTAGACCAGGAACTCATGATAGAGAGCTTCTTGGATGAGGGACGCTAGCTGGAAGGTCCTAGCAGTGGCTGCTTCAGAGCAGTGTCTTCAGTAGCAGGCATGCGGTAGAGAGCAGAGCCTTAGTCGAGGAGACCCTTCCGTGAGTAGACTCTGGGGCAGGGTCATACACCGCAGTGGTACTGTGCATCACTAGGGAAGTCAGGAGAGATCCAGTGCTATTCTTGTGACGGACGGGGTCACCTATCATAGGGCTTCCTGACTAGGTGTACCGAGCAGTCGTGGTAGGAAGTGGGTGCACCGTAGTGGTAGAGGCAACACCATGACCAGGATCCCCTAGGTGAGGATAGGGTGGCCCTTAGGGAGGAGGCGCAGGCAGAGTGGTAGGACCTATAGGTGGGGGACGACGGTTCAAGGTCCTTCCACCTCCACCACCGGGCATCCCACGCTAGGATCATGGAGCTAGCGGTAGGGGCCGTGAGCAGCTTCAGGCTATGGGTGTTTGTGACCCCCCACCACACGAGATGGTCTGAGGTACGCTTTGTGTTTACTCTATGCTTTCTTTGGTACTAGTAGACACAGGCTCCAACCACTCCTTTATATCATTGCTTTTGGTATGGGAGTTGGAGCTTCCAATAGAGGTGCTGACACCTGCACTTAGCCTCGAGTTTCCTACAGGAAGTGCCTCGTTGGCGACCTTTATCTACTGACAGTGCAAACTTTTGTTCAGAGGAGGGAGTTTCATGTGGAACCTACTCGTCATCACGATAGAACCTTATGATGTCATCTTGGGAATTGATTAGTTTTCCATGGTTCACTCCCAGATTGACTATCGGCGTAGACTAGTCAGATGCGTCGATTCTGATGGGACGAGGTTCAACACCCTTGTTGAATGGGACATCGTGGCAGAGCAGAAGGGTACTATGAGTAGGATACCATGACCATTTTCTCACCATTTTGCGAGCATGGATCTCGGATCAGCAGACACTACATGCACTTGGATCCCTACCGTTGTAGAGGACTATATGGACATCTTTCCCGAGGATGTCCTATGACTACCTCCAAGGAAAGAGATAGATTTCTACATTGACATGTAGTTGGGGACTGCCCTGATATCTTGTACAACATATCAGATGGCACCCATAGATCTTCGAGAGATATGACTCCAGTTGGAGGACCTTTGTGAGAAGGGATTCATCATGCCCAGTGTGTCCCCCTGGGCAGCTCTGTTTTTGTTTGTGAAAAAGGAAGATGGGAGTTTGCGTCTTTGTGTAGATTATCATCGCCTGAATCAGGCCACGATAAATAACAAGTACCCTTTGCCTAGGATCGACAACCTCTTCAACTATTTGAGAGGTGCGAAGTGGTTCTACAAGATTGATCTTCGATCTGGCTTCCACCAGTTGCGGGTTCGTGAGGCTGCCATCCCAAAGTTGGCATTCCATTGTCGTTATGGGCATTACATGTTTCTGTTGATCCCCTTTGTCATGACGAATTCCCCCTCCATTTTCATGGTGTTGATGAACGAGATCTTCTAGTCGTACTAGGACCGGTTTGTGGTTGTCTTTATTGACGACATACTCATCTACTCTGTGATCTAGGAGGAGCACGCAGAGCATTCGATGATGGTCCTAGACTTACTCCGGGAGCACCAGTTGTATGGGAAGATCTCAAAGTGTTAGTTCTAGATTCATGAGGTTCACATTCTGGGGCATGTAATTATAGAGCAGGTATTTTCCGCAGATCCCACAAAGATAGAGGTAGTACTTTCTTGGGAGCCACCCACGAATGCGTTAGAGATGTAGAGCTTCCTTGGATTGACAGGGCACTACATAAGGTTTGTGGAAGATTTCTCCAGGATTTCTACCCATTAGAACACATTGACGTGGAAGGGACGACCGTTAATCGGGACTAATCAGTGCCAGAAGGCCTTCGAGGAGTTGAGATAGAGGCTGACTAGTGCTATAGTGTTGAGGCTTCCAGAGGAGGGCGTTGATTTTGTGGTATACTGCGACGCTTCAAGAGTTGGGCTCAGGTGCATGCTGTTGAAGTAGTGGGAATGGATTACATATGGGTCGAGGCAGTTGAGGCCCCATGAGAATAATTATGCGACTCACGATTTGAAGCTGGCCGTAGTGGTATTATCCTTGAGGTTATGGAGACACTACCTTCTGGGTGAGCGTTTTGTGGTCTAATTAGACCACCAGAGCCTCAAGTACATCTTCAATCAGAGGGATCTGAATCTGAGGTAGAGGTGCTGGCTGGAGTTTCTGAAGAACTATGATTTCTATATAGTCTACACTCTAGGGAAGGGAAATTTAGTAGCATATGTCCTTAGCATGAAGTCCCAGGCTCGTTTAGTGCTAGAAGATTCAGAGCATTTGGCTTCCCTACAACTGAACTTGGTGGAGTAGGAGGGTACAACTTTTCTGCAATCGATGGTGTTGACTCCTTAGATCCTTGAGCATGGGAGAGAGTCACAGATGGTGGATGTCGACAGCGAGGTGCTGCATGATCAGATATCCATGGGCAACACACCCGATGGGTATTCTGAAGGAGGGAATCACGAGATCCTGTTCTAGGGGCGAGCTGTAGTACTAGTGGAGATACGGGAGGAGGTGATGCTGGAATTACACACTT
This sequence comes from Viscum album, assembly GCA_963277665.1. Classification (NCBI taxonomy): domain Eukaryota; kingdom Viridiplantae; phylum Streptophyta; class Magnoliopsida; order Santalales; family Viscaceae; genus Viscum; species Viscum album. The sequence continues at coordinate 141,531,414 of OY728156.1, read as the reverse complement.
CTCCCTTGGTTGTACATCCTGGCGTAGGGAAAATTTATAGATACATTCAGTGGAAGTTTTGGTGGTCTGGCAGGAAGCATAGCATAGCTGAGTTCATTTCTGGGTGTCTTACTTGTCAGCAGGTGAAGGCAGAGCAACAAGTTCAGCAGGGTTGTTACAGCCCCTTGATATCTTGGAGTGGAAGTGGGATGGTATATCTATGGACTTCATCACATGACTTCTGCACACAACGAAGGGTTGTGACTCCATTTGGGTGATAGTGGACCGGCTCATGAATTCGACACACTTCCTTACCATCAGGGAGCAGAGTTTGGTAGAGAGTCTAGGGAAGCTGTATGTTTGGGAGATCGTCCGCATTCATGGAGTACCCTCGACGATCATATCTGACCACGATGCAAGGTTTAACTCACATTTGTGGAAAGTCCTATAGGAGGCATTCGAGACTCGGATGCGGATGAGTACATATTTTCACCCTCAGACGGACAGGCAGACTGAGTGAACTATCTAGGTGTTGGAGGATATTCTTCGGGTGTGTGTGTTAGAATTTGGTCTAAGCTGGGATGATCACCTGCCCTTGGTATATTTTGCATATAACAATAGTTAACACTCTACTATCAGCATGACACCTTTTGAGGCCCTTTACGGGAGACCCTGCAGGTCACCGTTATGTTGGACGAAGGTTGGGGAGACCTCCCTCATGGGCCCAGAGTTGGTGTGGGCGATGACAGAGAAGGTTAAAGTCATTTGTGAGTGGATGAGGATGGATCATAGCAGACATAAGTCCTACGCAGATCGTCATCGTAGACCTTTAGAGTTCGAGCAGGGGGACCATGTCTTTCTGAGGGTCTCCCCATGGCATGGAACATGGAGGTTTGGCTAGAGAGGCAAGCTATCATCAAGGTTCATTGGGCCCTTTGAGATCGTACATAGGGTAGGTGAGGTTGCCTACCGTCTTGTTCTACCCCCACAGCTAGAGAGGGTGCATGACGTCTTCCACGTGTCACAACTGAGTAAATACGTGCATGATCCCATGCACGTCATCGACTGGGGAGAGCTGTACATCGAGGATGAAGCCACCTTTTCAGAGCACCTGGTGGCTATTGAGGACCGACATGAGTGGACACTGTGTGGATGGACCATTCCTTTGGTTCGTGTGCTGTGACAGCATGAGAGGGTGCAAGAGAGCACCTGAGAATGGGAGAGCTAGACACGATCTTAGTATCCCGAGTTGTTTTTGTATTTTTGTTTTTCGGGGATGAAAAACATGAATGAGGGAATAATGTAAGAACCAGAGTTTTGAGCCTATAAGACTTTGCAATTTGCTTGATGTTATTCCCAGCAGGGTGTTCAGACGGAATGTGTTTCCGAGCCCCAGTGTGGCCAGAATTAAATTTTAAGTGTGTTCACACTGGATACACCAAATAAACAGACTAACTTCTAAACAGTTTCTCAGATGGGAAAACCAAGGGCACTGTTGATTCCGAAGTGCGCCGTTTACCCTAGGAGGGTTGTAACTTTCTCGGGCGTGACCCTTCTGTGGAAAATGCCACCCGGGGCGTTTTTGTAATTTAGCGGCCTTATGCGTGAACTTTGCAACTTCTGAATAGATGACTAGATTAAAATTCTGAGACTGCTGTTGCCCTCAAAATTTGGATATTAATCTAGAGGCATCTTAACCTCGACCCCGATGAAATTTTGGGTACAGGGCCTACTGGTAGGTGTTTTAAAAAAACAAAATAAATTTTAATTAATTATCTATTTTAACACGTCCACCCCCTCCCCCTTATTCCCCTTCATTTCTCCCTGGAGGAAGCTCTTTCAATAAAGGAGAAACCTCCCTCAGGATCCTCCTCCTCTTCTTCAAGACGATGGTGGCTCTAGTGGACCGTTCGTGAAGCTACGGGCCACGCCCAGTGAGGTAAGAGTTTTTGTTTTTGTTTTTTAATTTCCATATCTTACTTGAATAAAATTTATTGCATCAAAATTCTTTTTTACTATCGATAGAATCCCATAGCTGCGTAGTATTCAATCCGAGCTTTCTAACGCTCTCCTCAGATCAGAAATCTGAGTCCTGGGGCGCCCGGGGTGGCCCAAGGAAGTTTTTCGGCCAATTTTACTTGTTTTCCGGTGGTTCTAGTGGTTTCTGGAGGGATTCAGGCGGTCCGAGATAGCGGCTGGCATGGTGGGCTCCCAAGAGGAAGCGACGCGGCTTCTAGGAGGTGGTGGTGTGGCTCCTAGGCAGTGAAGTCGGGCGCCCAGGTAGCGGACTGGCATGGCAGGCAGAGGTCACCGGTGCGGGGCGCACTGGGGGTCGCGGCGCGGGACCCCGAACCGGAGACTGAGACCCGCCTTCCGTGGGTCTCCGCACTGAACAGCGACCAACCACAAGGGCCGGTCAGTGAGAGTGGACCACGGGTCAGCGGACGGGCCGCGTGGAAGGGTCGCGGGCCGGTGCGGGCTGGCCGAGGCCGGGTGGACCGGGCCGGTCTAGCACTAAGGGGTTAGCCGCCTTGTCTTCGGACGCCTGTAACTTTTATTACGGGTATCGATTTTGCGTACCGCCTACGGAAGCACGATCCTCCGATAGAGATGGAGTTTTTGAGATGGTCTCGGGGATTTTTAATTCCTGATACCAGGGGGGGCTCGGTGGCATGATACACCGTTAAGTATTGTTCAAAGCCTCGCCATGATTCATCTTTTTGATGGAGAGAACACATACCTAGTCCGTTTAAGGCGTCGTAAACAGTATTATGGCCCTGACATCGAGATGAAGTTGTCCAGGGTGGTTTTAGGAATTGAATCCAGAGTTGAGGTGTGGGCCCCACATGCCTTCTTTTCAGCTGTGAGCATATTTTTGCGACTTTTTCATCAGACGTCCATTCGAGGCGAATGCCTAGTCGTTTCGGCGTGTTTTTCCAAGAGCATCACGATGTCTCAATTTTCCCGACCTCCTTCAGGACCGAGGTGTGATCCCCACGAGATGTTGTATAGGAATAAAGTGGTGTCGAATAACTTTTTCATCGGGATTCCGTTTCAAGTGAGTAAATAGTTTATCTCGCATGTTTTTCCGCAAGGTTTGAAACAGTGTAATCGGTTTGGGCGTGTAGAGCCTCTTTAGATATCTCATTAAATGTGGAAACATGAAAGGTCATTTTTCAGAGTTTCCTTTGATGCACTCCAAACCAACGCACAGTAGCGATGTTAGTGATACCCAGTGATGGCAAGGGCAGTGCGGAGTTATCGAACTAGTTCCGGGTTTACCCTCTAGCAGGCCTAGGCAGTGGGTTCCCCACTAGCGTATCAGGGTTTACCCTCAAGCGAGGTTGGGCAGTGGGTGACCTATTGACCATAGGGTTTACCCTCCAGCAAGGCTGGTAAGTGGGTTACTCGTTGAATTTAGGTTTTACCCTCCAGTGAGGCTGGGCAGTGTGTTACCCATTGACTTTAGGGTTTACCCTCCAATGGGGATGTGCAGTGGGTTACCCATTAACTCCAGGGATTACACTCCAGCAGGGCTGGGCAGTGGGTTCCCGACAACTCCTTTCATACTCAACCCTTTCTATGAGGCTAGTCAATGATTTTTCTCCATGGTTACTGGATCAGGATCCTTGGTTGCGTGATTGAGTGATGATACAGCTTTGACGTGCGGGACTGATGGGCATCAATGATGGATATCCTTAGAACTGTTGGTGACTTTTCCCTAGCTGAGCTTGGAGATAGGGATCCCCTTAAACACTCATTCAATTTTTTTATTGAGCATATATATATATATACATCTTACTTTTGTTCCCACTCCTTGGGTTCAGTTACTCTCCCTCTAGGAGGGGCGAAGACATGCAGGGTATGCCACGTGCTTTCCATGTATGGATCCTCTTGGTAGGGATGAGCCTACTTCTTTTCTTTTGTTGGGTTGTACTGCATTCTTTCTATTGTACTCTTACACTGTTCTTCATTCAGTCTACTGGTCACCATTTTATCACCTCTTTTGTTTCTTCCTTGATCTTTCGGGGCATTCTTCTGAGTATCTTTATACTCACCCCTGCATGGGATTTTCCCGCACTTGGTGTTCCCTTGTAGATGATGGATAAGTCAATTGAGACTATGGAGGAGCGTAGAGGACACATGATCTTGGGCTTCGTTTGGTGGTCGTAGTAGGAGTTTCAGGTGTGAGACTCACCAGATGTTTACTTCTGTTTACTTATTACCGGGTTGTGGAACCTTTAAAGTTGGGCGCATGTTTTTCCCTTTTTATGTTTAGTTATTTGGTCAGAACTTTTCATCAATTTACTAGTTTTATTTAGAAGTTGATGCATGAATGTGGTTGGGTTATAGTTATTTGTCCTTTGGTTTTCTTTTTACTCATTACTTCTGCATCGAGTGGGCTATGTGTGTGTGTACAGGTACTTAGGTGAAGGCCTCCCCAAGAACGTTATGCCTTCGACGCTTGTTGCCAGCCCCTGGCTTATGGAGGTGGGCCTGGGGTAGTTGTGGACCGTGACCGGTAGGGTAGGGTCATGAAAAAATTGGTTTAAAATTACCTGGGAGACCCCAATAATATTATGTTACTAGAAGAATATAGTTGATTTTATCCACATAAGGGATTGGGAAAAGGTTTGTATGCTCAAATATATAAGAGTCATGTATGATATAATTGGGATGATAACCTACCTAAATAGCTATGTAATGGTAGAAATGATGAAGTTACTCATATATTATTTAATTATGAATCTTGTACCACTAGTTTATATGATAAATTCTAAAGGGTAATCATTTTAGTTGGTACACATTTAATAAAAGTTCTTAATAAATTAATATATAACATGATAATAATAAGATAAAATATTATATTTTAGATAAATGTAATAATAATATTCGAACATTACATTGAGATAAATCCAAGAAAAATGATAATAATAATGTAACTTCTTAAAATTGCATACAAACCTATGAAAATTTCTTAAGTAAAAATATTCTAGGTCTTAGCGAAATACCTTCTTGAGTAACTAAATATTAAATTTCTTCAAAAATTTGATCTATATACTTATGAGAAGAATAAAATATCACACATAAGGTTTCAAAGTCATTAAATAAAAATTACCTAATGATATTTATTCTCTAATAAAAAATTCAATATGATTGAGTGTACCAATGACTTAGATAGAATAATGTTCAAATTAAGGACTTTTCCAGCCATCAAATTCATTTTGGAATCATTATTGTAAGTGTTCCGAAAATGTGAATATGTTGAAGAAATTATTACATTATTTTGTAAATATATCAAGTAAATATAAACTAGAGCATTTGATGTCCAGTTTCTGGTGCTGTATTGAAAAAATAAGTGGAAAAAGTTTGAACATAATGAAGAAAAGTGAGTAGGAATTTTGGAATATATTTATTAAAGTACCTAATGAAGTTCATTGAAATCTAAATGTTTTTTTGGATAAAGGAGAAATGTTTCCATAGGATGGGAATTTTATAGGACATGTTATGGAGTATGGTAAACTTTATATAAATCCTTCACTATGCATCAATGTTATGGAAATCAATTCTTAACTTTTTCGACATATTTGACACCTAATGCATACATAAAAAATTTTGTGGGTATAATAAAGTTCATTATGAAGGAATGATTTGATAGATCATTTAGTTTGTATTAAAATATTGAAGTAAAGGGTTACTAAATCATAGATTTTATTACAATGGAATATGTAGAAATATCAAGATTAGATGAATTTAAATCAAGGATGTGTATTTTCATCTTGAATTATTTTATATGATAAGAGAAATTTATCATTAATACAGTACTGTTATAAACAACATGAGATGATAATTCTAATATACATGGTTTATGGTTCATCAAATTATATAATATACTTGAGAATAAGATATGGATAAAAATGATTTAGCCAGGATAAAAGTGCTTATCTAGAAGTTTTTTAAAAATATGAGGGATTTGATCCAAACATCATTGGAATATTTTAATGGAAAAAGTATCCTATTTATAATACTGCTTAAAAAATATAAAATACTATATAATATATGGTGATAAATCTTTTGTTTGATAAATATTACCACTAAAGGAAGAAAGTTCTATTTCTTAATAGAAAATAGTTTCTGTATCATAGAATAATATTAAGAAAATAAAGTGACTAAGTGTCTAGTGGGAGTATATTTGGTCTTACAAAAGTTAAATGTTAAGTAAAACTATCATTCGAGTAAAAAATAGTGACCATAACTCTATATCTTAAAGGAGTTTAGGATGTATTGGTAAAGAAATAATGTAAATAGTTATAGTAGTTACCAAAATATTTTAATAGAAATGTTTTAAGGAATTTTTTAAATAAATATGATGATTATGAACTTATAAAGAGTTTTAAGTAGATAATAAAAGTTATTAACATCATGAAATTAAATATTCTAATGTTAAGGAGTTTTAATACTATGATTAAATAATTGAACATTAGAAATATGATTCCTAGGTCTCATTATTATTTAAACCAACATTATTCATAAATTCTACTTAGTAAATAGTTTTGTGGGAGGTTTTTATTTGATGGTCAAATGAATATGTGGTTGGAATTACATTAAGATGTAATGAGTTAAATGAATCCCTAAAAGTGAAAAAAATATAAGAAATGTTTTGTGTATTGGATGACCCCCAAGTATACCACATGGAGTGTCATAAACTATGTATTTTTTATAATTGGGTTTCATGTCCCATATTTGTATTTTAACAACACCCGAGGTTGTTGATATAACTAGCTTGAGAACCTTCATACTTTGATACCTTTTTTACTCAATCCTTGATGATTAGATAATCAGAGAGTTTTTAGGTATATTTTTGATCATGTCATAGGTTAGATCTTAACTAATAAGAGATTTTACAAGTTTATGATGAGTATAACATATGTCCTGTGATGGGGATGGATTAAGGAAGTGTATGGTTATAACTAGATAGGATACATGATGAAATTATCTATCAGTTATGTGGTATTTTATGTGATCACATTTAAAGGTGAATAACATATAATGTAATAATTGGCCTGAATAATTAATACTTGGGGAACTCATAACACATGAGGATTTTATATGGTATTGACACAATCTATGTTCCATGGTCACTCGATGTACTATAAAACAAATATCATAATAAAATTAACATGTTCATAGGATAAAACTGGAGGAAACATGTATATAAATACACATGTTTGATATAGCTCTCACCATATCCCTTTATAGCTTGATTAGAACCAATGATTTGTTAAAGGACACTCTTTGATTACATCCATTAATTTGATAATTCCTATTCCTTTTCATGGAATACCGACATCCACAAGGTCACTATATATCATTGAATGAATATGGATAGAGTTTTACTCAGATATATTCTCTAAAAGTGTTTTATTGTTTAGACAAAAGTGTTTTGATTAGGAATTCACAAAGTATTACCTATGATATGATAAATACTATAATTAATGGTAGGTTTCCAAATGTATTTTTGAATATATCCAAAATTAATTTTGTATATCATTTCATGAGTTATTTTATATGATAAAATATAAGGTGAAATGGAACAAAGTCTTTGAGTCTTTAGTTTAAGTGGGACATTAAAGGAGATATGCCCAAAAGCATATGTGATCCCTGAGGTGGTTTGCCTATATCATATAGTACAATATGGTATTATTATAAGGGATGATATATGATATCATCCCACTATCTAAGCCTATCATAGTGTGTAAAAGGGTATATCAGAATGTGGTATTTTTTTGGTAAATTATATTGTATGATTTATATAAACACCATATGAATAATTATGTTATTCAAATATAAAGTGGTAACATTAAAAAATATGCCAAGGATGTTATTAAATATAACCCTGGTGTGACGGAAACATGATTATCCTTTGTGAAGTTTATATAAATATATATTTATTTAATGTAAATTTATTTTTTTATAATTTTTTTTAAACAAGTGAAAAAGAAGTTATTGAAAGTTTTTAAGAACGTTTTTGTATAAAGATATTGGAGGAGGTGAAGCATGATTCTGTAAATTTGTTCAGAAACATTCCTTTATAAATATGAGGATAATATTTTCTTCAAAGTTTCCAATATAATAGTAAACCTCCTTATCGAAGATTATGTTGAAAGGGAGAGATTAAAACCACCAAACAAAGATTACCAAATGAATGGTGATCAGATGAAGAAGTTCTGAAGGGGAAAGAAGTTCAAATTTTTTACCAGATACAAACCATTGAATAAAGATAATTGGAAACCAAGTTATGATTGTAGTTATTCAGATGGAATATATAAATATTGAGATGATAAATATGCAAAGTTTTGAAGTTCAAGGTTTTGGTTTTACATTTGTTCTTAGATAAAAAATGATCAATGTTACTAGACATACCATGCGTATGGTCTATGTATGAAGAATAGAATAAAAGGGGAGAGAAGATCTAAAATAAGTAGTAGTTGAATCCCCAAAACATAGAACATTGGACAGATGTTCCAGAAAAATAGTTTTAAGAAGGCTAGAAAATTTCACCAGACGTACAAAGAACATGTCACCAGATAGATATGTTTCATTTAGCAGGATTCATTAGAAGTTGCTATAATGTAGTCAACCATCTTCATTGACTCATGTTTATCGGATTGTGGTAGATCAATTTTCCAAAAATAAGTTTTTATATTATTCAATAGGAAAACATTTATGATACATGAAATATTATGTTATAAGTTCTAAATAGTGCTGATTTATGTAGTAAATAGTAATATTACATCAAATGATGAACCAACAGGTTGAGAAAAATACGAATAAATGAAAGGAAGTACAATGGATGGAGAAATATCTAATGGATAGAGGAACATCGGATAGAAAAATTTATTTCAAAAAATAGATGATTATGATAGGTCTTATCAATCCTAATAATGTGGTATAATTGTTGTATGAAGTATGACCTAAGGTAGGATGACCTGAGAGAGTTTCCTGGACAAAAACGTGGATAATTGAATTTTTTTTCATTGGATGAAGGAGTGTTTAAGGTCCTGGACTTATGGTGAGGTAAATTGTTGTTTACATTTTTGTTTATTTACCATAATGATGGATAATGAAATGTTTATCAGGTGTATGAGGAGGTTTGGGGGTGTTGTAGGGGATTAAATATGTGAAATGTAACTTCTTAACTATAATCAAGGTATATATCGTTTAAATTTTTATTTCAAATCCTTAATGAAAACTAGGGTGCACGCCTGTACACTATATTGTAGGTCCCGAGTATCTAATAAAATTATTTAAATAATTACAATGTTTTTATAAAAAATATTTCATCACTCCCTAGTGCATCGTTTAGGTTAAAAATAATAAAAAAGGATTAAAAATAATTTTACGGAAATAAAAAGAAATGAAAAGGAGGTAAGAATAAATAATATAATAAAAGTGGTTGGATAAGAGTGGAAATAATTAAAATGGGGTAACACATTTTATTAATCATATTACTTTCATCCCCCCTTTTTCTTTTTATTATTTTATTTTATATTAATTTATTTATTTTCCTTTTTTAATTTATTTTTTTCCTTTTCTTTTTTCCTCTCGTTTTTTTATTCTTTATTTTTTTCTCTCTTCTCCCCTTGGTTTGTCTCCCCCTATAGAGACCCCCTATAGTGCGCCTCCTCCTCCTCCTATCTCCCTTCAAAAGCCTATTGTGACTTTGATTCACCTTCATTTCTAATATCATCTAGTGCATTGTGATGCTCTTGGTAATGCTAAAATCACACAAAAATAACCACAGGATCTCATCCACTATCTTTCATTCAATCCACTGCCTGATCGTTTTACCTAAAATTTGGGTTTTTCTAAAATCAATTGTTTTCTTCTATTTTAGGTCAAATTAAAGGTCATCATAGAGAGTAGGATCCACTATGATTACAAAATAGGGTGTCTACTCTCTTTCACATTGTTTTGTTTCATCTTTTTTATTGCATGTTGTGCCACTCATCAGTGCCAACTAATGATATTAAAATTCTCATATTCTTATTTAATTCAATTACTTGGATTGACTGTTTCTACCTTGTTTGATATGTACTATATTTTTTAAATTGTTTCAACATCATTGGATACCCCTTTGTGTGTGCCGACATAATTGGTCTAAATTCTTCTAGCCTCAAATAATTTATTTATTAATTGCATGTGTTGCGACACCCCTCTTTGGTTGAGTATTAAATAAAATAAATTATATAAAATAATTAAAAACCATGAATTTTGATGTTTTGTAGGTTTTCTATGCTTAATTATTACCTTATTAAAAATTCTTACAATGTTATGATATTATAAAAGAGAAAAGTTCATTTTTCTGTTTTTGCTGATAACACATTTTGACTATGGCTGTTTAGCTTGAATGATCATGAATTATGTGGTTCTTTGTTGAAAAAATTGTTGTTTCGAAATTATAAATAAATACTCTATGATATCTGATTTTTTGAAATATTATTAAATTCAGGGTGGTGAGACAACTTGGGTTTTGTATTAAGGACCAGACAAGGAATCTATGTTCTGATTGGTTACCACACTACATGTTGGGGAGGTGATATCTTAGGATTTTCCAGACAAGGGTATCCCTGAATTTTCTACATAATCATGAGTGATACCAGTTCCATGAGGGAAAATCAAGGACAGACCTATTGGAAAAGTGGCTATTCCATGACTCGGGTGATACTCGACCCCTTACGCGTGATACCCAGGAAAGACTCATGTTAAAACCATGCCTCAAATGATACTTGGTATTTCAGAAGATTTCCTTGGATTGGATCAGTGGTATTAGATAAATTGAAAGATATACAATATAGATACCATCAACACAGGCTCATACTTTATCTTGAATCTTTAGTATAATGAAAATGATAATGCGTAGAAGGTTTTATTTGATGTAGCTTTGGGTTCCTTGTGAATTGTGATACCTTTTTGTTTCCTTGAAGCATACTTTGTTGACAAATTAATTAGACCCAAGATAATGCATAAGCTTGGGGGTATGTTCCTTTTTTACACATTAATTTTTTCTATCCTTTTATATATATATATAGCCTACTTATTATAGGTACTTTATTCATATTCCCAGCTTTGGCCAAAGCAAATGGTAAGGATAGGTGCCGTTTAGAGCCTAGACCAAGTTATACTTATTTTATTTTGTTTGTTTAATTACTTTATTTTATCATATATTGGCACACTGATTTTGTTTTAAAAATAAATGGAATTTTTTATACACCATCGGTGTCGGTGTAATGGGATTTTATCTCACACCCTGATCGGGCATCGTTTGGTACCCAAGTAGACCTTTTTTCTATAGGTATGGATATAGGGAAGCATGCCACTCCCAATGATTGTTTTCATTTCTATTTTGGATGGAGATTGGGGGTAGAGTAACGATACTTTTCTAGAGATACTATTGTTACACTTTGTGTCATTTTCATTACAATTTTAATTTCATGCTTGCATTACTTGTTTCTATACTTTTATTTTAGTACAAGCATCATATCATGGAATCATTGTGTAGCTAGTCTGATTTATGAAATTCCACACTTTTCATTTATTCAGTTGGGATTATTAAATTTCTTCTACTATTCTTTGATTATTTATATTCTTCTGCTAGCTTATGTAATTTTTTTCTTTTTCTGTGTATTTCTAATTACCTATAAGGGCATAGTCTCCCCCGCGGACAGGTTAAAAAGGCCCTCACTACTAGTCAGAAGCCTCTGGCATTTGGGGTGATGCTCTTGATGTCATGTGGCCTACCCAACTTAGATAACCCTTCCAGTGGCTCCTAGTATAGGAATTTTACATGAAAGAAATGGGAAAATTCCCAACCAATGCATGTTTCACCATTAGTGCATGGGTAAGAGTAACTATTCTATCTAGGAGGAGGGTTTTATGATTAATCATGGGGGAATCCAAACCCTATGGGTTTGTAAATATCCATTATGCATGGTTGGTGCATGGATTATTAAAACATATGGGGCTCCCCAGGCAACCATGTGATTTATCCCTCTTGGATAGATGTTGACACATATTTGGTGTATAGTTTGGAAAACTATCTACCAAAACCATCCTCCCAATTAAAAGTTAGATTTTCCCCTTTATTCCTTCAGGATTTATGTGTTCTACCTAATTTTTACTCATCATTTCCTCTCCAAAAACCCTAGTGATGGACCAAAATTTACAAGGAGTCCCAAGGATCGATATCCTTATATTCTAAGATTTTTGGAGTGTCATTGGGTGCAGATCAAATATTAGAGTACGTCTAACAATTCTATATTCTCATTTTTCTAGATTAGGGATTGTAGAATAATTCTTCTTCTTCTGAAGATCTAAAAACCTATTTTCCTATGGATCTTAGGTTGGGGATTCAAGGGGGGTTTGTATCCAAATTACAAGATAATTTTGAGGGTGTTGTTGTCTTCGAAATCGAGGTAGGTGGTCTACATGTTATATCCAATAGTCTTGATTCTACATTTATTTGTATTTGGTTCTGATATGGTGTTCTATCATTGTGGTTTGGGTGTATTTAGTAAGATCTGGGAAATTGGGGGGCTATATGATGAATTACACTACACATAATCCTCATTGGATACATTGAGGTTGACAAGATCAGGTATAGGTCTACCCATGGGGTGTCCCATTTCCTGAATAAGGAAAATGATAATTCTATGCACTGAATTGTTTCATAGTTAAGTATATCCCTTGATAAATGTGTTGACTTGTTGGTTGGGGTTAAGAAATGGAACAAAGGCAATTGTGTCTAGTTGTAAACATAGAACAAGGAGTTATTTAGAATATTGTAATGGGTTAAATGACATAAAGTAAATGTGTTAAATAAATTATGGATTAAAAATGAAACATTTAATTGAGTTAAGGAATATAAATGGGAATGTGTAAATGGGTTATTGAATAATGATGGTTTTTGTATTTATTGAACTATGAATTTCGAATGATGTAGGTATTCATTAGTTATAGTTTATTAAAAAGGTTCATGTAATGTATGGTTATTAAATCATGTTCACAAGGCTTGGTGGTGTGTGGGATATTGTTCTGAGGCTCCTACTGTGGTTTGAGTTGGACTAAGGCTCTAAACCCCACCCCTAGAATGCATGGGTTAGTGGTCAGACTGAAGCACTATGCCCATAATAGTTGCGTTAGATGAGACTACCTGGACTAAGGCTCCAAGGTAAGTGTGACGTAAATGTCTATGAAATGGTTTCCCATGTGAGATAGGGAACTCGACATACACCCTAATGCATAAAAGTTGATTGACATAGGTCATTGTTTTTGAGTTGAATTGCCTAACCCATAGAAAAAATAATGAAATTGTTTAAGTGAATTAGGTTATTTAATGGAACGTAGTTTGTCATTTTTTCATCATTTCAGTTTTTTGTATTTTCATACACTATCTACTAGACTGAATATTTTATAGACACTATTTGTTGTGGAATGCTGAGATGTACTCACACCCTTCTCGGGCCGCCATTGGGTACCCGAGAAGATTTCATGAGTATTGTTCAAGACAAGGGAAAATGACCTATACTAGAGGGTTAATTTGAGTTTGGGATGTGTATAGATTAGGGACCAAAACATAGAGTCGGGGATCAATTTAGTTATTCCTTAGTTGGACATATTTTTTTCTTTTCCATACACTTGGAACTATATTGACATTACATAGCATGTTTACTTTTGGTTGTGAGATTATATCTAGTTTTGGGAAATGGATTCAGATAAATGGTTATTGGTTATTCTATATTTCTTTGTTTTTATTTTCTATCTATTGTGCCTTACTCTGATAAATAGGTTATTGTCTCCCCATATATTACATTAGGCCCTAACTGATAGTAAGAATCCTCCAACATATGGGGAGGCGTACCTGAGGTCATGTGGTGACCACTCTCGGTGCAGCAGTTTAGTGATCATTAGGCTGGGGATGTCACAAATTGGTATGAGAGGAGGTTATTTTTTGTGGTCTTATTATTTGTGGATGTTATATGGGAGATTAGTATATATAGGGTCCTAAAAATGAGCTAATACTTGGGATTAACTAACTCATGTACATGGGAAAACTCAAGTTCCCTAGGTGGGATTCTAGTTCTTGATGCGTGTTGTTACAATTGAATGATATTTCTCCATCGGGTGATTAACATATTGTACGATGTGATTATTTTTTGATATTTTTAACATGGATAGAATTCCATGAGGTTTTAAATTCATGTACTATATTAGAAATGTAGGGATATAGACAACATTCATCATGATAGGCCCACATGGGAAGGGAGTTTGGTACATAAATGATAGAATGTACTTAAAATTTATTGGTTTTTTTAAAAGTGGTGTTTAATAAATATGAACTGAATGAGAAAATGGAAATAATGTGAATGAGTGGTTAAAGAATAGTGCTTAATGACAAGTGATAAATGACTTAAAATTGGTGGTAATAAACTATAAAGATGGAAGGGTGTTGAAAAGAGAAGGAATTATATTGTGAAAGTGAGAAATGATAAAAATAATGTGATAAAAGGGGGTTTTAGGATGTGTGAGTTGGTTTTTCCTTATGTTACCATGACCCATGGTATGGACGGTTTGAGGTAGTGACATAGGTACGATGACACCCATTGTGATGGTGTATGTTTAATGAGTTGTATATAGCTAGTGGGGATCCTTGTTTTGAAAAACCTATTGATGTTTTGTGTTATGTGTTCTAAGATGTGTGTTTGGAATTGTAGGAATATTCCACTTAGACGTTGTATGTAGATTTTGAGACAAGAATATGTTGTAGAGAATGATCATCCTGATGTGTCGAACGAAAACCTGTTGTATAGGTTATCGGGGAAGAGGATTAGTTCTATGAGAACTTTTCTTGTTTTATCAAAATGATGGAATGGGACCTTGGGTGGGTTGTGCCAAGAATGTTCGAACATACCAGGGAGTTTCAACTACAACACCCTCTTGATTTTTCTAGAGAAGGAATACCTGATGTAGATGAGTTTTGTATATAGTCTGTTCAGACAATTCTTGATCACTTAAAGACTCCTCCTGACAAGAGAGTCAAGTTAGCGACTCACATGTTGCGGGGTTAGGCAATGCGCTAGTGGGATGTTCTGGTTTAGACCCATTAGTTTGATGGTATGATGTGTAAATAGTTTCTAGGAATATTTTCTAGAACATTTCTATCAATAGACCTTGAGGTAGGAGAAGTATATAGAGTTTATAAGGTTGACCTAGGGGTCAATGTTAGTGATGAATTATACTGGACACTTTACTAGCTTACAATTCTTATTCCTAGAATTGTAAGGGGATGAGGAAGATACAAAGAGATTTTTATAGGATGTAAGTAGTCATGAGATTATGTACAAGGTGAATATATTCTTTTTAAAGAGGGTTTCTAAGGTTATGGGTCATGCCCTTATTTTAGAAGTGAATTTGAGGGAGGATTCTGGTGGTGGACATGCATTTTCAGTTGGGAGACCCAGTGGTGAGAGTTCTGATAGTAAGAAGAGACAATTAGAGATTTTACACTAGGGAAGTGGTGTACATGGTGTTTAGAAAAGATAACAGGGCTTTTTGGGAAGTGATATAATTTTCTGCTATCAGTTCGGTAGGTCGGGACACATGCGTGGTCAGTGTCCTCAACCACTGGTTGAGTTAAGAAAATGCTACAGGTTAGAGAATTTATAGAGGTTCTCTAAGAACCCTAAATAGATAGGTACTAACATAGAAATGTGGATGATGCATAGTATAGTTAGGGGTTTGTTACCTAATACCATACATGAAATTGGATCTCTACCATCCGTACTAGTTAGGGTAATGGACGATGTGCTCCTGGATGAGAGATTCCATATTAGTAGGGTAGTGTAACACCAAGAACTCAGACCAGAGCCTTGGATAGAGGGACAATTCATTTTCACATAGTTCATCTATCACCTAGAAGTGGTGAGGTTGTACCATCGATAGTTTGGGGTACACTTTTTTAGCTTCCACATTTACAAGTGCATTATTTGATACATGTGCTTCAAATTATTTTATACATTCCCAGTTTTTGAGTGTGTTTGGCACAGTGATGGAACATGTGTGTAGGGTTATGTCAATTGATACACCATTAGGGGTATAAGGAGAAAATATTCAGTAGTGTAGAGAGTGTTCCATCGAGGTTGGTGGGCACTATTTCATGTGGAACCTGTTTTTGATCGAAATTTTCATTTTTTTTATATAATATTGGGAGTGTATTGACTAGTTTTTTCTAGGATAATATTGTTTTTTACCACCACAGGGTACTGTTTATATCCATGAAAGGGAATATTTATGTTCATTTTAGGGAATGGGATATCCGAGCAGGCCATGCATGGATTATTTGTTAGAAGTTGGGTGAACTCATAGCCCAAGTGGCCTGTCTTATGCTTGATGATGGGGAGGTAGATCAGCTTGTCTTTCCTCCTATGGTGCATTAGTTTTAGGAAGTTTTTACTGAGGACTTCATAGAGTTTCCATCTTAGATGGAGGTTGAATTCAGGATAGTGTTTCTACCTGGGGAAGAAGTAGTTTCTATTTTTCTAAATAGGATGGTTCTGGAAGAATTCTAGGAATTTAAAACTCAATAAGAGGAACTATAGAACAAGGGGTTTATTCACCTGAGCACATCACCTTGGGTATCTCCAATGTTATTTTCCAAAAATGCTGATGGGTCCTTGCAGTTGTGTGTCAATTATTGGAAACTGAATAAAGTGAAATTTATGAACTGATACCCACTTATTTGGATTGATGATATTTTTGACCAACTAAGAGGTGATTCATTATTTTCTAAAATTGATTTGAGATCAGGGTAACATCAGCTAAGGGTGAGACCTTCTCATATACCATAGAATTCCATCAGGAGAAAGTATGGGTTATATGAGTTTGTTATGGTGGTTTTTGGGTCAACCAATGTGCAAGTATTGTTTATGGACTAGATGATCCAGATCCTTCAACCATACATAGATTAGTTTTTAGTTTTCTTTATGGATGGAATCGTAGTGTACTCAATGAATCATGACAGTCATGGAAAACATCTTGACATCATCCTGAGTATGTCAAAATATTATAGGCTATATTCAAATATATCCAAATGTCATTTCTAGAGTGATAGGGTACATTTCTTGGGTCACATCATCTTAGAGGAAGGTGTGCCTGTGGTCCCCAAGAAAGTTCAAGCTAATGTATATTGGGAGCATCCCAAGAATGTTTCAAATATCCATGTTTTTTTCGTGTTTAGTGGGATATTACATAAGGTTACTTAAATAATTATCCAACCTGGAAACACCCATTTTGGGATTAACTAATAAGGTAATCAGTTTTGAATGGTATGTGGCATGTGAGAATTCCTTTCTAGAGTTAAATAAGTGACTGACTAATACACCAATTCTGATCATATCAGATCTAGGTAAGGAATATAACTTATTTTTTATGCATCTAGTGCTAGAATTTGAGTAGTGTTGATTCAGAATGATCATGTTGTGGTATATGAATCATGGTAGTTGAGGCCTCATAAACAAGCTTACCATATACATGATCTTAAATTGGCCATGGTAGTTTACTCCTTCATGTTTTGGCTGCATTACTTAATAGGGGATTAATTTATTATGTATACTGACCATAAAACCATTAAGTATATCTTCTATCATTGTGATTTGATTATTTGGCAATGAATATGGTTTGAATACATGAATTCCTTTAACATTGAGCTAACTTACACACCAGGAAAGGGAAATAGTGATGCATATGCTTTTAGTTGGAAAACTCAAAACCAGGCAGTTCAGGAATCTAGTTCTGAGAGGAGGATTATGGAGTTGTTTGCATAGATGCATTTACAGGTTCAAGATGGGAAAGGGTAGAAGACCCTTTATTATTAGTTGACTCAAACCATCTATACCGGATCAAGGAGATGAAATATGAGGATATAGAGTCTTTGGTATTGAGGGAAATTATTGAAGGTGGGGAGACACCTTTTGGTTGGATGGTCGGTGATGATGAGATCATTTATGTTTGGGTCCGTGTTACCATTCTTATGTGTGTAAAGGAAGATATTATGTGTGATTTTTAGGCATCAAAGTGGGTAGTGCATCCTAGTTTGTCCAAAATGTACCATTATATTCATAGGTAGTTTTTTTGCAAGGGATGAAGAAAGATATTGTCTGTTTCATGGTGAGATTCTATACCTTTCAGTCAGAAAAGGTGGATAATCAAAGACTGGGTGGTTTTTTAAAACCATTTCCCATTATGAAGTGTAAATGAGATGGCATGATGATGAATTTTTTTGGGCCTTCTGAGGACACCACAAAATAATGATGTGATCTGGGTAGTTGTGGATTGGTTTATCAAGGTTGAACCTTTCCTACCATTTTGAGATACAATCACTATTTATTAGTTGAGAAATTTGTATGTTTGAGAGATCGTACCATTGCACAAGATTCCACAAACCATAGTTTCAGATCATGAGCAGTGTTTTAGTTCGTACTTCTGGCAGGGGATATAGATAAAACTTTTTACCCAAGTGTATTTGAGTATGGATTTCCACCCACAGATGGAAGGATAGTTTAATCGTACTATTACGGTTCTAGAGGACATGTTCAAGGATTGTGTCCTATAATTTTGTGGATTGTGGGAGAAGAACTTGGTGTTTGTTGAGTTTTCATATAACAACAGTTACCAGGAGTTGATTCAGATGGAACCATATGAGGTTCTCTATGGTAGGATGTGTAGATCACCATTGTGTTGGATGGAGGCTATAAAATCAGTGTTATTGGGTCCAAGTCATGTATAATATACATCAAAGAAGGTTAAATTAATCCATAAGTGGATGGATATGACTTAGAGTAGGAATAAGTAATATTCTAATAAGTTTCTTTGACCTTGTGAGTTTATGGTCAGTGGTCGAGTGTTTATTTGGGTGTCTCCAAGGTTGGGAAACTGTTAGATTCAGAAATCAGGCAAGTTGGTTCCAAAGTAAGTGGGGAGTTTTGAGATAGGGGATATGATTGGAATGGTGGCAGACTGGTTGGCTCTTACATAGTGTTATAATGTTATGTAATATATTTTCATGTGTCACAACTTCAATAGTATAGCCCTGACCCATACCATGTTATTGATGGTGATGATGTTGAACTTGAGGCCAATGCATCCTTTGAGGATCACTTTATTCATATTATGGATCATATTGAGAGAGTTTTGTGGGGAAATACTGTGACTTTTATTTGTGTGTTGTGCAATCATGGTAATTATGAGGAAGAAAAATGGTAGAGGGAGATGGATATGCTGGACTAGTGGCCCGGTCTATTTTAACCGGGAACTCATTGATGCTTGGGGGAGTGGCTCGAGGATGAGCCACTATAAGGTGGGGGAGGTTGTAAGATCCTAGAATTATGGTGAAAACCTACTTGTTTGAATTTTGTTTTAATTACCCTAATGAAAGTTAATGAAATGTTTACTGGGTGTTTGAGGAGGCTTGGGAGTGTTCTGGGGGATTCGGGATGCGAAAAAGCGTAAAATAGTCATCTAGGGAATGTTGCATGGTTGGTGCATGATTTGGAGTAACTGTGTGCCCAAAACAGGCTAGCCAAGATGTGGGGTGCACAGTTATGAAAACCATTCAAGGGGGAATCCAAACCATGTAGGTTTTTATAGAAATTTTCCACACGATTAGCGTATGTTTTGTTAAACCATAATGGGCTCCCCAGATAACCATGCAACCTAGACCTCTTAGACAGAGGACGGCGCACAGTTTGGAAAACCATGTGGCCAAAACATATGCCTCATTAAAAGTTGTATTTTAACAAATTTCTATCTTTAGTATTTAGGTTTTATACCAAATTTTTTATCCTCATTTCCTCTCCATCAACCCTAGTGATAAACCAAAACACACAAGGCTTCCCAAGGATAAATTTCCTTTTATTATAATCCATTTAGAGTTATTTTATGTGTGGATCAAAGCTCTAGGTAATTATGATGCTTATATTTGATACCTTCTATATATCTTGACATTTACAATAATTAATCCCATTATAAATCACTAAACCCATCTTTTCCCAATTTATCTTTGGTATGGTGTTCAAGTGGTGTTTAGATCTGAAAAAACGCTAAGTTAGAGAATGTGGTTGTCTTAGGAATCAAGGTTGGTGGTCTACAAGTTATATATCATAGTCTTGATGCTTCTTTCTTGTGTATTAGGTTTTTCCATGGTGTTATATCATTATTATTTTTGTTCTTGTAGTAATATTTGGTAAATTGGTGGGCTATGTGATGAATTGAACCCCACAAAATCCCCATAGGATGAATTGAGGTTTACTAGACTGGATATAGGGCCATCCATGGGGAGTGGCATTACCTGCACAATGAAAATCGTAATGTTAAGCATTGATTTGTTTCATTGTAAAATATATCCCTTGCTAAATGTGTTGACATGTTGGATGTCGTTAAAAACTAGAAAAAATGTAATTGTGTCTAGTTGTTAACAAGGAACAAGGGGCTGTTTGGAATATTGTGAACGAGTTAAATGAATTAAAGTGAATTTGTTAAATTAATTATGTGTTGTAAAGGAAAAATATAATTGATTTAAGGAAAACAAATGTGAATGTCTAAATGGGTTAAGGCATAATTATGGTTTATGTATTTAATGAAATATGAATTGAAAATTATATGGTTATTGTTTGATTATGGTTTTATTGTATTGGTTTACATAATGTATGGTTATTAAATCATGTTCAAATATCTTAGTTATGTGTGGGATATTGGACTGAGGATCCTCCCATATGTTGGGTTGTACTGAGACTCTAAACCCCACACTGAGAATTCACAGGTTATGGGGTCATACTGCACCTCTATGCCCCTAACGGTTACATTGGATGAGACTACCTGGACTGAGGCTCCAATGTAAGTGTGATGCAATTTTTTTTGAAATGGTTTCCTTAGTGATATAGAGAACTTAACTTATTCCTTTATGTTTTACAAATGAATTAATTAACACATGGAAACAATAATGAAATGGTTTAAGTGAATATTATTTGTTAAAAGAACATTGTTTGTCTTTTGTTCATACTTTAAATTCATTAGTACTTGAATACACCATCTTCTAGACTGGATATTTTGTAGACACCATTGGTGGTGACCTACTGAGTTGTACTCACACCCTACTTGGGGAACCATTGGGTACCCAAGAAGATTTCCTGATTGTAGTTCAAGACAAGGAAAAAGGCTCTATACTAGAGGGTTGAGTTGGGCATGGGATGTCCATGGCTGAGGGACTCAAATTTGGATCCGGGACTCATTTTGGGGATTATCCAGTTTTTCTTCATTTTATGTTTTCCTTAAAATTAGAATTATAATGAAATTACATAGCTTTATTTCTTTTGGTTGTGGGATTTACCCAATTTTGGTAAATGGATTCAGATGCATGATTATTGGTTATTTTATTTTATTTTATTTATATTTGTTATAAAATGTGACTTACTCAAATAAATATGGTATAATCTCCCAACATATTACATTATACCCTCGCTTCTAGTCGACCGACTTTGGCGTACGGGGAGTCATGTCTGAGGTCATGTGTGGACCCTACTTGGAGAACCAGTTTAGTGGACTCTGGGTTGGGGATGTTACAAAGTTCTTAAAGAAGGCATCAAACATAAATTTTACCAAATGCATATTTTGAAAATTTTAATATAAATTTATAAATCTTGTTACAATGATAATAATAAACTATTCTATTAATTTTATTTATTTATTTGTGATAAGTAAGTTTGAATAATTTTCATAACACATATGTAAAGTATGTTCAAGTAGGGTTGGAGAAGTTGATTTACCATTAAACTTCAAGAATATCCGTGAAGGCTTAATAATTATCGACAAGAGTCAAATGAGTTTTAGTTTACCAGGAAAATGGAATTTAGTTCCCACCTTCTCTACTTTAGGTGTGTAATTATGTAAAGGGGGCATAATTTATAACCCTACTAACACCATCCATTAATGATAATAAGCAGACATGCTGATGTTTTGAACAGTATGAGTTTCTAACCAAAATATTTGGAGAAGAATGGAACCATTTAGAGTAGTCGAATAGAGTTTTATAGCTATGATATCAAACATCATTTTAATATAGGGGAATTGGAAAAAGGATTCGATCAATGAATATGAATAGAGTATACCAGATAAAGGTTTTTGAATAGTGTGTTAGGTCTATAATTTTTTTAGTGTATTTAAATTAGGTTAGAAAATAGGAAAAATTTCAATAGGGTGGATTGGATAAGGAATACCATATGAAGGAGATTCACACCATATAGATACATACTAAATTGAATAAATAATATAGAGAAAATTCTAGATGAACATTTAGTGAGTTGGTTGAAAATTAACTTATCATTGTGGTGGATCAATTTTTTAGGAAAAACATTTCAAATTAAATGGAGTTAGTATAATCATTCATAGAGAGAGAGAAGGAGTCTAATGGGAGTTGGATCAAGTTATGTTCAATTATAATTAATAGTGATTTACCCTAGAATGATGACAATCACTATAGAAATGATGTAGGTTCTCACAATGAGGCTAGAGCTTGTAAATATTGTGTTCCTTTTTTAATTTCTTATCAATTCATTCATGTTAGGTTTTTTTATAAATTTTACAAGGATAATAAATCTAATAAGTTGAAAGTGTTAATTTTAGATAATTGAAAATATTAAAAATTTATGGACCTTGACTCTAGTAGTTTGGATATAGTGACTTTATTTATTACATTATCATAGATTCAATATATAAAACCCAAAGTACCTAAAGTTTATTAGTCTTGAAGAACTAGATACAAAAATTTTACCCTTATTAAATTGTTAATTAAAAATAAATCATAATATATAAAAGTAATTTTAATCCTTGAACTCATCCAAACATTTCAACTTCATCACCTAGGGAAAATAGAATAGATAAAAGGGTGATATCATATTCCCAGTAAGAGTTACATAAAGTGGAGTATATCTTGAATTAAAGATAATGATCAACATGATAAGGTAGATAACTCAACACACATTCTATTTAATCAATAAAATGAGAATGAGATGAATCTATAAATTTTTTCATAGTGAAAATACTTTGGATAACAATAACTGAATTCATAATGAAATGATTAATTATTGGAATTCATGTATTTTAAACATGAACCACTAAAATTAAGACAATTTATAAGATAGTTTAATCTTTATGGGTAAAAACCCATTTAATTTGACCACATGATTAATCTCATGAGACTACCAATGCATCAAGGGGATTTTCAATATATAGTCCCAACATTTTCTTGTATGTAAAAAGAATTAATCATATATTAAAATGATCAATTTAATTCAATAATCAATAATAATTATCAACAAGTATCCATATTGAGTAAAACATACAGATTTAACATTATTTCGTTATCAATTTAAATAACTTTCAATGCAAACATCGTATATTAAAATTGTATACAATTCAAGAAATAATAAAATGAATTGATTATGTGTATCAACTATAAATCCACATAAAAAAGAGGAAATATGAGATGACATAATAAAAATTCATTTAAAACATATTCTTAGCATTATACAATTAATGAATTAGAAGTTTAACCCAACAAATGGAAATTGAGTTAAAAATTATCTTACCCATTTTTAATGAGTCAAATTATATGCCCCATCAAAGAATAAAATTTTAAAAAACATAAAATATCATGAGAATAAATAATTTCATGATATAACATGTCAAAGGGCAGTATATACACCACAAAAAAGGAAGAAATAATGACTAAATCATATGTCCCATAGAAATAAATGTGAGATGAGAAAAAAACCGTTACCCTATTATTTACATTTGTTGAATGTGATTTATCTTATGGTATAATGGTTTAAATCAATTTATCAACTTACAATTGAATAATTCTCAAAGTTATGATTTCTCATATGATCCTACTATATTATTTTATCACCCTCTTGTTAATAATATTTCATTATTACCCTTATTTTGTGTGTTAACTCCTTTATTTTCCTATGTATGTTTTTCTTGTAAGTCCTACTTGTTATGTGTAGGATATAGTTCCATCATATAAATAATTATATTAAGGTGATAGATATCATATTTATTTATTATATACCATTTTATAATCATTATTTAATGGGGATCATGGAAGATGAACCGTATCGTGTTGTGGAGATGGTAGGTCGTACATATGTAGGAGCGACGATATCATTTCATTAATAGTGAAAGGTTAATGAAGGGGATGATATATTTATTTTTCCAGAATAAATATAATTTAATAATTATTATATATATCTATTATTTACATAATTATACCCATCTATTTAAATTGGTTATGAAAAACTGATTAAACCATGGTGTGGAGATGGTAAGTCGTACGCACGCACGCACAATGTTTTTTTGTAGGATGGATAAAAGGTGGAATATCATTTTTCCATAATAATAAAAAACTTAGTAGATTGATGATGCTAGAGTTATTACTTTATCATGAAAACAACACATGTAAATGAAGTAGGAGAAGAAATGAACTTGGATGAGTTGGTAAAAATGATTTCTTCTTATTCGACAGACTTCCTTTAGATCTTTTCTTAAGGGATATAGGGTTCGTATTTTGGGAAGACCAAGACCTACATGACTTGGATAAGGATTTTTTTAGTCGAAATGGGTAGGAGCTTCCTAAGATATATGTCTAAAGGTATTGTAAAGCATTGAGAGAGGAGGTTACGTTTTATAATTGAAGTGATTAACACTTTTGGAAAAACTCAAAATATGAAATTAATAAAACTTAATTTTCATTTCAAAATGGAAAAAATGAGTTATTTCAAAGATAATAATATTATTGGTTGAAATACTCTCATAAAAAAATTTCATACATGTTTAGGCCAAATTATTAACCTTCTCTATTGGTTTTAACCCTTATTTAATCCATTTAACTCTTCCCATGCAAACATGTGTAAGCCTTAAGTTATTTATTTTTTTCTTAAACATTAAAAATAAATAACCATGAAGAAGATAGAAAATTTATCTTTCAAATGAATATTACAGTATAATATATATTCTGAATAACTATACATAAAAAAATGTAATATGTATTAAAAAAATGAGTATAACATCTTTCAATTTTTTAGAATAAAATACAATAAAAGGGTCAAAGTCATCAATGTGGATCCAAGAGGCCATAAAACCAGATCAAGAATGATTTTGGTTTATAATAACTCATCTAATAAAATTACTAAAAAATTTAGGGTAATTGTATAATATTTATAACATTTTTAACCCTTAATTACCTAATTTACACTTTACAGTGGTAATAAAAATTACTAAAGTTACTATTTATACAGTCCAAAAATAAAAAGGGACTATTAAAAAAATTAACTTATGATTACAAATATAGAATCCATTTTTCAGAATTGAAAATACACAGTTGGATACAATTAATTTAATATTAATCCTGTTGACGGGGTGAGAAAACGAATTATTAATGTGAAAACGTTCAAAATATTATAATGCTTTTATATCCATATTTAATGTTAATATGATTAAAATAACCTAAATTGTGTTTAAATATATATATTTGATCAAATTATTCTTTAAAACCAACAAAAATATAATGTAGCACTATAAATTATTTATACGAAAAAGATATTTTCAATTAAAATTCATAATTTTCACTTTTCATAAGACATGGAAGTTATCCAAAAAATTAAAGAAATTGAAATAAGTTAAATTTTTATATTCCAATTTAAAATAAGAAATTTATTTTTTCAAATATAATTTTTAAAAGTGTAAAAACTAGATTTAAAATAATTTCTGCATCAAAAGGCAGGAAAACTACCTTTAGAAAAATACATCTTTTTATACATAAAATTTGATTTATTATTATATTATGCCTATCAAATATATTTTTTGAATGTAATTTTTTTAATATATATAAATTTAATAATGAGGTTAATAATATTCATTCTTTCCAATTTAACATCTAGGTTATAATAAAATTTTATTGTGTGGTTAAGATGGGTGTTGTGTACAATGCAAGATATTGAAGAAATTTAATTTATTTAGGCATAGAAATACCATAAAATATTAGGGTGTTATATTCTTTCCTCCTTTAAAAAATTTCACCCTAATTTTTTTAAGTAATATTACCTTCTAAACAGATGAGGGTGGTTCTTCTCCATAACATCCTCAGGTTCCCATGTAGCTTCTTCAATTTTGTGGTTTCTCCAAAGAAAATTTATCAGTCCTGTCATTCAATTCCTCAAAACGTGCTCTCTAGTTCCAAGAATATTGATAATATCACCATTGTAAGATATACTAAGTTCCAATTTTATTTCTTCATAGGAGTGTGTTTGGTCTAGCATGCACTTCCTTAACAAATATATGTAGAAGACAACATGAACTTTGGAGAGACTTGATGGCATTTCTAACCAGTAAATTGCAGCTCCAATTATTTCTATAATTTAAAATGGTCCTGTATACCTAAGGCTAAATTTACCTTTCTTAATAATCTTATGACACCCTTCCATCGAGATACTTTCCAAAATACATGATCTCCCACTTGAAATTCCAAATCCATTCTCCGATTGTTAGGATAACTCTTTTTCATACCATGAGATGCTTTAATATGAGTCTGAATAGTTTTTACCTTTATCATTATATATTAAATAATTTATGGTCCTATAAGTTTCATTCACAAAATTCATCTCAAAAATTTTGATTATTATATATCTTTCCATACAATGCTTCATACGATGCCATTTGAATACTTGAACAGAAACTATTACTGTAGGAAAACTCTACCAGTGGTAAATAATGATTCCACATACCATGAAATTTAAGTGATAAGGATCTCAACATATATTCTATTGTTATAATAGTCCTTCCATACTATCCATCAGTTTGAGGATGGTAGGCGATGCTCAAATGAAGCTCAGTATCTAGATCCTTCTGAGTAATCTTCTATAATTTTGAGGCAAAACATAGATCTCAATCCGACACAATCGATATGTTTACTTCATTAAGTATTACACATTTATTAATATGTATTCTTTTTATGTATTTAAGAGGTAAATATAGTCTTATAGAAATAAAATGTTCTAATTTGGTAAGGTGATCAACAATATCCCATATCGCATCATTCCTTCTAGGAGTCCTTGGTAGTCATATGACAAAGTCTATTATAATTATATCCCATTTACAAATAGGTATTGGAAGAGGTTTCATGACTCCACTATGATATTTTATATCATCCTTCAATAATGGATAAAATATATATCTTTACACATATTTAGTAATTTTCCACTTTATACTATCCCACAAAAAATGATCCTTTATATTTCTATACATCGTGGTACTACCTCAGTGTACTGAGAAATTTGAGCTATGGGAATATTCTAATAGTTACATTTTAAGATTAGGTATTGATGGAACACATAACCATTTTACAAATTTCATAACACCATATTCTTAAACAAATACTTACAATTTTCCTTCATTCACAACTTTAATTTTATTATAAAAATTCTAATAATAAGATTAAGATCCTTTTATCTTTTCTAATAAAGATAGTTTTTAAATAATTTGAAAAAGGAGTGGTTTATCCACTTCTTTATAAATTCCCATATCCATCATTAATAATACCATGAATATAAGATCTCTTTCAATACTAATTTCCTTAATAAATCCACGATCTTTCCTACTTAATGCATTTACTACCTTATTTTCTTTTCTTGGGTGGTAATTTATTGATCAATAATAATCCTTAAGCAAAGTAAGCCATTGTACATTCCTTGAGTTGAGTTAAATCTGTGAGAAAATGTATTTCAAAATATTTTGATTTGTATATATCACACATCACTCACCATAGAGATAGTGTCTCTATATCTTCAGAGCAAAGATCATAGCTGCTAACTCAATATCCTGAGTTATATAATTTTGTTCATGAGTATTCAACTATCTTGATGCATATGAAACAACTTTATCATTTTTCACAAGTACAAAAACTAGTACTTTATTCGATGTATCAATGTATATAAAAAACCCATCATTTCATGAAGGAAGAGTCGAAATTCTGTTATTGACCAAACTTCTCTTCAACTATTCAAAACACTATTCACATTATTTTGTCCATACAAATAAAGGACCTCAGGACACACTGAGAGGGGAGGGGTGAAATAGGGTATCAAATTTTTATTGAAAAGTGATGGATCTTGTTACCAAATTGGTAAGAAACAATTAAACCTATCCAAAGTGAATGTGAAAAACAAATAACCACAAGAAAATATACCAGACAACAATTTTAATTGGTTCAACAATAAGGGTTAGTCCAAGGAGAATATACTGATAGTGTGTCAGTCGTACCTAAATACACTAATCTTCTCTATTATTAGAATATACTATTTTAGACATATTCACTCAATTACAAACACACTTCCTTTACACGATTTTATGGATAAGACACTCTGTCCCTCAGAACACTTCTGTCGACTCCCCTAGCTCACTACCTTGGGTGAAGTCATACTCAATTTATACATTTTAAGGTTTCATTAGTATATTAGAATTAAAGTATTTTTCCCTAACTGACATGAAACTCTTACTGCACCATAGTTCTCATTTAATTCACTTTGAAAGCCCTATTCATAGAACAAAAAATATTCAAAACTATCTTTCACAATGTTCTTTTGTGAAGCTCACTACCTTCGCGAAGCACCCTGCCCTCAAAGAGCTCACCAAGTCAACGCGGAATAAAAAATAATCATTAAGAACCCATTAAAAAAAATCATTACAATCATTCAAGACGAAACTAGTATTTTAATTATTCTCAAGATCACATAGAAATCTATATTCATGGAGCTCCCCGAGCTTCATGAAATCAGAGAGATTTTGTATTTTCCTTGAATAATTTAATCTCAAATGTAGTGGGGGTTGCCTTATATTTATAGACTCACCCATTCGTGATCATCCACAACCAATAGTTCATTATATAGATCATTCAAAAATATCTTCATTGCACCCCTCCAATCACGAAGGTCCATTGATATTTGACGTTGTCGTGTAGATTTTTGTCAAACCATCACGCACTCACGATGATCCAATTCTCGTAATCGAGGAGAAAACTGTCCCCATTTGCGATGCTCCACATCTTCACGAACATCAAACCAATGTTTAAAAAACCCATGACATTATCATAATTATGAATAATTGATTCCAAAAAACAACCCTTCACAATGATAGTCCATCTTCTGAATTATGGCCACAAAAATTTGGCAAACATTGGAAAACAATGCCACCTTCAACACTGTTTTGAGCCTATACTGTAAGAGAAATTTTTGTGAAAACTCCTGGATCAAACATGTTAAAATTGAAAAGGCACAAAAACCATACTCCATTTCTAGTAAATAATAACCTTTTTCTAAAAACAAACTTAACCAATCTATATGTTAGTCTGGTTAACGAGTTATCCAATCAGGAAAAATTCTGAATAATTCTCTGATAGTATCCTTAAAAACCAATGTAACTATATACCTCAGTTATTTTTATTATTGTAGGACATTCATGGATTTCATTTTTCTTCATAGGATAATCTGAAATTCTATCCTTACAGATAGTATGGCCAAGAAAAGAATTTTTTTGAAGCCATAATTAGCACTTGCTAAATTCACCATATAACTATTTTCTTACAAGACTCTAAAGAATGATCATAATGTGATTCCCATGGTCATTATATATATTATAATTCACCAAGTCTTCATAAATAAATATCAATAAAAATCATCAAGATATTCCTTGAATACTCAGTTCATTAGATCAATAAAAACAGAGGGTGAATTAATGAGTCCAAATGGAATTACTGTAAACTCATAATGTCCATACCTCATTTGAAAAGATATATGTAGAATAAATTACATCGTTAATCATAATTTATGATACCAATAATATATTTCAATCTTTAAAAAATATTAAGATCTATGAAGTTGATCAAATAAATCATTTGTTAGGTCCAAATGGGGCCTATATCCCCTTTGGGGGGGGGGGGGTTAACCAGGGTATGGGTATTCTTTTCAAAATTATTAGTACCCCATTGGATCTTGAACTCTTTGTTATAAGGGTCACATTATTTTCAATTTTGTGTTTATGTTGATCCCTTATTTTCTTCTTTATTTGATAAAGACTCTATGAAAGTAATGCAGGAATGCAATCTCACAGACCTAGAGATTTTTACTTGATTCACCCTCACTGGGCTACGTTCAAGGAGCATACAACAATGATGTTCTGATTTACCATATCCACTAAATCTCACTACTAATTATAAGATTTGTGATAGATTACTTTTATTCCTAGTATCACTACATTACAAAGTTTAGGTTCATCTCACTACTTTCCCACGGGTTACTCCTTGTGTGTCTATCTCTAGCTCACTGTCAGTGAAGAGGATCACTGTCTCCATCTTCCTTTGATCACAGGTCTTATAAGTTATCCACTCAAAGTTTATGGACTTGTAGTTCATTTAATTATCACAATTGAATATCTTCCACTGTATGTATATCCTATATTGAAGTGAAACTCTCTTACACTAATGAATACCTCTTTAGCGTAGATGTTCTGGGAAACTTCTAAATTTCATGTAACCCTAGGGAGACTTATTCTCCACTATAACTAGTATAAAACCATTTACTTTATTGCGGTAGAACCAACTTGCATGCCACATAATACTTTCGTACCACTTCTTGCATGCCACTGCTTGTGCGCCACTTCTTGCATGCTACTACTTACACTCTACTACTTTCACTGCACTTCTTGCGCGCCAATTCTTGCATTCCACTTATTGAACACCATTACTTGTGCACCACTAATTGCACACCACTTACTACTTTCATGTAAGCCACTGTTTTCACACATCTCATAACTTGCGCACCACTCACAACTTGCACAACACTTCTACTTGCGTGATCAAAGCTCAAAATTTCTCTAAGTGTTGAGATTATACAAAATGAAGAGGGTAGTAATCTATTTACAGTAATTTTGGTGACCCTAATCATGAGGTGGTAATATAACCTTGAACACTACTTTGTGACTTGCATGCCGCTCCAGAATTAGCACGCCACTTCATGAATTGCGTACCACTTCATGACTTGCGTACCACTTCATGACTTGCACACCACTTAATGGCTTGTGTGTTACTATTTTCTTTTTCCATATTTTGATGTTCAGTTTTTTAAAAATTCAGGGAACACAACATTTCAATCCTCCTTAACACTGGAGCGCAACTCCATTCTCCAAAAAACTCTTGTGCACATTCTCCAATTTTTTGATCCAAATATTTGGAAAACACTAGAAAATAACACCACCTTATATATTTTTTTGTACCTCCTCTAGATCATCCATTCCTTTTTCATTGTTCTTTTTCAACATATGTTGTAGAAAATATATTTAGAACTCAACAACTCACGATGGAAACCCTATTTGTCAACCAAAAAATCAACTTTGCCAGTAAACACAATCAGCCCAAAAATGTTTCAATATTTCATTGAGGGATGTTTCCCAACAATATTCCCCTTTGGGTTTATTGAAAACAATTTCATAAACAAGATACCTCTTTATAGATTCATCTATCATCTACCACTATTTGATTCATTCAATTTAGATAGCGATCAAATACTTACTCAACACACAATCTAAGCCCACATGAGTAATGCTCGACATCAGAAAAAAGAGTATAATGAAAATTTCATCAATTAATCACTTCATTCCTAACACCAATTCTTGAAACCAAACAACTAATTTCATCACGAACCTTATATGTCATCATATATCTTATTTGATAAATCAATTATAGCATCATTAGATTTATAACTCATTCTTCATGAATTATTGGGTTCTTGTGTTGTCCAAGATAAGATATGGCTAATCACTTCAAACACTGAAGAATTCGAATAATGTTTCTTCCACTATTTTTCTGCTCCCTATCTCACTACTCTACCTATCAGCTTCTCCCCATGTCTCGACAAAGAAATCTTCTTCCTTCCTTTTCCACAATTTCTGCCCCATGAATAGTCTTGACAGAGACATTTTCTCCCTTATTTATCTAGAATTTCTCCCCTTGAATAGTCACACGTTCTCCCCCTTTATGAACAAACCCAAAGGTCACTCTTTTTTGGCTTGTAATAGTGTTAAGAACACATATAAGAACATTATGGAAAACACCCCATACCTCCGGGATATGGGATGTCCTTATCCACACTCTTTCAAGTGAGGAGAGTCGAATGGAATCCCAGAGCCATTAGATGGATCTCAAATGCTTCTTTGGGAAATGTATTTATCAGAATGTCTGTAACCTGTAGTTTTGTAGGCACATACTACAACTTCACAGGCCCTTGCTCTACCTTCTCCTTAATAAAATGATATTTTATTTCAATGTTCTTTGTCCTTGAGTGATTGAAGATATGTTTGATATGATTTATAACACATGAATTATTACAATTGATTCTAATCAGAGACTTAAATTTAACTCCCATGTCATCAAGTTGATGCTTCATCCAAAATCACTACATGAACACTTGCGTGACCACAATATATTCAGCTTCTGTAGTTCTCAATGACATGAAATATTGTTTCTTTCATAGAAAATAAGTACACAATCCTCCATGATAGAAAGCAAATCCTGACGTTGATTACCTGTAATCTACTGAACTGTCCTAATCTACATATGTATATCCCAATATCTCTGACTATTATTTTTCATTATACATCAATATAAAATCAATAGTACCCTTGATATATATAAGTTTTCTTTTCACTTCAAGCATGTGGCTTTCATTGGGATTACATTGATATCTTGCTACCTTGTATGCAACAAAAAAAATATCAGGTCTTGTTGCTGTCAAGTACAGTAACCTTCCAATGATTTAACTATATTGTACGATATTAGGTGCCTTTCCATCATCATCTTTTGATAATTTTATCTAGGTAGAAACCAAAGTTTTCATATCTTTGGAATTTTCATTAACAAATATTCTCAGAACATCTTTGGCATATTTGGATTGAGAAATGAATGTGCCATTCATTACTTGTGTCACCTATAAACTAAATAAAAATTCCATCTCAGCAATTATTGGAATTTAGAAGACACTTTTCATGAATTTGGAAAACTATATGATTTTTTCTTCATCTGATCCACCAAATATCATGTCATCGAGATAAATCAACATGATCATCCTTTGATTACAATGATTATTGAAATAGGTATTGTAATCAATTCCACCACGCTGAAAGCCATGATTCTTGAAATACTTATCAAGTATAGAGTACCATTCTCTTGGTGCTTGCTTCAATCCGTACAGTGACTTCTTCATCCAAAAAATGTTATTTTCATCTTCATGAATAATAAAACCATATGAATACTCAATATATACTTATTCTTCTAGAACCCCATTAAAAAATGTATATTTGACATCCATATGGAAAACTTTGAACTTCTATTGCACAACAATGACCAAGAAAAATATGATTGTCTATAGCCTTGCAGTGGGTGAAAATGCCTTATCAATCTAGATACTCTAAATCTGAGATTACCCTTGGAATATAAGTTGTTCTCTGTTTCATATCACTGTTCCATCTACATTCATCTTGTTTCAAAAAACCTATTTATTTCTAATTAAATTATTATCTATTTTCTTCGAAACAATCTCCCATATCTGTTTCTTCTTAATTTATTCAATCTATTCATTCATAAGCCAAACCCAATACTCATCTTTATCTACTTCACTAGAATATTTACACTCTACCTAGGATAAGTATGATTCTTACTGCTGAGTCTTCATCCTTGTTGTCAGGACTGAAACTATCTGATCACAAATTATGTTATTTCTATCAATTTTATATTTTCTCCTTGGTCTATGTGTAGACACTAACTTATTATCATTATTCTCATTTTCTGATTCTTCTTATGAATCATCATTTTCCACTTCAACTCCCTTGAGTTTCTTACCTGTTTTTCACTATCATCAGAAAATTTTTCACTTTGTTGTTGAAGATTCTGATCATTCTCTACTACAGTGACATCATTACTTTTGACTACTAGCTAAACCTCTTGATGAACCATTTCTAACATTCTCTCATAGCTTCTTAGTATCCTAAAAATAGTCAACTGATACCATATTCTTAGAGAAACTAGTTTTGGCTACCATCAATGAGATTTTCATTGGGTGAATTCACCACTTAGTAATGAACCATAAAATAAACATCTAAGCCTAATGAGTTGAAATTTGGTGTAGGAAATAATATAAAACATTAATCACACTATAATTATCCATTAAACTCAAATAATTCCTTTATTCTTCAACTATGGTAACTGATTTTAATCAGTTTAAATTTCCAGGAACTTTATGTCACCATATTGAATCTTCTAATGTGAATTCCCCTTATATTGTATCTACCAAAAAACCTTAAACCCTTGAACATCATTTAATAGAATTTAAACAAATATGGATAGGGGATCATTCATAATTATGAATAAGAGTATTATGGTCGATCATGATCTTTCAACCCAATGATACTTTCTTGAAAAGAATTATACTTTTCTTGTTCTTGTCTTAACTGCTTAGCCAACTTCAAATGCTCTGGCCATATGACTAGACGTTATGTACCCACATGATGTGTATTATTCTGATATCTAGATCAAACAAGATTCAAAATTTTCACAATTTTGGGAATAAACCCATTAGTAGTGTTTTCCTTATTATATTCTCAAACAATATTCCATTTTTTATGACTCTTAATCTTAGAAGGAATTTTTTCACTAGTCATCTTCTCTTGATTCTTCTTCCATTGGAGAGATCTTTCCCCTTCAATAACTTTTCTCCTTGTGAAATATGTGATATTTTCTAAAAATATTTATTCATTTTTCAATTATGAGTTATTTGAGTCCCCACACTATTTCTTGTTGGTGGTGGGTTCTTCACTAAACATACATTCTTCTTATTCACAGTTAGAGTAGACCCTCTATTGATCTTCCAGGTTCATTCACATTCGTTCCAAGAGAGTTGTTGTGAGTATAATAGTGGAGGTGACTGGTATGAATTTTTTTGATCTATAGGTGATTCTCCTAAGTTCATAATCTAGTTTTTCATATTACCATGTTGTCTTCTAGTATAAGATTTTTCGTCATACACTACCAATGTTTGGGATCTTTTTCTGGGTACATTTTCCTTACCTTCTTTCTTCTTGTTGCAATGTCTTGTCAAATGCCCATTATCAGAATGTATAAAATATATTCCATTAAAGGCACACCTCATTTAATTATTTATTAGCTGATATTTTTATATATATAGATTCCTTCTTCCGATGTTGAACCCTCAGGATTCTTGACACATACTCTTGGTGTGTCCCAATCTACCATAATAATATAATATTACAACTTCTTTCTTCTAGGAGACTTTTTATTTGGATTTTTCAAGAATATTCTTCTTATGCATAAATTTAGAAAGTTTTCTATCTTTACAACATGACATTTACTCTAGTGCCTTTGAAACAACCTTGATGTACACCAATGTGTTCTATAAAAATAGCACATGCTTTCATTACTACTTTTAAATTCTTTTTTAGATCTGTCTCTATTACCTATTATATTTTTCTTATCTTTGAGACATTTCACAGCTTTATTTCTATCATCCATGGGAGGGGGATCATCATATACAATATAATTTTTTTCTTAAGATGTATGGCCTCTTTTATGAGAAAATATGTTCTCATTTCACCTCAAAAATAGCATATTTTCATTTCATTTCATCTTCACTTTCCGAAGGATAATCAAATAGTAAGTATAGTGAATCCTTCAACTTTGGATTTCCTTTGGCACTAAATTTCTCAAAATTTTTCTTCATTGATTATAAATCTTCTACCAATTGTTGAATATTCATATCCCTTGATTAAATTTGAGCATTAAGTTCTTTCATGAGGCTCTTCTCTTTACTTATGTCATTTCCATTTTATGTGTGAGAAAATCCACCATGTAACTTTTCTCCTTTATTTTAATTTTTTTCTTGATAAATAAGATCAGAACATCATACATTCTCTTATGGTAGCATTTTGATCTTATAAACATGTTCAGAAAACATTGTAACAAGATCATCATTTCTGGATTTTAGATTCTGAATATCATCTAACTTTAAATTCTTTCCATTTTAATTAGATTTTGGGTTTTCTATCTTTGTAGACATATTTTACAGTTGTTCATCTTGGAAATAATTCTTCTCCCTTAGATCTGTAGCCACATCAATAATCCATTTATTTTAGACTCTTAGATTATTTATATCATTTTACAGTGCTTGGATCAAGATATCATTATATTTAGTTTCTTCATCCACTTTTTGATGCAATTATTTTGTTTCATGGAAAACTTCCACTTTTGGCCTTCCTAGATTTTCTTCATCATCAGTATTTTAAACATCACATGGAATGTCATGATGTTCACTAATTCCTACATCATTATCGAGTGAGTCTATCTTTTCCCTATCTGATTCATCCAAACAATTATTCATTAAACCATTGGATTCCTTATATTGAATGACACTTTTTCCCTCGACACTTCCACACTGTGGAAAATCACTTGAATTCTGCTTCTTAATTGAAGTTATTCCTTTTCCCATGGCACACCAATCTTAGAGAAGACGAAATATTTAACTTCAAAAATAAACTGATCCATGTTAGAGAAAAAAAATATGATAAAATAAACATTTTCTTAGATACCAATTATTAGGTCCAAAAGGTCCCTCAATAACCTGAGGGGGGGGGGTGGGGTAAATCAAAATATCAATATTCTTTTCATGATTATTCTTACCCTATTGGATCTTGACCTGTTTTTATAAGGGTCAATTTATTTGTACTTATCTATTTATGATGATCTCATATTTTCTTCTTCATCTCATAATGATGATGTGAATGTAATGCAGGGATGCAAGCATAAAGACACATAGATTTTTACTTGGTTCACCCATAGTAGGCTATGTCCAAGGAGAATAAAATGATGATTTTATGATGTACCAAATCCACTAATGTTCACTTCCAATTAAAAGATTTGACCTAGATCACTTCAACACCTAGGATCACTGCTTTTACAATGTTTAGGGTCAGCTCATTACTTTCCCAAGGGTCACTCCCTATGTCTCTCTCTGGATCTCTATCAGTTTATAGGATCACCATCTTCCTCTTAATTTACTCACTTTTATTAGAAGGGATCCATTCTCAATTTATGGACATGAAGGTCCTTTTATTATCAAAAATGAATGCATCATCCACTGTATGTAGATTCTATATTAAAGTGAAACTTTCATTCACTGATGAATACCACTTTACCGTAGATTTACTGGGAAACTTATAACTTTCACGCAAACCTATGGTAACTTTCTCTCCACTTTAACTAGTGAGAATCCACTACCTTTGTTATGGAAGAAACAGCTTATGCACCACATTATACTTGGGCGCCATTGTTTGCACGCCACTGCTTGCACACCACTGCTTGCATGCAACTACTTGCGTTCCACTCCTTGCACACCACTGCTTGTGAACCAATTCTTATGAACAACTTACTAGTTTTTCACAACTCACAGCTTTCATGCAACTCGGTACTTGTGAACAACTCACAACTTGTGCACCATATCCACTTGCATGGTCAGAGATCAGATTTTCTCTATGTGTTGAGCTACTACGAAATGAGGTGGGTATCCATATATTTATTGGAATTTTGGAGACCCTGCACATGAGGTTCACAACTCACCTTGTGCGCTACTTTGTGACACACATGCCGATCCATAACATGCATGCCACTTCATGGCTTACACTCCACTTCATTACTTTCCTGCCAGTTCATGACTTGCGCAACACATCATGACTTGCGCACCACTTCATGACTTGCACGACACTTAATGACTTGAATAACACTCTTTCCTTTTCCATATATTGATGTTTTTATTTGAAAAAATTCATGGAATTCAACATTCCAATCCTCCTTAACATTGGAGCGCAAATCCCTTTACCAAAAACACTTGTATTCATTCTCCAATTTTTAGACCCAAATATTTGGAAAACACTAGAAAATAGCGCCACCTAATATATATTGTTTATTTACCACCTGCAGATCATCCATTCATTTTTCATGGTTCTTTATAAACATAGGTTGTCAAAAATATCTCTGGAACTCGACAAATCAACATTGAAACCATCTTTTTTAACAAACAACCCACTTTTTCAACAAAAAAAATCAACCAAAAAAATGCTTCAATGGTTCCTTGAGGTATTGTTTTCCAACATTATCAATTCAAGGAAGAGGACAGTTGTACTTTATCATAATAGCATTTATTTCTCTGTAATGAATTAAAAACCTCATGGATCCACCTCTATTCGTAATATAGTGATGATGGTCTCCCCATGGGAAAAAACTATGGTGAATAAACCCCTTATTACTCAACTCCTCTAGTTGTTTTTCAATTCAACTAATTCTATAGTGGTCATTCTGTAGGTTTTTTTTGATATTGGCCTTGCATAAGGAATTAAATCAATAGAAACCCATCTTCATGCTTTGGGTGGTGTCCATGTAATTCCTCAAGCAACACATCGATTTATTTATATTCAAAAGGTAAATCATCAATTTTAAGATTCCCTTCTTCATCTCAAGATGTTTCTTTCTCTTCCTCTATAATAATCTCATTCATTAGAGCTACAAGGGTGGATCTAGATAAGAGACATCTGATGAAGTTTCTTCTTTAGAGATAAGGTATTCTATATCCTCCTCACAATTCATAATTTATTTCTTCTTGAAATAATGTTTTGCATCCTATTTTGAAAGCCAATATATACCAATGATTATATCAAATTAAACCATATGTATTAATATAAGGTCAAAAATTAAATCACATTTATGTGTTATAATGGGGGTATCCTGACACATCATTATTACAATGATACTTCCCTTAAAAGTTTTGACTAAAAACTCACTTGTTAAATCAAAAGGAAAATATATAATTATCATGGAAAACATGGGTAGATATAAAAGAGTGTGATGATCTAGAATCAAATAAATCATTGGATAAATTTAAATATAGGATTAATATACCTTCCACCACGTCATTGGGTACCTCTACATCATCTGTAGTGATTTCCTAATCTATTCCATCTCACCTTGGACTTTCATATGTAAGATTACAATAATTCTTGGGACATTGACTTAAATAATGACCCATTTATGTTCAGTTGAAGCATTAAATATAATTGGTTAGTTTCTTCACCTTTCATTCATGATAAAAATAATCCTTTTCTCTGCAAATTTAACACACTCCTATTCCCTTTAAAAACATCCCTCTATGTTTATTCCTAAATTTTTACAAGTTAAGAATTTATTTATCCTCTTATTCTTCTTTGGTGATTTTCCTTTCTCATGGTTCTCATCTAACCTCTTCTTATCTGGATTTCCCTTTAAGGTGTAGGATCTAACGAATTACTTCCCCATTGTTATGGCATGTAACACTATTTAATCATATGATGAAAATGTTTGAGAAGCCAATTCCCTTCTATGACTTGGATTAAGACCTTAAATGACATAATCAATCTTACACTCTCGATTACATATATAATCTGTAGCATACCTAAGTAGTATTTTATGTCACGACCCATCCTCGGGGCCCGTGTCGTGACTACCCCAAGCCCGCCTTCCATAGGCCAGGGGCTGGCGACTAGCACAAAAGGCATAAATGCCGATAACTGGGAAGGCATTGCCTTTATAAACAAACACATCCAACTAGAGTACAAGAGGAAGCAAACACTAAGTAAAACTGAATACAAAAGTAGTGCTGAAGTTAAAGGGGGCCGGAAATACAAGACCAACTGTAAAGTACAAGGAAAAATAAAAAACAGTTGGAAGGTGATAAGAAACTCCTAGATCATCCACCATGGATCCTATATGAAGGGTAGGTACAGATAGCCTCCTCAGTGCCCTCGTCCGTCAACCTCCTCTAGGTACCGACTCGTCGTGAGGTCCATCTCCGGGTACCAACTCATCGTGAGGTCCACCTCTGGGTACCGACTCATCGTGAGGTCTACATCCGAGTGCCGTACAGTCCTCGTACACTCGGCCTCCGTTAGTTCTATTCGTATTCTGAATCCAACGCAACGAGGTGAGGGTATATACCGTGTAGGGGTGAGTATAATGATACTCAGTAGGGACCCCGAGACCCCTAAGGTCTCACTAAATCCAAAAAGGATAACCACAAACAAGGATCTCAACAGATATCCCTTATTTAGGTATATGCCCATACATATACCTTTGTTTTCAAGTAACCCATCTCAATAATGAGGAAAACACAAAGGTATGAAATCAACGGATAACCACTACTTAGGTATATTCCCATACATATACCAAAGTTATCAAGTAACCCATCTCAATCATGAGGCAAACACAAAGGTCATTGACTCAGCTCAAACAAGGATTTTATTCACGATGATGAAACCACTACTACTGGAGAACCCCTCCTCTATCGAGTACTGTAGTCCTGTTGCGACTCTGAGGTGCTGGTAACTAACCTTAGACTACTGAGGTAATCCTCCTATCGAGTACCGCGGGTCTGCCTCCCCAACACAGTAGCGCACCCCTCCATGGGTCTGCCGCCCCAACACAATAGCACTCCCCATAATAGCCTACGGAGCAACTCCTCCTATCGAGTACCACAGGCCTGCCACCAAAACACAGTAGCCATCCTCCGTCATGGTTCTGCACCCCATACAGTAGTGCTCCCCACTGGGCTAGTCAAGTCACTCTGAAATGAATCGGACAAGCAGTCATCATGTTTCAGTCAGCTACTAGGTCTCCGTACTTCGTATGCTCGTCTCTAGGGGGATCCACTCCACAAGCTGCTGTTTGATACTACATGTATCACAAATTCCAACGAATAAGTATCTCAGAGGTCTGCCATGTCATAGGGGTATCAACACAATAGACGGCGTGTCAATCGAACACCCGGCCTGTGAGTTATTAGCCTTTTCATCCCGGGGGTCTGGTTGGTTTCGTGTACGATCCAACCTGACCGTATCTCAACTATACCTCGAAATCCCATGGGGAATACTCAAAGGGACCATTTCTCAATGATGTTACCAATTCCACTGACGGTTTTTCAAACAGACGTCCGGTCTGAGAGTTATTGGCATTTCCGTTTCAGGGGCCCGATTGGTTTTTAAGATAAAACCAACACGATAATACTCCAACTAGGTCCAAACCTCGATAGGAGTATTCCAAAAGAACCGTATCATCAAAAGTAATCCAATGCAATTGACGGAATGTCAATTAGACGTCCAGTCCATAAGTTATAAGCATTTTCGCTCTGAGGGCCTGGTTGATTTCGGGTTCGAACCAACCCGGCCATACCCAAACATAACATAAACCTTGAGATTAATATATCTAAACAACCGTCTCGATCCATGAATTCCTACGCAACTGACGGTGCGTCGAATGGAGGTCCGTAGCTCATGTTATGGGCGTTTAAATGAATCTGATCCGAAAATAGGGGGTCTGGGCCCGGTCCGACCCGACCCCACACCCCCTGGGTCGTCCCAAACCGGGTCGACCTGACCCGGGTCCGGGTCCGGCCCTGTTGGGCATGGCCCAACCCGACTGGGCGCGGCCCAACCCACATGGCCCGCCACGCCCTGGCCTAGGGCAAGGCTCGCTCGGCCAGCTGGCCGAGCGGAGGGCGCAGCCTCCCCAGCTGGCGCGACATAATGCCACACCTCCCCATTATCCAGAACGGCAAAGCCGTTCAGGTTCATTCCACTGCCACGGCTCAGTCGTGGCGGTCTGATCCAGCGGTGCACCACCGCCACCTTCCGCGGACCACCGAACGCGCTCCGGTGGTCCGATTCGCCCACCATCTGCACCTGCGGCTCTCCAGGGACCTGCTCTTCACTGTGACGACTTCAAATCACCGTTGTGGTCCCGTTTCGTCATCTCCTGTCAACCCGTGCACAAATGAACAACTAGTGGAAGGTTTTTGGGCCATTTTTGTTCGGCCCACGCCCTCCGCGTTTGTCGTTATCAATTGGTTAAGATAAACTTGGTTTCACGTAGAATGAATAACAATTTTATTCAAATAAAATTGAAACAATCCATCCATCAATTCCCCCACAAATTACTATTCCCAACCCGCAAAAGAAAACATCCATGTATCAACTTGATAATGAGATGATCATCGTTATTTGTTTTAGAAGGGAAGAAAATGAGGATATAAACATACTAAAATTAAACCCCTACCTCGAAAAAGGATTGTTCATCAAAGACGTGGAAAGCGATGTTGCTCCATCAACGCTGGGGAAGAACCGTCGTCATTAGCGAGTTCCCCACAGTTGAATTTCTTCCCTTGATGCGGAGGAAGTAGAAGATTGGAGAAACGTGGAGCGTTCTTCGTTGAGTCATTCTTTGTTGAAGGTGGGTGTTCTATGTCGGAGAAGGAAACAATTCTTCATTGAGGAGAAGAACACTTCTCTCTCTTTTCTCAAGAGCTCTCTCTCCCAACGTTTTTCCAACACAACAAATCTCCTTCCAAAATAAAATATTAGGCTTGGCTAATATTTTTTTTAAAACATCCCATTCAAAATTTCAAAACACTAAATTAATTAAATGAAGAGGTTCATTTCATTAATTAAGTTATATTGGCAAAAATAATGAGGGAGAGAAAGGGAGAGGAAGAGTCTCATTAAATAAGGGGGGGGGGGGTTGTCACATTAAACAAGGGAGTTTAAATGGGGTTTAAGGGAGGTTATGGGGAGGTGAAGGGTTGGTGCTCATGTGGGCCCCTCCTCTAAAATATCCACACATGGGAAGTTGGGTGGTTTTGGGCCCCACCAATAACTTCCCATGGGAGGGATTAACTTCCATTGGACTAAAATTGTTCCAACAATTTTATTAAACTTTTTAACTAAACCCCAATTATTAATTTATAACCTACATAAAACGCAACTGCGGTAAATGTCCCCTTAAGCAATTACCGGTGCTCTAAGTTCATCGGTACCCTCAGATTTCAATTCCGAGCACCGGTTAAAAAGATATAAAAACCCACTCGTTCGTTCACTGAACATACGCGAGATAATACTTAGGAAATTGATTCCGGGCACACAGGGCCTCAGAATCAAGTGTTGTCATAAGCCATAGACTCGTAAAATTGCAAAGAAATTAAGAAAAAAATTTCCTTGAAATTTCCGAGTCGTTAAATTTCTCCCACCTCAGGGTTTACGTCCCAGTAAAGTTACAACACAGACTAGGGAAACAAAAGAAGGTACTGAGCATGCATCAAATCCTTTCGCTCCCATGTTCTCTACTGGAGGTTCTCGTGCTGCCAGCGAATGCACACAAGAGGAATCGACCACCCATGTAGGACATGCTCATGTCGATCCTCAATA
Organism: Viscum album; assembly: GCA_963277665.1. Lineage (NCBI taxonomy): Eukaryota > Viridiplantae > Streptophyta > Magnoliopsida > Santalales > Viscaceae > Viscum > Viscum album. The sequence goes on along the minus strand of OY728156.1, from coordinate 141,487,932 downwards.
TTTACTAGAACCTCCATGAATGTCACCCCATCATCGATGTCCATCTTCCCATGATCGATGATGTGGGACAGGTCGTGCATGTATCTCCTCAGCTGAGATACGTGAAAGTTGTTGTGATTTCGGTGCAACTGAGGTGGAAAGGCCAGGTGGTAAGCCACCTTACCTACCCTACGGAGGACCTGAAGAGTTCCGAAGAAGCAAAAATATAACTTTATGCCCCATCCAAATCTCCGTAGACCTCATCGTGGTGAGACCCGTAAGAAAAACATGGTCTCCATCCTCAAACTCCAGTTGTCTCCATCTCCTATCAACATAGGTCTTCTGTCTTCTCTATGCAGTTTTCATCCACTCCTGGATGATCTGCACCTTCTCCATCATAGCCATAACCATTTCTGGTCCTACAAGAGGTGCTAAGATTTCTCTTTTTCTGATAAGAGAAATCTGGTCTCATCCCCTAGATGAACCACGTTCTTTGCCTAATAAAGTCAATCCTGACATGAATGATACAAATTCATGCCATGGACGATGTCATAAGGACTCGATGCTACTACCAAGAGATCCAACCGTTACTCTCACCTCCATGGGTTGAGCCACACTATCGGCATCAACATGTGTTTTCTGGGTCTCCTCTAGTAGAAATCTCGAATGTGAGGGTCATGTCAACAGTTAAACCGGAACCTGTCAGTACAGAAAAATCAAGGAGAGAAAATGTCACAAGGACAAGTGTCTTTTATTACTGCAAATCAAATTTCAAAGACACATAACAACCAAAAACAACAACAACATGGGAACTAGAAACACCACAAACAAAGGTCTCCATGCCTGGAACTAGTCCCGCTCCTGTCCACCTGATTTTGGATCTCCATAGTCGTATGGGTCAGCTGCCTGAAGCTATGATATCCCATATCCACCCATTCCATGCGGTCGGGGTGGACCTCATGGTTGTGGTGGTGGCAACACCTCGATGCATCATACACCACGGGCTGTACGGACAACTCCTCTACCTTAGCCTGGTAGGTTCCTCTACTTCTTGCTGCTCATCTGCTGGACAGGTCGGGCAGTTTCGAGCCAAGTGACCCTGCACGCCGCATGCATAGCACTTCCTACTCCTCATATGGCTGGCTCTGCTTCGTGTGACTCGCATAACCGAATCTGTATCACGAGGTCGCCCACCTATTGGCCTAGTCTACTTGGACTTCTGTGTCATCTGTCTACTACCGGCTGCAGAAGACTCTACTATAGTCGAAAAGCCTTGCGGAAAGGGCAGTAGCTCCGGAGCCCGCACAGAGCATAGAGTTGCTGGTACTAACTCTACCCTAAAAATTCCCTCGAGTTCTCCCCAGGTGAAGGTCATCTCATCACAAATCTGGAGCATCTATCTCCACCACCTCTCAGCTGCTCCCTGAAAGAGACTAACAGATAGGTACACCATCAAGTCAGCGGGTGTCCCAGCTGTGTGGAAAGCTCTTGCTACAAACTATAGCAAGTACCCAGCCGTCTGAAAATCTGACTTGCCTCGAAACCTCGGAGGCCTCTGTTGCTGGAACACATGCAATGAGATCAAGCGGTGTACACTATCTGCTGGTGTCTTAACTGGAAGAGGGCCCTGTACCGAGGCCTCGCTACTCGGTGGGATATCATCACGCTCTCCACTCGCTACCACGCTGACTGATTAGGTGAAGACATCATGAAATAAACAGATGTGACACGATCAAAAGACTATACATAGTGAGCTGACCTGGTTTGAGCTGATTTTAACTATACTTTTGAAAACACACACACAATCACTGTTTTCATGCACTGAGTCAAAAATCAGTAGTCAGGGTCCTGGTGTATGGATACGTCGGCCGCCAGCACCAACACTAGACTCCCTGAACTGAAAACCACACATAGTACCATTAACACTATTGCTTCATAGAATGAAAATATCAGAGTCCAAAGTTTTGCGGTAGAACCGACGTCCTCTAATACCAATTTGTCACGACCCGTCCTCGGGGCCCGTTCCATGACTACGCCATGCCCGCCTTACATAGTCCAGGAGCTGACGACTAGCACCAAATGCGTAAATCCTGATAACTGGGAAGGAATTTCCTTTATAAAACAAAAACACATCCAACCAAAGTACAAGAAGAAGAAAGCACTAAGTAAAACTGGATACAAAAGTAGTGATGAAAGTAAAGGGGGTTGGAAATACAAGCCCAACTATATTGTACAAGAAAAAAGAAAAAATAACTGGAAGGTGACAAGATGCTCCTGGATCTTCCACCATGGATCCTACCAGAAGGGTAGGTACAGATAGCCTCTTTAGTGACCTTTTTCGTCAACCTCCTCCGAGTACCGACTCGTCAAGAGGTCCACCTCTGGGTACTGACTCGCCATGTGGTCCACCTCCGAGTGACATCCAGTCCTCATACACTCGGCCTCCATCAGTGTTGTCTGTCGTCTGCATCCAACACAACTAGTTGCAGGCAAATCCCGTGTAGGGGTGAGTATAACGATACTCAGTAGGGACCCTGAGACCCTCAAGGCCTCACTAAATCCAACAAGGATAACCACAAAGAAGGATCTCAACAGATAACCCTTACTTACATATATGCCCATACATATTCCTATGTTTTCAAGTAACCCTTCTCAATCTGGATGAAAACACAATGGTATAAAATCAACGGATTACCACTACTTAGTTATATGCCCATAAATATACCCGAGTTATCAAGTAACCCATCTCAATCATGAGGAAAACACAAAGGTCATTGACTCAGCTCAAACATGGATTTTATTCATGATGCCGAAACCACGACTACTGGATAACCACTCCTCCGTCGAGTACAGTATTCCTGTCGTGACTCCGAGGTGCTGCTCACTAACCTTAGACTACTGAGGTACTCCTCCTGTCGAGTACCGCGGGTCTACCGCCCCAACACAAAAGTGCACCCCACCATGGGTCTGACGCCCCAACACAGTAGAGCTCCCCCTAATAGCCTACAGAGGTACTCCTACTATCGAGTACCATGGGTCTACCACCCAAACATAGTAGCACTCCTCCACCATGGGTCTGCACCCCCATATAGTAGTGCTCCCCATTAGGCTAATCAAGTCACTCCAAAATGAATCAGACATACAGTCATCGGGTTTCGGTCAGCTACTAGGTCTTCGTACTCCGTATGCTCGTCTCCGGGAGGATCCGATCAATGAGATACTGGTCTGTAATCCAAGTATCACAAAGTCCCATGAATAAGTATCTCAAAGGTCTTCCATGTCATAGGGGTCTCAACACAATAGACGGCGGGTCAATCGAACGCCCGGTCTGTGAGTTATTAGCCTTTTTGTCCCGGGGGTCTGGTTGGTTTCATGTACGAACCAACCCAACCATATCTCAAATGTACCCCGAAATACCATGGGGTATACTCAAAGGGACCATTTCTCAATGATGTTACCAATGCCACTGACGGTTCGTCAAACGGATGTCTGCTCTGAGAGTTATTTTCTATTCCGTTCCCGGGGCCCGGTTGGTTTTTAAGCTAAAACCAACCCGACCATACCCCAAATATGTCTGAACCTAGAGAGGGTTATTCCAAAAGAACCTTATCATCAAAATAAATCCAACTCAATTGACGTCACTTCAATCGGACGTCTGGTCCTTAAGTTATAAGCGTTTCCGCTCGGAGGGCCCGGTTGGTTTCAGGTTCGAACCAACCCAGGCATACGAAAACTTTGCCGAAACCATGAGTGTAATATACAAAAACGACCATCTCAATCCAAGGATTCCTACGCAACTGACGGTACGTCGATCGGAGGTCTGTAGCTCATGTTATGGGAATTTAAATGAATCTGATCCGAAAATAGGGGGTCTGGGCCCGGTCCGACCCGGCCCAAAACCCCCTGGGTCGCCCCTAACCGGGTCGACCTGACCCGGGTCCGTCCTGGTTGGGCATGATGCGGCCCAGATGGGTGCGGCCAGGACTGGCTGGCACGGCCCAACCTACTTCTGGGAGCGGCCCGGCCCGCGTTGCCCGCCCCGACCCGGCCGGGGGAAAGGCCGGCTCGACCAGCTGGCCAAGCAGAGGGTGCAACTTCCCTAGCTGATGCGGTATAATGCCGTGCCTACCCATTATCTAGAATAGGAATGTCGTTTCGGTTCATTCTTCCGCCGCAGCCGAGCCGCGGCGGTCTGCTCCGACGACGCGCCACCCCGCCAACGCGGCGCACCGGCGCCACCTTCCGTGGACCCCCAGACTCGCTTTGGTGGTCCGATTCACCCACCGTCTGCACCTGGGGCTCTCTTGGGACCTTCTCTTCACTGTGAAGGCTTCAAATCTTTGTTTTTGTCTCGTTTCGTCATCTCCCATCAACCCGCGCACAAAAGAACAACCGGCAGAGGGTTTTCGGGCCATGTTTGTTCGGCCCGCGCCCTCCACGTTAGGCGTTATCAATTGGTCTAGATAAACATGGTTTCACGTAGAATAAATAACAATTTTATTTAAATAAAATTGAAACAATCCGTCCCACAATTCCCCTAAAAATAACTATTCCCAACCTGCAAAAGAAAACGTCCGCAGATCAATTTGATAATGAGTTGATCCGCGTTCTTAGTTTTAGAAGGGAAGAACATGAGAATATAAACATACTAAAATTAAACCCCTACCTCTAAAAAGGTTCATTCATCGAAGATGCGGAAAGCGATTTCACTCCGTCAATGCTAGGGAAGAACCATTGTCGTTGGCAAGTTCCCCGTGGTTGAATTTCCACCCTTGATGCGGAGGAAGTAGAAGATTAGAGAAACGTGGAGCGTTCTTCGCCGAGTCATTCTTCGTTGAAGGTAGGTGTTCTTCGTCGGAGAAGGAAACCTTTCTTCGTTGAGGAGAAGAACACTTCTCTCTCTTTTCTCAAGAGTTCTCTCTCCCAAAGTTTTTCCAACACAACAATGCTCCTTCCAAAATAAAATATTTGGCTTTGATAATATTTTATTAACACATCCAATTAAAAATTTCAAAACACTAAATTAATTAAATGAAGTGGTTCATTTCATTAATTAAGGTATGTTGGAAAAAATAATGTGGGAGAGAGAGGGAGAGGAAGAGTGTTATTAAATAAGGGGGGTTGTCACATTAAATAAGGGAGTATAAATGGGGTTTATGGAAGGTTATCGGGAGATGAAGGGTTGGGGCTCGTGTGGGCCCCACCTCTCAAATATACACACATGGGAAGTTGGGTGGTTGTGGGCCCCAACAATAACTTCCCATGGAAGGGATTAACTTCCATAGACATATAATTGTTCCAAAATTTTTATTTAACTTTTTAACTAAACCCCAATTTTTAATTTACAACCCGCATAAAATACAACTGCGCTAAAGATCCCATTAAGCAAGTATCGGCGCTGCGAGTTCATCGGTTCCCTGAAATTTCAATTCCGAGCATCGGTTAAAAAGATATAAAAACTCACTCGTTCCTTCACTGAATGTACCCGAGCTAAATTTCAGAAATTCATTCTGGGCACACTGGGCCTCGGAATCAAGTGCCGTCAGAAGCCAGAGACTCTTAAAATTCCAAAGAAATTAAGAAAAAAATTTCCTTGAAATTTTCAGTTCATTACATTATAAATGTTCCCTCAATTTTTGCAACACTTTCTTCCATATTTTTTTAAGATAAGGAATTTTTTCACCATCTCAATTCGTTGTTTATGAGGGAAGTATATTTCGAAGAATTATTCTTTAAATTCTCTCTATTACATACATTATATTTTTACTCAATCATTAATATCTTGTATCAATGACAACTGTTTATCAGCATCTCCCTAGACACAATATACTGATAAGGCTACCTTTTTATTTTTATCGCATCCCAATTCTATAAATATATTTTCATGGGACATTATCCATTACTCAACTACCACTGAGTTAGTAGTCCCACTATGTTTCGAAGTCCTATTTCATATGAAATGATCCAACATAGGGGTAACATCGTTATTTTTATAGAATGAGTAAGATTTCCTAATATGGCCCAATTTTCTTTATTCCAATACCAACAGTGTTGGCTTTCTCAGTTTAGAAATCCCTATATTGTCTAGGGGTATTGATTCCCTTCATTCAATTATGTTCCATCACTAAATAATGGTACACAATGAGTTATCCAATATTCTTCATGATTACTTTTCCACAAAATAAAAATTCTTCTAATGGTAAAAGGTTTTAGAAAATACTATATGGAATTATCATAGCTCTCATGTTTTTTATGTTTGTTTTAAAATTGAGTTCCTAAGGTTTCTACTAAACTTTCTATGATACCAACTATAACGACCAAGACTCTAGTATCCCAGATCCAACGACTTTATTTATTATATTGGATATATACAAGATTATAATCTCAAAGAGGAAAAATATTTGTTAGTATTAAAGAACAATATATATATTTATACATGGTACCCTTATTAAATCATTAATTTAAAACAAAATAAAACTAAGGAAAGTAATTTTCATCCTTTAACTCCTTCAAACATTTCATCTTAATCACCTAGGGAAAAGAGAATAAATAAAATAGTGAGATCATATGCCCAATAATAGTTACATAGAGTGGAATCTATGTTGAATTATATATAATTATTAATATGGAAAGGTAGATAACTGAACACATATTCAATTTAATCAATAAACTGAGAATGAAATGAATCAATAATTTTTTTCATAGTGAAAATACAATAGATAATAATAACTGAATTCATACTGAAATGATTAATTATTAGATGTCATGTATCTTCCACATTAAACACTACCATCATGAACTTTTATAAGAAACTTCAATACTTATAAGTAAAAACCCATTTAATTTGGCCACAATATTCATCTCATGAGACTATCGATGCAGCAAGGGTCTTTTCTATACACTGTACCCACTCATTATTCCATATAAAAATAATTCATAATATATAAAAATGATCAATTTAACTCATTAATCAATAATCCTTATAAAAAAGTATCCATATTTTGTAAATGATACAGATTTAACATTATTTCCCCTATAATTCAAACAACTTTCAATGTAGACACCGTATGTAAAAATGGTACTTGATTTAAGAAATAATAAAATGAATCAATTATGTTAATTAATTATAAATCAATATAAAAAAGGGTAAGTAAAACATGAGACTACAAAAAGTCATTTCACCCATAATATAACCATGTCATAATCAATGAAGTATAAGATTAACCCATTGAATGAATATTGAGTTAAGAAATCCCTTACCACTTTGTAATCAGTCAAATCGTATACCATATAAGAGAATAAAATTTATAAAATATATAAATATAATTAGAATAAATAAATTCATGATATAAAACTTCAAAATAAAATATATGCACCACACATATGTGGTGAATAAAGAATATGTCCCACACAAATAAAAGTGAGACGAGAAGAAAACCCTTACTTTTCACTTTCCTTTTGTTTAACATGACTTGAATTCATATATAATGATTTAAATCATTTTATTTACTTATAAAATAATAATTTTAATATTTATTATATATTATATGATCCTCTTATATCATTTTATAACCCTCCTGTTAATAATATTTAACTATTACCTATATTTCAATTGTTTACTACTTCATTTTCATATGTATGTTTTGTTATGTATGTCATGGTTATTATTAATAAAATATAGTTCCATTTTATATAGAATGATATTATGGTCATATGTATATTATTTCCTCATTATATAAATTTTTATAATGAGTATTGAATGGTTAACATGGAAAATGAATCGCTTCGTGTCATGCAGATGATAGGCCATAAGTACATAGGAGCAACGATATCATTCACTTAAAAATGAAAGGATAAAGAAGTTCATGGTATATTAATTTCTCCAGAAGAAATATATTATCCTAATTATTATATATATCCATTATTTTCATAATTATACCTATTCAAGTAAAGTAGTGATGAAAAAAAGATTATACCATGGCGTAGAGACGGTAAGCCGTACGTACGCACAGACATGATGTTTTCATTTTTCATAGGATTGATAAATGGTGGAATATGATTTTTCCATAATCATAATGACATATAATAATATATATTATACTATAGTTATTAATTTATCAGGTAAACAAAACATGAAAAGGATGAATAAGAATAAATGAACTTGGATGATTTTGTAAAAATGATTTCCTCTTCTTCGACAGAATTCCATTAGATCTATTCTTAAGGGATCTAGGGTTGATATTTTTGGAAGAACAAGACCTATAGAACACGGATAAGGATTTTTTTTATTATAAATTGTCTTGGGTTTGTCTATATATAAGATGGAAGGGGTTGTGAATACGTGAGGGAGGAGGTTCTCTTCTATAATTGAGGTGAGGGGCACTTTTGAAAAGTCTCAAAATATTAAACAAATATATATTAATTTGAATTAAAAGAATGGGAAAAAAGTGTTTTATTAAGAAGATAAGATGATTATGTATCTAAATACTCTAATAAAATAATTATTGTACAAGTATAGGTCACATTATTCCCCTTATATTTTGGTTTTAACCCTTATTTAAACCCATTAACTCTTACCATGACAACATGTGTTTTTACTATTTGACGGTTAATATAGTTACTGTAAAATGCCAAAGGAACAATAAATGAGTGATAGATGAAATTTTCAGCCTCATCCCAATAATTTGGAATAATATTAGAGTTTTATGAATTTTATATGATTTAATAAAATATTATATATTTTAAAATATCATTAATGTCAATTTTGAAACTATTCATTACTAGACTTTTTTAAAAACACAAATATACAAGATAAATTCAAAAAAAAAACCCATTAATACATCACTAATATGCCTAGGTAATCTATAAAATTAGTTTAATACATTAATTTCCTAAAATTATATTTATTTTAATATTCTTATAATCAATTATATGATATTTCCATTAATTAAATAATCACTGCATCATCATTGTGTAAGCCTTTAAGGAAAATATTTATTTCATAAAATTTAAAAATATATTACAAAGATAAATATAAAGGTTTTATATTTCAAATTACTTTTTATAGTAGAATATATCTTCTGAATAACCACATATAAAAATTTAATACTTATTAAAAACATGAGTATGACATATTTGACTTTCTTTAGAATAAAATACTATAAGAGGTTTAAAGTCATCCAAATGGCTGAAAGGGGCCATAAAATTGGCGTAAGGATGATTTTGGAAGAAAATAAATTATCCAATAAAATAATTAAATGGTTTAGGTTACTTTTATAATATTTATAATATTAATTTTACCCTTAATTATATGATTTACCTTTTACAATGGTAATAAAAAAATACTAAAGTTACTATTCATATTGTCCACAAATGAAATTTTTTTTTAATAAATTTGGAACTTAAGATTAAAAATAGTAAATTCATTTTTCAAAATTCTAAACATTGAATTGGCTAAAATAAATTTAAAATGAATCCCATTCTTAGGGTGACAAAACATGTTATTAAAGTGAAAACATTCAAAATATTATAATGTTTTGATATCCATATTTAATGTGAAACTGATTAAAATGGGATAAATTTTATTAAATGATATAAAATTGATATAATAATATTTTAAAAACAATCTAAAACATAATTTAACACTAGAAATTTTTATAAGAAAATACTATTTCAAATAAAATCTAGTGTTTTTCACTATTCATCAAGATAAGAAAATTATCAAAAAAATACCAAAAAAGCAAACCAAAGTAAATTTTAAATTTTTTTACAAATAAGAGGTTTATTTTGTAAAATATAATTATTAAAAATTTACAAAATAAGATTTAAAACAACCACTCTATCAAAAGGTAGAAAAAATGCCTTTAGAAAAATATAGCTTTTATATGTAACATTTTATTTATTATTATCTTATTCCTATAGAATGTATTTCATGAATTTAAAAGCATTTGAATATATATAAATTTAATAATATGGTTAATACTATTCATTTATACCAATTTAACAAATATGTTATAGTAATATTTTATTTTGTGGTAAAGATGGGTCTTGCGTGCAATGTAATCTATCAATAAAACTGAATTTATTTAATGAAATTCATACCATAAAATATTGGAGTTTTTTAAAAAAATATCACCATTTATGCACCCCTTAGTGGATATTACGATCCTAATGAAAATTAATTAGTATCATAGCCAAGGTTCCCCTATTTGATTCTTATGATATAAGATCTCAATTCAATCAACTACATATGTATTAAAACTTTAATGGAAATAATTATCATGGTTAAATAATATAATAATATGCTACCTTTTTTATATTGTCTTATAGGTCATTTATGTAAAAATATTTGGGTCCCCACACATTAATAAAAATTCTCCCATGATATTTTTTGACAAAAGGAATATTACGATAGATATGAAAGATAAAAATTCTATTATAACGCATTTTCTAGAATTTTTTTTATGAAAGTTATGGTTCGCAATAAACTAAATAAATTTAAGAAAAAAAATTAAAATTATCTTTGAGGGAAACACTAAAATGAAGTTAAAAGAGTTTAAAATTTTGTGAATCATATTCAAAGATATCCGAATTTTAGATAAAGAAACTATAGACAAGTACTTCACTACAGTTAATGACGCTGTTTATAATTTAAAAGGATTTAGAGATGTCTTGGAAGATTATACCACTGTTATGTTAATCATGTGAATTTTTTTTGATTGTATTGATTCCAAAATATACACTTTAGAAGATAAATATGATTTATCTCTTTATGAATTAATCAAAATTCATATTGTATATGAGATGAGGAAATATCTAACACTCAAAAAATAATATCAATGGAAGAATAGATTTTTAAGCTATGAGAATGTTAAAAATACCAGATTATAAAATGATTGATCCTAATGAATCATAATAAAAGGAATATGATGAAATTAATGAAAATATCATGTCCCTTATCTCTATAAATTACCTAATAGCTGGAGGAATATATGGAGGAAAACTCCAACTTAAGTGATTTGTGTATATAAGAATTGATAATTTTAAATGAATTATCCTAAAACCAAGTTGATCAATATGAAGATCATTCAAAAGAAAAACCTCAATGGAAGAATTGGAACAAAACTTCTAGGAAATAGAATAAATCCACTGGTGGTATGAAAATGTTTTATTGAAATAGAAGAGACATGTTGAGTAAGAAAGTTGAATCTGAATCTACTTACAATAATGTTATAGAAGTTGAAAATCCAAAGAAGTTCAAAATATTCTCTGTAATAATTATGTAAAAGGAATATTGATTTAATAATTAATTAAAAGGAGGTGAATATAATTATAGAAAATATTAGTTGAGATCATAAATTTTGGTATGCCTTGAAAAAACACAAAACTCAAGAATGAAATTATAATGACGAAGAAATATGGCTTGAAAAAGAGTGTAAGAAAAGAATACCTTCTTAAAAAAGAATATGTATACACTATAGAAATTTGGAACATTAAACTGAAAGCTACATAATAAGGAAATATGGTAGAAGATCTTAGTAAAAAACTTACTGTTAAATATGATGATGTTTATAAAACTCGATTGAGATTTCTTGAGTATGAAAGTACATTGAAGAAGATGATTGAAAATTTTAACGAGGATTGTGTGATAAAAACATAGACATCTCAGGTTGTTGAGAAAACAATTCCATGAATTATGAGATATATATAAACACTATACATAAATGTATTTTTGATCATTCAAACTATGTAGGTGCCTGAAACAACATTGGTAAATCTTGGGTTGAGAATGGATATGATAAATATATAACATAAATAAATTAAAAATAACAGACATAAGAAATATTTTCCATACCCAAGAGTTTCTCATATAAAAATATATGTTGAACCTCATCAAATTGATCACATAAAAAGATTATTTTTCTATTTAATAATGATATTTAGTATATATTTTTTGTGTTGTGGAATATATGGGTACAAATATTATAATTTTTGGCACAAAAGGTCTTTATAGAAAAGCTATCAAGAATTAAGGGGGAGAAACAATGGAATAAAATAGAGTATCTTTCTAAATCTATTATAAGAAAGAAAGTAAAAATCCTAAGAATACATAATGTTTCCAATGAAAAATTATTTTGGTTTCCTAGAATAATTTTATGAAATATATTACCGACTGGGACACTTTACCAAAATATATTTGATAAATCTTCCTGGAAAGGTTTCCTTAGATTGGAATGAATAAAAAGTAAGAAATAATAAATTTTATTAAAGAGATTTTATCATAAAGATTGATCTAAAATCTTGAAAAATGAAAAAACTATAGATTCTTGATAATGATTTTCAGTCACACATTTCATGTGACATAAGATCTTGGATGATATTTAATAGTGTGAATAAAGATATGTTACCTTTATAAATGATATTTCCTTAAAAATTAAATGAATATGAACTAATAATATTGAAGCTCAGGAACTATAATTGAAAAATTCTTATATGTTGATGGGATTAAACAAAAATTAATGAGTGTTTTCCCAAATTTTGATGATTGTAATGAATTTATATTTATGAAATATTCTTGTATCATCATAATCTTGAATGACATAATTATCGTTACTAAGGGAGAATGAACCAATGAAAATATTTTCCATATTGGATAAATTTATAACACATTTTACTTACGTGCTGAAGATGAAAATAAGTTGTGACATCGAATACTAGGGCATCTTGGCTAGGGAAGTTTAAAAATCATTTCAAATTAGATATTGTAAGCAACTTTCCACCTCTAAAAATGAAATAACATGATATTTATATAATATGTTGGAAAGGGAATATGGATAGTTGAAGACATAAGAAATTTGAAGTCAAATCAACCAAACTACTCGAGCTTATATAATCTATTATTTGCGGGATGATGAGGCATCAATAAAAAAATGGGATTTGAACTTTATCACATTTATTAATTACATCACTTAAATGAAAAACATATTATTTATGAGTTATAAATCAAAGGATACCGAAATTTTAATATTTTTTAGAAGTAAATTTGAAAGAGAAATAGGCATTTATATACAAAATATGAGAACAAAAAACCCGAAGGTGTGCAAAAGTAATGATTTTTAATTAGATCTGAAAAACATAGAATCAAACAACAGTATAGTTATCCAAACACTCCTTACTAAAACAGAGTTAATGAAACAAAGAACAAAAGTTTATTAAAATTGAATAGAATTAGGTAGGATGAATATAAACATTCTATGTTTTATAGAGAGAATCTACTAAATACTGTAGTTGATATTCAAAATAAATGTTTTTATGGTAAGAATCCAAAATAAATCTTTACAAAAAGTGGTATAAGAAAAAAATATCATTGAAATATTTCACTATTTTTGAGAATAATTTCTTAATAATTATTTAAAATATAGTTCATGTAATGTTTGACACAAATGTTGAGGAAATAATTTTCATGGGTTACTCATGATATATAATAAGTTAAATTTTTTGGAATAAACGTTTATAAACTTTTATGGGTTTCAATGAAGTGATTTTTTTAGATATTCCAACTTCCTTAATAGATATTATTGGAAATTTTAAAAAAGATAAATTTAATACATCTAATGAAAATAAAAAATGCGTAGATGAATTTGAGACAAAATAGGTACATAAAGAGATAGATGGATCATGTGATTAATAAAGTGATATAGTTAGAAAATTTATCCCTTTCACACCCTACGTAAATAGTTTGAATATAACAACATCATTGTAAATCCTAAATATCAAGTTTAGACCAAGATAAATTTGAGGTTAGATAATCATAAATAAATTATCTCATAGGTTTAGTTGGAGTTATTTCTAGAGGAAGTTGAACATAGAGAATGGTTACAAGCTATGAATGAATAATGAAATCATATTAAGAAAAATCACACATGTGAACTTTTTCCAAGATGACTTGGAAAGGATTTTATAAGATAAAAGTTTGTATCTAGAAGTGAAATCAATGAACATGTAGAATTTTGTTTAAAAAAATATCAACTTTTTTGAAAATGTTATTCATAGAAGGAAGGTGTTGATTTTGAAGAAACTTTTTCACCCATTAAAATATTATAAACTATAATAATATTCTTGGTGGTTACTGCTCTTCAATGTTACAAATTTTATCAAATGGATGTCAAGTAAGATTTATTAAAGAGATAAATTTAAGAAGAATTTTACATTGATCAACCTAGTGGTATATCACATATCAAATTTTGAACCATGGTGTGTAATGTGAAGGAATCTATATATACGTTGAAATTGGTTCCATGTTCATGGTAATTTAAACATTATAGTTTCTTAAAGAAGTTGAAATTATATAATTAAAAAGTTTATAGTAATTTATATATGAAAGAGATGAACTTAGGTATCATAATTTTTATCATTTATGTTGATGAAAAAATATTTTTATGGGATATGTATATTGGTTATAAAGTGTTTTTTGAATAAATAAAGAGAAAATATGAAATTCCAATTCTCAGAGAATTACCTTTATTTTTGGGATTATAAGTTCAATAGAGGAAAACATATATCTCTTTATCACAAGAAAAATATTATATAGATTCATTATAAAAATTTGGAATGACATATTCCAAAGAAGTTTATACTTCTATTTTTGTTGCCATGAAGATGAGTAATGATGAAGCTAAGAAATGTTTGAATCAAAAAGACTTACATAAACTTATAAAAAAAATTCAATATTAAAATTTCTGTTATATATATTGTTTATGATATTATCTAATTTTCAAAATATTAAATCAATCCTATATAATCTCACATGTTTCTTGAAAAATTAATTCTCATATTTTTTATTGTAACACCTTATTATGGTTTGTCATATAAAAGAAGTTGTGATATAAAATTTCTTGGATACACTCATTCTGATTGGGATGAATATTATAATGATAGAAATACAATATCAAGGGGAATGATTTTCTAGGGATAATGTTGTGTGGGATATAATAATAAGAAACTTTTTTTAGTTACTTTGAGTAAAGCAGAAGCATAATATTTTTCCTCTATTCATTCTTGAACACAAATGATATGGATTTAAGTGCAAATGGAATATTTGAGAGTGAATGTTAGAAAAACACTGAAGATTCTATGTGACAATGAATGTTCCTTTAATCTTTCTTGAAATATTTTATAATGTTAAATATAAAAATATATTGATATTAAATATCACTTCATAAAAGAGAATTTTTTTGGTAGAGATATTGTGCTTGAGTACATTTCTAAAAAAATATATAATTGATGATGTTTTCACCAAAGATATACAAAAATTATGATTTAAATAATTGAGGCTAAAACTTCATATTCAACTACCAAAAATTTATTCCTGAAGATTCATAAGGAAATACCCCTAATATGCTTTAAATTATGTTGAAAAAGGGGAAGAATAAGAAATTTTATTTAAAGATGAGTAAAAATATTTTTATATGAATATGAATATATAGTTATAATATAACGGTGAAGATGAAAAAAAGATAAATAATTTTTTTATAGAAGTTAAAATTGAGGGGGAGTTTAAATTAACATTGAAATATAATTTATTATAACTGAGGGAGATAATTCATTTTTAAAATTTTATCTATTAGTTTGGTTTAGAGATATTATCTAAAATGAATGTCATTATTTGATAAAATTTTAGAGAAGGTCAATTAAAAAAATGATTTGTGAATTTTTTTTAGTTGTTCAGTGTTAATTTGAATATCACCAACAAATCCAAATGGGGGAATTTAAGATCCATTGTGATGTTTTGAAAAACATTTTGTACTTTTTTTCAGTATATGTTTTATGAATGTTTTTATTACATAAGATAGGAATAATTTTCTTAAATTTGCTAATTTTTTTATACGAAGGTACTATAGGAGGTGAAGGATGTTTACTTAACTTTTTAAATAATATTTCCATATGTCAGATGATACTAATACATTCTTCAATGTTTATAATATCATGGGAAACCTCATGATCCAAAATTATGTTTTAAGGGAGAGATAAAATACACTAGAAATAAATTAATAGATAGAAGGTTATCAGATGAAGAAGTTCTTAAAGGGGAGAGAAGTTCATTTTTTTACAGTATACTGACCACTGGATGAAGACACTAGACATAGAGTTCCATATGTAGTACTCTAGATATTCTAGATACATAGTGAGCTGATAAATATGAGACTAAACGAGGCTTGATGTTTTGGTTGCATAGATGTGATCAGATGGAACAAGATCAATGTTACCTGATGGACCATGCACATGGTATTTTGATGAAGAATAAAATTATAGGGGAGAACATATTATAAAGATGTTGAAGTTTGATCCATATGACATATACCACTAGATGGTTTTATTAGAAAAAAAGTTATAAGAATGTTGAATAATGTCACTAGAATGAAAAATAAAAATTCACTATAAAGAGAAGTTACATGTAACATGAATTATTATAAGTTCCAAAAATAAATTCAACAATCATCAAGGACTCAATTTTACTAGATAGTGGATAATAAAGTTTATAGGTAGATAGTTTATATATTATTCATATAGAAATGTTTAATGGTATATATTGTAAGATGTTTAAATATATGAATATCACTGACTTATGAATGAAATGGGTTGATTCCATCGAATTATGAACCATTAGATAGTGAAAATTATGAAAATATGAAAGAAAGTACAACTGACAAAGAAGGATCCAATAGAAATATGAACATTTGAAAAAACAGGTTGATGTCTTAGGAAATATCATTATAATATTTTTTGTCTCATTCAATCATGTATTGAAAGTGCGTAAAAAATATTGAGCTAAGATAGGATGACTATATAGAGTTACCCGGATGAATCAAAGTGGATAAGTGAAGTTTTCTCACTTGATGAAGGAGTTCATAAAGAAGACACCAAACAAACATTTCACCAGATAATGATTTCAAAAATATCTACATAAAATTGTAAATCCCATTAAAATGAAGAATCTAAAATACTATGTCAACATTTTATAATGTAGATGAGATAATGATGTTTGAACAAGTTATTTAACACCAATGTCAAGGAAGTTTGACTAAGTTTGGAAATGATGAGTTTTGATAGAGATTCAAGAAGATTTGAGATGACTCTACAATGATTCAGAATAATCCAATGAGTTTTCATCGAGTGGGAATATCAAATTGAGTTCCCACCTTTTCTACTTTGGACACCACAATATAATGGGGGCGAAAAGTAAAACAAAAATAATATGGTTCATCCATGAGAAAAATATGACACTCTAATGTCTTCCAGTAAAAAAATATTCCAACAAAATTGGATGAAGAAGAGTAAAATTTGTCAATGTAATTAGACTTAGTTTTAGAGCTAAGAAAATTGAAATTTCTATTATAAAGGAAATGGATATAGAAATTGATGAAGGAAACCATACATAGTATATTGGGAAGATCTTCTGAGTAGAGTGAGAGGAATAATATTTTTTAGTGGATATTACATACGTTAAAAATAATATGAAATTTTAGTGAGGTCAATCATATTGATGATATCAGATAAAGAATATGTGCACCCTATAGAAAATTATCAGACGGATTAAATAAGATAGAGAACCTCATGGATGATCTTTAAAAGAGCTAGTTGCAAAGTTTCTTATCTATGTAGAGGATCAATTTTATACTAAATACTTTTTAATCTAACATGAGTAATTATAAACATTCTTATAAAAATATAGAAGGAGTTTAATGGGATTTGGACAAATCTATATTCCATTATTATTAATAGTTAATTTACATAGACAAACGAGAGTTTCCATTACAAGGATATAGGTTCTAACATAGAGGTTGAACCTTATAAATCTTTTGTTACATATTTAATTTGTTATAATTTCATTCTTGTGAGTTTTTTATAATGATATTCAGGATAATAAAACTATCAAGTCACATGGGTTAATATCATAGAAATGATTTTTTTTAAAATATCTCTGCTGATTCAACCACGTTTCTCAGTGGTTTTGATGGTCCTAAAGAACTTCACAACTATCCAAATGGATTATAAGGAGCTGTAAATGTAACATAACTTTAATATTTCCTAACATTTGATTTAATTATATAGTTACCCATGTAGTATCATTACAGTATATAATGGTAGTTTCTTCCATGAGAATAATAATTCAATCTTAACTAAGACTTAACTGATTTTCTATTTCCATGAATCTATCTTATTCATAATTATTTTAGATGGGGGAACTAGCATGCCATGAAAAAAAGAGAATCCTAAACATGTGATGGGTGATTCACATCTTCCCATAAAAACACTATAAAGAAGGTATTCCATTTGATTTATTTTAGTGACCTTCTTAAAACAATATTATAAAATAAAGGACCAGTGGATATCAAATACAAAAAGGTAAAAAAATGTTATTTATTTTAGTTATACATAGTTTCTATTTATGGTATATAAAATATTGTATTATAGGATTTATAGTTGTTTATTATATATAGATTACCTATTTATGTATTATTAGAAACCAGTCACATTTATATGAATAAGAATAACACTACATACTATAATGATTAAAAATTTATTTTCAAAGGAACTTTTTAGGAAAAGTGGGAAACCTTACATGTTCATGGTTAAAAGATTTAGACATAGTAAGAAATAAAAAATTCATTAATAACTAGAAAAAATATTGGAATTACATACCAGATATAGCCCCTAATGATGGGCCTGTACCTTTGTGTCTGGGTCATCTTTGACAAGGTCTTAAAATTGATTGGAAAGATTTTCCCATTTTTTTATTCACTCCTATGCATTAATGTTTCTTTCATTGAAGCCATGTGATAAAAGTAGGTCTTTTTTATAGATCTAATCCCTTTGTTCCTTGTTAACATGACCTCAAAGTTCCCTCTCTAAGATTCCATAATTCTCCTCCACTTTTTCCATGGGATTTATGGACTCTTCCTATATTTCTTCATTTTATGAAATAAGTATCACTAGATGGTTCTTTCTATTTTCCTCTTCCACCTTTCTAAATTCATCCCCCTGATTTTTTAGAATCACTACTCTTTGTTTATTTTTTTTCCATTTTTTAAGAACCATGATCTCCTTTAGTTTCTGAACATGTGCCTCTATTCAATCAACCATAACCATGGTCCTATTATCTGACCTTATTTACATTATCTTGAGAAACTGAGAATAGTCCTTACGACCTTTTATTTTCTTCCCCTAACCATATAAACCCCCTACATCACAGTTTCCCCACCGTCCCTTATTATTCCTTGGATTGTGAAATATTCGGACTCAAATGACTTCCACATTGTCCACATAGAGTTAGATAGAGAGCTCTTCATCATAATCAACCTCAGATAAAAGAGGAATATGCATTTACACTACTACATGGAGATCCTTCTCCTAGTCTAGGAATAGTTCATGCTCTGTCTCTTCCTCATCCAACCCACTAAACAAATTACTTAGTTTTAGAGACAATTTTATTCTCCTTGGAATTATCTTAAGCTCTATCTCCTCAAATAGGTGAGGCTCTAAGGACTCATGCCCCTTACATAAATTTGAAACACCCTCAACTAGAGCATGATTCACCACTATAGGAATATTTCCACTACTAATCTGCAAAAACTTGGCACATGAGTCCTCATTCATGCTGAAGAAAGGGTCCAATGAGATATGATTGCTCCCCACCACTGTTGGAACCTAAGGAGAATGCACCACTCATTATAATTGTATATGGTTATGATATTATCTCTATAATTAATGAATAATCCATGTGTAGAGAGTTTTCCATACAAATAAATAAGGGATTTGATTTTCCATTTCCTAGTGAGAAAAAATTCATTTTGGCTTTAAAAATTTTCTAACGTTATAATGATATTTTTATATGTCATTAAAAATATGTCAATGAGTTATTGAAAAGTTTTGGGATGAAAGATTTAGATGTGTCTCTACACCAGTTTAAGGGGGCACAATTTTGAGTAAAGATGATGAAGGGAAGGTTGTTAATAAAAAATTCAGAAAAATTACTATTATTAAATTATATTTTTTATCCTAGATATTGAATTTTTTCACACTCCGTTATATATATCATTCAATTAAAATTTTTTCAAGTCTCTTGGAAGAAAATATTATTCCGAGGTATATTAGAAATACTATCAATTATGGATAATTGTATGTGAAGAAAGGTTATCTAGAAATATAAGGATTCAAAAATTCTACCTTGGTGAGTCATGTTGGTGATACAAATTCCACATAAAGAGGATAATTATTCATTGGTGGATCATGCATGCCATGAAATTTTGAGAATCAATCATCATTATAAATAACTAACCTTCAAACATTGCATAATTATGAGTTTTAAGTAAAGAATTCATTTTATTAAATTTCAAGGATATTTAGAGTTTATAGTACTAAATAATTTGGTCATAAATATAACATAATATTTCCAAAAATTATCATGAGTACACTTCCATTCAGAACCCATTTCCCTTAAAATAGAGTACTTTTAAAATGAAACATGTTTTTTTCAGGAATGTTTTTCATGGATTTCTACTGTACTTCATAATTGTTCTTACTCATCTATAAAACCTAGGAAAAACATTTGAAAACATGGTATGAGTAATAAATATCAGCAAGGGAATTATTAAAAGATGAATAAAAATATATTATTCAATTTTAAAAACATGAGATCGTATGAGAGAGTTTTCCTTTAACATAATAAATGTTGAGCTCGGATAATCATTTTCTTACTTGTGGAATAAACTTTACTACAAAATGTTTTTCATTAAACAATTTATAAGGAAACATAAATTTAAAATAATATTCATGATGTTTTCTTAGGAAACATGAGAAACCCAGAAAGCTATTTTCTTAAAAATATACATTTCACCTTTAAAGGGATTAATTATTCCTTGAAAAGATAATTTTACTACCTTTTGAAATCAAATTATTTCCATTAAAACTTATTATAATGAATATAAATTTTATATATGTTACTTGATGTATCATCTATTTTGAAACCTTAAAATAACCCTTATATTAACCCTTAGAAATTGAATAACAAACTCAGTAAATAATAACATAATTCTCTAAAGTACATATTCATTACCCAATGCATTGTAATGAAATATTGGGACACCCATCATCATAGATTATTAAAAAAAACTATATCATACATAAAACACAAATAATATTTCATTTCCATCTTAAAAACTCGTAGAATATTCTTCTGAACCCAAATGGAATGGCATCATCAGTCTTTACATAAATAAGGAAAATATCATTTTCTATCGACAATATTTTATAAAAATTTCCCAAATATTATGGAAAATATTTTATTTGAAAATAAAAATAGAAAATATTAAATTAAAATTATTAAATAATAATGGGAATTATGGAGGAAAAATCTATTCGTTCTATTTATGTAAAAAACATCCGCTTCACAGCTACATTGTTCGAGAAATGACAAGAAGATTCCATTTTTGTAAACATTGTAATAAAGTAAAATGTAATATAAAAATACTTTTATAAATAATTTATGAGTAAATAATATCTTATATATAAAATTTTAATAAAAATATGGTTATGGAAGGAAAAGTGTGGGAAGGAATACTTTAAAATAGTTTTTAATGAAAATCCCTTACCTCATGTATCATCTTAATTCATACGCGTTGAAAGTTCCAATAGAATAAATATATATTAGATATAAATGTATTTAATATCCATACAAATATACATCATACCATATATAATATACTAATAAAATCTTATTCCCCATTTATTAAAAATTATTTATTAAAATCACTATTCTGAGTGATAACTACTTTATTTTTCATGTTTGTTATTGTCCAATAGTTATCATGCTTTTAATTTGATCATTTTTAGATCATATTTGCGTTGTTAATAATTAAATAAGTATCATATTTATTAATCATATAATATTTTATAATTATTTATATAAAGTGGTGATGAAAAATGAATTATAATCATTCATGGAGACAATAGCCTATACATACACATGAGTGATGTTTCTAGTTTTTTATGGTTGGAATGAAAGAAAATTAAATAATAATTAACATTTATAGAATCATTATTATGTATTATATATAACATATAATAATTAAATCTATTCTAATTACCAACCATGTAAAGTGGAAATGAAAAACGAATCACATCGCTTTGTGGAGGTGGTGGTACA
Organism: Viscum album; assembly: GCA_963277665.1. Classification (NCBI taxonomy): domain Eukaryota; kingdom Viridiplantae; phylum Streptophyta; class Magnoliopsida; order Santalales; family Viscaceae; genus Viscum; species Viscum album. Next base: position 141,465,749 of record OY728156.1, on the reverse strand, counting down.
AATGTACACACAAGCGGTGCTATCATTTTCTCACAGACGGGATAATAAGAAAGTAGATAAGATATTATAACTATAAAAGAATAATTATGTCATAAATACCATATATAAATATTAAATTCATAATAATATCCAAATATAAAATATGGTGATGAAAATAAATCATATCACTATGTGGAGGCGCTAGTCCACACGTACAATGGCAAGGTAATTTCATTTCCCATTTGATGGAAATGAGGTGGTAAAAGGTTATTTAATAAAAATAATAAAATCTCTATATTTTTTAGATATTATGTTATTATATCAAAATTGTTTGGATGGAATAAAAGGAGTTAAAAGAAGAAGTAAATGAAAATGGTCGATTTAGATGACTATCTACTATTTGAAGAACTTTTTTTTATCCCTCCTTAAGGTCTTTAGGAATGGTATTTTTAGAATAAAAGCTCTATAATTTATATAAGTAAGTTAATAAGTGGTTATTTTATGGTTTTGTTGATTAAATTGTCTCAATATGTGTGAGTAGAAGAGCAGATGTGGTGTCTTTTTACAGTGAAGGAAAGGACACACTTGGGATTACTAAAAAGATATAAATGTAATAATTTTATTCCTCTTCAAGTGGAAAAAATTGTATTTTTTGAATATTTTATTATTATCTATATAAATACCCTAATTATATTAAATATAGACAAGTTTAGGGGATATTTTGACCCTTGTCTATTAGTTTTAACCACATGTCAATCCTTTTAATGATTATCATAATAATAAAGTTTTTTTCTCTTTAAGGGTGAAGAAAATGACAATAAAATGATAAATGATAAATAATTTTAAAAAGGATAGTATTATACCCAATATTTCAATAGTTTTTTCAAATTTAATATTTTTATGAATTTCAAATCATTTTAATAAAATATTATTTAATATATTATATTACTAACATCCTTTCTAGGGCTATTCAAATAGCTTGACTTTAGTGACATAAATATGAAAATAAAATTTGAATATAAACTTTTAGACATAAATAATATGTTATATTTATATAAATATTTTTTGAAATAGTAAAACTCATCCAAATGGTATTACTCTTAATGTTTATAAAAATCATCCACTTGATTTTTCTATTACATGAACAGTTATTGTGTGGGTGTTGCATAATCATTTAATGTTATTATTATATCATTAAAAATTAAAAATAAATTTCCATCACAAAATAAATTAATTCATATTTAAGACAACTATATATAAACAAACATAATCTATTTTTTCCCTCTAAAAAAGTATTAGACATATTAAAATAAAGAGAGTGACATTTTTATTTATTCTTTACATAAAATAATATTAAGATAATTATGAAAGAAAATTATCACCAAGTTTCCATATAGTATAATATTGGATGATTAGGGTCAAAATAAATTTAGAAAATATAAATATTTATGATGATAGAAATATTTTTAATTCCTTATCAAAACATTTTAACCTTTATTTCCCAATTTATACCTATCGAGGTGGAAAATATTTATAATGATTACTATTCAATATGAAAATAATATGTTTAACTATTTAAAAAATTTGATCCTTCTAATTCAAAATGTTGAATAAATTTTTCAATATTCAATTCCAAGATTTAGAATACATTAATTTCAATATAAATGCGTATACCATAATAAAAAAAGTTTTTTTAAAAAAATGTGTCCTTAAGACAAAAAAATGAACTTACACAAAAATAAAGTATAAAGTTGAATAATATGAAATTAATTATTTAATTTATAAATAAATAATTATTATTTTAAATTAAAATCTAATTCAAAATATAATGGATATTTTAAACTAATCGATTTAATGAAAAGAAATGATGGTTTTATAAAAAATCGGTATTTTTCACTATTCACATAATAATTAATCTTTTCAGAAAAATCGAAAAAATTAATAATAAGAAAATTTTTTCATAATTATTTCAAAAATGATATTAATTTTTACAAATATAAATTCTAATAATTTTATAAATTAATTATAATTTCTATACACAAAATGTAATAAAAAATATTCTTGAAGAAAACATATTTTTGAAGAATAACATGGCATTGTTGGAAATTTGTAACTTATACATCAATCCATAAATTTTAATTATATTAAAATTTTAAATACATTTTTCCTAATGTGGTTATTATTATTCATACAACCAATTTAGCAACTTGTTTATAATAGTCAAATTTTTAGAAAATATTTTTATATAGTATATTCCAATTCATTTATAGATCGATGTTGTGTGTTAAGAAATATATAGATTTTAGTATTATTTTAAACTATATTTTTGGGGTTTTACATTAAATCCCCATTAATGTAATTGTGTACTTAAAATTTTATATTTTTCTCAATAAAATGGGTTAGAAACATTTTTTTAAATCTATCGCATGAAGTGGATGATAAAACATACGATAATGAAAAGAAATTTTATTAATATTAAAAATAACTTTGTTAAAAAATCACAACATAAAAAGGGATAATAAAAAATATGTTTTAAAAATAGAAAAATTAAATATAAAGGTCACATGAAATAACACATAATCATGTTCCGAGATATGGAGGAGATTTGTGGGAACTGAAAATGGGGACATTGAGGATAAAAATAACATCTAAGGAATAATAGATAGTGATAAAGAATATGGTTATGAGAAATTTAATGACCATGAAGCCATAAATTAGAAGGGGATGAATATAACTATAAATTCAACAAAATTCAAGGTAAAACGATGTTGAACCCTCTGTGAGATGGTTATTTTAATAATCAAAAATCATTGTTATTTTTTTAATAAGTCAATTTAGTCAATTATTCATTCTATTCTAAATGTGTTTATATATGATTAATCATGTCTACATATGTTTATCTAGGATTACTTATGGTTTAATATTGACCTAGAAGTGTTCTGTATTGAACATACACTTTGTGCAAATTTTATGTTTTTGACTCACCGTTAGTTATTTTCTTGAGTCACCATTAGTTAAAGGCGATAAGAACGGTCACACCAATGAGAGCAGTTGCACTGATGAAAATGGTCACACTAATGAGAACAGTTGCACCGATGACAATGGTTGCACCGATGAGAACAGTTTCACCCATGACAACGGTCGCACCAATGAGAATAGTCGCACTAATGAGAACATTCGCATTGATGAGAACCGTCACACCAATGACAATGGCTTCACTAATGACAATGGTCGCACCAATGTGAACGGTTGCACCGATGATAAAAGTCACTCCGATGCTAATCACATGACCTACCAAAGCCGATGCTGATCACATGACCTACTGAAGTTGATGCTGATCACATGAACTACCAAAGATGATGCAGATCAAATGACCTACTGAAGCCGATGCTGATCATATGACCTACCAAGGCCGATAATGATTAAATGAACTAGCAAAGTTGATGCTGATCGTATGACCTACTGAGGCCAATGCTAATCAAATGAACTACTGAAGTCGATGCAGATCAAATGACCTACCTAGGATGATGCTGATCAAATGAACTACCGAAGCTGATGCTGATCAATTCAACTACCGAAGGCGATGCTGATCATATGAACTACCGACACTGATGCTGATCACATGACCTATTGAAGCTGATACTGATCACATGACCTATTGATACCGATGAAAATTCAAAATGATTTACTGATCTCATGACTGACCGATAATGATGAAAACTGTTTGAATTTTCTATTAACCATCATAATTCCAATGGTCAAATTTGCTCCGTTTAATGCACCTGCTATTAATTAATGTTGGTTTTTGGATGTCAGGAAACCACAAATAGTACCTGTAAAAAGGTAATCATTATTTTTTCCATATCTCAAGGAATAAAAAGGAAGATCTGCTGTGAAAAAGACAGAGCTCAAAAAAAGAGGAAAACACACGAACAAAGGTGCACGTGTGTAAAGTCCCACGGAACATAAGTAGAACATGATGTACACATGTAAAAGCCAGAGAGTTTCAAGAAGATTATTCACCTGGAACAAACAAAAAAGACGAGTTTATGTGCCTTAATGAAGATCATATGCACAAGTCTGAATAGTTGTAGCTGGGAAGAACAACGATACTCTGTTTTGTGTCATCCTCACTAGAAAGTACTTGCATTCCCTCTGCAACATCAAAACGAGTCCAGATATCATTTGGAATTACATAGATCATTCTAAACTCTTTTATTTCATTTGTTGTATCGCTTTTCTTAACATTATGATCAGTGTGTGTGCATCTGTCTATTTTAGATACACCCGGACTCCTGAGCTGAACTGGAGGATACTAAATACTCAGACCAAACTTTCTACGCCTTCTTGTATCCCACTGTGAGTTGTGGAAGAGGTCTAGTGTGACCTGGATATCCTGAGAGCTGTTGCTATTTTTTTCCCACGTAGAACTGTGGTAGTGGTATGAGGACCTAAACATTCTGAGTACTGTTTTAAACCCCCAATCCATGGTGTGGATTATAGTTTATATTAACTATTTGAGGGGACTATGTCTCGGATTGAGACTGAAACTCTTGTTTCACAAATTGTTATTCTTTGTATCTTTGCTAAAACCTATTTTTAATATTCCACTGCTAAGTACTTTAAATATAAATCTTTTTTGATGTAACTATGATAGCTGAACTAGAATGTGTTTATACTTATTGAGAACCAGTATGTTAGTTTCAAAAGCTTACTTAATATTTATATTAAGTTAACTGAGAAGTAATAAATCTTTGAGAGACTAATTGAACATTTACAATATTTATAAATTCACTATAGTTTAACTTGTTTTATAAATTGGGGGATTTGAATAGAAATATTTTTAACAGAAATTTTAATTGTAACTCAATTTACCCCCCTTTCCGGTATCCGCTCCGACCAACATTTGGTATCAGAGGGTTTTTTATTAATAAAGGATTTCCAAATACTCTATTTTTCAACTGTGATTTTAGTTGTGTCCTAAAGATCTCAAAATATCTATTAATTTTAAAATTTTATATCTTTATATAGTTTTCTAAAACATAGGTATTATGGAAAACATATTAGAAGGTGCAGCTACCAATATTCCACCCTTCTATAATGGTGTCAATTATTCCCAATGGAAAATGAAAATTAAAATTCATTTAGAGAGTATGAGATTTGACATTTGGACTGCTATAGAAACTCAGTATAAGATTCCTAAATCTGAAAGAACTACTTGGGATGAACCTACTTAAATATCTTACAATAATAATTGTAATTCAATGAGTTCCTTGTATTGTGCTTTAGGAGATGAGGAATTTAATCACATATCTACTTGTAAGCCTTCTTATGAAATTTGGGATACTTTGGGTGTTTCTCATGAAGGAACAACCAATGTTAAAGAAATGATATTGAATACTTACACTATCAAGTATGAAAATTTTAAAATCAAGCATGATGAACCTATTTATGACATGTATCGCATGTTCAATGAGATAGTCAATACAATGAGATCACTAGTAAAGGTTGTTCCAGCAAAAGATCAAATCATGAGGATACTAAGATGTCTACCAGACAGATGGAGAGGCACATCAGTTTCAATTAGAGAATCCTATGATATTGGTGCTTTACCTGTTTAAGAGATGATTGGTAAGTTGATGATGTATAAGGAAGAGCTAAAGGTAAACAAGGAAGAATATGATGAACCAATAGAGAAGTCTGTAGCTTTCAAGACTACTGCTTCAAAAAACAAGGACAAAGAGAAAATTTAAAGTGAAAATGATAGCTTAAGAAATGATGAGAGTGCAACTAACAGTGACGCTGAAATGGATCAGATAGCCAAAAGATTTAAGAAGTATTATAGAAATAATAATTTCTTCACAAAATCATACTATAAGGTAAATAATGAAAATAAATGTCTTTGGATGAAATATTGGAAAAGTACTGATAAAATCTATGACATAGTTTGCTACGAATGTAAGAGGAAAGGACACGTGAAAGCTGACTGTCCAAAATTAAAGTACAAGAAGAAATATGAAAACAAGGACAAAAAATATAATAAAGCTATGAAAGAAACATGGAGTGCTTCATAAGATAGTTCAACTGATTCTGATTCCACTCAGGATGAGAAATATCAAAAATCAAATATTGTTTCATGACAAACACATCTAAGGTAACATTGGATGCTCTTGCTTTATACTCTTATTATTCTAGAAATAATTCTAATTCTGAAAACATGTCCATTAAAAATTTGTTTGAATATTGTAATATGCTAGAGGATACTTTCAATGAGCTTAAGGATAAGTATAAATCCTTAAAGAAACAACATAATTTATCTAGCACTGTCAAATCTTCTCTAGATGTAGAAAATGAAAAGAATGCTTAACTGTTAGAGAAAAATATTGAACTGAAATTTTCCAATGAGAAATTTAGAAAAGACTTAGAGAAGTTCATAAATGTAAAGAATACTCTGACTCTAATGCTTGGAAAACAAGTGGCACCAAAGTACACTACTGGTTTGGGATACCAACCTAGACAGAGACAGATTACAAAAAATAAGTTTATTCTAAAAACTGGAAAATATGCTGCTAGTTCCAGCTCTAGAAATTCCTATGTCTCAACCAACTATTCACATAGTTATAGATACAAGAAAATGTATCTTTAAAAATCTTTTTAATATAATGTTTATAGGAAACCCATTAGACAAATCTGGGTACTAAAATTTATGCTTGCTAACCTGTCCGGACCCAAGAAAATCTGGGTACCAAAATCATTTTTTGTCTAAACCTGTTTTGAAGGAGACTTGATTGAAGATTTCCTATAAGAAGAAATGTTACTTGGACAATGGATGTTCAAGACACATGATAGAATAATTTTCATGCTTAAAAAGTTTAATCAAGGTTGATGGAAGAAATGTCACCTTTAGTGATAATTCAAAAGGAAAAATCACTGGTCTATGCCAAATTGGTAACACTGATTCAGTTTTAATTGCTAATGTATTATTTGTTGATGGATTAAAATTCAATCTGTTAAGTATTTCTCAGTTTTGTGATGATGGTTTTAATGTTAAATTTGAAAATTATTCCTATAATGTTTTTAATTCTAAAAATGTTTTAGTATTATCTTCTTTAGGAAATGATATTGTATATGTTGTAGATTTAAATTCTTTAGCCAAACGAAATTTTACTTATTTAAATTCTTTTTATAAATAATCTTGGATTTGGCAAAGAATATTAGGACATTGAAACATTCATTCAATTAGAAAACTGACTAGGAAGAACTTAGTTAGATACCAACCCACACTTGAATTCCCAACTGAAAAAGATTGTAATCCCTGTCAAAAGGGAAAGCAACATAAAGTTTCTTTCAAATCAAAGAAAGAAGTTTCAACTTCTCAACCTCTTGATTTGGTTCACATGTATTTATTTGGACCTTCTATAGTTTATAGTTTAAATGGGAAGAAATATGTTTATGTCTTAGTAGATGACTTTTCTAGATACACTTGGGTATAATTTCTTGCTCACAAAAGTGAAGCGTATTCCTAATTTATTAAGTACTCCAAGTCTGTAGAAAACCTTAGTGGACATAAGATTAGGAACCTGAAAAGTGATCAAGGTTGTGAGTTTGAAAATCATGAGTTTGAATCTTACTGCTCAGTCAATGGCCATAGTCACAACTTTCCTACCCCCAGGACACCTCAATAGAATGGTGTAGCAGAAAAAAGAAATAGAACCCTTCAAGAAATTTCATGAACTATGCTTAATGAGTATGACCTACCTATTTATATTTGGGCTGAAGCTGTGAATACAGATTGTTACATTATAAATAGATTCTTTATTAGACCTATTCTTAAGAAGACGCTTTATGAACTGTGGAATAATAGGAAGCCTAAATTTAGTTACTTCAATGTTTTTGGTTGAAAAGTTTTTTTTATGAATACTAAGCATAATCTTGAAAAGTTTTCATCCAAGAGTGATGATGGAATCTTTATATGTTATTCTTTAACTAGAAAATCCTATAAAGTTTTCAAAAAAAGAACCAAATGTGTGGAAGAATCTGTTCACATCAAATTTGATGGAACTGATACACATGAACCTAAACCTATTGTTGAAAATACTGAAGAAGACTTGTCTATTCTAAATTTCAATAGAAAAGATAGTGACCCTGTTATCAAGATAGCCAGCTCTGGAAATGCCTCAGTACCTGCTTCTGATGAATCCAAACCTAGAGAAGAACCTAAATTTCTAGTCCTACCTTCACTATATCAACTAGGATTCTAAAGAATCATCCTTTAGATATTGTTGTAGGAAACCTGGATAGTGGGACACACACTAGAGGTTCTCTATGAAATCAGGTTGAACATCAAGCCTTTCATTCACAACTAGGACCTATAAATTTCAATGATGAAATCAATGATGAATTTTGGGAAATGTCTATTCAATAAGAGTTAAATCAATTTGAAAGAAAAAAAGTCTGGGAATTAGTAGAAAGACCTAATGGCACCATGACCATAAGTACTAAATGGGTTTTCAGAAATAAATTTGGAGAATCTGGGAACATCATTTGAAACAAAGATAGATTATTTGTACAAGGTTACAATCAAGAATAAGGAATAGACTATGACGAAACATTTTCACCTGTAGCTAGATTAAAATCCATTAGGATCTTACATGCCTATGCATCTCATCTAAATTTCAAGTTATGTCAAATGGATTTCAAAAGTGCATTTCTAAATGGTTTTATAATTGAAGATGTTTTTGTTGAACAACCACCTGTATTTATAAACCCCATTTTAAAAATCATGTTTTTAAACTTTCTAAAGATTTATATGGTTTAAAACAGGCTCTAAGAGCTTGGTATGATAGACTTACAAATTTTATTATTTCTAAAGGTTTTACTAAAGGAATTTCAGATCCCACTCTTTTTATTAAATGAGTTTCTAAAGATATTTTGATTTTACAAATCTATGTAGGTGATATTATCTTTAGATCTTATAAAATTTCTTTATATACTGATTTTTCAAGGATTATGAAAAATGAATTTGAAATGAGTTTAATGGGAGAACTCAAGTATTTTCTAGGATTTCAAATTTTTCAAAAGAAATATGGTATTATTTTATATCGAAATAAATATACAAAAGGATATTTTCAAACTTTTTGGTTTGGATAGTAATAAGGGAAGTGATACACCTATGAGTACCACCTGTAAGTTAGATGATGATGAAACTGGGAAATCAGTTGATCAAACAAATTATAGAGGTATGATTGGTAGTCTACTTTACCTTAGTGCTAGTTGACCAAATATCTTGTTTAGTGTATGCATGTGTGCAATATTTCAAGCTAATCATAAATAATCTCATTTACTTGATATTAAAAGGATTTTCAAATATCTTAAACATATTACCAATTTAGGTTTGTTTTATCCAAAAGGACAATCCATTGACTTAATGAGTTATTCAGATTCCGAATTTTTCGGTTGCAAGTTAGATAGGAAGAGAACATCTAGAACATGTCATCTTTTGGGAATGTCCCTCGTATCTTGGTGTAGTAAGAAACAAAACTCTGCTGCGTTGTCTATTATTGAAGCAGAATACATTTCTACTAGTAGCTATTGTGCACAAATTATGTGGATGAAACACACATTATTGGACTATGGATATCAATTTAGACATGTGTCAATAAACTGTGAGAACACTAGTGCAATTAACATCTATAAGAATCCTATGTGTCACTCTAGGAATAAGCACATTGATGTTAGACATCACCTCTTGAGAGATCATTATCAAAAGGGTGATATTTCTCTAGAATTTATTGACTCTGAATGTCAGTTGGGTGATATTTTCACCAAGACCTTATGCTCTAAAAGATTATAATTTATTAGAGAAGAGTTAGGTATGATAGATCAGTGAAACCAATCAGTGAAACCGATTAGTGAAAATGATCAGTGAAACCAATCAGAGAAACCGATTAGTGAAACCGATTAGTGAAACCGATCAGTGAAACCGATTAGTGAAACTGATAACTGAAACCGATCAGTGAAACCTATTTTTGCTACCGTTTGAGTTTTACAATATTTGAAACAATTAGTCTTTATAAAAACGATGTTGTTATACTTAATCGATATTATATTTAATATTGTAACCCTAAATGATAAATTTAATGACTTGCAGCTATTTCATTTCCCAAGAACTGTGACCTTCCATCTCCCGCCGAACCATACTTTTTCTGAAAGTTGAACCTCTTGAACCTCTTGAAACTTTTTAAATCTTGAAAACCTTTCAAACCTATTGAATCTCTAAATGGAAAAGAAAAAGAAACCAGAAAAGGAATCTGAAGGTTCCTATCCGGTGAAACACGCCGAGGAGAATCGAGCAGAACGACTCAAAGGTCTGTTAACCCGAAGTTGGAGACTCGGGTAGTCACTGCTGAAAAATAAGTATGTTATGAATGGGTGTTATCCATTAAGTCTGCTCTTTTAAAAGTTTTAGAGATCCAAGGATGGAAAAACTGGTTCTGTGATAATAGCCGAGTATACTACCCAAAGCTGGTGCATGAGTTTTATTTGAATTTGAGCATTGTATTAGATGGAGCAGAATCAGCAAGATTTTCTTCAGTAGTCAAATGAAAAAAGATATCTTTTTCTTCAAAGCATGGGGCTGAGTGTTTGGGATTACCTCATAAAGGTAGATATGAAGATTATTCTGGTAATATTCCTCCTACCACTGAATATTTTTCGTATGATCTTGCTCTAAAGATACTGATTGGAAATTCTGAATCCAGAAGCATAACATCTGTTGAGTTAGATGGTGAAAGTAGAATTTTGTTTAATTTATATAGCACCAAATATTTCCCAGAAATGGGGATTTTTCTGTTGTGAAGTATCATGATGTTTTCCTATTGTTTTTGTTGCTAAATGATGAGAAGATCAACTTGTGTAGATGTACTGCCATACATATTGCTGAGATGGTGATGCCATTCAAGAAAGCTACAACCTTGTTCTACTCTAATAAAATCTCTGCTATGTTAAAGTTTTTGGGCTATGTTGAAGATGGAGATGAGTGTATCTCATCTAGTAGATGTTTTTTTATTAGTAAGGATATCTGCAAAAGAATGAAGATAAATTGGAATCTATGGAAGAAGCCATGGGTTTTTGATGAGGATAGGCTGTATTAATCCTTTAATTCTACTGACCACTCTAAGAGACCAAAGGGGATGAGAGATCCTGGTTTAAAATTTGATGAGGAAGTTGTTTATTCTGATGAGGAAGAAGAAACAGAAGTTTCTAAGGAAACTGGAGAGTCCAGTAAGAAGGGAACAAGGGAAGATGAGGCTAATGATGATGTGGATACTGAAAAGGAACCAGAGTCACCTCCTAATGACAGAAGTGATACTGATAAAGTATTTCCTAAGAAGAGAATGGATTTTGGACCAGAAAGTCCACCTCTTGAGTTACTTGAGTCAGAACCTCTTTTAGGTGTTGAAGAAGAAGCTAACACTTAAGTATCAAATTCTAATCAGTATGAATCCAGTAACAAAGACAATTGCAATGAGACTTTAGTAAATAATAATGGAAATTGAAATGGTAATGATGATGATGGTAATGATGATGGTTGTGATGATGATGATTCTAATACTTGACCAGTAGATGGTCAAAATGTGATCTGAGATGATCCAAAACCTCAACGAGTTGAAGAAGAAATTGTTCCTGAGGCTAAAAGAATAGTACAATCAGTGATTGATTTAGATGGGGAAGGCTCTCATGAAAATTCTGGTTAAACTGATTTTGTAAAGCCTAAGTACACCTTTTGTAAGGATTAATGGGAAGAACATCCAGATCTTGCAGTTTTAGGTATAGATTATTCAGAGGAAGAGGAAGAAGGGGTGCAAAAATCAAGGGCATGCCCTTCTGTTAAGGCTAGACTAGCTGTTGAGACTGTGCGAATGGCAGCAGAAAGTCCTGGTCCTTTAGTTTCTCGATCTGATTTGGAAAGATTTAAATATGAGTTGCTCCATGTAGTTAGAGAGGCAATGGAAGAGTAATTATCTCATGATCCTGCTCTTGTGAATTTACCTGAGGCTGCTATGGATGCTGTAACTCAAATAGTGGTGAGTATTATCAAGCCAGACCTGTGAAATACTGGTGAGATGATTGGCAGGCACATTACCTCTCTAAATCAAGCACTCAAGGATTTTGGAAATGACTTAGTGTCTCTATCAGGTTAATTTAGATCAACCATCACTAGTATGATGGAAGTTTTGAGAAATTTGACAGAACATCTAAAGAAGTCAGATTTGAGAAATTTGATGGCTAAGATAACTCATGTTGTTGCTGAGGCTAGCTCCTCCAAAGTGACCAAGATTACTGGACATGAGATCAATGCCTTAAACGATTTTATAAAAGAAGAGTTAGTAGCCCTTGGAAAGATTCTATATTTGGACTCATTGAAAGAGATGAAAGAAAACAGTGATCATATGCACAAGATGGTGAAGCTTTATTCGGCTGATGCTACTCAGGCTCAAAATGAGATCAAAGAAAAGTTGGATCACTATTTCTCTAAAATCTATACCAATCATGAGTTGAACCATCAATTTAATGTCTTGGATGAGAATTTGAGGCTTCCTCCAGTCACTCAAGCCTTTAAGGCTCAGGTCCAGCAGTTGAAAGATTTTACTCCTACTCTAGAGAGCTTCATGTAGAACAAAGAATATTTTCAGATGGCCATGAAATATGGTGGTGAAGTCATTCAAGATTTTATCAATCTGGTCAAACCCCATATCTTCATGTGCAAGCTAAGGCAATTTTTTTTCCTACTTCTGAGCCTCTCAGTCCATCCAGTGTTGCTCTTGGTCAGTTATCAGTTTCCCAGACTCTCTCCAATATTTGGCCAATCATTCAGCAGCCTCCTTCAATAAGATCTTCTAGCCTCCATCAAGTCCGTTTAGCACCCAATCTGCTTCCATCTAGAGCTGTCTTGCCTCCTCTCTCCATCCGGCTAGCTGAACCTTCCACCAAGCCACCCTCTGGCCCATCCATTCCTCTATCTACTAAAATAAAAGCTCTTCGACACCCCAAGAAGTATCCATGCATGTCATTTTTGATAGGGTGTCTTTTATGTGTTTCTTTTTATTGTACTTTTTTTAGTGGTTATTTCAATGGACCCTTCTTTTTTTTTTCTCTTTCTGCTCTATTTTTTTTTCATTTTTCCCTTTTTGATAATCCCAAAGGGGGATAAATGATGACTACTTATCTAAATGAATACATAGATAAAGGGGAGAAAATAATTTATATATAAATGGGGAGAAATGACTACTTATATAAATGCATACATAGATACACTACATTATATATAAATGGGAGATCTCTGTAATCTAATGCTATGTTGACATACTCTCACTTTTTTTATGATCTGATGCATTCTATGATGACCTGTTTATATTTGGTTATATATTTTTTATATAGGGGGAGCATAATAAATGTCATATCCTCTCCTCCCTCTTCATTTATTCCACAGATTTGTGATTATCAAAAAGTGGGAGATTGTTGAACACTATGTGAGATAGTTATTTTAATAATCACAAATCTTTGTTATTTTTGTCTATAAGTCAATTTAGTCAATTATTCATTATGTTATAAATGTTTCTATATATGTTTAATCATGTCTACATATGTTTATCTATGATTATTTATGGTTTACTATTGACCTGGAAGAGTTCGGGATTGAATAGACACTTTGTGGGAATTTCATGTTTTTGACTCACCATTAGCTATTTTCTTGAGTCGCCGTTAGTTAAAGGTGATGAAAACGGTCACACCGATGAGAAAATTTGCACCGATGACAACTGTCGCACCAATGAGAATAGTTGCACTGATGACAACGGTCGCACCGATGAGAACATTCACACTGATGACAACAGTTGCACCGATGAGAACAGTCGCACCAATGAGAGCAATCGCACTGATGAGAACTGTCGCACCGATGAAAACGGTCGCACCAATGAAAATGGTATCACTAATGAGAATGGTCACACCAATGATAATGGTCTCTCCAATGCAAATCACATGACCTACCGAAGCCGATGACGATCCCATGACCTATCGAAGCTGATGATGATCACATGAACTACTGATGCCGATGGTGATCAAATGACCTACCAAAGCTGATGCTGATCAAATGACCAACCGAGGCTAATCCTGATCAAATGAACTATAGAAGATGATTCTGATCACATGAACTACTTGGGCCTATGCTGATTAAATGAACTACCGATGCCGATACTGATCAAATGACCTACCGAGGCTGATGCTGATCAAATGAACTACCGAAGCCGATGCTGATCAAATGAACTACCGAAAATGATGTTGATCATATGAACTACCGACAATGATGCTGATCACATGGCTTATCTAAGTTGATGCTGATCACATGACCTACCAATACCGATGAAAATTCAAAATGACTTACCGATCTCATGACTCACCGATAGTCATGAAAAATGTTTGAATTTTCTATTAACCATTTTAATTCTAACGGTCATGTTTTCTTTATTTAATGCACCTGCTATTAATTAATGTTGGTTGTTGGCAGTAAGGAAACCATACCTCATACCTGTATAAAGGTAATCATTCTTTTTTCCAGATCTCAAGGAAAAAAAATGAAGATTTGCAGTGAAAAAGACAGATCTCAAAAAAAAGATGAAAACACACAAATAAAGGTGCATGTGTGTGAAGTCCCACAGAACATAAGAAGAACTTGAAGAACACCTGTAAATACCAAATAGCTTCAAGCAGATCATTCACTTGGAACAAAAAAAGACAAGTTTTTGTGCCTTACTAAAGATCATATGCAAAAGTCTGAATAGCTGTAGCTGAGAAGAACAACGATACTCTGTTTTGTGTCATCCTCACTGGAAAGGACATGACTTCCATCTGCAACAACAAAACGAGTCCATATATCATCTGCAATTACACATAGCATTCTAAACTCTTTTATTTCCTCTGTTGTATCCATTTTCTTAACATTCTGAGTAGTGTGTGTGAATCCATCTACTTTAGATACACCCTGAATCTTGAGCTGAACTGGAGGATACTAAATCCTCACACCAAACTTTATACACCTTCTTGTATCCCACTGTGAGTTAGGGAAGAGGTCTAGTGTGACCTTGGTAGCCTAAGAGATGTTGTTATTGTTTTTCCCAGATAGAACTGTGGTAGAGGTCTGAGGACCTAAACAGTCTGAGTACTGTTGTAAATCCCCGATCCAGGGTTTGGTTTATAGTTAATATAAATTGTTTGAGAGGACTAAGTCTTGGCTTGAGAATGAACATCTTGTTTTACAAATTGCTATGATTTTTATCTTTGTTAAAATCTATTTTGAATATTATGCTTCTAAGTACATTAAATATAAATCTATTTTAAAGTAACTTTGATAGTTGAACTAGAAAGTGTTTATACATATTGTGAACTAGTAAGTTAGTTTCAAAAGAAAACTTAATCTTCTAATTATGTTAACTGAGAAGTAATCAATATTTGAGAGAATAATTGAACATTTACAATCTTTATAAATTCACTACAGTATAATTTGTTTTATAAATTGGGGGATTTAATATGAAATATTTTTAATAGAAATTTTAATTGGAACTCAATTTACCACCCTCTTGAGTATCCACTCCAACTAACATAAGATAATATTTTTATTTCAATATCCTCTTCCTAGAGTTGAGGGATTATTTTACTATCAAGAGAGAGAACATTAGATAATATAAAAAATTGGTTTATTTTTATCCCAAAAGCATAATTTTATATATTGGTTATGATTTGAGAAGTTTTTACACTTCCATGCTATCACTTAGTCTAATAAATGAGTATTTAAGATTAATGTTTTCATTCATGTAGCACTGAAATTATTTTTTAATATATAATAAGATAAAAAAATCATACAAAGTTATTCCTCCTATATTTAGACATTAATTAAAAAATGGTTAGTATTATGTAAGATAACATCAAATACCCATAAGCCTTAATATGAATAAATATTACATTAATATGCAATACATGTTAGGCTTTTACATAAACAACCTTAATAAAAATAGATCCACAATAAAATCATATATGATTGAAAAATAAAATTCAACATTATTCTTTAAATAAACACCAATTTTATCCACAAATATTTCATCTTACCTTAATCATATAATGTTCCCAATATCACGATTTTATTCAAAAATAACATTAATCACTTAGTCTACAAATCACATTCAAATACCATATCTATCTATTTGATAAATCAAATTTTTACAAAATTTAATATCCCTTTTATCAAAATTAACTATAATGAACTCAACAACATATGTCATATTAACTCTAAAGGATACTAATATCATTCAACTTATACCCACAAAATATAAAAATCATTCTTACCCAAATTAAATTTTCACTAAAACACATGTTAAACATAAGGGTTACATATACCTATTACATTTATGAAAAATCAGTAAATGTCACTCAAATTCATCTCATTACATAAAAAATGAAAAAGGTACTAATTCATTTAAAAATATGATTATCATTAAATTTAAAAACCTTTAAATAAAAAATCACTACACTATAACTCTTGAAAACCTATATGTATATACATTCAATCATCTTATATTATTAATAATCTGTTATCCAAGATTTTCCATCTTATATCTCTATACTAATTTAATAAAATCAAAATATGAATCATTTATTAAGACTAATAAATATAAATATTTTTATGCTTCAAATTTTCAACATAAACAACTCATACCTTTAAAATTAAGATCACAATTCATTACAATCCCAATTTCGATGATGGATGCCCCGGGATATACTAGGTTGATTTCATACATTGTTAGAATGCATCAAAATCTTTCCAAGTTCATCTTATTTTTAATCCATGTAAAATCGTTATGTCTTTATTAAAATGGATGTTGATAGAGATTTAAATTTCTAAAAAATCCTTTTTTTGAATATATATCTTTGAGAAAGAATTCCAAACTTATTTCCCATAATACTTTATGATATGGTTTGAATTCAATTTATAAAATTAGGTTTATTGGTTATAAAAATAAAAAAAATTAAATAAAAATATAAATAAATTATCATCTAAAAGGTAACCCTCTATTTTATCTGAGTAGAGGGTTGGAAATACTTTTTTTGAGTCATCCATTGTAAAATCATGATAAATCACCTCATGTTATTCTCCAAAAATAGGTATGATAATATAGTTTTATTTCTAAGATATGGGATAATTTAACCTAAGGTTCTTCATGATATCAAATTATAGAATATGATTAGGATACATTATAAAGTGTTTTGTAGGTAAGATGAATAATATATATGTGTTTCGATCACATGATTTCAAAATTATTATTGATAGTGAATCCTTTGGAAGAGAAAGGAGGTTTGTGTTTTATTTTTCTCCATCCATCATGAAGAATATATTTTACCCCAATGAAAGATATTTGTGTTTAAATAAAAAATTAAATCTTTAGCAAAATCAGAGTGAACAACTAAATAATTTTTATTATGAATTTCTTACCCTATTTAGACCCTCCTTTTATCAAGGATACTTTTGATTCACCAAAGGTTTAACCAAGGTTTCCATATTTTTGGTTCTATTATACGTCTGTTGACGCTCCTTTCATCACAGAATCTAAAGATCAGAAAAGAGGAATATCTGAGCTCAAAGTGATTCATCCTTTGAAGAAAATATCAAAAATCGACAAAGGCATGAACAAAATATCAAAAGCAACTGCACCGCGCAAGTTATATCACTGTCGTGCAAGTCCACTTGCGCGACGCCCATATGGTCGCGCAAGTGACTTGCGTGACCTATAACGCCTCGACCCTAGTTACCCAGAGTCGGTGCATTATTACATAACATTGGAATGATCACAAGAAAGATCAAATCTCGAAAGACCAATTGGTTTAGTGTCCTTGGAAACACTAGATATATTCATAAGTCTTACATTACATCATAAAATGAAAAACTACTACAACAACATATTGTCTCCATAATCCACACTCATATCCCCACATAATATCCCTGCAGGTCATTCATAATTTACTTCTTCACTTCCTGGAAAAAATAAAACATAGAAAAGGGGTGAGCTCAAATTCCCAGTAAGGATAACAATATAGCGGAAACTTTCATAAATAAGAATAATCATTTAAGGCAATGTATAACTAAAACAAAAACCTTTCAAACTTGAAATTTCAACATGGTATGGCATAAATAAAATGAAATAAATCCATTTACTTATTCACATGGATATTATACTAATCGAATAATCACATGCAAAATCAATAACCACTTTCATAATGATGGAATTCATAATTCCAGACTATCATAACCACATAGCCAAGGCCTCATGGCAAGACTAAAAATAAGATTTTTCCAAGGCCTTGTGCCAAGACACTAGTTTGTCTCATGAGACCTACCGATGCATCGAGGAGATATAGCGGGCTCCACCCGTCACATATTAAGTCCAATGCATTCCCATATGAAAAGGTTTAAACATGACATAAACATTAGTATTAAAACTAGCATACAAAATGTCAATAATTTCACCGTAAACTATGAATGGTATGAAAATAGCACATCCATAGTCAAACATATCACAAAACCTTCAATACAATATAGAAGTTTTGTGTCATAATAAATCAACTTCAAATAAGCGTAAAATCCATCAAAGGATGTTGACATAGATGAAAATAATCATCAAAACTATTTGAGAGAAATATCCCTCTTTTTCTTGAAATCATTTAAAAGTCACACTATTTGTCAAGAAGCCATTTAAAAATAAATTTTTGAATCAAAGTGTCCCATACCACTTTGAAACTTTTTAAAAGGAGTTTTAATTTATAAACTTTAATGTCCATATAAATAAATCCGTAAAACCATTTTTAAAACATGGACATTAATGAGAAAGATTTAGATGAATAAGTCTTTAAAACATTTAAAAATGGTATTTTAGTTAGAGATTCTAACAAAAAGAGAGACACTTGAATAAAAATAATTGAGGTAATAAAAACTTTGTAATATCATGAGAATAAAGGGATTCATGATATACTATGTCAAAGTACTTTATATACACCACATAAAAGTGATTTTGTGTATATCAACAAAGAAGTCTCAATGGAATGTAAATTGAGATGAAATCTCTAATAAAGGCCGTATCCTTAAGTTAAGGATAAATCAACGACATAGTTATGTGTGAAAAATATAAATTCACTAAATATTATTGGATGTTCAGTGTAAAACAATTAAAGGACATTCACACATAATCTTGTAAAAACAACACCAATGAATTGGATGTTTAACTCAACAAATGGAGAATGAGTTAAAATTACTCTTATCAAATTCATATCGATGACTTGAGAAATTATCAATGGATTGATTATGTGTATCAAAATTATGTCCACATAAAAGGGGAGTGGAAATTATGACATAAGCAAATGAATAGAGATTCCACACATAATCTCGGAGTAAAATAATCAATGGAGTTTGCGTAAAGCCGAATAAATGGAAATTGGAATATCAAATTCCATTATCGATTTGGTAACTTATCAAACATGAACCCATGAAAGAAGGATAACACAATGATGATGTAAATATACATGAATTAAAGTATATTACACAATTAATACAAACATGGTCAGCACACACACCACATGCAATAAATAAGTGGTGAATAATGGAATTCTCACGAAATTAAGAGTGAGATAAGAAACTCCTTAACACATTAATCAATTGAGTCGTATGGCCAAAAGTTAATAACAACCAAATGATTTTCAGAATAACATTAATATAAAGAGAATCATTATAATATATATCAAATGGAAGCACACAATACACCACTTTCAATAATTTAGTGGCGAACAATGGAAATCTCACGGAATTGAAAGTGAGTTAAGAAAATCCCTTACTTTGTACTTTTTCTTGGTCGACGGTAGGTTTACCTCCTATATAATGGTGAAATAATTGTTATTTAATTATACAATAATCATTTAATTTAATATGATATCATATATGATCTTTTAACATTGATTTGTTAATAATATCTTAGAATTATCGTCATTTCGGGTGTTAACAGGTTCATTTTACTTTATATTCTTTGTTATGTGAGCCATATTCGTTATTAATGGGATGTATATTATTCATATCCAGAATGATATCAAGTCCTTAGATACTATTTTTAAATCATCAAATTATAATTATACTTGAATGGATATGATGGAGAATGAATCTCATCGCGTTCGTGGAGACGGTAGTCCGTACATACGCACGAGCGACAATATCATTTATTTGATATTAAAATAATATATAATTGGATGTTATATCATATATAAAGAATCATTATCATGTTATATTTATTATTTACATGAGTTACACATCATTATTATACCCATCCAAATAATAATATATTGAATAACAATTACACCACGACGTGGAGACGGTAAGCCGTACGTACGCACGTATGGTGACATGTTATTCAAAGGATGGATAGAATACTGAATATGGTTGTACCATATTTGTAATAACATCACAGTATATATATGATACTGGAGTTTTTATTTTATAATGGTAATAACAAAGAAAGAGGAAGTGGAAGAAGAAAGGAACTTGAAAAGGGGTGGTGAAAACATTACCTCTTCTTCGGGTTCTTCCTTTTGATTTGATCAAAAGGGCTCCTTAGGTTGGCTTTCTGATAAAACTAATGCCTCTAGGTTTTAGTGAGTGAAGTTGAGATAGTATTTGGTTAGGGGTTGGCTGAACCAAAGGGCTTTGAAGGTGTGAAGAAATGAGAAGGAGGAGTGCCCTTTTATAAGAGGGGTGAGGGCCACCTTTGGAAAAGTTAGAAATATTAATTTATAATAAATTGATATTCGGTTTATAATGGCTCCAAAGTTTATTATTTAACTTTTAAGGTGGGGATGGGTCGAAAAAAACTCATCCAATATAATTTAGACAGGTTTGGGTCATTATATTAACCTTATCTTTAAGTATTAACTCTTAGTTAATTAGTTTCACTTTTACAATGTCTCTTTGTATTTTTATATTATATGGTTAATAAACATACTATATACATCCAAGAGACCCCCAAGTGGTCCATTAATGATGAACCTATCATGATATAAGTCTCTTGGACGAACCATAGATTTTTAAGAATTTAATATCAATTAATAATATAATATTTGTTTTAAGAACTCTTTTATGTCAATTTTGACACTATTCAATAGTTAATTTTTGTGAAACTCATAACAGATTGATTACTTCGAACAAAGTCAATTAAATCAATACTAATATGTCATATTATCCTATAGAATTATTTTAATTCATTAAATGTTTCATATTATATTTATTTTGGTATTTATAATATCAATTATTGTAATTTTTCACTATTAATGTAATTAATTCATCATCATTGTGTCATACATAAATTAAATTATTTAATGTCTAAAAATTATAAATAAAATATCCTTATGTAGTAAATCTTTTGGTCTTTCTAATGAATATTTATAATCTAAAATACAACATATATAACCCTCTATAACAATTGTTTTTTTAAAAGATATATGCTTGTGTCGTTTTTGTATTTATTTGAACTTAATTAAAATAAAGTGCCATTATCACTTAAAAGTGGATCCATGAGGTCCCAAAAATCGACCCAAAGATGCCCATGGTCGACCATGTATCAACCAATAGGGTTAATACACGTTTTAAGGTAATTTAGTATTATTATAATATTATTTTTTAACCCTTGTTTACCGGATTTACCCTTTAACCATGGTAAATAAAATATTTACCGGAGTAATTATCCAAAATGTTTAAAAATAAAAGTTACCTATTTACACAATTTGAACATCCTGAGTCCAAATATGGAATCCATTTTTCCAAATTCAAAACACAGAAGTGGCAGAAATTAATTTAAAATTAATTCCCGTTGTTAAAACAAAAAGCGTGTTTTTTAGAGATAATAACTATCAAAAGATTGTCACTTGTTTATGTCTGGTTTAAATGTGAAATTTTGTTCAATGACTCACATTGTATTACATGGTAAAAATATATTATAAATATACTTTAAAACCACTCAAATTCATAATTTATCACTATTAATTATTTTGATTAAAAAAGTTGTTTTTAATTAAAATTTAGTAATTTTCACTATTCATCAAAATATGAAAGTTATCCGAAAAGTACCAAAATTTCACCCTAGGCTAATTTTGATATTCCGAATCCAAAAATGAAGTCCATTTTGAGAGATAGAATTTATAAAATTTCAAAAAGTATGTATTACTATTCATAACGGCTAGTTTGATTGGTTATGGTGTGTTAAAATCTCGAAGTTGCGTACAATGCAAGCCATTTCATTATTCAAAAGGAAACATACCGAGGAAGCTTGGGGTGTTACATTCTCCCCTCCTTCAATAAATTTCGTCCTCGCAATTTTTAAAATTTTTCTTGGGAATATAATGGAAAGTCCCACATCGGAAAAAGAGTCAATAAAACAATCACATTAAAAGAAAGAAAGAGAGGTATAAGGGTCAACCAAGATAACCCATACTAGGATTCCATGTAAGAAAACATGGATATGGATGATAAACTAAGTGTCAATTTCTGATGGAGAGGGATAGAAATCATGATCAGAAGAAAGTTAACAATAAGAAAATCACAAACTTGTGTTGGGACAAACGACCATTAGTCTCCTAGTAGGAAAGTAAACGGACAACATTTTTTTAAGTTACATTACATAAGGATGAGGAATTCATTTATGATATTGACTAAAAACATTATGAGATATACTTACATTTTAAGTAGAGTTTCATTCTTTAAAAAATTTCCACCACTAACTCAATTTTTTTTAAACGATGAGTATTCAAGGAGACTTGGTCACACTGGAAGAGCTAGAATAAACTTCTATAGAATCACAAGATCCATGCAGGATAAACTATATATTTACATTGTCTTTGAAGATTAATCAAAACCAAAATGGTTAGTGAATGATCTAATGATCCCCCAAAAGGATATTCCTTGAGATAAATATGCACTAATCTTAATTTCTAAAATTAAACCAACAATACCCCAAAGTTAAATAAATAGCATTCAATAATCAATTGTCCTTAAAATCCTTCAATATAATCCAAACTAACATTTAAACCCAAAACATAGAAGAATTTGATTATGTAGTCTCCCATGTTAAATTGTATCTCCAAATGACATCAAATACTCTTAAAGTCACATACTTAAAAGTAATTAACATCATCACATATTCTCTGTTATAGGTTAATCATTTCCATAAATAACCCAAATCACTATAAATCCACAATAAAAATGTAGATAAAAATCCACCATTACTCTACAAATGAAACCCCATTGTATTCTATTTTCCTTGTGCATATAGTGTTCCCAACAAAGCGAACATCTTCCAAAATAACATTTATCACTTAATCACCAAATCATTTTCCTATACCAAGGGTATTCATTTGATAAGACATAAGAACCCAAATCATCTTATTATTGATCAATAAAATCATTTTACAAAAAAAATAGTCACACTAACCAGGGACTTCACGTAGTCCAGTGGTAGGCGATAAATCCCAATCGCACTTTGGTTGTGGGTTCGATTCCCACAGCTTTGTCCGACGCGACAGGTTGTCACACAGTCTATGTGTTGTCCTTTTTCAAAAACTATATTTTATAATATTACCAAAATGAGATAAATTCCTCAAAATAACATAATTTAACCACAAATGTTATATCATACCTTTCATTTTCATCCCAAATTATAATAACTTATAATTTTCTCAAACCCCAATGATCATATAAAACCAAATGGTGATTTATTCCTATATCCACAAGAGAGGAGACAATTCTTCCTCAAATATCATTCTCACATGGCAAACTGCGGGGTTACAAATACAAGAGAAAATTATTCTAAAGTAAACCCATCAACAAGGAGTGCTAATACTTTTTAAATTTTTCTCCAACCATTTATTTCCACATAGCTTCTTCTTTGACCAAGAAAATATCCTATAGAATAGGACATTCACTCGGGTAATGGCCAGGTCCCCTAAATTTACGGCAAATGACTGTAAATGGACTCTTGGGACCATTTTTATCTTCTTCCATAGTACTCTTCATTTTTCATCAGGAATTCTTCACTTTATGTCTTTCCTTCCCGCACGTAAAACATTTCGTTGTCCCATTGAGACACTTTCTTGGGTGTCTCTTTCCACATTTCCAGCATGATGAAAATTGAGGGTTCTTTTCTCCATGGTCTCCATTGCTGGAGCTCTTATCATTTATCACCTTTATCTTCCTTGTTGAGTCTGAGAGTTGGTTAATATATATGTTGTTGATCATATTTTTGGAAAACTGATTTGGCATAAAGACGATATCTTTTACGCCTATCAACATTCCATTTTTTTGCTCATTGCCACCACCGTTCCCACCTTGTACATCATTCTCAAAGTCACTATGACTTCCTTGGAATCCAGCCATTGACTAAAACCAGAAATCATTGTGTGAGTAACAGTAGTCGTAAAATCATTTAGAGATTAAAATGTCACCATATTCTCAATTTGAAACATATTAGGATTAACCAAGGTCATTTACTCTCATCTTATATATAAATTAATTAAATCAGTTTGTAAAGAAAATGTAAATTATCCTAAGCATATCCCCCGGGAGTGTCGTAACCAAGAGTGTAGCAAGGCCCGTTGTCGTGCACCAGTTCCCGTTCGAGTCTAGCTCAAAGCGGTGTTTTCAGGTTTTACCCCTAGGTACATCTGTTCCAGAGCCGCCTCTACCTACTCGTATCCAGACAGGGATGTATTGCTCGGAAAACTCACAAAATCTCTACAATACCAAAATTCTAGGAAGTTCTTTTATACTAATCCTCAAAGTTCATCTTAGGTCTACGTGCTCTAATCAGAGTTTATCTAAATCTAGCTTCCAAGGTTTGTACTAAACTTCCTCTGATACCAACTGTAACGCCCCGACCCTAGTTACCCAGAGTCGGTGCATTATTACATAGCATTGGCATGATCACAAGAAAGATCAAATCTCGAAAGACCAATTGGTTTAGTAGCCTTGGAAACACTAGATATATTCATAAGTCTTACATTACATCATAAAATGAAAAACTACTACAACAACATATTGTCTCCATAATCCACACTCATATCCCCACATAATATCCCTGCAGTTCATTCATAATTTACTTCTTCACTTCCTGGAAAAAATAAAACATAGAAAAGGGGTGAGCTCAAATGCCTAGTAAGGATAACAATATAGCGGAAACTTTCATAAATAAGAATAAACATTTAAGAAAATGTATAACTAAAACAAAAGCCTTTCAAACTTGAACTTTCAACATGGTATGTCATAAATAAAATGAAATAAATCCATTTACTTATTCACATGGATATTTTACTAATCGAATAATCACATGCAAAATCAATAACCACTTTCATAATGATGGAATACATAATGCCAGACTATCATAACCAAATAGCCAAGGCCTCGTGCCAAGACTACAAATAAGATTTTTCCAAGGCCTTGTGCCAAGACACTAGTTTGTCTCATGAGACCTACCAATGCATCGAGGAGCTATAGCGGGCTCCACCCGTCACATATTAAGTCCAATGCATTCCCATATGAAAAGGTTTAAACATGACATAAACATTCGTATTAAAACTAGGATACAAAATGTCAATAATTTCACCATAAACTATAAATGGTATGAAAATAGAACATCCACAGTCAAACATATCACAAAACCTTCAATAAAATATAGAAGTTTTGTATCATAATAAATCAACTTCAAATAAGCGTAAAATCCATCAAAGGATGTTGACATAGATGAAAATAATCATCAAAACTATTTGAGAGAAATATCCCCCTTTTTCTTGAAATCATTTAAAAGTCACACTATTTGTCAAGAAGCCATTTAAAAATATATTTTTGAATCAAAGGGTCCCATACCACTTTGAAACTTTTTAAATGGAGTTTTAATTTCTAAACTTTAATGTCCATATAAATAAATCCGTAAAACCATTTTTAAAACATGGACATTAATGAGAAATATTTAGATGAACAAGTCTTTAAAACATTTAAAAATGTTACTTTAGTTAGAGATTCTAACCAAAAGATAGACACTTGAATAAAAATAATTGAGGTAACAAAAACTTTGTAATATCATGAGAGTAAAGGGATTCATGATATACTATGTCAAAGTACTTTATATACACCACATAAAAGTGATTTGGTGTATATCAACAAAGAAGTCTCAATGGAATGTAAATTGAGATGAAATCTCTCATAAAGGTCGTATCCTTAGGTTAAGGATAAATCAACGACATAGTTATGTGTGAAAAATATAAATACACTAAATATGATTGGATGTTCAGTGTAAAACAATCAAAGGACATTCACACATAATCTTGTAAAAACAACACCAATGAATTGGATGTTTAACTCAACAAATGGAGAATGAGATAAAATTACTCTTATCAAATTCATATCGATGACTTGAGAAATTATCAATGGATTGATTATGTGTATCAAAATTATTTCCACAGAAAAGGGGAGTGGAAATTATGACATAAGCAAATGAATAGAGATTCCACACATAATCTCGGAGTAAAATAATCAATGGAGTTTGCGTAAAGCCGAATAAATGGAAATTGGAATTTCAAATTCCCTTATCGATTTGGTAACTTATCAAACATGAACCCATGAAAGAAGGATAACACAATGATGATGTAAATATACATGAATTAAAGTATATTACACAATGAATACAAACATGGGCAGTACACACACCACATGAAATAAATAAGTAGTGAATAATGGAATTCTCACGAAATTAAGAGTGAGATAAGAAACTCCTTACCACATTAATCAACTGAGTCGTATGGCCAAAAGTTAATAACCACCAAATTATTTACAGAATAACATAAATATAAAGAGAATCATTATAATATATATCAAATGGAAGCACACAATACACCACTTTCAATTATTTAGTGGCAAACAATGGAAATCTCATGGAATTGAAAGTGAGATAAGAAAATCCCTTACTTTGTACTTTTTCTTGGTCGACGGTAGGTTTAACTCCTATATAATGGTGAAATAATTGTTATTTAATTATACAAGAATAATTTACTTTAATATGATATCATATATGATCTTTTAACATTCATTTGTTAATAATATCTTAGAAATATCGTCATTTCGGGTGTTAACGGGTTCATTTTACTTTATATTCTTTGTTATGTGAGCCATATTCGTTATTAATGGGATGTATATTATTCATATCCATAATGATATCATGTTCTTAGATACTATTTTTAAATCATCAAATTATAATTATACTTGAATGGATATGATGGAGAATGAATCTCATCGCGTTCGTGGAGACGGTAGTTCGTACATACGCACGAGCGACAATATCATTCTTTTGATATTAAAATAATATATAATTGGATGTTATATCATATATAACGAATCATTATCATGTTATATTTATTATTTACATGAGTTACACATCATTATTATACCCATCCAAATAATAATATATTGAATAACAATTACACCACGACGTGGAGACGGTAAGCCGTACGTACGCACGTATGATGAAATGTTATTCAAAGGATGGATAGAATAATGAATATGGTTGTACCATATTTATAATAACATCACAGTATATATATGATACTGGAGTTATTATTTTATAATGGTAATAACAAAGAAAGAGTAAGTGGAAGAAGAAAGGAACTTGAAAAGGGGTGGTGAAAACATTACCTTTTCTTCGGGTTCTTCCTTTTGATTTGATCAAAAGGGCTCCTTAGGTTGGCTTTCGGATCAAACTAAAGCCTCTAGGATGTAGTGAGGGAAGTTGAGATAGTATTTGGTCAGGGTTTGGCCGAACCAAAGGGCTTTGATGGTGTGAAAAATTGAGAAGGAGGAGTGCCCTTTTATAAGAGGGGAGAGGGGCACCTTTGGAAAATCTAGAAATATTAATTTATAATAAATTCATATTCGGTTTATAATGGCCCCAAAGTTTATTATTTAAATTTTCAGGTGGGGAGGGGTCGAAAAAAACTCAACCAATATAATTTAGACAGGTTTGGGTCATTATATTAACCTTATCTTTAAGTATTAACTCTTAGTTAATTAGTTTCACTTTTACAATGTCTCTTTGTATTTTTATATTATATGGTTAATAAACTTACTATATACATACAAGCGACCCCCAAGTGGTCCATTAATGATGAACCTATCATGATATAAGTCTCTTGGAAGAACCTTAGATTTTTAGGAATTTAATATCAATTAATAATATAATATTTGTTTTAAGAACTCTTTTATGTCAATTTTGACACTATTTAATAGTTGATTTTTGTGAAACTCATAAAAGATTGATTACTTCGAACAAAGTCAATTAAATAAATCCTAATATGTCATATTATCCTATTAAATTATTTTTATTCATTAAATGTTTCATATTATATCTATTTGGGTATTTATAATATCAATTATTGTAATTTTTCACTATTAAAGTAATTAATTCATCATCATTGTGTCATAAATAAATTAAATTATTTAATGTCTAAAAATTATAAATAAAATATCCTTATGTAGGAAATCTTTTTATATTTCTAATGAATATTTATAATCTAAAATAAAACATATATAACCCTCTGTAACAATTGTTTTGTTAAAAGATACATGCTTGTGTCATTTTTGTATTTATTTTAACTTAATTAAAATAAAGTGTCATTATCACTTACAAGTGGATCCATGGGGTCCCAAAATCGACCCAAAGATGCCCATGGTCGACCATGTATCAAAAAATAGGGTTAAGACACGTTTTAAGGTAATTTAGTATTATTATAATATTATTTTTTAACCCTTGTTTACCGGATTTACCCTTTAACCATGGTAAATAAAATATTTACCGGAGTAATTATCCAAAATGTTTAAAAATAAAAGTTACCTATTTACACAATTTGAACATCATGATTCCAAATATGGAATCCATTTTTCAAAATTCAAAACACAGAAGTGGCAGAAATTAATTTAAAATTAATTCCCGTTGTTAAAATAAAAAGCGTGTTTTTTAGAGATAATAACTATCAAAAGATTGTCACTTATTTATGTCTGGTTTAAATGTGAAATTTTGTTCAAGGACACAAATTGTATTAAATGGTAAAAATATATTCTAAATATACTTTAAAACCACTCAAATTCATAATTTATCACTATTAATTATTTTGATTAAAAAAGTTGTTTTTAATTAAAATTTAGTAATTTTCACTATTCATCAAAATATGAAAGTTATCCGAAAAGTACCAAAATTTCACCCTAATATTCCGAATCCAAAAATGAAGTCCATTTTGAGAGATAGAATTTATAAAATTTCAAAAAGTAGGTATTACTATTCATAATGGCTAGTTTGATTGGTTATGGTGTGTTAAAATCTCGAAGTTGCGTACAATGCAAGCCATTGCATTATTCGAAAGAAAACATACCGAGGAAGCTTGGGGTGTTACACGACCTATGTGATAACCACCCGGTAACCGCCTAGGGCCTTCTCCTGCCTATAAATAGACCCTGTGGGCCCCCCATTCGAGAGGATCTTTTTCCAGAAACTCGGATTGAAGCTCCCGACGCCCAAGTCTCTTCTCAAAACTTCTGGAACACTTCTAAGGTAATTTCTTACCTAGAACAAAAGATCTAAAGAGAAGGAGGAAGGCCAAAGTGTTGAAACTCATCAACACTTGCGCGCCTGAGTGGTCAGCCCTTAAGGGAAGTGACCACACTTGCGTGCCGCCTTATTCCTTCAATAGAACTTGCACGTCCCTTTTCTGGAAGAACCTCAAGAAGATTCTAAAGGGTTTAATAAAGAGTCGCTCAAGTATTCTAATGCTGGTTGAAAATCGCGCAAGTACCCCACATGTCGCGCAGGTATACCTGCGCGAACAATACTTGAGCACCGCCGCAGTACCTGCGCGCTTTCCAAGACTTGCGCGCCCCTTTTTTTTTGGGTGCCCATCTTGCCCATTTCACCCCTCTTAAGTCATTTCACATTTCCTATTCAAGATTCAGTCTTCAATATACTCTTCAAAGCCATTTATGGCATGATTTCTTGATTTGAATTCCTTATTTGAAAAGAATTCTGTGGAATATCTCTAAAAACATAGTGATTTATACATCTTTATGTCACCAAAGATTGAGAGTTCATTCATTCAACCTCATCCTTTAAGATGAGAGAATCTTTAACCTCGGTCTCCTTTTCAAGAATAATCCCCAGTTATAAGTCCTTTAATCTAAGCATCCTCCTCAGGAGTAAGCCCCAAATTCTTAAAATTCCCAAATATGGGCATCCTCCTTAGGAGTAAGCCCCAAACCCTAATCTCATAAACTGGGTCTCCTTTTCAGGAATAAGTCCCAGTTATAATCTTGGGCTTCCTTTTTAGGAATAAGCCCCAAGTCCCCTAACCTGGGACTCCTTTTTAGAAATAAGTTCCAGTCATAATTATGGTCATCCTCTTTAGAAGTAAGCCCTAAGTCCCTTAATTTCTCTTTAACCAGTCCTAATTTTCGTTTGATATGGGATTCCTTCTCAGGAGTAAAACCCAGTTATCAATCCTCTCCTAATTTGGGTTTCCTTTTAAGGAATAAGTCCCAAGTTAGAGTATTCAAATCTACATGAAGCACATATACCTTTATGGACCATGTTCCTGGATTTTCTCCCTAAAAGTAAATCCTAAACCTTCATCTATCTGGGCAGTCATACATATATAAGCCCCAAACCATTTCTTATGATTGCATCTTTCATGGCACAATTGTCTAATTTTTACCAATACCTCTTGTTTCTCACACCGAGCATGACTCACGTGAGCTTAGAGTGTAAAAGTAATTATGACATCCTTCTTTGAGACATCAATCATAAATGTCTTACTCCCTTACTCGAACTACATGGGTTCTGATTCCTTTTCCAAAAAAAAGGATACGTAGGTAGCCCATTTATGGGTTCGATCCCAACTCTGAAATAATCCATGTCCTTCTGAATGACAATAAACTTCATGTGCCCCACTGAATGGCTTTAAAACCAGCCCGGTCATCACAAATGACCAAGAGACTTTTATATAAATGTTTTGAAGGATACCATTGACCAAGAATCTATAAATAGATATAGATGATTCTCTATTGATGAAGAATCTCGAATACATATAAAATATTATATAAATTTATTACATATTTAATCATTGATTGTTAAAACTAAAGGAAAGCTCATTTTATACTTGGTAATGTAATAAGGATTCACGAACATAAAATAAATCTATAAAGAGGGTCCCTGAGTAGACAATAATTCCCCTAAAAAAGGTGTGATGAGTCCGACCTCCCATCCTCTCGACCAATGCAAATTCATAAGCCTCACCAATCCACAAGCTAATTAGCGCCTACCTTTGGAAGGTAGGTCCAAACGGATGTGGAATCATTGGATGTTTCTGGTTCTACGAACAAACCCGCTAGAAACCGATCGGAACGTTTGAATCTCCCATCAAGGAGGTCATCCTCGAATTCCGTGCGAAAAAAAAATGGTGAAACCAACATGAATCCTTAACCAAGTTAAAATGATGTTTTATCTATTTGTTAAGCCCCTATTTAAAACTCAGTAAGAGGGTTAACAAAAACAATCATTGACATATGTGATCATCCAAAGGATGAAGTGGCTGAATATATCTTGATTACGTCTGTTATATCAAACATGCACTCTTTTCCAAGATCTTCTATATTTCCATAATGGCTGCTCTCAAATTCACATCTATTAATACTGCTGCTGCAAATACCACTGCTGATATTCCTACTGGATCGCCATCCGCTCTGAGGATGACATCACCTACTCAGCGTCTTCAACGCTGGGTATCAAATGCGCTGGTTATGGAGTACCGTCAACATGGTACCATCCCAACTCTGGAGGCTGCCCGACAGGCCCTCCAAGTAAACAACTCACACAGGTCGTCCGGACAACAACGACCAGTGATTAATAGGCAGGCGGTGCGGACTACCGTCTCCAACCGTTTCGGGTCATTATCCCCGGAACGCAATTTCCATTCGCTCCCTTACTCTGAGGAAGTGAATGAGCAGGTCCCACAGGGCCTTAATTCAAAAAGACAGGATTCCTTTCCGAGGGCTCCCATCAACAATCGCCGCCAGACTCGTGCGGCAGTGCGCCCTCAACATGATGAGGGTACCGACTCCAGGCGTTCGGCTCAGGTTCTTCGAACCCGAGCAGGCAAGACGAACCGCGAGAGTCAGAATCCAGTTAAAAATGGGCATGTTATCATCCCTACCATATCCGGATAAGTCCACCAACCTAACTTGGTGGCGAAAAACGAGCAGGCACACACACCTGTCCATTTTAATTCCACTATCCAGCAGACTCGTCTGGCAGCATCACGCCAATCCCGCCAGGCAATTCCGGCGGAGTACTATAGGCAGGAACATACAACTGCTTATACATCATCAGTTAGTCAGTAGGCTCGCCTGACTACATATGATGGATCTCGTCAACCACATTTGGCGAAGTGTAATCAGCAGGCATATACACCTGCTAATACTAATCAAGCCTACCAAAAGTCTCGCTTGGCAGCGCACGGAGAAGTCAGTCGGAAAGCCCCGACGACAAACAGGAGGCAGAATCAACTCTCTGCCTCCACACTTGAGTACTTTTAGGATTCACTGATAGGAAAAGAAGGACAAGAGCAGGCACATACACCTACTCCAAGCCCGGAATGGACGTATATCCCTGTTCCGGTGGCTGAAGTCACCAAACATATTTTGTCAATGGTGAAAGAGCAGAAGCAAATTCCTGCTCATATTCTGGACGCTTTCCAGGATATCATAACAGCTTCAGCATCATCTCAGGGATAGACACATAAATCTATCCCTAGCAGTCGAGTGACACATCAACGATTCACTCCAGAACATACACACACATCTGTTCCAGTACAAGAGGGTTATGGGGCATACTCCCCCATATCATACGGACAACCAAGTCAGGCACATACACCTGATTTGAGCGGAGATCGTCAGCCTAACCTGACCATATTTCCTGATCAGGCACATACACCTGCTGAGAGTAACCACTTTCTTCAACAAGTGGTTTCTAAAGCGAGTAATAAGGCATCTAAGAAAAAGATCCGCCCAGCACAGTCAGGAGATCAAAGGCCAATCTGCAACAAGGCCTTGCTCAATGCTGGAGTTCTTGAAGCCCTCAGACATTTATCTGTTGAAACTCAAGATTCTACTCCCTCAGTTCCCAATAACGGGAACATTAATTCCAAAAGTCTTCAACAGACACTTTCTCATGAAGGCTTTCTTCGTGACAATTCGGTCAATCTTGAAGTTTCATCTTGATATGAGAGCCACAGGAACCCTCTGTGTGGTCAGAAGACCAAGGAGCAAGAGATATCATCTTTTGCTGTAACCCATTATGGTGGTCCTCCCCATGATGATGAACTTCGCTGCGAAAGTCCTCTCCGCAGTAGTGATTCACATTGCCTGGAAAATACTCCAGTGGACAATGTAGTGCCGAGAAAGCCCTCTTATCTTGAGGCACTTGCAAATGCGAAACCAGTCATGTCTGATGCTTTATCGCTAACAAGTGAAATACTTTCTGAATCAGAAGATATCCCATGGTGTAGGTCATTTTCCGAACCACCCCTATGTCATGCATCTTCTAGTTTGATCAATGATCCCTCTACCAATCTTGTTGAATCCGATGAAGCAACAAGGAAACACCAACTCTGGTCAAAACAGGTAGAAGAATCTTCGTTTAATGATAAAGAATAAATGCTGAACATGAGGAAAAAACTGGCAAAAGGTGAGGTACCAGTCATGTTTTGGCCTTTGGCTGACTCCCAGTATGACATTCCAAAGATGTTGACGGAAGATGGAGTCCATGATATTCGTCTCAACATATGGAAAACTCTTTTTCAATTGAAGAAGAAGGTATTATATTATGATGAATATGAAAATCATCTTATGATAATAGAAGGGCAACAATGTCAGATTGATTTGGCATCTCTATCAGTCTCTCAGTATCCGAAGGCTGAAAAGCAATAGAGAACCCTTCAACGTTTATTCCTTGGCGCACTAGGAAAATTGCGTCAGTTAATTGCCAATGCTCCATCTGGTGTTCATATCAGAGGATGGGGTGTTCACGGAGCACTACATTTCACAGTGCTTTCCAGTCAGCAAATCCCACCGAAAATGGTCTCAGGCAATGTTATTTCCCATGGCCGGCCACAGTCAATGGGATTTGTTCATAATCAAAAGCTTGCTCAAGAACAGGATTCAACTAGTTCCTCTCAAAATCAAGCATATAGAGAACAAGTTGTTGAATTAATCCTACATCAAGCAGGAAAGAATATTGCACAAGCCTCTCGTATGGAGCAAACACGTCATCAAATGACAGAAGTTTCGGAAATCATCCAACGGTCTGTTGAACCAGGTGATAAAAGTGGATACAGGCTAATGCATCAAGCTAATTTCCGAACTAAGGTTCGCAAGATCAAGAGAGATTTTAAGAAGATCTCAGAAATAGCATGTCAAGAGACACCCCAACTTGTCAGACTGGGGACTTCTTTTACCCAACCCTCAGATTCAACAAATGGGATTCGAGGAGTTGAGCGGAAGCAGAAGGAACATCCCCAGTTCTCGAGACTGGGGACTCTTTCAAATCATCAATCCCCTTCTCAGATAATATCAGTCTTTTCTCGATTGGGGAAGAAGCCCCAAGAGGAATGAAGAGCCAAATTATCAAGAGATTCCCTCCAAGTTATAGCTCGTCAAGAAGTTCCTAAAAGATTAAATCAACAAAAGACAATGTCTCATCAAAGCCATGAAAGAAGACAATATCACAGAAATGTTGATAGAAAGGATGCGATGCATTATACATCAATCAATTTCATCAATGCCGTTGTTGCTAATCCACCAGAGGAGACTCACTCAGGGGGCTCAGATGAAGAGCGTCCTGCTCAAGATAATGTACGCGCCGATATAAATGAAGAAGGTGTGCATACACGAAGTCAAAGGATTACTCAGAACCTAGGTAATCCACTTCCCTCCCTCCAAAAGGTATCCAGAAAAGGGAAGGGAAAGAATAAGGTTACATATCCTTCCTCTGGAGAAGGTCAATCGCTCTCATTTCAGCAAAGGTTTGCACAACAGGAGGCAGAAATGAAAGAATTAAGAAGGTTGAATGCAGAATTACATCAGAGTAGTCTTCTTCTTAAGAATGCTGAAGTCCGACAGCCAAAGGAATTTGTTGTAACTACTGAGATGGATCGGGAATATCCTCTTTTATCAGTACACCCTCAGAGGTCTAATCCTACGGGTCAAACGCAATAACGGTTGGCAGCACTACCATCAGTTGCAGCACTGACCACCACGTCTGTCCAAGCTCCATTCATTGCACCTACCCAAAACCAAGTTCAAACTGATGTTTCTCAAAAGTTGATAACTACTATTGAGTCATTAACAGCTCGGTTAGAAACTATGGAAGGGAAATGGGCACAAGTTCAACAAGAAAAGAAAGTTTACCCTGAATGGGTAGATTCAATTTCTCCTCCATCTAGTTTTAGAAACCCTTTTTTCCCTACTTTCAATGGATCAGGTGACCCTGAACAACATTTGACACATTACGTGTCTTGTTGTGATCCTATGATGGGAACTCCGGAGCAGCAAGAAGCAGTGAAACTCAGATGCTTCATGCGAACCTTTCAAGGACCAGCTTTTGTCTGGTATACAAGCTTG
Organism: Viscum album; assembly: GCA_963277665.1. Classification (NCBI taxonomy): domain Eukaryota; kingdom Viridiplantae; phylum Streptophyta; class Magnoliopsida; order Santalales; family Viscaceae; genus Viscum; species Viscum album. The sequence goes on along the minus strand of OY728156.1, from coordinate 141,429,931 downwards.
CAATCCCGATCAATCATCGGATGGGAGGATCTTCGACAAAAATTCCTTCTTCAGTTCAGCTCAACTTTGCCAAAAAAGACAGTTTTCGATCTTACAAACTACAAGAAAAGGGAGAATGAAAGAGTCTCTGATTTCATTGCTCGCTGGAAGGGATTAACATATTCCATGAGTTTAGCACTTCCTCAGGAAGAGCTGTTGCCAATCTGTGTGGCAAATTTGCATGACGAATTATGCACGCCATTGATCCCTGGGAAATACACAGGAGGGTTTCGAGATCTTACTTCAATCTCTCAACAGATTGAAGATTACCTTATATAGGCTAAGGCTAAATCTCGTGTAATTCCATCAGCTACAGGAAGGAGAATGGGTAAAGCAGAAACTGCTACAGTTATGCTTAACCAAGGACCTGTACCTATTTCTATTTCGAAACCTTCATCTTCTCGAAGGGATTCACCTCCTGAACGCCAAAAACAAAGGCCGTTTCGTCCAAATGATCAAAGAGATCAACGGCGAAAACAATTTGATGATTTGAAGAGTAAAACATACTCTTTCCGAAGTGAGAAAGTTCCTGGTTACTTCATTTCAGCTCTGGAAAATAATTTGGTTCAATTACCAGTGCCCAAGAGGCCAAACAAGGAAGGAGATGAAGACTGTCCCAATTATTGTCCCTTTCATCAAATGTTAGGGCATCCCATCGAGGAGTGTTTTGTCTTTAAAGACCTCCTGCAAAAGATGGTCGACTTGGGACAAGTCAAGTTGAAAGGTTCTACGACTCAGGTAGCATGTGTTAATGCTACAGTTCTAGAGGAGGACGGTGAATGGCAAGAAGTCAAAAGCAGAAATGCACAGAAGTATGATGATTGGATGGTCAGAAAGACAATCAACTGGACTCATGCCAATTTGCGAACACAATTAAAGAAACCAATTGTGTCTTCTACCATGAATATTTCGGTAAAACCCTCTTCATTAGGGGGAAAATCCTCAAAGAAACTGCTTGATTCAAAGAAGAAAAAAGAATCAGAAGAAGATGAGTATGTGTCAAAGCCTAAATTGTCTTTGACTCTGGCAGACTTTATTCCATCTACTTCAAAGCCACGGGCACCGCCCCACCAAACGGAACAGCCTAAAAAGGCTAATCAGGCAGAGTCTTTATCAGATGAAGAGTTAATCTTCGGTTCTGTGAATATGATTCAATTAACATATCCATATTCCAGTCTTGATGAGCCTGAATTCCCTGTATCAAATAAGGGAATCCGAGGAAATTCTAGAGGTTCATGATATAGGGGAAGACGTGGATCTTTCCGAAGCCACTACTCTAATTCTACCCCTGCTAGCAATGTGTATGCAGCAGAAACTCGTGGTAGAGCCCTTCATCGAGCTCAAAAAGAACAAGCAGGTTCTTCTACCAACGACCAACTCAGTTTTGGAACAGTTATTTTGGATGACCGATTAAAGGTTCCATATTCTTTATCTCAGCAAGTAAATGGATCTAATCAGTCTAATCTTCCAAAACCAAGGATGTTGCCAACTTCAATACAAGATGCATTAGCTTCCAAAGCATCTGCTTCCAAGGTACCTGCTAAACCACATATTCCTGTTGGGAAACACAGACCTTTAGATCAAAAGTATGATATATTGAAACACTTGGCCCAAGTACCAGCCATGTTATGATTTTTGGATGCTTTGAATCTGTCAAAAGATCTTTGGGAAGCATTCATTGAAGCTTTGTCAAGTCCTCATGAGTTTGAAGCTGAAGTCTATCACATAGAGAATAATCCTGCAGAATGCCATGCAGTAATATCTTTTACTGATAAAGATGAAGATGATGTTGTGCATGGGCACATAAAACCTTTTTACTTATCTGGAAAAGTCAATGGTGCAGATATTCGAAGAGCATTCATTGACAATGGTTCAGGAGTCAACCTCATGCCCATTCGTACACTTCGTCGATTGGGCCTCACGGAATCTGATTTATCTCCTTCTACCATGATGTTACAGGGATATGCTAAAAATGAACAAGAACCACTGGGCGAAGTTACACTCAGAACTCAATTTGGAGATCTTGTATCCAATTTGGATTTCATGATTGTTGATCAAGACTCAGCTTTCAACATCTTGCTTGGAAGACCATGGCTACATTAGCATGCAGCTATTCCTTCATCATACCATCAATGTCTCAAATACTGTTTCGATGGTCAAGTTGGAACATTGTATGGTGATAAGACCCCGTTCAAGACATGTGAGTCTCAATACATTGAGGCAGAATTTTATCACATGAAGGGAAGAGAAAAATCTACAATGAAGGAAATTACCAAAGTTAATGCTCCATATGGTTTGGAGAAAATTCCAATAAATCCATCTACACATGTGAGTACGGATTATGTGTTACCTACCAGTAAAATTGACAAAATAGGCCCAAATCAAAATACTCTTATGGAAAGATCCATAATGTCAATTACGACAATCGAGCTAGACAAAATGGGAGAAATTGTTAACCTACCAAACAGTAATGAAAGCCTAAGTGGTGACGTTTTCATTTCATCTGCTGAAGTCCAACAAGTCTATACTTCACCAATCAAGCCAGAAGAAGTTATAGCAACACCAGAGGTGAATAATGATGTCGATTCTCAATACATAATTTCCTCTTTATTTCCCAAAGAAGGCCCTTTATCATCAATAGGGTCGGAAATGGAAGCTTATTCTTCAAAATGTGAAAATTTTGATATATATTATGATCATGAGAATTTCGTTTTTTCATCTACTTTTTAAGTAGAAACGGAAGAAATAGCACGTGATGAAGAGGAAGTGGAAGATCTTAGAGATGCTCCTCTAACATTTGAAGAAGGTATCTCTACCACTGTGGATGAACTCAGAGAAGTAAATCTGGGTACAGAGAAAGATCCACACCCCACTTTAATTAGTGCGGCCATTACCCTTGAAGAGCAAGAGATGTATATATTTTTTCTAAAGAAAAATAAAGATATTTTCTCTTGGAACTATACAGAAATGCCTGGGCTTGATCCTGATGCTGCTACTCATCATTTGGGTTTACCAAAAGAACATCGTGGATTTAAGAAAGCCGCGAGAAGAACACACCCAACTTATGATTCCAAAATTGAAGCTGAAGTGGATAAGATGATCAAAGCTAACTTCGTCAGAGAAGTTCAATATCCCAAGTGGTTGGATAATATTGTCCCTGTAAAGAAGAAGAACGGAAAAATTAGGGTTTGCATCGATTTCAGAGATCTTAATCGGTATTGTCCTAAAGATGATTTCCCAATTCCGATTACAGAACTCTTAATTGATGCGACGACTGGCTATGAAGTACTTTCTTTCATAGATGGATATTCCGGATATAATCAGATCCGAATGGCCCCAGAAGATGAGGAATCCACAGCCTTCAGAGCTCCTCAAGGTGTGTTTTGTTACCGGGTGATGCCCTTTGGTTTAAAGAATGCAGGTGCAACATATCAACGCGCCATGCATCATATCTTCAAACCTTTCTTAGGGAAGTTTGTTGAATGCTATGTGGATGATTTGGTGGTTAAATCCAAACAACTTTCTAATCACATGGCTAATTTAGAAGTCATATTCCACAAGCTTCGACAATATAATTTGAAGATGAACCCCTTAAAATGTGCTTTTGGGGTAACCTCAGGAAAATTTCTCAGCTTTGTTGTATGCCATCGTGGTATTGAAGTCGATCCTGAGAAGACCAAGTCAATCCTTGGTATGTCACCTCCTCGGAATTTGAAAGAATTAAGAGTAATTCAAGGACACTTAGCCTATATTAGGCGTTTCATCGCCAATTTAGCAGGCAAAAGTTTACCCTTTACCAAATTATTGAAAAAAGGAGTCACTTACTAGTGGACTGAAGAATGTCAAGAAGAATTTGATGTTCTCAAGAAATACCTCTTGAGTCCACCAGTACTCATGCCACCTATTGAAGGTAGACCACTTATCCTCTATGTGACATCTCTAGAGCGATCATTGGGTGCCTTTCTCGCTCAAAAGAATGATGCTGGGAATGAAAATAGCCACTACTACCTCAGTAGAACTCTGCTTGAAGCAGAAACCCGATATTCAAGTATTGAGAAGTGCTGCCTGGCATTAATCCTTGCAGTTCAGAAACTGAGACACTACCTGCAACATCACGAGGTCGAATTGGTATCTCGCAATAATCCGCTAAAATTCATCCTTAGTCGTCCAATGCTTACAGGACGTCTAGCAAGGTGGGAAGTTATTTTGCAGTAGTTCGACATTCAGTATGTGTCTCAAAAGGCAATAAAGGGCCAAACTCTGGCTGATTTCCTGGCTGAACATCCTTCAACGGAAGACACGTCTTCAGATATTGAACTCCCTGATGAGGATGTTTTCTCTATTCAAGAGAATCGTCAAACATGGGAAATGTATTTTGATGGTGCTTCCAGAAGTCCAACAGGGAGGAAAATGGAAAATCCTAAATTCAACAAAGTTGGTTTAGGAATTGTGCTCATTTCTCCAGATAAGGCATTGCTACCTTATTCCTTTTTATTGTGGGAAGGTGGTACCAATAATGAAGCTAAATACCAAGCTCTCATTACAGGCTTGGAGTTAGCGCTCCAAGCACAAGTGAATCACTTAAAGGTGAAAGGTGATTCAGACATGGTAATCAAACACATCAATGGGGATTATGCCATCAGAAAAGAAGAATTAAACCCTTTGTATGACTATGTCAGAGAGTTAATGGCGGAATTCCCTTCCGAACCGACATTTTCATACGTACCAAGATCACAAAATGCTCAAGCTGATGCACTGGCTAATATAGCCACAGCTTTAGCAGATCCAAATCGGGACCAGACAACCATCAGTATTGCCCACTGTCGTGCAATTTCACCTTATGTTCAAGCCAGAATAGAGGAAATTAATGAAATTAGTCCCATTCCTGAACCGTATGGTCATACTATAGGATGTATGTCACCTATCAGGGAATACCTTCAAAATGGAACACTTCCACCTGATAGAGCTGAGAAAGAACAAATCCGGTGACGTGTGGTCAATTTTACTCTTTATGATGGCCCAAACCACCTAGAGAAAATTCTATAAAAACGTGGTTTTGATGGAATTCTCTTCAGATGCATTGATGGTGAAGAGACAACGACTGTCATGAAAGAAGTGCATGCAGGAGTCTGTGGTGCCCACCATTCTGGACATAGATTTTCTGATCAAATTCGAAGGCTTGGAAACTTTTAGCCTTCAATGATACAAGATTGTGTTGATTTCACAAAGAAGTGTCATTCATGTCAAGTACATGCCAACTTCATTCATCAACCTCTAGAGTTTCTTCAGACAGCTAAATACTCATGGCCATTTTCCGCATGGGGAATGGATGTGGTGGGACCTTACCCTTCAGCTACTGCCAAGCAGTTTAAGTACATTCTTACTGCTACTGATTTCTTTTCTAAATGGGTAGAGGCAGTACCTCTCAATGAAGTCAGTACTAAATGAATTGTTAGCTTCATCAATTCTAACATCATTACTAGATTTGGTGTCCCTCATACCATATTGACGGACAACGGCACCAACTTCTGTTCTTCTGAGGTGAAGAAATTATATCAAGAATACAACATTAAATCCAACCATTCATCTCGGTATCATGCGGCAGCCAATGGAAAAATAGAAGCCTTTAACAAGACTCTTTCAAATATACTGCAAAAGATGGTGGATAAAGATAAGAGGTCATGGCCTGATAAACTCTTTCATGATTTATGGGCTTATCGGACTACCACCCGCAATGCAACGCGGTCAACTCCATATTTGTTGGTATATGGAACGGAAGCAGTCTTTCCAAATGAAGTTCAATTGCCCTCACTCAGAGTAGCCATTTGTGATCAGTTATCTACAGATGAGAAATCCCAAAAGTGATTGAATGAATTGGAACAGTTAGATGAGAAAAGATTGTGCACTTTTCACCACTTGGAAATCTATCAGAATCGAATAGCACGAGCTTTTAACAAAAAATTTCGTCTTCGTTCATTCATTCAGGGAGAATTGGTATTGGTTCTCAGAACACCAATGATACCAGGAAAGAAGCCTCCCAAGCTTGAACCAAAATGGGAAGGACCTAATTCAATACATAAGTTCTACTCCAATGGAGCTTATTCATTAATCTCAATGAATGGAGAACTCATCACGACTCCAACCAATGCCAGATTTCTGAAGAAATATTTTGTATAAACACAAAATATGGTCCCCAGAACCAAGATTCTTACAATTGGTTCATACACCATGGTCCAGTATGACCTTAAACTGCAACTATGTCCAACATGACGTTAAACTGTAGAAAAGTCCCTTTTTCGTCCAACATGACATTAAACTATAGAAAAGAAGATGTCCCCGCAACATGACACTAAACTGTGCAGCACCAGTTCTTCCTTTCTATATGATGTTAAACTATACAGCAATGGTCCAGTATGACCTTAAACTGCAACTTTTTCCCACACGACATTAAACCGTGAAAAAGTTCCCTAAAAAGTCCTGTATGACTTTAAACTACACCATGGACCTGTATGACATTAAACTACATCATCAACGGTCCATGCATATGACCCTAATCTATTTGCAAGTCCCTTACGTCCAGCAAGATGTTAAACTGTGACGTCCTAAATACATGATGCTAAACTGTATAAAAGCCCCTTACGTCCGGAAAGACGTTAATCTATATAATCATCAAAGGTCATGTATGACCTTAAACTATTCACACTTTTGTCCAACATGACACTAAAGTGTAGAAAAAATCCCCAATGTGTCCAACATGATGTTAAAATGATGCACTCCTCTGTCCTCACTGCATGACATTAAAACTGCACAGTCCCCCTTTCATCCAATATGACGTTAAACTGTATTGTCCCCATCGTCCTAACTACATGACACTAAACTATACAGAAAGTCCTTGATATGTCCAACATGACATTAAACTGTATTTTGTCCCTGCTACATGACACTAAATTGTGCAGCACCAATAGTCCTAACTGCAAGACTTTAAACTGCATAGTCCCTTGATATGTCCTACATGACATTAAATTGTGCATCGTTAAGGTTGTTGTTACCTCTTGTTTCTCACACCGAGTATGACTCACGTGATCTTAGAGAAAACCTTAACCATAACACTCTCTTTGGGTCGCTAACCATGTGTAAGTCCTAACAACATTTTTTATTAGATCATTGTCCCCTAGAATAACTTGATCATTAATTCATTCTTTAATTGAACTACACGGACTTTGATCCTTGCCCTCCAGGATGGGTATGTAGGCAACCTCCCAGGGTTCAAGCCCAAAAAAAAGCTCTTCACATCGGTTCACCACCATCTCATATGATGTTGATTCGTGAAACCATTGATTCCCTTTCGTCCTTGTTATATGATGTTAAAATATGCAACACTTTTTTCCGGTACGAAAATAAACTACAATACTCTTTGATTTCCTCATTTGAGAGAGAACTATTATTGACATTGATTTTTTCAATCATGTTTCATTTCAAAAGACAACGTGAATACATGGTAATGCCTAAACTTTTTTATCTCGGGTTAAACCATCATTGCACTAAAGTCCCCTTTCACCCTTCACATGTACGAACCAAATTTGTACAATGGGTAGTTCTCGAACTACGTGGGCTTGATTCCCATCCTTATGGGATACATAGGAACGTTCGAGTATCCCTCGAATCCAGCCCCAAGTCTTTTGGGCCTAACCCCAAATTTCACTTTCAGTCCCTTAGCTGAAATGTCCTCATGAAAACACACACTGTGTATTCATTATTATGGTCTGAACTCTATGACACTAAACTAAGATCTCTCATATTTTCATCCTGAATGAAGTTAAACTATATTTCAAGAACTACGTATGGCTTGATTCTCATTCTTATGAGATACATAGTGAAGTACAAAATTTCAATTCAAGACCCAGCTACAACACGATTATGGTTATCATTGACCTATGTATCTCAATATACATTGGACAATACCCATCTTTATGTGTTATAATACTAACCTTAAATATTTTCAGATCTTCATAACCCTTTTCATGACTTCTAGTCACAAAAATGTCAAACTTCTGAGAATTCTTTTGCTTTACTATGCAGCACATGCCCATAGGTGGCCTTGCATAAACAGTCCACATAACGGACTTGTCAACCGAAAGATGCTATTTATTTGACCATGCAGCCAATGCCCTTAGGTGGCCCTGCATATTTCAACCCCCTAACGGGTGAAGAATGCCTCTTTTGTCATTATTTGTCTTAAACGACAATATGTAGGGATCCGCAAAAAAATAGCCATCCTTAACATATTTTGTCCCATATCTTTTTTCATGATCTGAAAGTATTTAAGTCTATGGTTTATTCTTCCTCCCTACGTTTGGGTCAGACCTTCGTGGGAGTGATATTCACCCAGTTGTTCGATAATCTTTTCTGGAAATATCTTCTCCATATTCAAGTACCTCTTTCCATACAACAAACTCTATACTTTAGAAAATTTGAATCTCCATAAACTTTCACTGGCTATTAGCACTAGGAAAGTAAATTTCTGGGAGTTCTTTTTCCTGACTATGCAGCATGTGCCCATAAGTGGCCTTTCATAAACAGTCCACATAACAGACTTGTCAGCCGAAAGATGCTATTTATTTGACCATGCAGCCAATGCCCTTAGGTGGCCCTGCATATTTCAACCCCATAACGGGTTTGTTAAATAATAGTAACTTCATTCTTGGAAACTACTTCTTATAATGCCTTTTAGCTCTTTTTTATATCATTACTCGGATTCAAAGTATTCTTAAGCCATATTTTACATATTTTCCCTCATACTTGAGTATGGTAGTATGTTTTCAGATGAACTTTCAAGGAATTGTGTCAATTCTAATCCATTTCGGTCAAAGCTATTTCGACCTTAAACATTAGCCCCTTTATGTCCGGCATGCATGACTTTAAACTGCCCACAGAAGACAAAAGAACTCTGAATAAAAGTGATGTTCTAGCTCAATAAATATACATTTTTGTATGATTTAGGCCCATTGGCTTAAGTAAATTTGAAGTAGGTAGTGAAAGAATGCAGGTAAAAATGATTGAAGATGAAGGTGTTTTTCATTGATACACAAGAGTTAGAAGGACATCCACAGACTGGAGTCTCTTCTCTTTTTCAAGAATTACAAGAGGCTTTCAATATAACACTTCATTTGATTTACGGCATCCCGAGCTTCATCAGAAACCATCTGGAATTCATTCATTCAACTGGATACAATAAGAGATGCAGTGATACCAGCTCTTCTTGGAACAATTGTAAAAGGATGTTCTTGAGTGCGGTTTGAGAAAATTTTCTGCTGATCAAACAATGACTCTATTTCTGTCCAAGAGACTTGGAAGATGGATACATGGATTTGAGAATGGAGGAAGAATTTGAAAGTTCACACCATTGTTGTTGCTCTTAATGCACAGCATAACCGAAATGAAGGAGTAGCAGTGCAGCTGCATGTCAGGTGTATAGTTCTTTGCATCTGGAACATTGACTCCTTTCAGGTGACCATGACCACATAGAGACAGGTAGATGCTCTGTGGGAAATTAAGATGATATTTCTTCAAGTACTTAGCCAAATCTGGGAAAGTGCTATCACAGATATCATAGTAATCGTGGCCAATGATGTTCATCATGTCATCAATCCGCTTGCTAGCCAGTTCATCAGCCGTTCCAATTCCCTTAGGAACCATTGAATCCGCACAAAAGATGAATAAACTAACTCTTAAATAGGTTTATTTTTCATAAAATTTGTGAAGAAATTTGAAAAAAATGGCTAAGGCATTTAGGCGCGCAAGTCTAAACAATGGAGCACAATTATTTCTGTGCCGCGCTAGTTTTTGACGCGCAAGTATAAACCGCGCAGGTACAAATACCTTTACAATAGCCCGACAGTAAGGAAAACATTGGAAAACAGAGCAACTTGTGCGTCTAAGATAACCTGCGCGGCGAGAGCTCGAAGGTATGAAGTCCGGAAATACGGATGCTTGTATGGAAGTGAGGCCTTCTATTTATAGACATGGCCGAGACTCTGCGCGTCGTACCCAGTGCGCTTAAGGCCTGCGCGATGCGCACTTGCGCGCCACCCTCTGTGCCCTGAAGACTTGCGCGCCCCCTTTTCCTTTGAATGTATTCAATTTCCTCAGAGTCAAATCCTCATTTCGTTCCGGATCCAACTCTGAGGGGGGACTTTTGTTGACGCTCCTTTCGTCACAGAATCTAAAGATCGGAAAAGGGGAATATCTGAGCTCAAAGTGATTCAACCTTTGAAGAAAATATCAAAAATCGGCAAAGGCATGAACAAAAGATAAAAAGAAACTGCACCGCGCAAGTTATATCATTGTCGTGCAAGTCCACTTGTGCGACGCCCTTATGGTCGCGCAAGTGACTTGTGTGACCTAAGTGATAACCGCCCGGTAACCGCCCAGGGCCTTCTCCTGCCTATAAATAGACCCTGTGGGCCCCCCATTCGAGAGGATCTTTTTCCAGAAACTCGGATTGAATATCCCGACGCCCAAGTCTATTCTAAAAACTTCTGGAACACTTCTAAGGTAATTTATTACCTAGAACGAAAGATCTAAAGAGAAGGAGGAAGGATTAAGTGTTGAAACTCATCAACACTTGCACGCCTGAGTGGTCAGCCCTTAAGGGAAGTGACCACACTTGCGCGCCGCCTTATTCCTTCAATAGAACTTGCGCATCCCTTTTCTGGAAGAACCTCAAGAGGATTCTAAAGGGTTTAATAAGGAGTCACTCAAGTATTCTAATGCTGGTTGAAAATCGCGCAAGTACCGCACATGTTGCGCAGGTATACCTGCACGACCAATACTTGCGTGCCGCCGTAGTACCTGCGCGCCTTCCAAGACTTGCGCGCCCCTTCCTTTTTGGGTGCCCATCTTGCCCATTTCACCCCTCTTAAGTCATTTCACCTTTCCTATTCAAGATTCAGTCTTCAAGATACTCTTCAAAGCCATTTATGGCATGATTTCTTGATTTGACATCCTTATATGAAAGGAATTCTGTAGAATATCTCTCAAAACATAGTGATTTATACATCTTTATGTCACCAAAGATTGAGAGTTCATTCATTCAACCTCATCCTTTAAGATGAGAGAATCCTTAAACTGGGTCTCCTTTTCAGGAATAATCCCCAGTTATAAGTCCTTTAATCTGGGCATCCTCCTCAGGAGTAAGCCCCAAATTCTTAAAATTCCCAAATATGGGCATCCTCCTTAGGAGTAAGCCCCAAAACATAATCTCATAAACAGGGTCTCCTTTTCAGGAATAAGTCCCAGTTATAATCTTGGGCTTCCTTTTTAGGAATAAGCCCCAAGTCCCCTAACCTGGGCCTCCTTTTTAGGAATAAGTCCCAGTCATAATTATGGGCATCCTCTTTAGAAGTAAGCCCCAAGTCCCTTAATTTCTCTTTAACCAGTCCTAATATTCGTTTGATCTGGGATTCCTTCTCAGGAGTAAAACCCAGTTATCAATACTCTCCTAATTCGGGTTTCCTTTTCAGGAATAAGTCCCAAGTTAGAGTATTCAAATCTATATGAAGCACATATACCTTTATGGACCCTGTTTTTGGATTTTCTCCCTAAAATTAAATCCTAAACCTTCATCTATCTGGGCAGTCAAACATACATAAGCCCCAAACCATTTCTTATGATTCCATCTTTCATGGGAAAATTGTATAATTTTTACCAATACATCTTGTTTCTCACACCGAGCATGACTCACATGAGCTTAGAGTGTAAAAGTAATTATGACATCCTTCTTTGAGCCATCAATTATAAACGTCATACTCCCTTACTCAAACTACGTGGGTTCTGATTCATTTTCCAAAACAAAGGATACGTAGGTAGCCCATTTATGGGTTCGATCCCAACTCTGAAATAATCCATGTCCTTCTGAATGACAATAAACTTCAAGTGCCCCACTGAGTGGCTTTAAAACCAGCCTGGTCATCATAAATGACCAAGAGACTTTTATATAAATGTTTTGAAGGATACCATTGACCAAGAATCTCTAAATAGATATAGATGATTCTCTATTGATCATGAACCTCGAATACATATAAAAGATTCTCTAAATTTCTTACATATTTAATCATATATGGTTAAAACTAAAGGAAAGATCATTTTATACGTGGTAATGTAATAAGGATTCACGAACATAACTTAAATCTATAAAGAGAGTCCCGGGGTAGACAATAATTCCCCTCAAAAAGGTGTGATGAGTCCGACCTCCCATTCTCTCGACCAATACAAATTCCTAAACCTCACCAATCCATAAGCTAATGAGCGCCTACCTTTGGAAAGTAGGTCCAAACGGATGTGGAATCATTGGATGTTTCCGGTTCTACGAACAAACACGCTAGAAACCGATCGGAACGTTTGAATCTCCCATCGAGGAGGTCATCCCTGAATTCCGTGCGAAACAATGTCTTGAACCATGAACCCAAAAAAATATTTACTATTAATGTTATTTAAATATCTTAGTGAAAACCTAACATCTAATATTATCTAAACCCTTTTTTTTATACCAACTATAAGGGCCCAACCTAAAAAAAAATTAAATAGTCTTGATTTTAAGTCAATAAATAATTTTATTATATTTTTCAGATCCTTATAGTTTATAATTTCAGATAATATATCACAACAATAAACTAATAATCAAATACAATACTAAGTGGAAACTTCTAATCAATACCAATTTTCCCCACAATATAGTACTTTTAAAAAGAAAAATGTGTTCTCTTTCATGATAATATTCATGATTTTCGTATTAACATCATCATTATTACTACTCATCCTTAAAACCTATGGTAAAATTTGGGAACATGGGATTATAACAAAAAACATAGTACGAGAAATTTAAAATAACTAAAAGAAACTTGTCAGTCCATTTCAAAACCATGAAACCATATATTAGAGTTTTACTTCATCAAAATAAAATTTTTTATAAAATATTCATTTTCTTACAGGTGAAATCAACATAAATAGATACTATTTTTTCATTAAACACATTTTAATTAAACGTAAATGGTGAATCATATTCATTAGGGTTTCCTAGAGAACATGAAAACCCCTGAAAACCATTTTATTAAAAATATACATTTTTACCCTTAAAGGTAATAATAATTCCTTTAGAAAATGGATAAATTTATTAGCTTGTGAAATTAAAATATTTCCATTATAACTCACTATAAATAATATAAAATTAATTAAGGTGCATTGGAAAATCATCTTCATATAACCCTTATAAGAACCCAAACAAAGGGAATAACCTACTCAGTTAATTCCAATACAATTCATTAGAGAACAAAATTATTACCCAATGAATTGGAGATCTATATTTGGATCACCCATTATCATAAATGATTTAAAAGGACCATAGAATACATAAATCACATATAATAATGCATTTATATCAGAAAAACTGATAAAATATTATTTTGATCCCATATGTAAAATCATTTTTCTTCCACAAATAAAATAAAATAAATTTCTTTTGTTTTGATATTGTTTACAAATTTTTTCAAAATATCAAGGAAATATTTTATTTTAAAATAAACAAGGAAATTATAGAGTAAAATTATTAAATAATAATTTCTATGATGGTGGTATACTCTATTAATTCTGTATATGTAAAAAACATTCTTTTCACAAATTCAAAAAAGTACATCATTTGGAAAATGACATGAAGATTAATTTTTTAAAATTTATAATGAAAGTTAATGATAATATGAATATAATTTTAGAAAATATTTTTAGTATATAATATATAACATATATAAATTTATGAAAAATATGGTTATGGAAGAAAAAGAGTTGGAAAGAATAATTAAAAACATTTTAAAAAATTTCTTTAAGAAAAATTCCTTACCTCAAGTCTCACATTGATCCGTAGATGCTCGAACTTCTTGTATAATAAATATATATTTATTATATATATATATTAAATAATAATTATAATATATATAAATATATATATCATACCACATATTATTTACCTATAACATATTATCCATCATTTATTAATTATTCTTTTTAAAATTAATGATTCGGGTGATAAATATGTCATTTTTAAGTATGTTTCAGTTTGACAATCCCAAATACCTGTACACTGATCATGGTTATATAATATATTTAATTTTACTAATTCAATATTTATAATTTTTATTCATTATATACACTTTTATAATTATTCATATAAATCAGTGATGATAAATGAATTACATCAATTCGTTGAGACGGTAGTTCTTATGTACACACAAGTGGTGTTTCCACTTTTCAATGGGTGGAATGAAGTAAAGATAAATAATAATTCACCTATATATATATATATATTCATTATTATATAATATATGTCATATAAAATCATGAAATATATCCTTATCACAAAATATGTAAATAGGAAATGAAAAATGAACCACATCATTACATAGAGGTGGTAGTCCGCACGTACACATGAATGATGTAATCATTTTCCAATTGATGGGAAGGTAAGAAGGTAGATAAGATATTATAAATATATAATAACAATTATTTCATAAATTTTATATACAAATATAAAATAAATTATAATAACTAATAATGTGATATGGTGATGAAAATGAATTATATCGATACATGGAGGCGGTAGTCAACAAGTATGTAGATTATTTTCCCATTTGATGGAAAAGTGTTGGGAAATGTTATTAAATCATCTTTATAAAATATATTTATATGTTAATTAATTATTTAATTATACTATTATGGTTAGTATATAATTTTAGGATGTAGAATAAGATGTAAAATGAAAATTCCCAGCTTGATGATTACCTCTTCTTTGATGGACCTCATTTGGATCTCTCCTTAAGGACCCTAGGGATGGTCAATTTGGAAGAAATAAACCTATAAAATGTATGTAATTAAGTTAGTTATAGGTTTTCAAGATTCTTTTCTTTATAAGTTTCCCAAGGAATTTTAGGAACAAAGGAGAATTGATGTCGTTTTATAGTGAAGGACCCACTTGAAATTAATTAACTAATATAAATATAATAAATTATTTTTCATTTTAAAGTTGAACCAAGTGTAAAAAGTATTGAATATATTAATAGGATGAGTTAATATAATCTCATACCACAAAATTTGGCCATGTTTAGGTGATTTTACCACCCTTATCTCTTAGTTTTAACCCCATTTAACCCTATTAATGATTATTAGGATAATAATATTTTTTAGTATTTAAGGGTTAAGAAATATAAAATAAAATTAAAAGTGTCTAATAATGGGAAATGTTTTGATATTATAGACCATATAACAATATCTTGTACAAGTTTAATATATTTAAGGATTTTAAATAATTTAATAAAATATTATTTAACATAAGACACCATTAAAGTGATTTTCATGACTATTCTCATAGTTTGAATTTAATGAAATAATGGTAGTAATTGAATTAGAATAAAAAATATTAAAACATAAATAATATATTATATTTATTTAAAAAATTATTGTAACAAAAAAAAATCAAAATTGTATTACTTTAAATATTTTTTAAAATCATTTACCTTATTTCTGTATTACTTGAACGGGCACTATGTCAGTGTTGCGAAAGAATTTAATGAAATTATAACATCAATAAAAATTAAAAATAAATCACTATGATAAGTAAATTAATTAATTTTTAATTGAACCATTTATAACTAAACATATCCTATTTTTATTGAAATGGAAAAGTACTAGATATAATAAAATAAAGAGATCTATATTTTGTATTTATGCTTTACTTAAAATAATATTAAGATCACTATCAAGAAAATATGTTACCAAGTTTACATAAAATATAATATTGGATTATGATTGTAAAAATGAACTAATATAATATAAATAAGTCAGATTTAAGATATAATTTTAAATTCTTATTATATTATATCTAACCATAATTACCCGATTTACCCTTAACGATGTGGCAAATATTTACGAAAATTACTATTTATTATGAATAAAATAAAGTTTAAAAATTTATAAAATTTGAACATTGTGATTCCAAAATAGTATTACTTTTTCATGGTTAAGTTTATATAAGTTTAAGAAATTAAGATTTATATAAATGTATAATATATAATGAAAATAGTTTTTAGAAAAATCCAATTTTAAGCCCAGAAATGACCTTATACCAAAACCAAGTATTCCAAAGAAAAATATATTATTAGTTATTCTATTTATGACTAAATAATACCTATGATACATTAATATAAAATTAAAAATAAATTAGTACTTTTTGGTTACATTATTTAATGAAAATAAATGATAGTTTTACAAAAAGTATGTATTTTGCATTATTGACATAAAAATATATATTCTAAGGAAAATCCAAAAAATTCACCTTTAAATAATATAGTGAAAATAGATTTAAAAATTATAATAATTTTATAAAATTAAAATTCTAAAAATGAAATAAATTAATTTTATTGTTTACATAGAAATTGTAGTAAAACCAATTTTAAAATAAAATATATATTTGAATCATAAAATTAATTTTACTTTAAAAGTGAGTTCTTAAGAACTAATCAATACATTTGAAATATATAAAAAATGTATAATTATTTTTGCATAATTTTGTTATTAAACTTCATACTCTAATTTAGTATATAGTATATAAAAGTTACATATATATATAATAATATTTTTATATCATATCACAGTTCACTTAAAGCTCGTTGTTAAGTATTAAGGAAGATATCGAGAATAGTATTATTTTAAACTAAATTTTTGGGATGTTAAAATCATTAAATTTATGATCCTGTGAATCTATTCATGTTACTTCATCCCAGGAAGCTACACAAATGATTTGGATAATGACTCAACTAAAGGATTTGTATGTTACTATTGAGTATCCCCTGGCCATTAATTGTGATAACTAAAGTGTTATAAATATGTAATAGAATCCAATTAAACAATAAAGGTAAAAAGATATTGATAAAACGTATAATTTCTTAAAGAATAAGGTAGATGAAGGTTGTTTTAAACTTAAATTTTTTCTCAGCATATTTTTTCTTTTATTCTTAGAAAACCACTACCATTTGAGTTTTTTTTCCGAAGTTGATTCTACAAATGAGTGTGAATTCCATTTACCAACATCACTAAGGTATATTTTTGAGTTACCCATATATTTAATATTATTTTTATTTTGTTAAAATGGGTATATATTATATTCAATAGTACAATCCTTCACGAGTTTGAATGTTTTTTAATATATTTGTTATGTTGAGTGTAAGAAATTGTTTAAAAACAAGTTTAAAAATTATTGATAGAAATATTTGAGTTGGAATCTCTTATTGAAGAATTTTATGGACACTTTTTATGTTTAAATTGATATCTCATGTTTTATATATTGAGTCAACTCTTGTAGACATTATTTTTATTGATTCCAGGGTAATTTCATTGAGAATAATGATACTACCCCAATCAAGACCCATGATTATTATTATCAGTAGGGGTGAAAAAGTTTCAATTTTTAGGTTTTAATAATCATGGGATATAAAAAAATATTTATAAAGAAGAAATTTATTAAAATGGGATGGTATTTAAATGAAAGGTATTAAAAAATACAATAGAGGAGATTATAAAATCCATTGTTGTTGATGTAGTATTTTTTTCCAATTCATGTGGATGAGTTTCAATGCATTTAAGATGTCTAATAAGATGAATGAGTTTTTTATAAATGAATATTGAAAGTTTTTTAAGTTAATTTTAAAATTATATAGTTCATATGTAATATCGTCATGTTTTTAGAAATATAGCAAAGGAAATATGTAATAATAACTAAATTAATTTATGGAAAAGTACTCATATCATATGTAATATGTCAGAGATAATATAAAAAATGGAAAAGGCATGCATAATATCTTAAATATACATATTTAGAAAAGTGTAGGAGAGTTTACACTATCATACATAATATATCTTTGATTATATGTAATATAAACACAAAAAATTTCAAGAGTAACTCTAGCTTCACCCTAAGATATGTAACAGAAAATGTCTGGTAATGGAAAGGCTAAAATATAATAAATGAGATTAACATAGAGCATACAGAAGATTAAACATAAATATATAAGAGTGTCTGAAAATTTTCTAAGCATATGTGATATTAAGTATGTAATATATATGAGTAAATCTAGGGTTCTAAAGGATAAATATAGTGCAATATAACATAGTTAAGAGTAAATATAAGGATACATAAGAGCCACCTTTGAATTTTAAATGATGTGTGGGATCCTTCCATTTGATATGTAATAATAAATGATGTGAAAAGTAAGATTTTGTTGGAAAATGCTATGTAATTATTTAGTGATAAATACCATAATGATTTATGAATAAATCCATAATTCAATATGATATTGGCGTTGAGTTTTTGAAGATATGTTTGAAATATAAAATGAATCATTAAGCCATGTTATTATTATTTCATGTTATCATGAACACATATAAAAGAAGATATAAGGTATTAGGGATATTTATATGAGTAAGATACTATGATGAAGTTTCTATCAATGGGAAATCAAAGATATTGATTTTACATTAAATTATGTCAACTTTATTGATTATTATTATATATAAGTAATCATTTATTTAATTTTTTATTATAAATAAGGTTATCATATATTAATTTAAGTAAGAGACCATTTAATTTAATATTATATAAAATGACTCTATTATTTTTTGGAAAATACGATGAAAGTGGATATGTTTTTTTAAACAAAAGAGTGGGTGAGGTCACACGGAAGCAATAATGTGAGTATTTAAACTATTCTATATTGACAAAGTGAAAAATATAATGATGAAGAATTTTTTGAAATTTTTGATAAGGGAATAACAAAAAGATATTATTATACAATATAGTACGATGAAGATCCAGTTCATTTAGTATTTTGGTAACTAATTTTTTCATGGATGGTCATTCTTCAATTTTTTATGATATTTTATTACAAGTAGTTTTTTGTTCCAACAGGTTGGTTCCATAAATATAGAAAGTTAAAACATAAACTATTTATCATAACTTAATATTTACAATGAAAGGGGGGATAAATGTGTATGGGATAGTAACCATCATACACAGGGGTTTTATCCATCCACATTATAGGTAAACCTATTTAAGAAGTATGATGTGTAATCTATTATTTACTTCACCAGAGTATGTTTATATATACAATACAAAACAATCAAGAGGTCATTGGTGATTTGAATAATATAAAGTAATATCACTAATTTATTTTTTGGTTTATTATGAATCTAATAAAACTTATTAGACATAGTGTAAGAATTTAAAAACCAATTATGAGGATTTCCCATGAAATTTAAAGGAAACTTTTGATAAAAATGAAAAGAATAATTGTTGTAAATGTGTTTACCTTACACTAAAGTTCCACTACAACCTTTTTGATCTTCATATAATAAGTTTGATAAAGATCGCCAAAGTGGTAAGAAAAATCCTCCCACCTACATAGGTATCCAATATCATATTTTAATCATACAATGTTTGTATGGGATCAGTATTATCTCCATGGTATTATAGTACCACAACATGAAAAGAAGGAAAATTAAAAGAGCTATAAGTATTGAGGAGTTTTGGCCAAATGTGAGGAAATCAAAAAACCTAAAACCATCACATGGATGTATAATTTTTAATCCTGAGGGATTTTACCTAGGATATATAATTTATTCATGCATTTAAATTCATGAATATAAACCATGGCTGAAATTAATGCATCATATGAATATAATCCAAAAAAATTCATGTCATGAAATGATACAATAAATCAAAGATAATATAGAAGAATAATAAATGATAACAATTTATCTTTTTTTATGGCAAGTTGAATAGAACAATATAACATTCATGAAAATCATAATTTTATTGTAATATAAAAATCCATATAATATATATATATATAAACATGGCTTTAGGTAATATCACTTTTAATATACCATTTTAATTAAATCCTAATATAATTTTTTCCTTTTAACTTTGTATTGTATCATAAATAAAACTTGTGAAACCATATCAAAAATTACTTTTGGATATATTCGAAAACATTTTTATAAATATATCATTAACTTCCATTTGTATCACATCATACGAAATGCCTTTTGAATACCCATCCAAAACACTTTTGTATTAACTCTAAATCAATTTTAGAGCATCTATCTAAGTCAAAATCAATCCCAATTTAGTCAACCATAAATTATGACACCATAGGCCATTAAAAAAATGAAAAGAAATATGAATATCCAGATCCATATATGTATGTAAAGATTTTCCTCTAGAAAATCATAAATTATACTCAAGATATAATGTTATTTGGTATGATCTCCATTAAACACGCATAACTATATACACATTTCCACCAATCTACATTATATGAATACATTCATTCTCATATTTTACCTTTGTTAAAGACATCGAGTGATCATGGGGACATAACATGTCAGTCTTATATATCCAACTCTTGTATTCTAAATTCTTTGAGTTTATATTGATCCAATTTATTAATACATCACATGCCATTAATCATTATGTATAATAATGTCACATGTACCTTATTTAGACAAATATATAATATCTCGGTGCGACCTCACACTCCGACAATCTATCTCAACCAAGGGTCTTGTTGTCATAATTGTTATATGAGAGGAAAAATGTTATTCTGGTTAAGGTCTAACTGAACAAATCATTAACAACATACTGAACCAACCTTGTATTTTCTATGTCAATATATAGACTTATGTAACTAGGGTATCATTGTATAAAAGTTATTATTCTGTGTATCTCACCATCCATAGGTAGTGGGGACTCAAATATGATTCATGTACCCCTAGTATACCAAATATATCTATATGAAAATATATGTTGTATATTTATTGGCTCATCCAACACCGATAAATACTTTTATCCTTTTATTATGCCTCATGAGCATATTTTTTATCTCTATACAAGAATATTATTCAAGCTAGCCATACATTTTTCTTTAAAACCTATAATACTCCATGATGAACATCAGTTAGGGATAACTCAAAGTCTGACTATTAAATGTTAATTATCATCACACTTCATGAAATTTATATCTATATATGAAATTATATAGCCAACATGAAAGAATGATAAAATGGACGATATATTTAAATTTGATTCATTTTAATATTCTTAAACTCTTTAAGAATACATAAAAATAATAACAAAAAAGTTGTTTAACATATCATATATGATAAAATACTATATCTTCCATATGTTTGACATAATTTCTAGATTTTTTTAACAAATTAAATCATATTTAATCCCTATCACATCTATATTTAACCATATGATAAAAAACACATACTAAATATTTAGTGAGAAACAAATGTAAAGAAATCTTTTATGAATAATGATGAGATTTAGGAATCACATTCTTAACTATTAAACTTCTTAAACATATTCAGAATTCTTATATTTACAACATCAAATTTTATGATGTGAACATATTTTTTCTACTTGTAACTATTTTTATGTTAATAATTATCATCCTTGGAATTCTATAATACCAAATTCTTTCTTTGAAATAATGTAACTACTTACATTGTGGTTAACCAGTGCTCATTATCTATTTTAGGATTAATAGAAAACCACATTTTTATGATAAATAATTTAGCTATTTACATTTCTCTTTACCTCCATACCCAAATCTATTTTAATATATCAATTGTAATTTAACTTTAATATTGAATGGTATTATTTTTCCATAAATATTGTCTTTCATTTTTATGATAACTAAATGAAACTATTTAAATTTATATTCAGCATCACATAACCTAAAATCTTTTTGGATATTGAGTGAAAATCAATTTAATCCTAGACTCGTATAATAGTGATATCCATTTTATAAATAGTATCTAAATATAACCATTCGAAATATAAATTTCAATCACATATCCTAAATTTTTTAAAATATTATATGGAAATAAATTTTACTTTATATTGGTGTTATCCTTTATTTTTTAAAATTTTAACTTCTTTAAGTTCAAACATACTCCAACTAGCCTCTTAAAAATTACATTCTTCATTGAATATATTTCTATGATACAAAAACCATTTTGTGTTATTAAATAAAATTTATTTCCTTTTATTATGAACATTTAACAATAAATAACTTTTTACATATTCGAAATGGTACTCCATGTGTTTAAATACTTTTAATTTGAATATAATAATTTATTAAAATATTCCATCGATGGACCTGAATTTAAACTACAAGACCAAGTAATTATTCCTTTCTATTTTGAAAACCTTTGCATTAAAAATACTTCAAAAATATATATTTAGTATCATATACATTTTAAAACAAAATAATTAAATTCTATTACATTTATACATTACATGGACATTCCATAGAGTTTTATAAACTCATTCATGTTCATCTTGGATAATCTAATCACATTGAATTTTTACTATTCCTTCTTTACAACCCTAAGTTTCAATAACTATGATTGGATTCTTAAAGAAAAATTATTGAAATTTTCAGCTAACCTTTGTTCTCATGGTTTTAACTTCTAACCACTTGTACCATCTATACAATACCGGAATCTAAACATTATATGCCTAGCTCCTCCATTCTAATGTTTTTTGGAATAATGGGTAAAATCATCTCGAATTAAATCATATTATTGTAATATTTCCCTAGATGATAATGGGATAAATTCCCTAACTACAAAAATAAATTTTCATCTAATACCTTTGAATCCTTGATATAATTACTCTATACTTCTATAAGCATCTAGATTGACTTTTTGATTAATTTACACATTTTTTTATGTAGGTAGTAATTATTTTGAAACATGTAATTTTCATCAATAACCTTTCTTAAATAACCAATCATGCATAAGAAAATTTCATAAGATACCAATCTTAATATCTACTTACTTTAAGCTTCTCCTTACCAAGTATTGGTCATAAATATTATATTGATGACGAATATGATAATTATATATAACAAAATCTTTTATCAAATGTGTTTCATGTATTATTAACCATTTAATAAGTACTTTTATTAAATGGAATCCCTCTAAAATGATGACCCCTTATTGAAAATTATTCATCACCATTAGTGGGACATGATCCATATTGCACTAAGCAATTCGTTCACTTTTGAATTCATCTCACCACTTAATTATTTAGGCAGGTAATCATCTGATTAATATTATATATGATTCTTGGATTCCTGAGTGGGAAAACCCCTTTTACAATCCATTATATGGATAAAATCAACTCTATTCTTTTGGTTTCTGAACTGTTATGGATTCCTAGCTAAGTGTTAGACAAAAAAACAAAAAATATAATATAACCAAGAAAACTCTAGAGCCACCCTACCTTGACATGAAAATACCCAACACAAAAATATAGACTAACTAATTACATTCTTTCCATAAATAATATTATCCATGGGAACTTATATTTTCCACAAAATTATCCATTTGGGTGATCAAGGTCTTGAAAAGTTTTCTTTGGAAGTAGTGTCGTACTTAGTATTTAAAGGTAATTTTAATCTCACAATATTACCACATTTTATTCCAATTTCTTGTACGAATGCTTCTAGCAATTTAGTTTGGAATCATATTTCCTCCACCTAATCAATATGTTTAAACCATGTTTATGTGTAACTCTTTAAAAAGCACAAAAGTTTTTGTTACTCACCTAAAAATAACATTCAAACATATCCATACATATCCAAATAGATTATATGAATAACATACATGATAACTTCATGTAAATGCATAGAAGTATATGATATTGAAAATATCCTCATGAGTAATCCTGAAGAGAGAGATAGCCAACCCCATTCACCAGTCCAGATAAGGAAGAAGACTCTATGTAGGTATGTAGTTTCAACCCAAGTCCCTCTCCCTGGGGATACATTACTTAATATATAATTCAATTAATAATCACTATAACACCTAATATGTAAAAACTATAATCAATAACAAAAATCAAGCTCCTAAAATAATTTACAAACCTAGGTCAAGGTAGATAAAAAAAATTCATTATAGTCATTCCTAGAATGTAAAGTAAGGATATATTTAGAAGCATTTTAACAATTAAACTAACACATATGCGATATTTATATTTCTTAAACAATTTACTAAACATGAATATAGATCGGATTAACCTTTCAAAAAAATTAACAATTCAAATATTTAAACATGAGATAAACATTTATAAAATATTCATAGATAAAATATAGTTATATACATTTTAAATTTTTTTATATTTAACATCATGGACATTCCATAATTATGAATATAAAAATTTTGTATTCATTCCAAGATAAACTATTTCATATATAACACTATATAAAATTTCCATTTTAAATATATGATATTATATGAATTATAAAACATTTATAAATAAATTTCTATTATGTAAACAATTCACATAATCAAATATCAAATATTTTATAATTATTTAAACCATGATCATATCAATCATAATAACACTTTTTTATGTGGCTTAAATAATATCCAAATAAGAATATTTTTTATTTTGAACAATTCAAAATAACTAATTATAAAAAATTCATAATTTAAATATAATATGTTTTATTTTGGCCTTGTTTAATGATTTATAATGATTTATAAATAATTTCTTATTATTTAAAAATAAAAATTTTATTTCTATATTATAAGAGTTTCCATATAATTTGGTTAATGGTATTCCAAATATTAATATTTAATTTTTGGGAAAAATAAACACTTAAAAAACATTTATTTTATTAATTATAAACAAATTTTTAATTAAATAATTAATTTATTAACCCTTTATAAATTAATATGTCCTAAAATACTTTTTATAATTATTTATAAACAATTTATATACCAACTAAATAATTTATATGTTAAAACATTTTTTAACAATTTTTTAAAAAAATTCTAATTACCCTTATGTGGATACCTATACCTTGTAAGGGTAAAATAATTATATACATACATAGAATACCTATATAAGGGTATATACCTATAACCCTCATGTAAAATATGCTGTATAGGGGTAAATTGGGTCATACCATTACATAAAATTCAGGAATCACTGCATAAATGCAATAAAGCATCTTACTTTAATGCAACTAGGAGAAAATTTCATGCATGAGGGTATAACCTTTACGTAGTCATGTTTCAATTAAGTGTAAGTGGATATTTATCTTTAAAAATATTTGGAAAACTTGATTACACATATATACCAGCCTATCAAATAAGGTTAAATAGTGTCATACCTTTATGAAACCCATTACACACTATGGTAAGGTCATGTGAAACTTTTATAGACCGATATACACAAGGGTAGTGAAAGAAGACCCTTACATAGACCACTATGTGTGAGGGTAAAGTCCTGGTTACTATTAGACAACCCAACTACATCAGGGTAAGGCTTACATAACATTTATATAGCCTAATACATAGGGATAATTTTTTTTCATATTTTTTAAAAAACCTATTAAATAATGCTCTTTTTTGTTATTTATTCTTCATTTCATGAATTATTTCATAAATCTAAATCATGGTTCACTCTGATACCATTTTTATGTTTTATGTGAATCTAATAAAAATTATTAGACAAAACTAAATAAATTAGAAACCAATTTCAAGGATATTCCATTAAAGATAAATGAAACATGTGATAAAAATGAAATGAAGAACTACTATAAATGTGTGTACCTTACATCGAAGATCCATCAAATAATTTTTTATCTTTGTTTGAGGAGTTTGATAAAGATCACCAAAGATGAATAAAAAATTATCCCACCTCTATAGTTAACCATGGGTCAATCTAAATCATCTGATGTTCAGATGAGATCCATCTTCTTTATATGCTATTCTAGTACCTCAATACACAAAGAAGGAAGATTAATAGAGCTATGGGTCTTAGGGAGTTTTGTCCAAGCCTGAGGAAATCACACAGACTATATCTATCACATGTCTATATAATTTATAATCCCCATGGATGTGCCTTGTATTTTATTATTTATTCATACATTAAAATGCATGAATAAATACGATGGCTGAAATTAATGCATCATATGACTTAATCTCAAATGTTTCATCTCTTGAAATGAAATATTAAATTATAGTTAATATGGTATAATGATAAATGAAAAAAAGTTATCATTTTTTTCTATAATTTTTATGGAATGATATACCATGCATAAAAATCATAATTTTTATAAAATAAAAAACTACCTACACATCATATATATATATAAAAGTGATACTAAAATTATTCTCATAAGAATTGCTTCTCCAACATCATCTCATTTGGTGGAGGTGCTTCTTCTGGTGCCTACAGCTACCATACCTCCCATTGAATATCCTCTACGGTTGTATCCTATTGTTGAGCGACACTCGTATGGTGCTCAACGGTTGTTCATGGATTCCCTCAGAAGTTCTTATTGATGCTTAGAACTGGATCTCCTTGGGGTATCCTCTGAAATTCCCATTTGATCATCGAATGGAAAATATCTAGTGCACGATATCCAGGTTCCATTATTCAAAGAAGTGGTAGATCTTCTTCATTTTACTTTGGTGGCATTGTTCAGAGTCAAAAATCATATGCTTCATACCTTCTAAGGATTCCTTAGCTCATGGGGCATGATGTCTCTATTCATATTTCATCATTAAATCGTAAGTCTTTCGTTTTAGCATTGGAATTAAAATAGGATTTTGTTAGAGCCTCGTACTATGCTATCTGAGCCTTTGGCTAGTGGAGATTCAGTATTTTTTTGTGGGTTTTGTAGGTTCATCAAGTGGTGTCTTCCTCTATTGTGGTGTGGATTAGCCTTCTAGGTATCCCCCTTCCCTTTCACAATGGATACTTTATTTATTCCATTGGAAATACTGTGGGGGGGGGGGTTTCCATGCGTAGATGTTTGGACTCTTTAGACAGAGGAAATGACAGTGGCTAGGATCTATTGTGATTTAGACTTATCTCAGCCTCTTCCAGACTAGATCAGTCTCAATGTGCTTGAATATTTCTCTTGGAGCCAATATCTCATCTTCTTGTCGCCACTTGGGTTTTCCAGATTTTGTTTCCTATAATGACACTATCTTCCTATATCTATAATTTTTTTAAAAGGAATGTTTTGGAAAGAGGATTCCTCCACACAAAAGTTAGATGCCCTCCTCCTTAAGATCCTATGGGAATATTTCTCCTTCCACTAGGGATTCAGGTGGTCAGTAGGCTGTCTATGGGTTGGGTGTTCTTCATGATACATCCATCCTTCAAATTAAGGTGACCTATTATCTAGCTCATTCTTCTAGGGATTCATCTATCTTGGACATAGTGTCTTTCTCCCATTCACCCCTATATTATTCCAAGGTTTCCATGGATTTAGAGGTATCCTGTTTGAATATGGATCATGGTAAGGAGCCAACCATCAGCCCCTAGAAATTTCTTTGTGATCTAGGCCCTTCCTCTGAGTGGATGACTTCTGCATATTATTTTTTCAATGTGTCATTAATCTACTAGTTGAAAATATCTATTGAGGAAAGGTTATGCCTATAAAGTTCATGCATGCCCCCACTTTAGTTTGAGGATCATCCTGTTATTTCCTCTACAAGGCAGTTATATATTTCTATCCAGGGAACCTCAAAGAGGTCTCCCCCTCTATGTATTCTCCGAAGAGTCAGAATATGGACCCCTAAAAAATCTCCTAACCATCTTCCCCCTCTTACCATGCTTCTTTGATAGAAAACAACAATTTTTTCACAAGGGCCATATTGGAGGTCTCCCATGACTGATATCATTCCCCCCCAAGGATAAAAGGTGCACTCCATCTCATTCCAATTCAAGGTGAAATTTTTCCCAATTTTTAATTTAGTCTCTTAGAATACTCATTTTTTGGGTTTATGAGTCAAAACTGAATATATCTACGGAATTCCAAAATAAAAAAATCTCCCTCATGGAAGTGTTGAGACCCAAAAAAAGTTTCTCTAAAATCATTGAGTTTGCAAGTAGGTTCAGGTCACGTGACTCTCTACAGGATTACCCATGAAACTCTTATATATGGCTATTATAGGATTATTCTATCTTGGTGGACCTGATATTTACCTTTGATCATCATACCAGTTTAAATGTGTCATTAAAATCTCCCTATATCAATTTTTCATTCATATATTGAAGTTTTGAGGAATCAATCAGAAGTGCTATAGAAAATGACCTAGAAGAATTTGATCAAGGGAATTATGTATTGTTTGTGGGTGGAAACATCAATATAGTTATTGAACCCCAGAAGAATAAGTGAATGTTCTATATTCATAATTTTAAAAGAAAATATTATTTCACTCTCATGGTTTGTAGAGGCCTCATAGATCTAGGATTTTTTGGAGAGTGATTTAATTGGTGTAACAATAGGAAATGAAACCAACTTACCTGGTGTCATTTGGAACGATGTCTGGAAAATGAGTTGGCTATGTCGATATTCTTAAACTCAAAGATAATGCATCTTACTCTTGGTATTTAAAAATATTAAACTCTTCTTGTTTATCTTTCATGAAGCTAGGAAAGAGAGGTCCATTTCTTATTCTCTCAACTCTGGATGGATCTTTTAGTTTATCAATATATTGTTAAGGATTCTTGGAAGAAACTGAACCATGGGTAACTATGGATCAGTATCCATAATAAACTCTGCCCTCTGAAGGAGGACCTCAATGTTTGATTTTCTTCTCAACCACCAAAATTTCAAGATATCGATAAGATCAAATAAAATATTGATAATATTTATGCCTCTATATAGGAGAACTGGCATGAAAAATCTTGTATTGATATGGATCTCAAGAAGGACACCCCGGTCGAAATGATTCTTAACCATGAATGGATTATTTGTAAGCAAGCTAGATCGATATTGGTTTGTGAAGGGGACTACAATATAGTGTATTTAAAATATTATTTAAAAGAGAAATAAAGAGTCCAAAGGCCCAAAATTATATATTATGAAGGTTTGTATGAAAATAATCATAAGGAGGTAGGTGCTATGGAGTTATCCTATTTTAGGGATCTTCTCACAGGCCACAACCCACGCATGATTGTGGGGGGGGGGGGTCCCCAGAAGGTGTTGAGGATATCTTGAAGGTTGTTCCACACATTATCTCCAGCAAGGATAAGAATTTTTTTGAAGCTGTTACAAGTGAGTAGGAAGTGTCGAAGGTGATGAGAGGGATCGACCCTGAATGTGCCCTAAGCCCTAATGGTGTTCTAGGGTATTTTTTTGAAGTTCATGTAATTTGGTTGGTCCCGTTCTGATTAAGGTGGTGAAATTCTTATTCAGAGGTGGAAACATCCCTCACGATACATGTGCTACCTCTTTGTTTCTTCCACCTAAGGTGAAAGATACCACATTAATTCATCATTATAGAACGGTTAGTTTTTGAAATTTCCCATATAAGGTGCTGGATAGTTTCATTAATGGCTCTTTATCTACCCGTATGATGTGATGGATTTTTTTTGAAGTTGCATGGTTTTGTTAGGGGTGGGTTGATTCAAGGTGCGATCACACTAGATAATGACCTGATTAATGATATCAACCATAAATATCAAGCCTCAAATATGGTTTTCAAGCTGGAAATGGATAAAAAAATATAACATATTTGAGTGGAACATCATCTTCAAAGTACTTATGAAAATAGGTTTCTCCTCCTGGTAAGCAAACATCATTTTCAAGTGCTGCAATTCCTCTTGGATTTCAGTTTCTTTATGGGTAAAAGCCACATATTTGTCAAATTGGTGCATGAACATAGAAAAGGAGACCCTCTGTAACCTTCCATTTTCATTATTTCATAATATGTTCTTAGCTAAATGATCAATTGAGGCTTTTGTTGAGGTAGATTTATACCTTATAGATTTCATATGCATCGTAAAAAAATATCTCATATTATGTTTTTAGAAAACTTGATCATTTTTTAAATGCCAAAAAATGGCCGACCAAGGGAATCATCATGATTATTAATGATCATAGTAAGTGGAGTGGTCAAATTTTTATCCATGATAATATTATCATTTTCATATCCAATTGGCATTTGAAATTCCATTCTGGTTTTATAATCGTTATATTGAACATGCAATAGAGGGATTTCACCATGGATTATTTGGGCACCCCATTGTCTCCAAAAAGTTTACAAATTAATCATTTTGAACAGACTTTGATTCAAATATCAAAAAGTATTTTGAACAAGAAAAACATGTATTTATTGTTTGATGGACGGATAAACCTTATCAGTAATGTTTTGGTCTTAATCACAGTTCATGCATTATCTACAATTTGGGTTCCAAAACAGGTTATTTTTGACATTGATATGATACTTTCCACCTATTTATGCGATGTCCAAGTAGATGGTAAACTTCATTGGGACTCCTAAGAGAGTATGAAATAAATGGTAAGAGTGGGAGGTATTTGTGTAAAAGGATTTAATATTTCCTTGGGTTTTATGCATAGAAAACTTGCATGGGAGGTCATTGAGGAATAATGGTTGAGGGGGAAATTTATAAAAGAAAAACACAATGTATATTTGGTTCCTAAATAGGGGAATGCATTCAGAATTTATACCTTAGTCTCCCTTATTATGTAGGAATTAAAGGACCACTCATAGTGGATAGTGGGAAAGGGGGGACCTATCCTTTTGGTTTTGTAACTAGGATGACTATGTTATTGAGTTCCCTTTATGTCCTACTCTAGAACTTACTTTCCAAGAGACTAGCCTACATCTAATTTTCATTAATTCCAACCTCTCTCCAAATCATCATATAGTCTATGATACAATTGAGACCAACTCAGATCATGGAAAATGAAAATTCATATCTTCATATTTAGGTTATTTTTCCACAAAATATTTTTGCAAGGTGATGCTTCTAAGGGGGAATGGAGATGTCTGGGGGGGGGGTAGATTTGGAAAATGGAGGTTCCATCTAAACTCAACTTTCTGATGTGGAAATGTAGTAACCAGGTGTTGGTTTCTAATGATAACATTCAACACATTAGTATCTAGTTATATTATCATTTAACATACATTAAGGAGAGGAAGGAAGAATTAGTTGATCATTTATTCTTCGATAGTGGCTAGGACCATGTAATTTGGAATTATTTTAGGTATTTCACTAGATTGTCATCCTTGAACCTCTCAGACCTCAACTAATTCAAATGCTAGTCGCATGGTGTAGGTGCGGCATGACTGGAAAGAAGATCAAGTTACATCATCATGTTGGTAGGCTATTGGAGCATTTTGAAGGATCGAAAATCTTCCCATTTTGAGGACTCTATGATTTGGGATGCGTCTTTGGTCACCCACACCAAAAAACTAATTCTTGAATTATTACATTTTGTGAAGGATTATAGGGAATCCACTTATCTCAGGACCCTTTGTACTTTTATCTCAGTTCCCATAGAAAATAGACCGCTAGCCAATTGGGGGTTTTGAAAACCCCCCTCCTTGGGGCTCAAAATCAACTCAGATGGGTCCAACATCTCAGGCATGATTAGAATTGGGGGGGCGGGTCAGTTTGTGAAAACCAAGGTTCTATTGTAATTTATTTTAGTGGTTTATTTAGATAGGGTTAATCTATTCAAGTGGATCCCTTGGCTATAATCACTAGTCTCTAGCTTTCCCATCAAATTAAGATAACTTTGAATGCAATGCAAACAAACTCCCTCATTATCCATGAGTCTTTTAAAGGTAGTGTCATGGTTCCATGGTCGATTTTTAACATTTTAAGTAAGTGAAATGGTCTCATAAATAGCCATAAAAATATTCTTTGTACCTGGATGGAAGAAAATATGGTAGAGAAATTTCATGAATCGGTGACATCCCACTCTAATTACATCACTGTATTATATCATTTTAACTCCATTCCCCCAGAGGGGGTGAACCTTGTTAGGTGGGATGCTCTTAGATTGCATTACATTAGGCCCCCTATCTTTGTTCTGATGGTTTCCTTGTTGTCTTCACCTTAATAAAATATTCATGATTCTGTGATAGTGGATATTGATTCCCTGAACTTGGATATGAAGCATATTTCCTTTTTTTGAATAGTGTAAGTAAATATAGAAAATTATCTCCGGTCATCACTTTATGAGATACTGTCAAAATAATATTCTTCAGTAGCACTCTAGGCTTCATAAATTTCAAAACCTTTTTTTTCCATTATAGTCATCTGAACATATATAATATTTTCACTTTATTTCCAATATGTTACACTTTGGTATGATATTACATGACATTCATAACAAACAACTTCATATGAATCTTTTCTGCCTTTCCTCCTTATGAAATTTTCATATTTATCAATTCAGTATTTCTTATTATTTTTGTTCTAAAATTTTTTCCTCTGAAAAATTATTCCCATTCGTTTCAAAAACTATGAATCTAATTCTAACTAAAATTAATATAACCTATATATATATATTATTATTTTCCATGGATATATCTTTATAAATATGTTTAAATGTGATAGGAATAATATATTTCAATAGTTTCATCAAAGGAAACTCTATTAATCCATTTCCATTTCCTATTATCTATCTTTATTAAATTCTCATACTAAATCATTATTCCAATGAGTTCATATAAACTACAACCAATAAGATATTTAGTGTTTCTAGGGAAGTACTTTTAGATTCCCATTCTTTCGCAAGGATATCAATTATTTTCTTAATTTTTTGGTTATTAGTAATAAGATGTTATGAAAGAGCATGTAGGATGCTCATAATAGTCATAAATAAATAATCTATTCACACTTCATGATCCTTAGGTATGAAATAAAAATATTTACAATCCACTTAAAACTTATATAATATTATTTCCAGAACATTATAATTTTTGAAATGTCTAACCTATAACTTCTTTTAAATTCCATTTTTATTTTCATGTGAAGATATATAAAAAATAAAATCTACTCTTTGAACAAAGAAGAGTATTTCAAAATGTTTAGTTCAACTGATATTCTACTTTCCCATCATGAGTAAAATTCAGAATGCCTTTATCTATAAGCTTGGATCCACCATCCATCATATAGTAATTATCAACTATAGTATTGATAAAGAAGATTTCATTTTGTGTTTTCAATACTCATAATCAACACCATCAATGATAGGTGGCCAATTTAGATTGAAATTATATAAATTTTTAACAAGTATATAAACTAACATAAAGAAATTATGACACAAATATATGTTATATTATGAAAAAACAAAGAGACTTTCTATGATACCAAGTATTTTCCTAGATATATAGCTTCAAGAGGGAGAGGATTTACAGTGTTTGAAAATATTATAAAATATTAACCTCTTTAATAAATATAGTTAGGAAGTAGATATTTTATTAAGTAAATACATTTAACTTAGTGAAATTCACATGGGAAATAAAAATATAATTCAAAAAATATCATTTTTTGAATTAAAATATGTAAGAAAAATAAGAACAGGTTTAATGTTAGAGAAACAAATAAACAACTCAATTAGGTTCCCTATTATAGACAATAAATCCAATAAATTTTATTAATAAATAAGGATACATAAGTTCCTATCCCCATAACTTATTCTATTTTTATTAAAAGTGGGTGGATAATCTATACACAATCAATAAGAAAAAGTTTCTAAATAAACCAACTTGGATTTAAAAGATCAGAACGAAGATGATTTTAACCCAGAGATTATTTGATCAAAGATTGGAATAACCATGTCTTAATCCCAAGAATTATATTGATGACTGGTTATCAAAATATAGAAACACAATAAGAATACATAACTCTTTTAAATGAATCCAGAAAAAATAGAAGCACTAATATCACTCTAATGTTTACTCAATTATTGAGGTATTATTATCCCTTTAATATTCATTTACAATAACATTTTCATAACTTCCTGATCCTCTATTTATAGGATTCAGTGTAATAAACATTTTTAGATCTTCAAGATTCTAGCTATCACTATAATGGATTAAAACTTATCAAAATAATTTTTTCCTTTAAAACATGAATTAGGTGAAACTTTAAGATGTTTCAGTATGTAAATTATTCATAAGGTCACTAATTAAGAAGTGATAATTAATTTAGGTGGACATATTCTAAAAAATACAATTTAGAGAATTGAAAGTAAAATATTGATAAAACATATTTTATTGTGAATTTTTAAAAAACTAGTATCTAGATGATATAATTTTAAGAAACTGACTTAATGTGGTTAGCTAAACAGCACTTTGATAATGAATTTAAAAAGGAAAATTTTGATTATAATATGTTTTTAGAAAAAAAATTAAAATGATTTTATAGGTGTATAAATAAAGCTTTATGATTTTACAATTGGTTATATTAAAGAATTTATTTGTTTTTAATTTTCATATTTAATGAGGAATATTTTGAAATTATTTTTATGGGTAACTAATTATTTTATAAATTTAGAAATTCATAAGAACAGGTAGGTAATTTTTCTAAGACAAAGAAAATAAAAAAATAGAATTCATAATAAATTTTTAGTGGATATCATTAATAACATATGTATACTTTTTCATACTTTATATAATATTAAAATGCATGAAATAAATAAAACAATGGAAAATAATATTTATTAAGGTATTATTGGGATCCTTATTAACCTTATCATCACAGAGCCATGCATTCTACTTAATATTTTCTTTTTTGATAATTTTTAATCAAATTATAAATAATCTCACCTTAATGAACCTAATAGAATAATTAAATATATTAAATACATAAATAATATTGTATTTCTCTATTCAAAATAGACAAATTTTAACCTAACAATTTATTTAGATGTTTATTTTGGACGATTCCAACAAAATAAGAATAGTACAAGTATGACTTATTGTAACAAACCAAACTCTAGTAACCTATAGTCAGTGTATAATTTATTATATTGACATTATATATAAGGGAATACATTACAAAGGATTAATCAGTTTAATATTCTAGAATAACAAGATACATACATGATTCCTATTTTTACATTTGAAATAAAATAAATAATATTTTAATTGTAAACATTTTATATCCTTTAACTCATTCAAATATTCCTCCAAAATATCATGGGTAATTGAAAAAAAATTAATGGTGAGCTCAGACACTTGGTAAGGGTTTTGTACAGTAGAAGATATCTTGTGTAAATAATGAAAAAAAACATGGAAAGTTAAATAACATAAAACAAATTCCATTTAATCAAAAAATTGAGCAATAAATGTATCCATGGATAATATCAAAATAATAATCTAATAGATAATAATAAATAAAAATGAATGAAATGAATAATATTGGATTTCATGATCTCAAACATCATGATATCTTACCATAAAGACCCTATGCTAAGATAATTTAAGTTTATGGGTAGGTATAAACCAAAAAAAGATTAATAAGGCTAACCAATAGGTTTTTCTCATGAGACCTATTGATGCATTAAAGGGATATGTAATTCTCACACTCACTATTCACTACATTTCTAATGTATTACCTTAATATTTAATGACCAATTTAATTTATAAAAAATATACCTCATTATAAAATATTCATATTGAGTAAAGAAAACCGAATATCAATATTTCCCCAGTCAATCAAATAACACTCATTTTAAAACACCATATATTGATATGGTATATAGTTTATGAAATAAGAATACCCATGATAAAAAGAAAATAGATATGTATAATGAAATATAATCACAAGAAATTCAATTTTTCAAGATAAAGTTAATTTCCACAAAACCTAAT
The DNA here is from genome assembly GCA_963277665.1 of Viscum album. Taxonomy (NCBI): domain Eukaryota; kingdom Viridiplantae; phylum Streptophyta; class Magnoliopsida; order Santalales; family Viscaceae; genus Viscum; species Viscum album. The sequence goes on along the minus strand of OY728156.1, from coordinate 141,394,111 downwards.
AAGAGATAAAACATGACCATCAATTCACTAGAAATGTAGATTTTACAGTAAAATAAAGTCTTATGGAGAATAGAATAAAATGGAATTCAAAAATTTAAAATATGTTTTCATTAATGAGTTTTCTTTGGAAATCCATTTAAATATTATAGAAGAATATAAATAGAATAATTTTTTTGGATGTGTGAAAATCAATTAATTCCATATACGTTAAAAAGAAACATTCCTTTTTTACTTTTTGAAAAGAAAGTAAAACATTCCTGTTTCTGAAATAATTATAAATATTCCTTTAATGCCTTCTAAAAAGTCAAGGGTAAGATAAAATATCCTTAATAAATAATTTTATTAAATAAATGTACTTTTTCAAAAATAAAAAATAAAAATATCGATATGGAATAAAAATATTCCTTGATCAAAAATAGAAATAATATGACTTTTCTTATAAAAATTTCATTTCTTGATTCAAATTATAAATATAGGAAATGTTTTATGAAAACATTCAATTATATTAAATTTCTATAAGATAAGAAAATATAAGGTATTTGTGAAATATAGATGATAATATTCTTTCAATTATAAATATAAGCAATCCCAAACAAATGAGATTTTAAAATAATTTATTACCTATTGTGTAAATTTTAAATTTTATCCACTTGAAAGGGTAAATAGGAATTAAAAAACTAATAATGATGAGTAAGTTGATAGTCATGTTAAATAAATAATATTTTAATTCTACAATCCTATTAAATTAAAATTTGTGTATAATACCAAATGTGTCTCAATAGAGTGGAAATTGAGATGAAATCTCTTACATTACGCTTTAAATTGATTGAATGTTCTTTAAAATATTGTTTAATAATTTATATTTATTATAATTATGTACCATAAGAATATAAATATTTATAATATCATATATGATCAAATTATAACATCTTACCACTTATCAGTTGTAATGACCCACCAATTGTCATTGGCTTGAGAGCTCAACGAGTCACTACTTGGCCTTAAGCGACATCCCCAAGCTACCAAAGGCTAGCAATAAATGCCAAAGGGTTTCAAGTAAAAGTGGGGGATGATTAACCCTCTAAGAAATAAACTGACAAAACAGCCATAACCAAAAATTCACTAAAGAATGCATGAATCAAAGAAAGAACAACCCACCAACTTCATTTATGTCAAACCACATCAGAGTATACAAAAGCGGAAGATCAAACTAAAGACTCTCAAAAGGCACTAAGACTCTGTGCTCCATAAGCTCCATCACATCCCCCAAGAGTCACCATGGGCCACTAGTAATGAGATGCTTTTCCTTTACCTGTGTCTCGGAATACAACATCTGCAAAAGCACCAAAGTGCCATTGCAGCAGTGAGTATAATCTCAATAGGATTTCCCCAATGACTTCCTTACTCACACAACTAGGATAGAAGAGTTAGCCACATTTATATGAAAATAATTTATATAAAACATTTTCTCAAAATCAGTTTATAACTAAATATAAACAAGTTTAAAACCATTCACAATCAAAGGCATTTCACAAGAAAATAAAACCATGTTTCCAGTAAGAAATTTTTCCAAAATAAATAACCAAACAACTTTCAAAACATTTCAAAAACATTCATTTTCTTGGAATACCCAACCATTTCACAACCCTGTGAAATCACCCATGCATACTTCGTTATGAAAGTTCCAAACTCATGAGCGGTTTCTCGTCGATCTACCAAGTCGAAAGAAGGTAATTATTTCCCATGTGCCATTGAACCTTTGGCACCAAACACAAGGTCATATTTCAACCAAGCCTCGTACTTAAAATCCTATGTGACATTAAACATTTGGCACCGAGCACAAGGTCCTATTTCAACCAAGCCTTGTATATGCAACATGAACACACACCACACATTCACCACAATCATGCCAAAACCATCATTTCAATAAAACACGTTTTTATTGAAATCCATTTCCATCAAAACCATGTGTGTTCAACCAATTCAAACCATTTCAATAAAACATCACTTTTTATTGAAAACAAGATCCATCAAAACCATTTTAGTAAAACACCCTTTTATTGAAAACCCATTTCTCATCAAACCATTTACAATTTCAGCAATATCATAATTTAAAATCAACATTTTAAATTCAAATAGCCAAATAACTTTTCACAAAAAACCACCAAGATTTCAAAATTTCCATCAAAACCATAAATCATCACTAAAGAGGATTTACGTCATTATTGGTCAATCAATATAATTTCAATAATCCAATTTGAAGATAATACAATCAATTCTAGGAAGAGTAATCGAGAGTGAATCCTCCTACATCAACAACTTAGGCGATACCAAACAAGAACCGGGTCGAAACACCACAGAACCTCCTTAGATTCCTTCCCCTAACATCACCAAGACCAAAACCAGACTTAAAATTCATCCACTACCTTAGATCTACCCACCCTTGGCATAGATCTAAGTATCCAACAAGATGGAAGAAGGAGATCTAAGAAAATGAAGAGGAAATGAGACTTTCCTTGATCAACCGGCCTCTAAACTCCAAGGCAAGCCTCCAGATCGCTTCCAAAACTCCTGGCAAGTTCTCTCCCACCTTCTCCAGAGAGAAATCCCAAGTTAGGGCCATATAGGAGGAAAAATGAATGGTTTTAAGGGTAAAACGAGTTAGATCCTTAAAAATAAGATCTATGTTGACTTTGCGCACGATTAGTCTGCATGGTTAGTCAAACCATGCGCTAACAGTGCGTTAGTCACTGATTTAGAAGGGGAACTCCACATGGTCTCCTCGGACAGTTTTTTCAAACTGTGTGTACACCGTGCAGACTCCTCTATCCAGGTGACTACCCCTACATGGATTCTGCATGGGTTGGAAAACCGTGAGAATCTCGTGTGTCCCCACATTTTCCCTTTTAACACTTTAAAAGTACCCCCAACTCGGCTCCACCATTTCTCATATGATTCAAGTAATTAAAAGCATAAAACAATGGATACTTACCAGAAACCGGGGGTACTACATTCTCCCCACCATTGGCCTTTCCGTCCTAGGAATGTAGAAAACCATCACTTTCCTGAAAGAGTTCTGGCCACTGTTCTTTCATTTCCTTCTCGCATTCCCACGTCTGTTCCTAAATCTGACCATGCTGCCCTAAAACCAGTACTAGACAGATGTTTTTCCCTTGCAATATTTTATCCTGTCTATCCACAATCCGCACTGGGATATGTACCAATGAAGCACCCGACTTTAGTTTAACATGATCCCATCTGATCACATGGTCAGGATCAGGCTGATACTTTTTTAACTGAGATACATGGAACACATTATGCACTGCACTGAACCATGGTGGTAATTCCAACCGATACGCCACCTCTCCAATCCGTTCCATTATCTCTAAAGGGCATATATATCGAGGAGATAATTTTCTCTACTTCCCAAAATGATGGTGTTCAAGTCTTGGAGATATTCTCAAGAAGACATGATCTCCCACAACGAACGACAACGGTCTTCAACGGTGAACTGCATAAGATTTCTGACGACTCTGATCTGTCTCCATCCTCTTTCTAATCAACTGAATCTTCTCCGTTGTTTCTTGGACAAGGCTTGGCCCAACTAGTGAAGTCTGACCTGTTTCCACCCAGCATAGTGGAGAACGACAAGGATGCCCATACAATGATTCAAATGGAGCCATGCGTATCGAGTCCTGATAGCTGTTATTATATGAGAACTCTACTAAGGGTAAATGCTCCTCCCACGAGCCACCAATTTCCATTACACAATCCCACAACATGTCTTCCAACATTTGTATCGTCCTCTCGGATTGCCCATCCATCTGAGGACGATACACCGTACTCATATTCAGCTGAGTTCCTAGGGTTTCTGTAAGGATTTCCAGAAACGATATGTGAACCTCGGATCTCTATCTGAGACTATAGACGCTGTTACAAAATGCCTCTTTACAAATTCTCGGATATAGATTTTTGAAAGATCTTCCATCGTATGGGTTTCACGAATAGGGATGAAATGGGCCGACTTGGCCAGACGATCCACTATCACCCAAATGGCATAGTTTTTCCGGACCGTTTCTTGGAAGATCTATAACAAAATCTATTTCTATCTGATCCCATTTCCAGACAGGTATAGGTAATGATTGTAACATACCGGCTGGCTGCTGATGCTTTGCTTTAACTTTCTGACATGTTAAGCACCGTGAGACGAACTCGGCCACCTTCCTCTTCATGCCGCTCCACCAGAACTGCGCCTTCAGTGCCTTATACATATTTTGTGTTCCCGGATGTACAACCCATCTAGAATGGTGGTAAGCATGGAAGAGTTGTTCCTGGGTAGTTAAAGGTACAACCATCTGATCCCAACACCGCAAAACTGAACTGCCATGCAGCTTCCATTCCTCAAGGGTCTCCCCACCATTGATTTTTGAACTCATTGCAACATAGTATACATCGGATACTTGTGCCTCCTTTACTTTCTCCACCAAATCAGGAACAAGCGCAACTGGAAAGAAAACTGCGACATCACCTTGGTCTTCACATTCCACATGCATGTCTGCTAAGACCGACATCAACTGCCATTCGACTGAAGCTTCTTTCTCCAACTACGCATATGACTTTCTACTCAACGCATCAGCTACTGAATTTCCCTTACCCGGTGTATACATAAAGTCGAATTCAAACATTTGAAGATACTCCATCCATATCCTCTGCGTCAGATTCAAATCTCACTATGACAAAATGTGATTCAAGATTTTGTGATCTGTAAACACAGTAAATTTCTCACCAAAGAGATAATGTCTCCATGTTTTCAAAGCATGGACGACTGCAGCCAACTCCGAATCATGTTTTGGGTAATTCTTCTCATGCAACCTCAACAACCTTGAGCCATAAGCAACAAATGATCTCTTTTCATGAGAACACAACCCAACCCTGATCTTGAAGCATCACAATACACTACATACCCCTGTCCTGATTCTGGAAAGATCAAGATAGGTGTCGATGTAATCTGAACTTTCAACTCTTGAAATGTTCTCTAACTTTCCTCAATCCATTGAAATTCGTTATTCTTTTTTGTCAATGCTTTCATAGGTGAAGCTAGTCATGAGAAGTCACAGAAAAAGCGTTGGTAATAAATAGATAGACCAAGAAAACATCGTATTTCAAAGACATTCTTCAGAGGTTGGAAAAAATGAACAACTTCTATCTTTTCAGGATCAACAAAAACGCCTTTCTCAAAACCAACATGTCCTAGAAAGCATACCTCTTGTATGCAAAAATCACACTTTGATAATTTGGAATACAACTGATGGGATCTCAATATTTGTAACATTGTCACCAAGTGTTGCTCATGCTCAACCCTTGTTCTTTAGTACACCAATATATCATCCACAAACACCACAAAAAAACAATCTAGATGTGGCTAAAATATCCGATTCATCAAATCCATGAAGACCACTGGTGCATTTGTAAGACCAAAAGGCATGACTACGTTTTCATAGTGGTCATATCTACTTCTGAAGGCTGTCTTTGGAATATCATCCTTTCGAACTCGCAACTGGTGATATCCTGATCGCAAGTCAATCTTGGAAAACCACTGAGCTCCACTTAATTGACTAAACATGTCATCAATGTGTGGAAGTGGATATCTATTCTTTATCATAACTTGGTTAAGTTTACGATAATTCACACATAGCCATAAAGTTCCATCTTCTTTCTTTACAAACAAAACTGGTGCTGCCCACAGAGACACGCTTGGCCGAATAAAACCCTTGCTTTCCAGCTCCTCTAACCGCACCTTCAATTCTCGTAACTCTATTGGTGCCATCCTATAGGATGGGAGGGAAATAGGACTGGTCCCTAGAAGGAGATCAATCGTAAAATCCACTTCCCTTACAGGTGGTAACCCTGATAAGTTCTTGAGCAAGAAATCTGGAAATTGGTCCACCATAGCTGGAAAAGTATTTTCCTCAATCTCTCCCATTTATGCCAAAGTCAACGCTACCAATTGGTAAGAGATCATTCCCACCATCGGTGCCAACCAGCTCTATGCACCTTTCTTTACCATCCTCTCTCCTCTATAGAGATGGTCGATGCTGTCCTCAGTCGTGAAACTAACCATTCTCCTATAACAGTCTATGTGAGCCTTAAACCTTGTCAACCAATCCATTCCCAGGATTATATCATATAAATCCATGTCCAATATGGAGATGTCCCATTTTAGTTCTACTCCATCAACATTTATAGCACATTCACTACACACGAAGGTTTGACATTCTGTTTCGCCAAGAGGAGTTTGTAGTTTCAAGATAGAAGGCATCATTTCTAGTTTCAAACATAGCAAGTCAACAATAGGAGAATAAATGAAGGAATGTGATGCACCAGAATCAAACAAAACTTGCACAAGGGTAGAATTAAAAATAACCATACCTCTCGCTGTATATGGTCTAGCCTAATAATCCACAATCATCTTCTTATCTCCATACAACTACTTTGTCAATGCACTGTTCTCCTTGTTGCCTTGTTGAGACTGACCTAGCTAAGGAGTCATGGTATTCTGAGAATCACCATGGCTAGCTCAGTTCTATTAACGGGACTGACTCTACTTTCCTCGCCTTGTCGAAGCATACGATGCTTGCGACAGATGGGAAGTGTCCCGAACACCCGACCGTGGAGCACTGCGACCATAGCGCTGAAGATGACCCATCTTGCTGCAATTGTGGAATGCTCTCAGTGGTGTTGTACATTCTCGTTTCATGTGATCAGTCAAACCACATTGAAAGAAACCTGCTTTGCTTCGGGGTCATGGAGGATGGTTGACTGATCCCACCGTCTGGTTCTGATTTGCACTCCCACCATGGAAGTAGGTGTCCCTCTTCCACTTGTTCCCAGCATTAGAGTTCCCACCCGTTCCCATGGGTATCATCATACTTCCTCCTCCCATTTATCTCGAGATATCATGTTAAACAACTGTTTGTCTGTTCACCATATCTGTATAATCCATAATACAGGGCACAACTATCGTCGAGCGAATGTCCTGTCACAACCCTGATTCAAAGATGCATTCCTTCAGCGATGCACTTGCAGAAACTTCCAGTGCAAAGCGCACTAAATTCATGAATTTAGCGGCATACTCTATGATAGAAAGATTCTCCTACTTCTGGATGAAAAAGTCCATCATCCTCTGGATCTTGAACATGTGAGGATAGAATTGTTTGTTAAAAAGTTCTTCAAAATCCTCCCATGTAAGGCCTTCATCCAATTTATCCTACACAGCTAAATCCCACCATTGACGTGCAAGATCATTGAGCATGTACATTTCTAGCTTTACATTCAACTCTACTGGCGTGTTGATGAAATCAAATATACGATTCATCTTTCTTATCCACACCTCCGCCTTCTCAGGTTCGGCATCACCCTGAAAGGTTGGTGGATTTTGCTTCATGAATTGGATGGTATGATCCACATTCCTTGGTTCATTCCTCCAGTTCCCTATATCCACAGCTTGAAAAGCATTGACAATGCTCTGAACCAGCTCCTGGTTCACACATGGTTTTGGAGCAACCACATTCTCCACAGCCTCTTTGGGTTGGTTTTGACGATGCCTATCGGGTTCCATTTTCTAATTCAACAACACACTCTGTCAATCTCACTCTCTAGAAATTGATGGATTAGCATTCAAATTTTATCACATCATCTATCACAACATTGTTCTAGAAACAACCTTTTTCCATGTTTGAAAACATACATCATACTTTTTGAAAATCAAACAATTTTCAAAATACACCAAATATCTTGTATTCAAAGTCACTCGGTTGAAAACAATTTTTGAATTTTCAAAAATTTTTTCCTTTCAGAAAATTCTTACTCATTCTTCACAATGAGATATGAAATACTAGTGGGAATTAATTTCTATACAATGCATGTAATGATCATCTCATTGTATAAACCCATGACAATGAGATTTCTAACATCCTAGAAGTGTATGTAAAACACTTATGTACCCAACACCCTGGTAACTTGAAGTTCATCATAAACGGGTTAGCTACATCCTTTAATGCTATACATTTCAAGTTCCAACAATCCTACCCCTATCTAATGACCACCCAAAGAATATAAAAGTATAAATTTCAACTCCAAGACCAAGAACATTGATGACTACTTGTTTTTCAAGGACCGAACAAGCTAATACCATTTGTAATGACCCGCCAATTCTCATTGGCTTGAGAGCTCAACGAGTCACTACTTGACCTTAAGGGACATCCCCAAGGCGCCAAAGACTGAAAATAAATGCCGAAGGGTTTCAAGTACAAGTGGGGGATGATTTACCCTTTAATAAATAAACCCAAAAAACAACCATAACGAAAAATTCACTAAATGATTCATGATCCAAAGAAAGACCAACCCACCACCTTCATTTATGTCAAACCACATCAGAGTATTCAAAAGCGGAAGATCAAACTAAAGACTCTAAAAAAACTAAGACTCTGTGCTCCACAAGCTCCAAGCTCCATCACATCTCCCAAGAATCACCACGATCCACTATTAATGAGATGCTTTTCCTTTACCTGTGTCTCAGAATACAACATCTACAAAAGCACCAATGTGCCAAAGCAGGGGTGAGTATAAACTAAGTAGGATTTCCCTAATGACTTCCCTACTCACGCCACTAGGATAGAAGAGTTAGCCACATTTATATAAAAATATTTTATATAAAACATTTTCTCAAAAGCAGTTTATAACTAAATATAATCAATTTCCAAACCATACACAATCAAAGGCATTTCACGAGCAAATAAAACCACGTTTCTAGCAAAACATTTTTCCAGAAAAATAACCAAAAAAATTTCGAACCATTTCAAAAACATTCATTTTCTAGGAATACCCAACCATTTCAAAACCCCGTTAAATCACCCATTCATGCTTCGTTATGATAGTTCCATACACATGAACGATTTCTTGTCGATCTACCAAGTTGTCACAAGGTAATTATTTCCCATGTGCCATTACACCTTTGGCACAGAGCAGAAGGTCATATTTCAACCAAGCCACGTACATAAAATCCTATGTGCCAATAAATGTTTGACACCGAGAATAAGGTCCTATTTCAACAATGCCCCGTATGTGAAACATGAACACACACCACACATTCACCACAATCATGCCAAAACCATCCTTTCAATAAAACACCTTTTTATTGAAATCCATTTCCATCAAAACCAAGTGTGTTCAACCAATTCAAACCATTTCAATAAAACACCCCTTTTTATTGAAAACCAAATCCATCAAAACCATTTCAGTAAAACACCATTTTTATTGAAAACCCATTACTCATCAAACCATTTACAAATTCAGAAATCTCATAATTTAAAATCATCATATTAAATTCAAATAGCCAAATCACATTGCACAACAAACCACCAAGATTTCACAATTTCCATCAAGACCATAAATCATCACTAAAGAGGATTTACTTCATGCTTTCACAATCACTATCATTTCAATAACCCAATTTGAAGCTAAGACCATCAATTCTTGCAGGAGGAGTCGAGAGTGAAGCCACCTACCTCAACAATTTAGGCAACACCAAACAAGAACCGGGTCGAAACACCATGAAACCTCCTTAGATTCCTTCCCCTAACATCACCAAGACCAAAACCCGGCTTAAAATTCATCCACTACCTTAGATCTACCCACCCTTGGCGTAGATATAATGATCCAACAAGAGGGAAGATGGAGATATAAGAAAATCAAGTGGAAACGAGACTTACCGTTATCAACCGGCCTCTAAACGCCAAGGAAAGCCTCCAGATCGCTTCCAAAACTCCTGGTAAGTGCTCTCCCACCTTCTCCAGAGAGAAATCCTGAGTTAGGGACTTCTAGGAGTAAAAAATATGGGTTTTAGGGTAAAATGAGTTAGATCCTTAAAAATAGGATCTAAGTTGACTTCTCGCACGGTTAGTCCGCACAGTTAGTCAAACCGTGCACTAACCGTGCGGTAGTCACTACTTTAGAAGGGGCACTCCGAATGGTCTCCTCGCACGGTTTGTCCAAACCATGCGTAAACTGTGCAGACTCCTCTATCCATGTGACAACCCCCTACCTGGCTTCCGCACGGTTTGGCAAACCGTGCGAATCCCGTGCGTCCCCACATTTGCCCTTTTAAAACTTTAAAAATCCCCCCAACTCTCCTCCACCATTTCTCATATGCTTGAAGTACTTAAAATCATAAAACAAGGGATACTTACCAGAAACTGGGGGTACTACATCATTTAAAAAAAATTCATTATTATCATTGTTTCTGGTGTAAATTGGTTCATTTTCATATACACTTTGATTCAACAGTTATGGTCATTCTTTCATAATCATGGTTATATCATATATATAATTATAATAATGATATAAAAATCCTTCATATTAATTATATATATATTTAGAATCATATTTTAAAAGAAAACATGAAAAATGAATCATGTCGCTTTGTGGAGGTAATTTTCCACACATACCCACGAGTGATGTTGTTATTTTTTAATGGGTGGAAGAGTAAGAAGATAGATGAGATATTAAATTTAAAGAATACTTATTATTTCATAAGTATCATATATATTAATTAGTTTTAGGACTATGAATATCCATTTATGGATTTTATGGAAAACAAATTACATCAGTTTTCAAGGCGGTAGTTCGACATACACACGAGCAATGGTTTTGTTTTCCATTTGATGAAGAAAAAGATGGACACGCATTTTTTCATAAAGATAATAACATATCAATATAATTTGTATGTATTTTATAGTATATTATAAGGGTTATTATATAATTTAAGGTGGTAAAATAAAAAAATTAAAGTGTTCGGTTAAGATGAATATCTCTTCTTTAGAAGAGCTCCTTTAGATATCCTCACAAGGACCATGGTGATAGTATTTTAGAAAAAAACTTATAAAACATTTATATAGTTTATAGGAATAATTTTTTAGGGGATTTATAATATAAATGGTTCAATATGTTTGAATAATTTAGTGGAATAAGTTCCCTTTTATAAGTGAGGTTAGTGGCATAATTGTAAACTTTTTAGCATTTTAATATATTATTATGTAAATTTCTTAAAAAATGGATCCAAAATAACTAATATTATATGTTTATAAGGGTATTGTAGAATTAAACAAAAAAATAGGTTTAATTCATTTATTTATGTCATTTAAACCCTTATATTTTTAGATTGACCCCCGATAAACCCATTTTAACCCTAACCACAATAACCATTTTCACAATTTTTATAATTAAAAATGAAAAAATTGAAAGAGTCCACATTAAAAATTGTGTAAATGATTATTAAAAATATTTAAATCATTTTATAAACTTACCTTACTATAAGTGTAAGAAATTAATTTAAAAATAAACCCGCAAAATGTGATGAAATCTATTTTTCATGAAAATGCATTTTTAAAGCATATGATGTTCTTACATTAACTATATGACTAGTAATCATAATCATAATAATTAAAATTATAATATTTATATATATATAATATATAACATTAATTTAAATAATTAATTATTAGATATTATTTTAATTAGTTAAAATAAAAAACATTTTGTACTTAAAAACATTTTTTTTTGAAAAATATCCCTTTTTACTTCTAAATGAGGTAGTATTTATTTATATAAAATTGAAAATAAATATATGTTTAATAACACATATTAATAAACATTATTTTAAATTTATGTAGGATCATATAAATACTACATTTTCAATTATTCATAAAAACATGTTTCTTAGAGAATATTTCAAAAATTCATTCTTGGATTATTTTGAAAAAATAAGTTAAAAACTAAAATTCCACCTATAAAATTAGAATTTTTGTGCCCTGAAATATTAAAATGTGCATTTTATTACAGTTTTAGTAAGATAAAATATTAAATTACTATAATTGAATCTTGGTTGTTTCATTCCTACACCCTTGAAAAATTTTATCCTTGAATGTTTTATGGATATTACATTCTAAAATAATGTGGGTGGTTATTCTTCATAACATCATTTGGTTACCATGTTGCTTCCTTAATATTATTATTTCTAGAAAGTAATTTAACCATTATAGTCATCAAATTTCACAACAAGTTTATCTAGTGTGAATAATTTTGGTAACATTTTCACATTAATATAGACCAGGTTCTAATTTTACTTCTTCTCAGGTGTGTACATGTGTTGGGTTGGGAATATACCCAATTAACAACAAGATATGGAACATATCATTAAATTTAGATAGGCTCAATGAAATTTTAAAATAGTAAACCATAAATATAATTCTTTATAAAATTCCAAAAGTTCCAATGTACCTAGGTACTGTTTTTCTATTCTTTAAAATTATTAAAACACCCTTCCAAAGAGATACTTTCAAGAAAACACGATCTCCCACTTGAATATAAAAATATTTTATTCAATTATTAGAAAATATATTTTTCCAAATTTGAGATACGATAATATGTGTCTAAATATTATTTACCTTATTTTTTGTATCCTTAATAATTTTTGAGCTGAAAAATTTCCTTTTATCAATTTCATCTGAACAAGTTGTAGTATGACATATCTTGCCATATAATGATTCATATGACACCATTTGAATACTTGAATGAAATATATTATTATAGTAAAAATAAATAAAGGTAAATGATGAAACCACATAAATATAAATTAAATTGATCATTAACTTAAAATGTATTAAAATGTTTTAACATTAATTTTAGACAGCCCATTGGTTTGAGGATGATAGATGGTGCTGAAATGAAGCTCAGTATCAAGAGCCTTATGATGAATTTTTAGAACATTTTTGTAAATAATGGATCATGATCAGATGAAATTGAAATATTATAACCATAAACTCTTACAAATTAATTAATATATATCTATATAAGTTTCTCAAGAGGTTAATTTTCTCTTATTGTGATGCAATATGCAGTTTTGGTAAGGTGAATAACAATAACCTATATGTATCATTCATTCTAGGAGTCCATGTCACTGAAATGAAAACCTCTATAGTAATGTCATTCCATTTACTTATAGGAATATATATAGGTTAATGACTCCTCTAGGTTTCTATCTGTTATCCCTCACATGTTGATAAACTAGGTATCATGACACGTAATCAACATTTCCAGCTTTATATTATCCAACCAAAAATATTCCCTAAAATATCTAAACAACTTAGTGATAACATAGTGTATAGGTAAACCCAATACATGAAAATAAACATATAATTCCATTTTAAACTCATGTATAGATAGAGAACATATCCTCTTTCCAAATTTTAGAATTCCATATTCATAAATGAAGTCTCCAATTTACCATTATTAACAATTTTTTTTTAAATTCTCATAATTAGAATTAGAAATTTTTAACTTTTACAATAAATAAGGTTTGAAAATCATTTGAAAAGGAGTGAAGTTTCCCCTTCTCTAATAATTTCCATATCCACCGTTACTAAACCCGTGAACATAGGATCCCTATTAATTCTCATTTTTTTTGGACTCCATGATCTTTCCTACTCAGTGCATAAAATACCGTATTTAACTTCCATGGGTGGTAGTGTATTGAGAAATAATAATCATTGAGTACCTCAAGACATCTTCTTAACCTCATCTTTAGCTCTTTCTATGAAAATATTTATTTAATAATCTTATGATCTAGGTATGTCTCGCATTTTCCATATATCTTCAAATAAAAGACTATAGATTCAAAATCAAGATCATGGGTTGGATATTTCTATTCCTAAATCTTAAAAAACCATGGTGAATAGGAAATAACTTTATCATTTTTCATAAGGACACAATTAATTACCTTTTTTGATGCATCAATATATATTATAAATCCATCATTTCTTAATTTTATAGTCAATATCAGAGAATTTACCTATTTTCACTTTAAATATTTAAAATATTATTCAAATTAATTTTTCCATATAAATTAACCTCTTTATATTTAATATTGGTTAATGATTTATAAAACATTAGTTTTTTAAAAAACCCTGATAGAACCTTTCAAACCAATGAAACTTTGTACCTATATTATTTTATTAGTTTAATCCATTATTTGAATTAATTTTTCATTAAAGGATAAAATTATATTCAATCCTTGGTGATAATATAACTAATAAAAGATGATTTTTGAAGTAATAAATCATACTTTATAAATTTACCATATAAATGTTTTCCTATAAGAGCCTCAAGAATGATCTGTAAGTGATTCTCATAGTTCTTATAGATTTTAGAGTACACCAAAATATCATCAATAAATATCACAAAAACAATCAAGTTATTTCATGAATACTCTATTAAATAGGTCTATAATAAGATATGGTGAATTAGTAAACAGAAATGACATTACTATAAACAAGTAATTTCTATACCCCATATAAAATTATGTCTTAAAAAAAATCATCTTTCTTTACTCACAATTGATGATACCCAAAATGAAGGTGAATCTCTGAAAAACATTGAGGTTCATGAATTTGGTTGGAAAATACATCAATGAGAGGTATAATATACCTTTTCTTTATAGTAAGGACATATATTTCCTTATAACCAATGCACAAACTCAAAGATACTTATTTCTTATTAAGGAAAAGAACAAGTGATCCCAAAGGTTAAACACTAGGGAATGTAAATCCCTTATCACAAAACTCATATAGTTTTTTTCTTCAAATATGATAATTATACACAGTCTGTTTATAGGGATTATTTGATATAGTTCTTGCATCCATGATAAAATCAATAGAAAACACAACTTCAAGTTCTGATGGATGATCTGGAAATAACTTAGAAAATACCTTAATTCCTTCCTATAAAATAGTTACAGCCTCAATTTTAATATCACCTTTCACATATGTAGATATTATATAATCATATTCCCCAATAAGTTCATTCATAATAGCTGCTGGAGGTAGATCTAGACATGGCCCAGATGATGAAGTCTACCCTATGAAGATAAGTAATTACACATCTATAAAACTAATTATAATTTCATACTTTTGGAAATAAACGTTTCCATTATATATTTCAATTAATATAAATACCAAGTATTATCCCAAATTTAACCATAGGTATAATAATCACATCTAAAAATAGGTTACATCTATGTGTCATAATGGGAAATGACTAAAACATCCTTATAGTAGTAAGTTTTCCATTTAGAGGAATGACTAAAAACTACCTTTTAAATGAAATAGATAAATATTTATGTTTCCTAAAAACATGGTAGATATAAAATAGTATAAATAAAAAAAATAAAAAAAAATTATTAGATAAACTTGAGGATATGACTAAAGTACCTACCACCATATCTTTAAGAACATTATCCATATCTATAGTGATCATATAAGGTTCCTCATCTCCCCTCAAACTCTTCTGATATAGGTTCCCTTGATACCTGGTAAATTCGTATGAATAATTCCCCATTTCTATACAGTTTAATCACTAGATAAAAATGGATTATTTCCTCCCACTTCATTTATTAGACAAACAACCATCATCTCCACACTTTTAAAAAACTACCACACACTTGATGAATGTTTTAGGATGGTTCTTTACATAATATTAATATGATGTAAATTAAATTATTCCATTATTATTATTCAATGAATTAAATTTTTCTTGGTGCCCAAATATCCTATTTTTCTATTTTCCCCTTGAAGTTATAAAATAAAGAACATTACATCTCAATTTTGATGGTATATAATATTATTTTATCATATAATGTAAAAGTTTTAGAAACCAGATCCCTTTGGAGGCTTTTCACAATACCTTTAAATAGGTGGTTAATATTTATTTATTTATTACATATATAGTCTTTAGAATACATGAATGATATTGTAAAGGTCTCCCCATACTCTGAAATTCTATCTTATTCATTTTTCATTAAACAAAGTAAGTTTACTAACTGATTGAAAAGTAATTTTTTTATTTCATAAAAACACTAAAGTAAGAAACTGAACATGAACTTCAACCAAAACTAGCCAAATATGAGATAATAAAGTCCTTGAACACAAAGTTACGGATGTTAGATTCCATAGCTATAAATAACCCACAATTCCACATAGTTACTGAGATATATAAATCAACATGAAATGAGAGTCAATATGATCCTATATTTTTTCCAAGTTCTAATATATTCATCCAAAGTGATATTTCATTCATTGAATCCTCACAACAAAATTTGATATTTCTTATCAATCAATTTCCATTCTACCTCATTATGATATATGTAAATCATTCTCTCATACATCTTGTAGAATACTTCTTTTGGAGCGTTGATATAAAGGGATTCAGCTAACATTTCCTCCCTAAAATTTATAACATGTTTCAATTGATTCATGATATCCAATCCCATTTTTCCTCCCTCCATATGGTGGCCTTCATTCAAAAAATTACACTCCTTAACCTTGCCTTCAACCTCATGTTATTTTATAACCCCGGATGAATATGCTTTCCCATTAGGCTTGAAAATGATTCCAAACCTTCAATCAACACAGACTCCTCTGATATAACTTATGTTCAATTACAACTTTACTTTCCTAAAAATCTAGTTACTAGATTTTTAGTGTTTTTGAGTAATCATTGTGGGTCTTGATTTTCCCACCTTTGTGGATAGAAAAATTCTCACAACCAATATTCCATTGTTTCCCATTAATTGCGCCAGTCCCAACCAAATAATCTTACACATAATCCATATTTGGTTGGGAGTCCCCCTCTTTATCACTTTGATCCTCATATTTCAAATATCATAATCCGAGAAGGGTCCTCTTTCTCCTTTACAACTTCATTCAGTGTCGATAAGTGGGTTTGGATCCTAACTGGATTTGATGGATTGTACTGGTTAGGAACCCCATCACTCAGAGTCATAACCACATTCATATTGACATTGTTTTGTATCTATCCAAGAACCCTTACATCATATTGATTTTCATCACAACTATTAGCATTGTGTTTCTCGATACCCTATACTTGAACCACCCCACCAACCATAACTACATCTTCAAAAGAAGGAATATTCATCGAACAATTCCCTATAAAGGCTGACTTAATCATCTTGAGAGCACCCAAATCATGAATTAACCTTAAAAAGATATACTAAACTCTTGGACCCTAAATCTTGGCCACTACATGACTTGGGTAAGACCCAAACTGAGATTCTGTTCAGAAGTCATAGAAGAATCTGAAGGATTAATGGAATTTGGTTCAGTTTGTAGAGAGGGATCATATATCCCATGAGTGTCCCTACACCCTCAGCAATAGGATGAGGTAAAGTGACCCAATAGCTTGCACAATGAAAAAAACTATATTCACTATTAAAAAAATAAATTATGCTAGAACTGAATTTATTCTTCAATTGAGATCCATACCCAATTAATTGGTGGTTGGAAATGTCAACCTCGATGCATAATTTTGGTGAAAATATATGACAAATAGAGCTTGTTCTATTATTCATGCATAAGAAATGACTGAACATATTTCTTATCATATAAAGGATGAAATTATTTTTAAAAGGAAGGTGTATTTTTTGGAGAATAACACGTACTTCTGTCATTGGATAATCACACTTCATACAGAAGTCATATAACTATTGAAAAGGAAAGAAAGTAACTTTCTTTTTATTTCAATTCATTGGCCACGAGTGAAATATTTATCGAATAATTTTACTTTAGAATCTATTTATTATATATGTTTTATTTATTATTCATCCCTATTATTCTATATCAATGAACACCAATGATCAACATAACCTTTAATACAATACACTTACAGTATAACCTTTTCCCATTTATTGCATCCTGTGGCTAGAAATATCATTTCAATAGAATTAATCCATTCCTCAGGTACTAAATAGATTAATAGTTTCAAAAAAATAAAGAGTTTTAATGTTGAATGAAATGATATAATATTTGTGTATCATTACATGGAACATCATGTTTGTAATGACCCAAAGTTTTTCAATGAAAAATTCCCTTCTTAAAATTATTTCATAAAATCATATGAAAGAACAACATAATAAACTAATAAGTGATAAGTGACCTATAAACATAAGTTAGTCAGTTATGTGTTTGGAATTTTGAAAATATGACATACACTGTTGGGTTCAAGATGTTTTTGGAGTCTAATAGAACACAAATAATTTTTGGTGAATAGTAACCTACCCTTATGAATAGTAACCTACCCTTATGAATAGTGATATACCCTAATTAATAGTTACCTTACCTTTGATGGTATAAAAATAATATTCAACTGAAATTATGATATACCTATATTTTAGAATAAGTAAACGAATGTTTTAAAACTATTTGTAGTAATAAACCATGATTTTAATTAAATATTAAATTAATAATATTTAGAAAATTATTTTTTAAAAATTGACTTCATTTAAGGATTCTACATGTCGAAAAATGGTTGGTGTAAATTTTTGGGATTTTTCTGAAATACTTGAATTTTTGATGAATAGTAAAATACCGTAATTTACAAAAATAAGCTAAATAAGATAATTATAGAGTAAGGTGTGATGTTCTGCTGATGTAAGCCCACTTGTTTCGGGATCACATAATAAAATTACTATTCTTGGTCATTCAAGACTCACTATTACTTGTCTTAGGGGAAATTGATAAACTAATGAATTTTATATTAAGGAAACCCCTCTCCCCTCTACTATAAAAACTACCCTTCTCACCTTCAATTCCTCACACCTCTCAAGCTCCAAGCCATCTCTAATCTTTTCCAAAACATCCTACCTAGCCCCTCTCTCACGTCCAAGAGATGCTGGTCTCATCAAAATACCAATCTTTGGCCCTTAAGGAGGTTCTCAAGAGAAAGACTCAAGAGGTAATTTCCCTCCCCCTTCCCCTTTAATTTCCTTTCAAGTTCAAGTTCATTTCTTGATCTCTCCCCACCTATCTTCATCCAAATTGTATTATAACTCCAGTATTATACATATATTGTAATTTTATGATTATAATGGGATATTATATCATCCATCCACCTTTACCTCTTACTTTTATTTTATTAAAGAGAACGTTGTTCGTGAGGTGTTAATTTATCACCTTCAAGAATGACATGCTTTATTCTTCCATTTCTACCTTCAGATCTGGTCATGAAACCATTTTTATGGCTGAAACAGAATATTTTATATGTATTATGTTCTATTTAATGTTATGGAAATAACATATGGCCACATTACTAAGTGATAAGTTAAAACAAGTTCGTTGTGATCCAAAAACCGCCCAAATTGACCCAAATAACCATCATTTAATTATTATCTAATGATTCATCCACATGGATATAATATAATTCATTATAAGGTCATTTAAGATCTTTTAATATCATTAATGACATTTAATATCATTTCTGGATATTTTATCATGGTCTACCCAAAATTCAATTTAAGAATACAAGTGAACCACCCAAGAAAAACCATAAAAACAAACATCCCCGAACAATGTCTTTAAACTCTATAAGTCTTCCAAAGGAACATAATATGACATAATGAAACCAGAATTAACCCTATTAATGTGAAAATGTTTCTGGATTTTTAATTAATGAATATAATTTCATTATACAGTACATTAAAGAGAAGGAAGCATTCAGGTGCAAGGTAAGGGGAAATTCTCAAACCCAACTTTCTTCCTTCGGGTTCTCCCTCTTTCACTCCATTTTTGATATGGTTACTCCATAAATATAATTTTTTCATAATTATCTTACCTTTTTGGGATATAAATGTTTTCTACTGCGGTTTATGTCAATTAAAATGTTTTCCAAAAGAACTCTTCTTTTAAGAACTCACCTTTTACCTCTCATTCAAGGTTTATGGTTCTTGTATCAAGTATGTTGTTCCCTTTTTCTTTTGGGAACCCAAAGTTTATGAATGTTTTATTATGAGATGAAACACATTCCTTTTAATGGGTTAGTTATGTTCATTTATGTTATATTTTCATTTTTTCATGCATGATAAATGATAATGTTATGATGTGACAGGTGTGCCCGGAATTATGTAGCGCAATATGAATGTTTAAATGTGATGGGTGCACCCAGAATTATACAGTGCTCCAATTCATTGGGTAAAGTAATGATTCTAATGATTAAATGTGAAATGATGTGTGAACAAGATGCTATATTGGTTCACAAGTATGTGTGGTAGTTAACCACTAAGATATGATGTTTCATTTTTATGCATTTCCACATTTTAAGTCTTTTACTTATGCTTCTATCATGTTCATGATCTTTTGCCTATGTTATAATTATGCTCAACCCATGCTATATTGTTCTTATCTATCCTATTACTGGGCTTTTGTCTCACCCCTTTTTATGTATATCCTCAGGTGGGTACATGTACTAAGGAGAGGGAAAGTGCTAATAAGAAGCTAGAGGAGATGAAATTAAATAAATGTTTATGATTGATGTTGTAATTGTTATGTATGGTCCTAGTTTCCCAAGACACTAAACCTTTGGATCCCTTATGTGTAATACTATTATGTTGTTCATCTTTAAAATAATGTAATAGAAATTTAATAAAAGGCAGCGTCGCTATAGTTGGTATCTAAGGAAAGGTTTAGTTAATTTTGGAATTAGGATTAGTGAACCCTAGGGAAAACCTACAGCATGAGACTCAGTACAAATATGAACACAAGAATATTTACCTAGGGATACCATATGTTATGTTTTTGATATCAATTGTTTAAATGAATAAGTTATTCATGAATTGTTTACATATGTTTTGTTCTAACCTTTTCTATTTTATAAAATGGTGGGAACCCGAAGAAATCTGGCCAACAACTCATGCGGGGGACAATGTAACGATTTCCCAAACAACATCCCCAATGATTTGGAAGGTGGAGTTCAAAACATCATGGTGATTATTACCCAATTATCTCAGGTTATGAATAATAACCATAATAACAGGGAACATCCTCCTTCACCAAAGAGGGAGAAACTGTCTAACAAATGTTTTATATGGAAACGACCACCGATGTTTTGTGGATCTTCGGATCCACTAGTTGCGAAATAGTGGGTCAACTCCATGGAGAAGATCTTTTCTATGCTTCACTGTTCTGATATGGAGAAGGTGACTCTAGCCGTTTATCATCTAGATGGAGAATCTGATCGATGGTGGGATTTGATTAAGAACACCATGACAAGGGAGGAAATTGAAGAGATGGAATGGGAAGAATTTACGATAATGTTTCTTAATAAGTATTTCCCACAGACTCTTCGCACGAAGATGGAGAGAGAATTCATAGATCTCAATAAAAAAGAAAGAGAATATGTCACAACCTCTGATGTGAATTTCACAAGGCATGCAAGGTATGCTTCAGGTTTTGTTATCAATAATGATAGAAAAATTGATAGATTATTTAGTGGATTAAAACCACACCTTCGAAAGGCTCTTGAAATTCGGGACATTGGGAGTTATAAAGAATTTTTTCACTGTGCTCTCAAAGTGGAGATGGAGTTTGGAGAATAGTCCCATTGCTATGGTGAGAAGAAACAAAATATGGAGTTTTAAGATGGAGGATCTAATCATAAAGGTGGAAATAAAACTCAACAACCCATATGCCAAAAATATGAAACGTTGCACCATGGGAACTACCTCAAAGGGACGGGGAAATTCTTCAATTGTTGGAAAGAAGGAAATCATGCTCAAGAGTGTCAAGAAGACATGAAAAGGAAAGAGAATGTAGCCAATTAAAGGAGAGAACCACTCACGGCTCAATGCTAAAACTGTAGGGAGCTAGGGCACTATGCAAAAAAAATGCACTAAACCTGGAGTCCTCGAGGGTAATCAGCATCAGAAGCCACCAAATCCAAGGAACAAGGGAATGTTTATGCCACCACTACTATGGAGGTGGATCATGGTAATGAAGTCGCACAAGGTGCACTTCCTATACACTCAAGAATGGAAAAAGTATTATTTGATTCTGGTTCTACGGATTCCTTTATATCTTGAAAGTTTTCTAAAACAATAGAATCGAAGCCCTGAAACCTTGAAGTAGAGATATCTATAAAAACACCAAGTGGTGCAATCATTGCAACCCAAGTTTTGACTCCTCTCCGGTTTGCGTATGTGGGAAGATTCTTGCGGTGAATCTCGTAATACATCCTTTGGTGGAATTCAATGCTATAATGGGAATGGATTGGATCTCTTTATATAGATCACATATCAACTGTCGGGAAAAGGAAATATCTTTTCATATTCCGAACCATCCCATGCTCCTATACAAATGTAAGGAAGGTCATGAATCTCCATTAAAAATCCTTCAATGGTGTGGGTGTTGATTCCCTATGGAGAAGCATACCTCGCCCAAATGGTTGAGTCGAAGGACAGTGCCAACCTTGAGAAAATGCCCATCGTGAGGGAATACATCGATGTATTTCCCGGAGAGTTACCAAAAATTCCCCTGGATCGGGAGGTAGATTTCTCAATTGAACTCATACCTAGAGCTACTCCTATCTCGATGTGTCCCTATAGGACGACTTCTATAGAAATGGAGGAGTTAAATAAGCAGCTACAAGAGCATCTGGACAAAGGGTTCATACGCCCTAGTGTATCACCTTGGGGTGAGCCGGTGCTCTTTGTGAAGAAGAAGGATGGAACAATGCAGATGTGTATCGATTATTGGGAACTCAACAAGATCACCATAAAGAACAAGTATCCTCTCCCATGGATTGATGACTTGATCAACCAATTAAGAAAAGCACAATACTTCTTAAAGGTGGATCTTCATTTTGGATATCATCAGGTAAAGGTGAAGAAGGAAGATATTCAGAAGACTGCCTTCCGAACAAGGTATGGGCACTATGAGTTTTTGGTGATTCCCTTTGGACTTAGTAATTCCCCAGCAATATTCATGGATTTTATGAATAGAGTCTTTAGACATTACCTCGACAAATTTTTGGTAGTGTTTATCGATGATATTATCATCTACTCCAAGTGAAAGGAGGAACATGAAGAACATCTAAGACTTGTGTTTGCGACACTAAGAAAGGAGAAGTTGTACGCCAAGTTCAGAAAGTGTGACTTTTGGATGAATCAAGTCATGTTATTGGGACATGTGATCACATGTGAGGGAATTTCTATGGATCCTTCAAAGACAAAGGTGATTGAGGAATGGATCAAGCCCTCTAGTGTCATAGAAATCCATAGTTTTCTTGGATTAGTTGTGTACTACCGACATTTTGTGAGTAACTTCTCATGTTTTTCAAGCCCGCTAACTATGTTAACAAGGAAAGGGGTAAAGTATGTCTGGATGTAAGAATGTTAGGGAAGCATCAAGGAGCTAATGAAAAGGCTGATCACTACACCAGTACTTACATTACCGAAAAGTGAAGAATGTTTTGTGAAATACAATGATGCTTCAATGAAAGTTGTGGGTTGTGTACACATGAAAAATTATAATGTGACAGCCTACACCTCACGACAGTTGAAGATCCATGAGTAGAACTACCCGACACATGATCTAGAGTTGGCAGCTATGATTTTTTCCTTGAAAATCAGGCGGAACTACCTTTATGGAGAGAAGTGTGACATATACACCGACCACAAGAGCCTAAAGTATATATTCACACAAAAGGATCTCAACATGTGTCAATGGACATGGTTAGAGCTAATCAAGGATTAATATTTCTCTATTAACTATCATCCGGGAAAGGCGAACAAGGTAGCCGATGCTCTAAGAAGAAAAGAACCTGCAACTCTATCCATGTTGCGGATTGAGAGAGACCATATCTTCTTGGATATGTAAAGAATGGATTTGGAAATCATAATGGCAGGGGATACATTCTACCTAGTCTAAATGATTATGCAACCATCCATCCAAGAGAAGATTAAGGAAGAACAAAGGGATGATGTGGAGATACAAAAGAGGGTGAATTCTGTAAAAGAAGGGAAGTTGCAAGAGATTCATATCTATGATGATGGTGTTATTTGGTTTCGAACACGGTTTTGTGTGCCTTCATCACCCTGGATAAAGAAGGAGCTATTGGAAAATGCACATAACTCAAATTTTTCTCTCCATCCTAGGAGTACCAATATATACCATGATCTTCGAGAACACTTCTGGTGGGATAAGTTAAATAAGGAGATTGCGGAATATATATCAAGGTGCTTGGTATGTCAGCATGTTAAAGCTGAGCGACAAAAGTCCAAAGGTATGATGTGGCCATTACCTATACCCTTGTGGAAATGGGAAAATGTTACTATGGACATTGTCATGGGTCTCTCGAAGACGTTGAAGGGAAATAATGCGATATGGGTTTTGGTTGACCGACTCACCAAGACTGCCCATTTTGTCATTATTCAAGAAGATCTCCCGCTTGATCAACTTACAAAGATATATGTGAATGAAGTGGTGAGATTGCACGGTGTTACACTCTCAATTGCCTCTGACTGTGATCCAAGTTTCACATCTAAGTTCTGGAGGATCCTTCAACATGCTTTGAGTACTGAATTAAATTTCAGGACAACCTATCACCCCCAAACTGATGGCTAGTCTGAAAGGAATCTTCAAACGCTTAAAGAAATGTCATGATCCTGCTCTCTTGAATTAAAAGGTGGTTGGGATCAACATCTCCCATTGGTTGAGTTCTCATTCATCAATAGCTTCCACTTGAGTATTCAGATGGCTCTATATGAAGCTCCTTATGGGAAGTGATGTAGAACTCTAACCTGTTGGGATGAAGTTGGAGAAAGAAAGCTACTTGGGCCTGATATTGTTCAAAAGATGACAAAGAAGGATCAAGACATCTAGAAACACATCAAAGCTGTTCAAAGTTGGAAAAAGAGCTTTGCTGACAACCGTCGAAGGTACTTGGAGTTCAACGTTGGAGATAATGTCTTTCTTTGAATATCTCCATGGAAGAGAGTCATGCGATTCAGGATGAAAGGGAAGTTAAGCCCAAGGTATATTAGCCCCTTTGAGATCCTTGACCGCAAAATATCCATGTATTATCATCTTCCACTTCCACAGAATATGGATCAAGTTCATGTTGTGTTTCATGTATCACTATTGAGGAAGTACACACCAGACCCCTCACATGTACTAATCTCAGAGGTGGTGCTGCTAGAAGATGATCTCTCCTATGAGTTGAATCGGGTAAAGATTCTGGATCAGAGAGATAAGGTTCTACGCAACAAGACAACCCATCTTTTCAAAGTGTTGTGGGGGAACCATAATTTTTAGGAGGCATCTTGGGAACCAGAAGACCCAATGATGGTGAAGTACCCTCACCTATTTGTGTAAAGTGAAATTTCGGGGGTCTAATTTCTTATGGGGAGAAGAATGTAACGACCCAAATTTTTCAATGAAAAATTCCCTTCTTAAAATTATGTCATAAAATCACATGAGAGTACAACATAATAAACTACTATGTGATAAGTGACTTTTAAACATAATTTTGTTACTTCTGTGTTTGGAATTTTGAAAATCTGACATACATAGTTGTGTTCAAGATGTTTTTGGAGTCTAATAGAACAAAAATAATTTTTGGGGAATAGTAACCTACCTTTAGAAATAGTAACTTACCCTTATGAATAGTGATATACCCTAATTAATAGAAACCTTAACTTTGATAGTATAAAAATAATATTCAAGTGAAATTATGATGTACCTATATTTAAGAATAAGTAAATGAATGTTTTAAAACTGTTTCTAGTAATAAACTGTTATTTTAATTAAATAATAAATTAATAATATTTAGAAAATTATTTTTGAAAATTGGACTTCATTTTCAGATTCTACACATCATGAAATGTTGGGGTAAGTTTTTGGTATTTTTCTGAAATACATGAAATTTTGATGAATAGAGAAATACCGTAATTTACAAAAATAAGCTAAATAAGCTATTTAAAGAGTCATACGTAATGTTCTTCTAATGTAAGCCCACTTGGTTCAGGATCACATGATAAAATAACTATTATTGGTCATTCAAGACCCACTATTCCTTGTCTTCGGGGAAATTAATAAACTACTGAATTTTATATTAAGGAAACCCCTCTCCCCTCCACTATAAAAACCACCCTTCATACCATCAATTACTCACACCTCTCAAGCTCTAAGACATCTCGAAACTCTGCCCAAAAATCCACCCTATCTCCTCTACCACGTCTAAGAGCTTCTGGTCTCATCAAAAGACCAAGCTTAGTCCCTTAAGGAGGTTCTCAAGAGAAGGATTCAAGAGGTAATTTTCCTCCCTCTTCTCCTTTAATTTCCTTTCATGTTCAAGTTATTTTCTTGAACTCTCTCCACCTATATTCATCTAACTTGTATTTTAACCTGAGTAATATACATATAATGTAATTTTATGATTCAAATGGGATATTATATCATCCAAAACCCTTTACTTCTTTCTTTTATTTTATTAAAGAGAACGTTGTTCGTGAGGTGTTAATTTATCACCTTCAAGAACGACATGCTTGCTTCTTCCATTTCTAACAATAGATCTACTCATTAAACAATTTTTATTGTTGAAACAAAATATTTTATATGTATTATGTTCTATTTAATGTTCTATAAATAACGTATGGCAATATTACTAAGTGATAAGTTAAAACAAGTTCGTTGTGATCCAAAACCGCCCAAATTGACCCAAATAACCATCATTTAATTCTTATCTAATGATTCATCCACATGGATCTAATATAATTCATTATAAGGTCATTAAAGATCTTGTAATACCATTAATTAAATGTAATATCATTTTTGGATGTTTACTCATGTTCTACCCAAACTTCAATTTAAGAATACAAGTTAACCACTCAAGAAAAACCATAAAAACGAACATCCCCGAACAATGTTTTCAAACTCTATAAGTCATCCAAAGGAACATAATATGACATAATGAAACCAGAATGAACCCTATTAATTTACACATGGTTATGGAATTCTAATTAATGAATATAAGGTCATCATTCATGACATTAAAGAGAAGGAAGAATTCTGGTGCAAGGTAAGGGGAAATTCTCGAACCCAACTTTCATCCTTCGGGTTCTCCCTCTTTCACTCCATTTTTGATATGGTTACTCCTTAAAGATCATTTTTTCATAATTATATTACCTTTTCTGGGATATCCATGTTTTATAATAAGGTTTATGTCAATCAAAATGTTTTCCAAAATAACACTTCTTTTAAGAAATCACCTTTTACCTCTCATTCAAGGTTGATGGTTCTTGTATCAAGTATGTTGCTCCCTCTTTTTTTTGGGAACCCAATGTTTATAAATGTGTTCATATGAGATGAAAAACATTAAATTTCATGGGTTATTTATGTTTATTTATGTTAAATGTTCATTGTGTCATGCATTATAAATGATAATGTTATGATGTGACGGGTGCGCCCATAATTATATAGTTCAATATGAATGTTTAAATGTGACGGGTGCGCCTGGAATTATACAACACTCCAATGAATTGGGTAAAGTGATGAATGTAATGAGTAAATGTGAAATGATGTGTGTACAAGATTCTAGCTTGGCTCACAAGTATGTGTGGTAGTTAACAACTAAGACATGATGTTTCATTTTTATGCATTTCCACATTTAAATTCGTTTAATTATGCTCCTATCATGTTCAGGATATTTTTCCTATGTTATGATTATGATCACCCCATGCTGTATTGTTATTATCTATCCTCTTACTGGGCTTTTATCTCACCCCTTTTTATGTATATCCTCAGGTGGATACATGTACTAAGGAGAGGGAAAGTGCTGATAAGAATCTAGAGGAGAAGAAATTAAATAAATGTTTATGCTTGATTTTGTAATTGTTATGTATAGTCCTAGTTTTCCAAGACACTAAACCTTTGGATCCTCTATGTGTAATACTATTATGTTGTTTGTCTTTAAAATTATGTAATAGTAATGTACGAAAAGGCATGGTCGCTATAATGTTTATCTATATATACAAGGTTTATAGTCAAAAACTAGGTATACTTCTCTAATATGGCCAAGATCTTCTTATCTCAAACACTATTCATATTATCTTTCTCATTAGGGAAATATATAAATTGGGAATGAGTATTGATACCATTCATTCAACAAGGAACCAGTTCAAAACAATGAAATATAATTCATTATCTTATAACATTATTAATTCTAAATAATAGTATATATTTAGTTTAATTCTTAATATAAATCAAAATTTATGCATAGATAATATGAGAATCATAAACTTGGTTTCATTGAGAATATCTACATATAATAAATATATCTTCAAATATTTCATAATGGATTGTAGAGAAAATATGAATAACACCATGAATATAACCCAGAGTTTCGATCTAGGTTTATAGTAAGGACCCATTCATTGTGAACCATAATGATAGATTAGATATACCTAATCAAATATTTTTAGGGTTATTAACCATAGATGAATCTATTCAAAAAACACTTCCACTTCTAGTATCTATAAAGGGATGTATTGTAAGAAGAACCTTATAATTTGTTCCTTACCAAAATTATTATGATATTTACCTATAATTTGATGTATACTAAAAGTCTTTTCTAGGGTTTTGTTCTATAATCTATATTTTATTAAATCTAGTTCCCAAGGTTTTTATTATAATTTCTCAAATACCAACTATAACAACCCCAAATCTAGTAACTTGTAGTCCATTTTTAATTTACTACATTTTCATATAATATAAGGGATCACATAACCAATTATGAATCAGTTTAGTAGTCTTAATGAAAAAGATACATACTTTATTTCGATTATTTACCTTAGAAATACAGTATAAAATATAGTAACAATAAATATTCTACGTCCTTGAACTCGGTCGAATATTTCTGCTTCATATCTTAAGGAAATAAAAATGAAATAGGGGTGCTCTCAAATTCTTATTAAGGGTTATTAAATTCGAATCCATCATGAGTAAATATCTATTAATCAATATGGAAAACTAAATAAATAAAAACACATGTCTTTTAATCAATAACTTGAGAAAAAAATGAATCCCTGGATAATATCAAAGTACTAATATCATTGAAAATAATAACTAAATTCTAAATGAAGAAAATGAATAATTTTCAATGTAAAGATATCATAAATAATCATTATTATCATTAAGGTATTTTTCAAAGACAGTTTGATTCAATGGGTAGTTATAAACCAAAAACAAATTTAATAATTATAACTAACTGGTTGATCTCATGAGACCGATCGATGCATCGAGGGGCTATTTAGTTCTGGGACCCATAAATTTATTCATGTAAAATTCATTTCTTGTGTACTGAATGGTCATTTTAATTTATAAATAGTAAGTCTAATCAATAATATAATTATTGAGTAAATAATTTTGAATATCAATATTTCCCTAGTTAATCAAATAACTTTCATTGTAAAAAGCTGTATGTAAAAATGATGTATAGTTTTTGAAATAATCATATCCATGATTTAAGGAATATGTATATGTTTGATGAAATATAATATCAAGAAAATGGATGTTTCAATAGAAATTTAATGACCATAAAATTAATAAGAGGTATAATATAACCATCAATTAATCATAAATGTATATTTTTTTTAAATAAAATGCATCTTTTGGAGAATAAAAGAAAAATGAAGAAAAAAAATTAATGTAATTTTTAATTAAATAATTTTATTTATAAATCAATTGAATCTTTAAGAATCATCTAAAAAA
This sequence comes from Viscum album, assembly GCA_963277665.1. NCBI lineage: Eukaryota > Viridiplantae > Streptophyta > Magnoliopsida > Santalales > Viscaceae > Viscum > Viscum album. The sequence goes on along the minus strand of OY728156.1, from coordinate 141,364,445 downwards.
CATAAAATGGATGTGTCAGCGGGGAAATATTTTAACATTATAAATGTTAAAAATAAACATTACTTCTTTACTTTTTAAAAAGAATGTTAAAAATTACCCTTTTAGAAAAAAGAAATATTATTTTATAACCATTAACAAGGCAAGGATAAAATTAAATGTCCTTAATAAATTATTAAACTAAATAAAAATGATACTTTTAATATTTTTTTGTAAAGTCTGTACAAGGAGGAAAAATATACCTTGATCATAATGAGAAATAAGATCGTCTTTTCTATTAAACATTTATTTTCTTGAATTAAGTTCCAAATAGAGGAAAATACGGAATAAAACATGAAATCCAATTTATTATTTATAGGATAATAAAATATAAGGATTTTATGAAGGATATATTATAACATTATTTCAAAAAATTTAATAAATCTAAAACAAATGATAATGTAAAATAAATTCATACATATTTGTTGACATTTAAACTATAACACCATGAAAGTATATACAATAATTTTTTACTTTAATAAATAGTAACAAATATATACTAATTTTAACTACATAAAAGGGTCAATATATACACTAAATAGAATAAAATAGGTTCATAATACCAAATATGACTCAATGGAGTAGAAATTGAGACAAAATCCCTTACATCACACTTCGAATTAGTTGAATGAGATTTAACCACATATATAATAAATTTAACTTTACTATAAATACATATAAGAATAATTAAAATATTTATAACATAATATATGATCCAATTATAACATATTATCCCTTATTTGTTAATAATCATTCATTATTATCATTATTTCTGGTGTTAACTTCTTTATTTTTCATGTACGTTATGACTAAAAAGTTTTTTCCATTGTATCTTGATCGTGATATTATAATATTAATAATGTTAATAATGATTTTAAAATAAAAAATATTAATTATATATATATTGAGATAAATATATATTTTGAATTATTTGTGAAAAGAGGACATGAAAAATGAATCAGATCGCATCATGGAGGTGGTAGTCAACCCATAAACTCGAACGATGTTATCATTTTCAATGGGAAGAAGTGTAAAGTGGTAGAAGATATATTAAATTTATAGAGTAATTATTTAATTATAAATATTGTATATATTAATTAGTTAAATCATTACGAATAGTCATGTGAGTTGGTTATGGAAAACAAATTACAATGATTTGCGATGCGGTTGTCCAACATACACAAAAGCGATGTTTTTTTTTAAATTTGATGGAGAAGGTGATGGATAGATATAATTAAATCAATATAATAACATCTCATTATACGGTATATATACTTTATATTATATTTTAATGGTTATTACATAATTTAAAATGGTAAAATATAAATAAAAATGATAGTTTTTTGTTAAAATGATTATCTATTCTTTGAAAGAGATCCTTTAGATATCTTCTTAAGGACCCTAGGGTTAGTCCTTTGAGAAGATATAAACATATATAACATGGTTAAGGATTTTTTAGACATATTTCTTCAAGGTATGGTATACCTAAAAGGCTTAATATGTGGGAATAATTGAGGGGAGGATATTCACTTTTATAAGTGAGGTTAATGATACTTATAATTTTTCAAAGTTTTAAAATATTATTTTGTAAATTTCTTGAGAAAATGGGACTAAAAGGATTCATATTATAAGGTGATAATGGTGTGGTATAAACTCAAATAATAGGATTTATAGAAGTTTTTATGTCATTTTTACCATTATATTTTAACATTAACCCCCCGATAAACCCATTTTACCTCTAATTGGGGTAACCAATTTTTACCAATTTAAATATTCCTAATGAAAAAAATAAACGTAAATTAATTATAAAATTTGGAAGTTATGATTGAAAATACTTAAAAAAATTTATAAAATTCCACGACTATATTTGAAATAAATTAATTTAAAAATAATTCCACAAAACGTAATGATAAGTGTTTTTTCTTGAAAATGCATTCTTCAAGCATAAGATGATCTTACATTAACTATATGATAAGTGATAATAAATTATTGAGTTCAAATGAACATTTTTAGATATTTCATATACAAACTTCATTTAAATCATTCATTATTATTTTTTATTTTTATTATTCTAAATAGAAAAACACACTGCAATTACATATATTTCTCTAAAAAAATATCTATTTTTTACTTCCAAATGATCTAATTATTATTTCTGTAAAATTTATAATATATACATGTTTAATAATACATATTATAAGAATTATTTGAATAAAAGGATTGTCATCTAAATAATACATTTTTAATTATTCATAAAGGTTTACTTCTAAGGGAAAATTTCAAAAATTCATTCTATGATTATTTTGACATAGTAAGTTTAAAATAAATATTCATACTATCTAATTAGAATTTGTATTCCCTGGAATATTAATGTGTTCATTTTTTTATAGTTACTCTGAGATATAGTGTTCACTTAACATAATTTAAGATTATCTGTTTCCATTGTCACTTACATGGAAAATCTTTAGTCTCTTGGAGTAAAAAGAAACATAATTTAGTTACTCTCTATACCACTAATGTAGAAGACATATTCATGGGTAGTTTTTGTGTCAAATATTTTCGATTAGTAATACTTTTATAGACTATGGCCTCTATTTTAATAAATTTTAAATAAATTATGAAACAATTAGTGTGAGTAACATCTCTAATAATTTCATTTAACTCTCACCCTCTAATTACATCAACCTTGTACACCACTTATTGAGAGATTACATTAAAAAATGTGACCTTTTACTTGAGGTTATAATTATTAAAAATGAACTAGACAATGTATTCACAAAACCTCTCACTCAAATATATTTTATTTTATAATACAATGATTTGAATATCTAGAATATGACTCTTGAATATACATGATCTAAAATAAATATTAGATAAAAATTCATTTATTTTAACTAATTTTATTTCCCTATAAACTTATTGAATCTATCTTATGTTTTAAATGTTCCTTGAGATTAATTTATTTCTTTATATATATATTTATATATTTAATTTTATTATTATATATTTTTTATTATTATTTGGTACCTCTTTCCTAATAGAAAATATTTACTTAAATATCAATTTAAATTTTTATTCAATAGTTAAATTCAAGAATTGGGATTGTTTTTTATATTGTATTTACTTATTCCTCCTTGTTCAATGAGCTTTTTCTTGATAATTAGATAAATTATTAAGCCTATATTTTTTAATTTTGGTTTTTTTGTGTTTTCTGTATAAAGTGACAATAAAAGAACTAGTCTTCTAGTATGGTGATGCTAGAGTTATGGTAAGTTAAAAAATGACTACTTTCTTGCTTAGTGGAATTTTGAGCTTCCACACTTGAGTTCTTGCATCTAGCACAAAAAAGAATTATCAATATATTAGAACAATTTTTATTCACAATATACCATTTATCCGCATCTGGACATGAACCCTCTTTACTCATCATATATCCAAAATAGTTCTACACTCTATTTCTTCGTCATTTTATCATTTTAGTTATATCTTAACATTTCTATTTATTTGTTTCATCATTTAATTCATCTTTTCTAATGTTTCTAATAGGTTTGAGCTTTCTACATCTATTTAGAAACCATAATATATCTTGTTGAAATTTTAATAACTTTAAATTCTTCTTTTCCACTAATTTTTATAGAATGGTACCTCCTATGCCATGACAATTAAGTAAAAAATTATAGAATCATTTCATAAACCCTCAATCATTAAAATTAACTTCATATTTGATTATTAATTGATTTTATCTTATATGATCATTAATTTATTCTAGAAAAAACATCGATTTCTTCATATCTAGTAAATTATTACCTTCTAAGAATGGAAAAATTTATTTTAACCACCATACAATGATGCGATTTATCCAGTTAATGTATAAAAATTGTATAAAATTCTTGTTTATAAATATTGTGGTTCTTTTGACACCACATAATCATCCATAAATAATGATCACATTGAAATATCATCTCATTAAATTTCCAAGTCGATGAATATTCCATATAAAGAATGTCATTTTTATTCTTTTGGAAATTTTCTTGATGATATTCATTTCTACTTAATCAATTCCTTTCAAATTAATAATGAATAATAATATCCCTAAAAAAATTTGTCTTGGTGATATTTCTAGAAATATATCTATAATTAAAAGGATCATTAAAAACATATACATCTCCTACCCTTGATGATTTATATGTGTTAAAACTAACTAGTATATAAATTTTATCAATTTCACTCAAAATATTCTTTTAAATTTAAATCACTTTGTTTTTCATATGAAGAATTATGTTTATCATCATTCTATGAAATTGTAAGATATTAATTTTGGTAATTTTTAACTCATATCATTGATTATCTTCATATTGAACCCAATTACCTATTTTTTTAGATTCTAAAGAAATGTAATTGATTACCAAAGTATCCATAAATAATATTTTTTCTCAATGGAACCCAATGGAGACAACAAAGGGTCTTTGAAAAAAACTCTTATTATGTGATTATTTTGATCATTATTATATATAATTTCTCAACAAGATCATACCTCCATCCATTCTCTCTACCTCTTCCACTGGTCTTGACCTTGAAAAATTAATTATTGAAGATAGTGAAAGAAATTATTTGAATTATAAGGAACAAGAAGATCCTATTCATGATGAATAATATGTTAGTGTTCACCTTGAAACTTTTGAACCACCTCCATTGTGGTTCAACTCTGTTGATGACTAGATAAATCAACGTAAAGCCTCTTTGAATTAGTGCCTTTCTCATATAGAGTTTCAAATAAAATTTACTTGATTTATTGTGAATTCTTTACATAAACACATTTCTTATGGTTTCTCCAGACCTAAATTAATCACCTAGTCTTTTTCAATAATTTTTAAACACTTTTCATTTCATGAGATTTTTCACCTTTTTCAAACATTATAAATTGGATGTTGATACTATATTCACAACTCTTGTGTATTTATTCTCTAATTTATTAATTTATATAAATATTTATAAAAGAAGATAAATATACTTCATAATTTTATATTTTAAATCACCCACTCATAGTTGTATAAATTAATTTCTTTCTGAGTCTTATAGATAAAATTCTTTTATTTTATATATTATGATTATTTTATATTCTTTATTAGATCGGTTTATTGGAATATATTCTAACCTACCTTTATTTTTTATAAGATATAGAGCCTTGTTATTATTTTTTTTTCTTATTGTATAAAGTATTTTTGATCATAAAAAATGAAGTGATATTTATACAACTATTTCATATCCTCCATTTTATTTTAAGGATATAGAATGGTCCATTATGATAAAAATATATTTTATTAAGTTTTCTATTTAGTTTAAGTGTAACATGAGGTTCTTGTGGACCATAATTACCTCAAGGAATCAACTAAGAATTAAATTTAAAATAGGAGTGTTTACACCTTCCTATTTAAAGGATATAAGAATTCCAATGAATATATTATGGAATGGAAAAAGGATAATACCTATAATAATAGAGCTTTGGAAGGATTAATCAAAACTATTTTGGAGTCTATATAGAAATTGTTTTTCTCGGTGATCCCAATTATACTCTGATTACTAAAAACTGTACTTTAGAATCTTTTTTTATGAAAAAAGTCAGTCCCCTAATTTTATGGACTCTAATAACTTTTTACAACCCCTAATGACTCTCATTGATTTATTGTGTACATAAAAACCAAAAGTGGAACTTTTAGATATAAATACACTAAAATTAATATACATTAATTACAATTTACCAAATATTTATTCATATCTTCAATATATTACTCCATTAATAGATTTTTGTTCTTAATTATTCATACTCTAATACCCTAACATCTCTCCCTTTAGTCTCCTATTATAAATCTAAAATTATTTTGATATTATAGATTGTGATTATAAGGTATTATATTAGAAAAATCTAGACATAATTTCCCTTAAAATTCCTTGGTTTCTTACTACAACTAATGTGGTGGATTGAGGTTTTTTATACAACCATTGACAAGAAACTATATCTATTATCTTTTGGTTTTTCTGCTACGACTAAATTCAATGGATTTAAGTAACCCTAATTCACCTAATTATAGATGATATAAGAGATTATATGATTGATTTTTGGATAAGATTCTATAAAAAAAATTTGTTTCTTTTTTTACTTTCCAATAAATATTTGTTTTTTAGTTGAAAATTCTATGTAAGTTTTATTTATTCTATCAATATGTTTTATGATAATTCATTACATCCAGAAGTCATTTCATCCAAAAATATAAAATTTCATGACCAATAATATGAAAAGACATATGAAAACATATTACTTCATGACTGAGCCACTACATAAAGACCCTAAGAACCATATCATGAGAGTCCACTAAGAGAAAAGTTTTTGTAAAAAGACTCTAGACCACCATTAAAATAAAGTTTCGCTTCATTATAACACTAAATCGACATAGTTATGATAATAAAAATCAATATATTGAATAAAAAACCAAAATATGTGCACATTATAGAATATATAGTACCCATACATTTTTATAATAACTATAATTTGTTGTGTTTGATAGGTAAGTACCTCTTTGATTTTTGGGGATTTTTTTTATTTATTCTTGTGTTGTTAGAGGATTTGTGAACACATCATGGTTGAGGATCATGGTCATGGGGACCATGAAGTATGACAATGTAAGCCAAATGGGGAGGTATAGGTGAGTGCATGGTCAGTGAATAACTTTAGGTGACCACACATGTAAATAGTGAAACTCTTGTTTAGTGGATAGGGTCACCAACATGAAGGGCACATGTACCTAATCGATTGGGTAACCAAAGTAAGTAGTTGGGTATATATTTCATGATTTTACATTTATAAACCTTATTAGACTCTTATAAGACTCATTAAACAACCTAAATCGGTTTAGGATTACCCTAGGGTTTTTTGGGAGTGAAATAAGAGATTCTCTATAATAAATAATGATTTTCACTCTGAGATAAATCATTTATATACCATATTATAAGTTTGATCTTATTGATATCATGATTTTATCAATAGATCAATTTCTCCTTTGTGTATTTCTTCTTCCTTAGATATATATATCTCCTTATACTAGATCTATGGATTTGATTGGTGTATTTAAATCATATATAGAAGAATCATGACCCCATGTTTATATTTATAGGATTTAGAGGATAAAATTGTAGTTCTTGATGTTGAATATAGTGCATTAAGATCATTTTATAAGGTAGGTATCCCTTATTCATTCCCTATAGGACTATTATTCCTTGTTGTGATATTGATATTCTTGTACGCCATTTTATAGTATTATGTAATTATTAAATAATTGTTATAAATTTATTTAATAAATGGATTTAATAGGTTTAGTAAAAAATTTGGGTTTTCAACCGTTATAATCAAGAAATGGGAGTTGGTTCAGGATTTAATTTTAATTTGTATGTAAGATTAGGTTTTAAAGATGTTTTATAGGGGAATTATTAGGTATCTTAAATTGGGTGAATTTATGGTATGGGATTTTTGTATTTTTGGGGTAAAACATTTTTGTAAAGTAAAATCTATTTGGTTTAATGAACAATATGGGTTTGTGTAATTCCCTATCCAAAATTTTTCCTTTATTTTATTCTTTTCTTGGAGTTAGTTCATTTGGTTGGGGTTTAGGTTGAGTTCCCGACTTTATTTTTTTAGTTTCAAAGACTTCAGGTGAGTTTTGGCCTTATGAACTGTTTGATTGCAAGGACTGGGGGTTAAACATATGGCCAGTTGAGGATGTAGCCATTTATAATTCAATTTCTTCTTACACATTTTGACTTTCATGGCTTGATCATGGTTTGTTACAAACCTTTCATGTCTGAGGAGTAACCGTATATCTTGTTTTTTGCGTCAAGGGAATGGGAAACGTCTTGCGCACAGTTAGAGGAAACCGTATGTCAAGAATGGTGGTAGGATCTATAATTTTATAGATCCAAATAAAATATTAGGCACATAGTTTCCCAAATAATGTGACCAACATGTGTTGGGTTCCCCTCTTCTCTAGTAGGGTGTATAATATTGGTGCACATTAGGTCAAACCATGTGGCCAAATAGTGTGACATGCATAGGCCACTAAAAAGTTGAAATTACATTCTTCCCCATCTTCAGTTTTAATCCTAAATCATCTCCTCTCTTCTCCCTATCATTCACATGATCCTATGGGATCCTTGGGAGGATTCCTCTTTCCTCCCACCTTGGAATCTTGGTGCTTCTCCTTCAATTAGAGGGCGGTTTATTCCTTGGATATGATTCTTTATCCTCCTCCTCCTCCTCGAATCTTATTTTTTCTTCTTCTTTTATATCATGTTTTCCCTTTACCCAACCCCTAGGGAAAGTTTTGGATGATGTTGGTTTATTTTGTTGGTTCTAGGGTGTGTGGGTTATTCTTTAGGTGTGGTTCTTCTTTCTCCAAGGGGTTCGTCGCAAGTGAACATCATTGAGGTAGGTGTTTCTACTCATTTAATTTATTATACATTACATGGGATTCTTGATCACTTCTATTAAATTTCTAAATGTTTTATTTATGGTTATAATGAGTCTTCTGAATTATTGTGGTGTTTTCATGAGAAAAAATTGGTGGAAAATGGGATTTGAAAGGGTTTGTATATTTATACTTACATATACATTGATGTAAGGTGTTTTATAAAATATAAAATTATATTTTAATATGAAATTTGGAATGTTGTGTAGCATTTAGTCTTGTTTTTGTTTTTACAAATTTTTTTCATTGTCAATTGTTCTTTGGGTGTGGTTTTAATTCCACTTTTTGAACTATCATTCATGTGTGGTTTATCATTGTAGATGGTAATGGTAGTGGTTACTCTTTTAATTGGTTTTTAGATGTTACTTTAATTTTTTTCAATTGATGTTATTTTGAAACTAGTTTTCAAAATACATATATCCCATTTATTTCCTTCCTTACCTATCCCATTTAATAGATGGTTCTTTGAAATAATATTAAAAAAGGATCCTTGTTTCAAAATGACTTAATGTGGTTTCAAATTGTTTGTTCACAATCATGGACTATTTGACACTTTCGAATGTGGGATGGGAAATTAATGAAATAAAGGCCCATTTAGAACTTTTTGTGTTTAATTCATGTTTTAACTTGATTTCAGAAAATGTTTTAAAAATGATTCTAGAAATGTGCGTGTTAAGGCTTGTTTGTAACTTGTGATTTATTGAAAAGAGGGTTCTAAAGTGACATGATGTGTAGGATTGACTGGTACTTTTAGATGGATTCATTGGTGATGGTATCCCCTATGGTTGTCCCTCTGAGGAGAGGGAAATTAGAGAGGTGGTGCTTGTGTTTGGGCAAGGAAATCACAATTTCTATGGGTAATTGGTTTGAACCACACATGTGAGGGCCTCCCCATTCACTATATACAATTGTCATGGGATTCCTGGGAGTCATCTAGAGGTTCAAGTTACTGTTGTTTATCAACCTCCATTAGATGGGTTGGTAACCATTAGATTCACTGAGAGGCTGGGTTGGATGTGCCATTGGATTGGCTAGTTTAGAGAGGTCCATTGGATATTTACTATGGTGATGCACCATATGCCTAAAGGTGAGTCCGAACTAACTACATTTGGGTATTTCTTTTAGATATATTTCACAAACACCTAATATTATCTATCTATATGTTTTGTTTACTTTATTTTCACTTTTTTCATGATTTATTGGTATTTTCTACTTGTATCTGCACCATTTATCTTATTTGTATCATAGCCTATTAATCATCATGTTGGGTGTGTCACTTAGGTTTTGGTTATGTAAATTAGATTTTGAAAATGAAAAACCATTTCAAAAATAAAACCAGTGTGTGTTATTTTAAATAGGGAAAGATATGTTGGGTTTTCAAATGGAAAAAACCTATTTTTTTAATTGTAATTTCAAACTAGTTTTTATGGAATATTATGGGAAAGGATATGCATGGACTATGCGGTGATTACCTACTGAGATATTTATGATCACAACCTACTTGTACCACTCAGTGTTGGCAGACCCAAGATGTTTTTTGAGTTTAGGTTTCTGGTTCGATTGTGCCTTTAGAGAATGTTTGTCTCATGGTGGGTGGTGACCAGTAGGTCACATGGAGAATGTGTCACTCCGGTTTTGTTTTAGATTCATTCTTAGTTTTTATTTTCTTCAACTGTTGCACCTAGATCTTGTTTATGTGTTTATTATTATAAACTGTATTGGTTATATTGTGTCCTCTATTTAGTGTTTTAATCCTTGATGTTTTGGAATAAATCATTCCAATTTTGATTATCATTGATTCTCAGTGCTAGTCGCAATCGCAGGAGGATCCAGAATTCCTCTCAGGCCTTATTGTGGATTGGGTCTGGTGTCAGGTCCGATGGTATCCCAAACTAGTTTGTGAAAAATGGAATCAGATAATCCCTTTGTTATTTTAGGCATCAGGTTGTTTGTAGATAGAACTATAAAAAATAAATAGGCAGGTATGGGAAGAGCATCTCAAATGGTTACTCATTTTGATCCTCAAGTTTATAGGGTTAGTCCGAGTTTTGGTACATTCATTTGGTCTACGTGGGTGGGGTATGAAAATGGAGGTGAGTCGATGGTATTTTGTGATCACATATGAATTAGTGACCCATGTGGAGTCTAAGTAAACGGTTCAATACCCTCATAGTTGTTTATTATTCTATAGGGAATGACCCACTAACCATGTCATCATGTTATGCAAGGCCACTTATTCCCTATTCGAGGAGTTTAGTGCATGCTTTGGTTTGGTTCTATTCTGGTTAGTGTAAGATTATTTTAAAATAAGATAAATGTTTTTTTAAAATAATTATTTTAAAATGAAAATTTATATTTGGATTTTGTTTTTTTTAAATTTGGTGTATGGTAGTTTAAAATTTTATTTCGATGGTATGTTTGGAATTTTGAAAAGTGGCCTTGGTAGAAGGTTGTTTTCGAAATTAGGATGGAAATATTGGGGTTTTAATGGGAATTGTGGGTTCTTTTGGTTATTCTTGGTTTTCGAGTCAGTTTTTTGATTGGGGTTTCCCTTTTTGGTTTTTTATTTTTTTTAATTTGGTTTTCTCTTGATGTTTAGTATATACCTCGTAGAAAAACCTATGAGGTTTCTAGTGGGTCTCTATCAATTTTCAGAACTACCCAAACTCCAATTGGGGTTGTAGAGTCAAGTTCCTCTAAGTTGATTTTGGTATTTTGTGGTGATGTTGGTCCATTTTTGGCAATAGATTGGCTGAAAAGATTCAAGGATGTCTTCAAGTTGTAGGGAACTCCCAAAGTCAACAGGGTGCGAGTTGTTATGAGTTCTTTTGAAGGTCTATGTTTGGAGTGGTGGAGGGTGATAATTTTTAAATCTTTATAGGATGGTATGTCATGGTAAGTGTTTAAGACAAATTTTCTCTTATGTTTTATACCTGAGGGGGTGAAGGAGAAGAAAGTGTTAGAGTTTTTGGTTGTTTGACAATGTCAATGGATGGTGAAGTCCTAGTTTGACCATTTCAATGAGTTGGTTCTTTTTCTCCAAAGATAGAATCATCATATCCATTAATGGTTCATCTCTTCATTTGGGATCTTCATCCAGAGATCAACGACAATGTTATATCATTTTGTGATGTTATATTTGATAAGCTAGTGGATGAGGCATTCTTAGCTGATTTCTTTTATAGAGCCCTGGTAGTAGGTGATCCAATTTCTATTGGTGATCATGAAAGTTCCCTATCTATGAAGAGGGGTATGTTAAAGAAACCTAATTTTGAGCAGTCTCATTTTCTAGTTCTAGATTCTAGTTTGTCAGGACATTCACTCATGTTATTATATTTTGGGTGTATCGGGAAGTCAAATTTTTATTTCCAAAATCCTCTGAAGGCTTATCCTCGATGTGGCCATTTGGGTAACTTAGAGAATTTCTATAAGTGGAGTTTCTAGAAGGGAATGTTATGATCAAAGGATTTTTGATCGTGACTATTGTTAAGTAGATTCTTTAAGACATTAGGGATTTATCCAGAGGACCTATAGTGATTCTCTTCATGAAGTCTAGAATCACTGGATGTGGTGGAGTTATTAGTATAACATTCATCTCTAATGTGGCAGTGGGAACGGTTGAAGTTCTATGTTATAGTTTTCTTTTCTATTGTAATTTCCCCTTTATTGTATGAATCCTAGTGGTTTTTTTCTTTTGGAATTCTAGTTATTGAACCTTATTGGTTGATCCTTTTACTAGTGTTTCTTCTTATGTGTTATTATCACTTTTTGTGGACGGATTTCAGTTTAAAGCTACATTCTCTTTGCACATGCTCGTGTATCATTGAATGGATGAATTTTGGTTTGGATTGAAATTGAGTTGAGTTTATTTTTTCATTTTCATTTGATCTATGGGATTTTGGTTTAGGCTGGAGTTCTGAGTGGTTGGGGTTTTGGTTCATGTTGGGAGTTCCCACATTGGTCAGGTCGTGGTGGTGTTTTTGGGAGTTTTGGTTATGGGTGGTACTAATATTCTTGGGGTTGGTTAGTGATAGTTGACTTATTATGGTGGGAATATCCACCATGGGATATATTTTAGTTTTTACATAGTGTTGGTCAGGTGTGACTTTTGGAGTTAAGGGATACCCTGAGGTTCGTGGTTTCGTTCTACTTTATTTGGGTTTGGGATTGTGTTTTTTATCATTCAGCTATGTGATTTTATAGGGGAAGAATTTTTATTTTATTGGAATCATTTCCACACCCTAACAGTGGTATTTTATTTATTTTATTTTATTTCATAGTGTTGGGGCTTTCTTTTGAGGTTTAGGGTATGTTCCCAGCTGGTTTTTTATTTTAGAGTCTTCAGTTCAATTTTTTCCTTGGGCACGGTTCAATTACACAGTTTGGGGGTTGCCCATAAGGCTTGTTGAGGTTTAGGGAGTTTTCAATTCAATTTCTCATTGAATTGATTGACTGTCACTTTTTGTGAATGGTTTGGGAGAAATAATTAAATTCTTGGGAGTAACCATGCAACTTGTTTTTTGTGTCAGGTACATGGTTCACGACTTGCACACGGTTAGAGGAAACTTCACATCAAGAACCTAGGGAGGCTTTAAAATTTTACAGTTACAAATCACATGAGTGGTGCATGGTTTCCCAAACCATGTATCCAGCCTATGAGAGGTATCCCCCTTCTATAGTAGGGTTCATATGGTTGATTCATGGTTTTTAAAACCATACAACCAAACTATGAAACTTTACCAGGTCATGAAAAATTTGAAATTACCATCTTACCCATATCATGTTTGAACAATAAATCCTATAATCTCTTCTCCCTATCATTCATCCAGTACTAGGGGAACCAAGGGAGGATTCCTCCTTTCATCCATATTGTAATATTGGTGTTTCTCTATCAAATCATGGGTGGTTTCTTGCTTGGGTAAGCTTCCTTATCCTCATTCTCCTCTCATCTTATTCTTTTTCATCCTTTTCCTGGTTTACTTTAAAAAAATCCTAGGGTGAGAGTTGATGATTTTGGTCTATTTATTTCATTTTAGGATGTGTAGGTTATTCTTCGGGTGTGGTTCTTCCTTATCCAAGGGTTTCATTGCATGCGCACACCATGGATATATGTGTTTTCTTCCATTGCTTTTCCAATACATGCTATGCGATTCTTGACCACTTCTATTTAATTTATAGATGTGTGATTTTGGGTTGTAACGTGTCATGTAAATTATTGCGGTATTTTTATGTTGGAAAATCGGTGGAAAATGGGATTTAAAAGGATTTATATATTTATGCCTATATATACATGTATATAAGGTGTTTAATAAGATGTCAAATGATCTTTAAACATGAAATTGGGACATTTGGGTTGTGTTTATCCTTGGATATGTTTTAGTAGTCTGAATTTAATTGTTAATTATTATTTGGGTGTAGTTGTAATCCCTCATTGTGACCTAGAATTCATGTGTGTGGTTAATGGTAATTCCAGTGGCTATTCGTTGAATTTTTTCTATATGTTACTTTAAGGGTTTACCTTAGATGATCTTGAACCAAATTTTCAAAACACTTCTCTCCCATTTCATTCCTTCCTTCCCTCCCACCTCTCAAATATGGTTCTTTCAAACTGTTTTTAGAAAGGATAATTTCTTAAAAAATTACTTAATGTGGTTTCAAATTGTGTGTTCACAATCATGGTCCATTTGGAACTTTTGAATGTGGGTTGGAAACTAAATGACATAAAGTACCATTTGGAATCTTTTTAAGCAGTGTATGTTTTACCTTGGTTTAAATAAATGGGTTATAAATGATTATGGAAACATGAGTGTTAAGGACTGATTGGCACTTGTGATGTCTTGAAAAGTGGGGTTTAAGGTGACATGATGTTTATACTTGATTAGAACTTTCTTGATGGCTAGATTCATGATTGGAACCCCTATGGTGGTCCCTATAAGGAGAGGGATAATGCATATGTGGTTCTGGTTTTTTGTCTTGGAAAGCATGGTAGCTTTAGGTTATTTGTTTTATCCGCACATTTGAGGACCTCCCTATTCACCACATACTTTTATCATGGGATTCCTCGGGGTCATCTAGAGGGCTGAGTGTCATCTGCTTATGGAACTCGATTAGAAAAGCTGGTACCCCTTGGATTAGCTAAGAGTAAAAGTTGTAAATTCCGCTATATTGGCTAGTTTAGAGAGTCCAGTCAATCATTGACTATGGAGCTGTGCTATATGATGATAGGTGAGTTCGACTTAAGTTCATCTAGGGTTTTCTTCTAGATATGTTTTGGGAATTCTCATGATTATCTATCTGTCTGTCTTCTAAAATTTTTCTATACTTGGTTACTTAATTTATTGGTATTCTATACTTGTATATGAATTATTCCTCTTATATTCATTATAACCCCTTTATCTTCTTTTGGGTTTCTCACTTGGGTTTTGGTTTTATAAATTGGTTTTAAGAAATATAAAACCATTTTGAAAAAGAAAAGTCATGTGTGTTATTTTAAAGAGGGAAAGGTATTTTGGGTTATTTAAATGATTAAAACCTATTTTAAATATATATATTTTCAATATATATTTTCAAGTTAATGTTCCTATAACGTTTTGGGAAAGGAAATGTATGGAATCTGTAGTGATTACCTACTGAGTTATTTATTCTAACAACCTACTTGTGACTCTCAATGTCAGTAGGCCCGAGTTGTTTTAAAGGTTCATGTTTCTATTTTTTATACCTTTAGAGAAGTTTGGTTATATTTTTGTTGGTGATGAGGTTGTCACATAGAGATTGTGTCATAATGGTTTGGTTTTAGTTTTATTTTTTGTATATATTTTGTTCAGTTATTGTATATAGATCATATCTATGTGTTTATTATTATTATTTGTTTTGGTTTTTTTTAGTTTTCTATTTTGTTATTTGATCTTGGATGTTTGGTAATAAATCATTTCCATTTGGATTATCTTTGATGCTTGGAGCTTGTTTCCAACTAGGGAGGATCAAAACCCCTCTTAGGCCTTATCACGGACTGGGTCGAGTGTTAGGTCGTATGGATAGTTTGTGACATTTTGAGAAAGGAACAAGTAGTTTTTATTATATATTGAAGGTCCAAGTATTTTTTGTGGATGGTACATTCTATGAATTTGTGTGTGATGTTCATGTGATGAGCCATGAAATTTGGAAACCACTATAGTAGGTGATGATCCACAATATGTTTATGCTATAATTATTGGAAATAATTTATATTACGAGCTTGTTTTTCCTTAATGCATCCCTTGATTTAAATTATTTATTTAGTAGCTTTATATTGGTGTGATACTGATAAAGTCTCACTTGTTTAGGAAAATAATTACTATATAATTATTATATTGTAATTTGTTTTAATTTGGATATTTGATAAAATATATTTATTATTAATACAAGAATACATTTTCATGGAATTGGTTACATGTTTGGGAGTTGGTCTACATGAGATTGTATAAGAGTGATTTGGGAAAATAACTGTGTTAATTTATACTCACCCCTGCCCTCACATCTCAATGTGTGTATAGATGTCTAGGGTCCGGATATAGGTAAGTGTAAGGATTCCAAATTATTGACTAATGGAGTTTATAATTTCATTTCATCATGGATGTGTATTACTTTTTTCATACATTTAGGGAAGTTTTAAACCGTTAATTTGGAATATTCAACATCAAATTGGGTATGAAGTCTTCTCAAACATGTGTTAGTTTATTTACCACTATACTCTATTCGACTATTTCACTTTAAATTGGAATTTCAGAGTTGTTTTTAGATTTTAAATGAAAATGTTTCATTTATATCTCAGATATATATTGGTTATTTTTTATTATGTTAACATTTGACAATATTTTACTATATTTGGTGATTGGGGAAAGTGCCTAAGGCCATATTGTAGTTGCAACCCAACCTTAGGATTTAGGATCCTAGGTTAGGGTCATCACAAAATGGTATTAGAGCAAGGTTTGAAATGTTATGTCTTGGTAAGTAGTGGGAATGGAGACTATAGTGGTAAAAAATCAATAGGTATAGGTAGAAAAGGAATAAATAACCACTTTATGATGAGACTTGAGTTACTAGGGACTTCCGAAAGGGAAAGTAATTGGAAGGATAAATTGAGGGATGTCAGTTTGTGGCACAATGTAGGTGTTTAAAACCATAAAAAGTTAGGATAGTAAATATATTAAAATATCATCATAGTCATGTTTTGGGATGATATAAATGCGCCTTATTTTTTTCGAAATGGTTTTCTTACATGAATGTTGTTCTAAAAAAATCAACAAGTTTCAAAATGTATTTTATTTAAAAATAATTTGTTTTAAATTCATTATTGATGCTTGTTTAAGTATGATTTTTGAAGGAATCACTATAATTGAACAATTACAAATAGATGTATAATTTAGATCTTGTGTTTTGAATTTTATAGGTTCAGGAGAGGAGACTCCTGCATGGTTCCTTGTGTGATTTTATTTCTTGGATTTTAGTGTTATGGAGATGTACCCTTTTAGAAACCCAATTCATATGGGAGAGGTTTGGAATTTGGGTGGTGATCATGTGTGTAAAGAAGGAGATAGAAATAGAAATTGTGTTATAATACTCTTGAAGATATTGGTTTAGGTGATCCATGAACTTATAAGGGGACTCAGTCAAGAGAGAGCTAAAAAAGATGATCATGATTTAGAGTTATAGAAGAAGAATTATCTTATCTTTATTGGTGAAAGAGGAGTTTAAGAATATAAATATTGGATATAGAGTATTAACCAGGTCCATTATTTTCATTATATACTAAAGATAATAAAGGTTAAGTTCACTACTTACATTCTATATGGGTGAGATCATAAGTGTTTTGATATGATTTTTGAATTGAATATATATCGAGATCTAATATGGATTATATTTTTGAAGATATTGAGTCAATAGTTCTATAAAAATACTTTAATGATGAGGAAATATTGTGAGTTCCTGGAGCTAGATCTAGGGAACATGAAAGTGCTGGGTATATATATATTTTTTAATTATTTTTTATATGTAGTTGATCACCAATGAAAGTCTCTAGGTAAAAATATTTTATTTGAATCATTGACCTGTGATCTATCTAAGGGTGATTATTCTTGAATTTCCAAGCTATTTAGTGATGGTAAATAAATAAAAGTTATTATAGACATGATGGATGTGATGGATTTTAATTATTTTCATCATTATCATGAGTGAGTTAAGAATATTTATGTTGGATGGAAGAGGATTCACAATGATTAAAAATAAGGAGGAAGTTATAAGAAATTAGTGGGATCATGTTCTTATCAAGGGAAAAGTATTCTTAGGTGTTACCAGTAGGGTCATATGCTATATTAAAATATTTAGTATCCCACTGAGCCGAGGAAAAAAAATTATATTGAGGATCTTGGCAACTTAAATAATTTGTATAATTTTATCACTTGAGGTTATAGAATTATAGGTTCTAACTAGACACAATGATCTGGGATGTTTTGGGGGAATCCAAAGTAGGTTGGAGCTAATTCATAAGAGAAGAATGGTGGTAACCCCCATACAGGTTAGACCTAGAAGTGGTAGGGGAAAATATTTTAAACGGAGTATATATTAGAGGATTATAAGGATGGATCTATGATAGAAATAAGTAATATTATTATTTCTTACACTATGTTCTCTACTATATTTGATATAGGTGCATCTCATTCAATCATTTCTTCATGAGTAGTATATTAGTAAAATTTTCATGTATCAATGATGTCTTATTCTTTGAATATTGATACACCTATTAAATAAATTATAGAGTGGGGACTTTTTTGTTCATCATGTTTCATTGTAATAAGGGAAGTGGAAACATTTTAGGGTTTCATTATTTTGGAGATGTACATGTTCAATGTCATAATTTAGATAGATTAGATGGTGAAGTTTAAGGACCATGTCCATTTTTTATGACCATAATATTTCCTTTACCTCAACTAATGGAAATGTTTTCAAATTTCAACAGGATTGTGATATCCATTCCAGTAAGGCTAGGACAATCATTAAAGACCTCATGTATTTAACATTTAATATCGCTAGTTTGGTTCTTAGATAAGATGAATCCAATGATTTTTTTATTTGCTATAAGTGGTAGAAGACCTCTTTGTCTTTCCTATAGAAGAACTATGTTGAATTATAATAGATATAAACATAATTTTATACACTAAATTCTTTCCAAAGATTATACCAATATCACTACCTTCATATCACATAGTACCTACAGAGCTATGAGATCTAAATATATGATTGGTGGATTTAGATGAGAAGTGATTTATTCAAAAAAATCATTTTTCTCTGGGTAGTGCCCGTTTTATTTTTGATAATGGAAAATGGTAGATTTCAATTATTAATCAACTATAAAATATTGAATCAGATAAATATGAAGAATAAATATAATTAACCTTATATTAATGATATGTTTTATTAGTTTAAAAAATATTAGGAGTTTTTAAATATTGAATTGTGTTCAAGATATATGTGATAAACCTAAACTCATATTCCTTGATATGGTCATAAAAACATAATGTTTACATTTATAGATGTGATAATGATAAACATAATCCAATTTTAGACCTTAAAAATAAGAACTCAAAAGGAAATATGGGATCACTTGTATACCCAAAGACCATTTAGGTTTAGATTTTTATAAAATTTGGATAGACTCTTACGTAATCTATTCCCATGACTTAAAGTGAGTATTTCTTCTAGTATACCCAACTTTTCATATTCCATATTAGGTTTCCAACATCTCCCATAAATTTATTCACACATGAACCCTTTCTAGATAGAAATAATTTAGAATCATTCTTTATAACCTAGGGAATGGAAAACTTAATATCGGTGACATAAAACACTTAGTATGGGTAAAAATAGTTTTAAAAATTTAATGTCACCAATGATCATAATATGATAATAAGGGTATGATTGAATAATCAGAGTGAATGAGCTTAACATAAAAGAAATCATAACCATTAAAACCTGAATCAATAAACACGTGACAAGGAATAAAGATTTAACAAAGGAAATATTTATATGGATAAATAATCATGAGACATGTAATGTAAATATTGATAAAAGGAAAAATTAAAAAACACATATTAAGAATAATGAAAATGTGTTGGTATCTTGGAACACTATCATCATAACCCATGATAAAAATAAATGGAGTCCAGTTAAATTCAAAGGAGAAACCTACTTGGTTGACTACTCATTCCTAATTTAAAATTCAAGGAACACTACCCAATGCTTTAGAGATATATAATTGGGCTTAACCATAATATAATTTATATCGGGCTCACCAGTCATATAACCCATCTCAGGATCACTCATTGTATAATATATATTGATATCTCCCATTATATAAGATATATTAGACTAACCCATCATCATAAATAATATCTATGTTCAATTCATGAATAAAAAATTTATTAATTTTCAATTTTCAATATAACACCCTTAAAAACAACCATTATTCATTTATATCATGTCTAACCTATGAAAAACAAATGAGTTTCATGAAAATATATTTAATACAATAATTCTAAGACATCCACGGAAAGAAGATGGATGGTATAATAATATCATAATCATATTAATCAAAGGAATAATTATATGATATTTATATTTATGAAAATACATTAAAAAGAACATTTAAAAAATTATGTTGAAAATAAGGGAAAATACACTTTTATTATGGTAATATTTTACAAAAATTTCCTGAATATTGTGAAGAATATATTCTTTTAAATTAGCCATATAAATATATAAAGTGTTGTTTGAAACAATTAATGGTAATTAAGTTGAGAAAATAAATTCATGTCATATAAATTAAAGATAAAAATTCTTTTCAAACTTTTCTAAAGAGAGTCAAAAGTGACCCATAAAGCAAGAATTTATAAATTTCCTTTTAAATCATTTGAGTAGAAGGTAAAAGATCATATAAAATAACTTAATAAAATAATTTATTTTTATAAAATAAAATTATTGAAAAAAATTTATAATACATGGATATGGAAGAGAAAGATCCATTATCTAGAAGATGATACAAGATCAGTATCTCTTACAAACAACATTCTAGGTGTTTGTTTAATCAACAAGTGTGTATATGGAAATTAAACTTATAAAAAACATTCATAAAGATAGTGGAATAACAGATATGTTCTTAAATAATATAATAGGATATTATTTACCAAAATGTAACCCTAGCTATAAACAATATCAAAAATAACTTTTATTGTAATATAATGCCTTTACAAATTTGATAACTCTGGAATCAAAATTTAATGAAATTTATAATATTATATATATATATATATATATATATATTTAAATCACCAGAATTATATGGATTAATATGTAAACACTAACTCATGAGGAATTAATTACACGATACAAGGAAATCATAGTGCATTAAAAGAAACATATCTCAAGAAAAATGAGATTGAGATAAAGAAAACACTAACAATGATCGTAACTTTCCATTTGATAATTAATACATGAAGTGATAACGTGTAAATATATAAATAAATATAACAAAATTTTAAATAAATAATAAAATAATTAATATATCAATTCACATAAAATAATTTCATAAAAAATAAATGAAGAAGAGTTATAACCTAACAAAATAAAATTGAGTTAAGAAACTCTTTACAACCTGGTAACATTAACATCAAATACCCTTGGATGAAACTACATAAAATGAAACATAAAATAGCATGATGTGTGAATTATTTATGGATATAAATGTTTAAATGTTAGTATATACCCCATATAAAATTAATTATCTACATAACATATAAATATTTCTTAATAAAAGGAAATTGAGACAAAATCGATTACCTCGAGTCCAGATGTTCAATGTATTTCCTATAAATACTATATAATAAAATTATATTCAATATTTAATTTCTTAATAATATTTATTAACTTTATTAATCCATTTATTTTATTTATTACCATGTTATACAAAATTTCTCAATCATTTAAGTTCACATCAAATGTTTTGATGATACTCGGCTTGTATGTCCAAAATGAATTTGGTAGGTTGACTATAATCAATGTTTTCATTATTATATCACATAAAAAATAATACTCGAGAAATAATTAAATGTTTTACAAATAAATTATACTTTTAAAACCAAATATGAATTATGATTATAAAAAATGAACTATGTTACTTTCCTGGAGATGGTAAGCCATACATATGCATGAGTAACGTTTCTATTTTTCAATGACCATTTTGAAAATATGCTAAGTTTAATTTTGTAATTAAATAATTATAATTATATTTTAAATCCCATAATATATCTTTAAATACACTTATAGATAACCACCATGTGATAAAATAATGAATAAATAATCACGTTCCTTCATGGAGGTGGTTATACACACATACACATGAATGATGTTATCATTTTTCAACGAATGAAAATGTAATAAAATATATGACATATTAACTTTCTATAATGATAATTATATCAATAATATCATATATATAAATTAAATATATCATTATATCAAGTTGTGAGAGGATGTGATGAAAAACATTACATTGATTTGTGAGGCAGTAGTCTACCATACACATAAACTACAGTTACATTTCTTATTTGATGGAAGAGGAGATGGATATAGGTTATTTTAGTAAAAAAACTGAATAATATTATATTTAATAGAATAATGTTATTATATAATATTATTTTAATAATATATGAAGGATGTGGAAGAATAACTAAAATAAAAATTCTTAGATAAGAATTATACCTCTTCTCTGGAAAACCTCTTAAGGTTTACACCAAAAGCATATCTAGGTTAGATTTATGATAAATCCATGGCCTCTAGGATTTTTATAGGGATTTAAGGAAATTATTTTGATAGGTTTATTCCAAAAAATGGGTTTTTATGTGTGAATAAAATAGTAGTAGAGGTTCCTTATTATAAGTGAGGGGAGGGTCACTCTTGGAATGTTTTGGAGCATTAAATTAGTATAATTTAATTTTCATAAAAAAGGATCCAAATTGATATTAATAAAATATTATAAAATCATGAGTCTAAATAATACATTAAAATAATATCTGGACAATTTTATATCATGTTTTTATCCTTATATTTTTGTTTTTACATCTGTTAACCATTTTTGAGGATTACCACGATAAAAATGTTTTTTATTATTTAAGGGTCATTATTTTTAAGATAAGAGGAAAATTAGCCCATAAATAAACCATTATATGTATTTTCAATGATATCTAAATAAATTGTCTAAAACTATAATTTTTAGTGACTTTAATTCATTTAAAAAAAATTCTTATAAAATATCATTATTGACACTTTTGGAAATACATGAAATTTTATAATATAATATGTGTCTAACTCATGTAAAACGGTAAAAAAAATGATATTTAAATGATGATAATGAGGATATAAGCTTAAAATATTTATATAATAAAACTTATATAGGTTTAAATATTATTTAAAACCTTGTCATTTTGTACAACCACTTTGTTAACCAATTTTAACATTAATTGCAGTAATGAGTTTTCAATATTAAAGGGTAATATTTTTTTTCTGAGGTGATAATTGGATCATAAATAGAAATGGTACAAAAATTTAGAAATTTTAAATCCAAATTTTATTATTTAAATATTTTTATTACCTTCAAATAATTTAATAAAATATTATTTAACATAAAATATTATTATGGCCATTTTGACACTATTCATTTAATTTGACTTTGAAAACTTAAATAGAGACATATAATTAACAAATAATTTATTAAAACATGTCTAAAATATTTATAATATCCATAAAATTATTGGTAGACCTTAAATTTATAAATAATATTAATTGTAATGTTTTTAAAATCATTTACCTTATTTTTTTACATCTTACAGAAGAAATGAGTTAGAGTTTTATAAGAATTTAATGTAATTATTTCATCACTAAAAATTATAAATAAATAACCATGATAAAAAATTCATTCATATTAAAAATTATTATTTATAACCAAATATAAGTTGTTTCATCTCTATCACAAAATATATTAGATATTAAAAGCAAGTGAAATTTTTTACTCTATCATTTATTTAAATATTATAAAAGTCAATGTAAAATAAAGATGGAAGAAAGTTGCTATATTTTAGAAATATGGATAGAAATGGCCTGACTAATCTCATAAAATTGGACATAGTCAAAATTTTGGGTCCTTTTTTAGTCCTCAACAAATTATTTTTGACCTCAATTACCTGATTTACCTTTACTATGGTGATAATTATTTACCTTGTTTACTATTTAGAATGAAAAATAGGGAACTATTTAAAAATTTTGGTTATATGGATTCAAAATATGGAATATATTTTTTAATATTAAATTTCCATAATTGGAAAAAATTAATTAAAGATTAAAGCACAAAATGCAACAAAAAATATTTTTTTAGAAAAATGTCTTTTAAAGTTTAAGATATTTTATAGCACATTTAATGATAAAATTGAATATAATGAACTTAATTATATTATTTATAAAATATTAAAACTCATCTTACTTTGAAACCATTTTAAAAAAATGGAACTTTTAAAATTCATGAATCATAGTTTTTAATGAAAATCAAAATTTTCCACTACTCACTAGAAAATTAACCCTTTCAGTAAAATCACAAAAAAAAATCTAGGATAATTTTTACATGATGACTTTAAAAATTATATTCTTCCTAAAAAATTAAATTTCTAAAATGTCTATAAATTAATTATATTATTTCCCCACAAAAATCAATATTAATCCATTATTAAGGAAATTTTTTTTAAGAACAAAATTACTTTAGTAAAGACTAAGTTCTTATTTATTTGACATTAATCAATAAATTGTTATTGATTAGTAATTTTATTTATATTTCCTAATTTGGTTAATTATTGTCACACCCACTAATTCTACAGATATGTTATAATAATCATTTTTAAATAATAATATTATAGTTACCTTAAGCTCAGTTTTGTGTATATTATATGCTATCGAATATAGTCATTATTTCAAAATATCGGTTTGTTACATTCTCCTACCTATAATAAATTTCAACCCCTAAATTTTTAAATGATATCTGTAATAATGGTTTGAAATTTTAAATTACAATTTTTGAAATCCAATATCATAAAATGTGTTAATAGTACTTCCTCTTGATAAGAGAGAAAAGGGAGTACGAAGGGCATCTGAAATAACACATAACTAGGTTTCCAAATTGGAGAAAATTAGTGGGAAGTGGAATCATAGACATGTAGGAATATTTAATTTCCATATAATTATGAATATTGATAAATAAAATTGATTATAAGATAGTTAATGATCATTAGAATGTAAATGATCAAAAAACAATTAACTAAAGAGGCGTGAAGAAAGCCATTGATTCATCAAAAAATAAATTTAATATGATAAGTTTTTTTCATGATACTATTAAATTATTTGTGTAATTATTTTACCATATATCATATAAAATTAATGAAATATACTTATTTTACAAGTAAAATTTCATCCATTAATTAATTTACATCACAATCTCAAATCCTTCTCCTAATGATGAGTATTAAAAATAATTGTTTTTGCATGAAGTAGTA
Source organism: Viscum album (assembly GCA_963277665.1). Taxonomy (NCBI): domain Eukaryota; kingdom Viridiplantae; phylum Streptophyta; class Magnoliopsida; order Santalales; family Viscaceae; genus Viscum; species Viscum album. The sequence continues at coordinate 141,339,268 of OY728156.1, read as the reverse complement.
AAATAAAATTATAATGCACCACATAATTATAAAAAATGATAAATATATATATTCCTCTTATAATTAAATGTTTACCAAAAAAATTGTTATCACAATGAAATAGAATTCCTAAAATAAAAAAACCTTCATACGAATAAGTAATACATTAATCTCCAAAATTCAATAGTAATACCAAAAGTTTATTCTAAATAATTATATAAATAACTGTACTTAAAATTAATAAAAAAATATCTAAATAATATTGAAACCCAAAGAATAGAATTTTTTGACCACATATCCCTAAAATAGTAATTTCAAATTTTTCTCTAAATAACACCAACTACCCGTAAATTTTCATACAAAAAAATGTATATACCCTAATCACAAAACCTCCAAGACATGTTAGTCATTTTCATAAATAACCTAAATCACCATAAATCAATATTAAAGTTATATATTCTCATAAAATACAATTCAACCTTTATTTCATAAATAATATCCCATAATATTTTGTTTACCTTAGTCATATAAGTTTCCCAAAATAGTGAACTTCATCTGAAGTAAAATTAATAAATTAATCACCAGATCACTTTGGAACAACATGTTTATTGATAAAATAAATATGTTCCCACACTGTAATAAAATATAATTACCTCAAATTAAATGATAATATAAACCCTAAATGTTTTCAATACCTTTAAACTTATGTTCAAAAAATATAAATTCATTCTTCATCAAATAATTATTTCACTAAATCCTATAATAAAACTAAGGGATATATTAACATAAATGGCTCCCAAAATAATCTTAATTATCTTATACTAACATCACATTATGCCAAAAATAGTGGTGTATAGTCCTTTGATATTTTAGGAAACATTAAAATTATTAACCCATGATGGTATCCATAACTCTTATGTTATCCTCTCATTATAACATCCTAATATCCAATGTTATGTAAACCTTTCTCTTGATACAAACAGTGACATCCCCAAATGAACACTCCTATATCTAGTTCTATAGATATAATATTTAAATTTATATACTTTATACCAGTAATCACGACTCAATTTAAACTCTTGAAAACATAAAATATCAAAAATAAACATAGGATCACTTTCATACATAAGAAACTTTTAGGTTTAGAGTTTTTGATAATTAGGAAAAAATATTACATAAACAATACCCATGACTTCAAGTGATTATTTATTCCAATCTACCCATCTTTTAATATTCTATATTATGTCTTCAACATATCCCATAAAATTTATCTGACATGAAAACATTCTAGATAGAAATCATTCGACATCATTCTTCATAACCCAAGGAAAAGAGAACATTATAAGGGCGAGATTAAATGTTTATTAATGGTAAACTTAACATTAAAAATAGAATGTCATCAATGAGAATAAGATCATAATAAAGGTATGAGGAACTAATCATATTTCATGAGCGTAACATAAATTTTTTCATACCCATTAAAACATGGATCATTTAACATCTGACATGGAATAGAGCTTTAAAAAGGCATGATTAATTGGAATCAATAATCACGATCCATTTGATTTCAAACTTGATCAAGGAAAATATTTAAAAAACCATAGAAATCAAAAAATAAAACATGTTGGTATCTTGGGACATTATCTTCATAACCCATGTTAGAAATAGTTGGATCCTAGATAAATCAATATAAGAAACCAAATCATTTTACTTTATCATTCTTTCCATTAAAATAAGGAACATTACATAATTAAATAGAGATATATCATCGGGATCACCTATTATATAATCTATATCAGGCTAACCCATCATATAATTTGAATCCGGATTATCCATCACATAAGCTATATTAAGATCACCTATAACGTCTTGGCCCAGATGTCACGCATCGGTTCCCCAAGACGATCAGTCACATGACCTCAAGCACTCCAACTCGTACGCTAGATGCTACCAACTAGCATTGAGAGGTTGGTAAGTCAATCATAGGGAGACTATACCCTCATTTATTAAAATAAAACCCAAGTAGATATAAACAAACAAATGCGGAAGAGTATATAACTAGAACAATACTCATTTCACAATATAATCAAACAATAAATACAATACTGAACTGAAAGGGAAAATATGATATGCCAATATAAGTGTCATGTTTTTAATATGGAATTAAAAATAAAGACACTAAAACTCCCCAAGTGGGACTTGAACCATGTTTGGTTTCCCCCATCAAGCTCCATCCCCAATTATCTACCTATCCTAGGCCTTTTCCCTTATCCAGTCCGACAACAATATAATCTATTCGAGTACCCATCATGCAGCTAAAGTAGGGTGTTAGTACAACTCAATAGGCCAACACCAATAGTGTATAAAACCGGCCTTGTAAAAATATAGTGCATTCCATTCTATAAGGAAATAAGTACAATGTAATAATAAACAATTTATCCCATTTTCATTTATTCTTATCTAACTACATTAACTCCACGGATCCCTAGGATACACATACCTCAATAATAACTTCATCTCCTACCAGATCCTGAAGTTTTACCTAGGTAATACCATATCTTAATACCTGATTCTAGATGAAGCTCTATGTATTCAAGGTATTATGATATCTCAGTACCTAATTTGACTCATGCTGGACTTCGAATATTCTCATGTGAGGCCATAACATGGAGTTAGATTATTTCAATTGTTTAATTTTACATTTATGCGACACACTTCCAAAGTTACCAATATTAGAAACTTATATAAGATAACCACATTATCATGAATACTCCTCACTATAACAAAATGTTCTCATTCTCTTTACTCATAAGTATAATGACCATGTTACCATGTATACTTCTCAATTTAGAATGAACATTCTCCCATTTTCTTTACTCAGAAGTATGATAACCATGTTACCATTTAAACATCTCATCATATAATAACTATGTTCTTATTCTTTATCACATAATTAATTTACCAATTAATTATCCACCCCAATACCATTTCTAATTCAACAATTCGTTAAACACATACATTCCGTTAGTTAACTAAATAATTAACTAATTGATTCAAACCATTAGTTAAGTCATCAATTAATTAATCAATATCACAATTAATATTCCTTATTTAATTTTCCATAATTAATTATTGCATTATAGTATAATCTTTCAATAATTCATCCAACAATTAACTATGTAGATCAAAATATCAAAAGAACATAATTAATCCAAAATTAGTTATCACAACTTAGCAATGTCAATATCTCATAATGTATCCCCCTTTTAATCATCTAGATTAAAACCCATACATGTTATAATAAATTTCCCCAAATAAATTATCTAATAGGTCATCCCCTCAGTCCCATGATTAATTCCCTAATTAATCACCTATTCACACAATGCTTCGATAGAACAATTAGTAAATCTAATTAAACCAATTCATTAAAATCAATTTCCAATGGATACTATAAATTTTACAAATTTTCATATACATATCAAATCCATGAATATGGAAATTACATTTAGATCACCTACCTAGTTTCATGGATATATTTTTTCCCAACAGAAATCCCTAGAATCTGAGCAAGACAACGTCAGTGATATGAGTTCTGGATCTAAATCCCGTAACTGAAATCAAGATCAATGATATCAAGATCTCATAAATCTTGATCATGATCCACAATCATAGATCTATATCCCACCACATAGGTTTAGAACCACGTAAATAGAGTATATATTCCATGAAAAGGTCAAAAGAAGAATAAGGAATGATCAGGATAGTCATTGGGATGAAATCCATTTATCGCGAGAAGAGTGGATCTTTGATATGGGCATTGAATCTTGAAGAATAGAGGTTGAAATACCTTATAACCACTCTGGAAAGCTCTGAGACCATCCAAAATATTCCAAGACTGATCCTAGGTCAAAATGGGGTTTTTTTAAGGTTCAAATAAAGTTTAAAAGAATTTTCGGATGAATTAAAACACTGGGCACACTTTTCCCTAGCAGGTGTGCACTGTCAGGAATATTGTGCGCTAACTGTGCAGACCCCACTATTTAGAATTTTAGGGTTATCTTGGTTTAATAGCGCATTTTTTCAAACCATACACAACCCCCTATCCTAAAACCTTCTTAAAACCCCACCCAAACACACCCCAATAAATAACTATAGACATAGGTACTTAAAAACAACCAAACATTCCCTGAAAACATGACCAAGATGACTCTATAGAAGTTCAAAATCTATCAATATCCACACCTTATAGAAAATAATCATTTAGTTTCACTTATAATCTTTTATACGATTCTTATCCAAAAATATTGTGTCATTGGGCCCTCATATCTTCTTCTCTTTCCCATGTTTCCTTCTGTACACATCTATATTGCCATAACATATGAAATATCAGCATAACCTTTCCTCATATCACTTTATCATTGGGATCCAACACACCTATCAGATTATCTTAAAAGGAAACATCTACCTAAAGGTAAAAATCATCCATAATGATCACCTAAGAAGGGTTGAGGTGACACCAAAATTTTTTGATACCTAGAGAAAATCATGCACAACACTGTATCTCTATGGAAGAGCTAATCTGTATGCCACCAGCCATATTCTATCCACTATTTCAAAGGGTCCAATAAACCTAGGCACCAACTTTCCCTACCTCCATATCCTATGGTGACCCAACCTAGGTGACACCTGAAGGAATGTATGATCACCCTCTGTAAACTGTAGGTGTTGTCTCCATCTAACAAAATATGAATTCTTCCTATTCTGATCGACATCCATATGTCTCCGAATAAACTATACCTACTCTGATGTCTCCTACACAAGAATCGGTCCTCAAAACTCCGACTCACCAACCTCCATCTAGAATAGTGATGATGTACATAGCCTACCATAAAAAGCCTTGTTTGGTTCCATCTGTATAGTTTCATGATAACTATTGTTATAGGTGACCTACACTATTTCCAAGTGATTTCCCAATGATCCACCAATTTAAAGAAGCACACATGCCCATAACATATAATCAAGCACCTATATAGTACATTCCGATAGCCCATCTGTGTTTGGGTGGAAATCAATACTAAAAAATACCTGTGTTCCAAGCACTCTCTGCAAGCCCTTCCAAAATAATGAAGTAAATCATGAATCACAATATGAAACTTAGTCCATGGCACTCCATGAAGATATACTACCTCTTGAACATACATTTCTCCAAACTTCTCTCCTGTAAAGGTTTCCCATATAGGAAATAAATACACTACCTTCGTCAGTTAATCCACAATGACCCAAATAGAATAATTCTTCAAAAGTATCTTTAGAAGACCCACCAAAAAATTCATGTTCACGTCACCCCACATAAATTCGAAAATAGGAAACGATTGTAGTAAACCACCAGTTCATTAAAGCTCCGCCTTCATCTGATGACATGTGAAGTTTGTTTTCACAACACCTTCTATCTCATTTTTCATTATTTTAGACCAAAAATTTCATTATAGGTCATGGTATATTTTGTTTAAACATGGATGGACCACCTATTTTGAGGAATGAAATTCCCTCACAAGCTCTTATTTCATGATCATACTCACCAAAACTAAATCCTTCACATAGGTGATCTCATCCTCATCAATCAACCAGTTCAATGATGTATCCCCACCTTCAGTGCTTTCCATCAATGTTAAGAACTATGGATCCTCATAATGTCAATCGCTGATCTATCTCAGAAGAATAAACTCCACTAAATATGAACTGGGACTCATCTGATCCTAAATCTCTTGAAAAACCACATGAATTTCATCAATCAAGGGAATCATCTTCCACTCTGTACTGGACTCTTAAACCATCTATGTTTGAGTTTTCTTGATCATGGAATTATCGACACTATTTCCCTTCCTAGGTGTCTATGCTAGTTCAAAATTGAAGGACTTTATATAGTTAACCCATCTTTGCTACTGAATATTCATATCATGATGTGAGAATATATACTTCAAGATATTGTGATATGTATAGACTATAAATTTTTTTCCCAAAATATAGTTCCACCAATACTAAATATCATAAACCACTACTACCAACTTGAGGTCGTTCATAGAGTAATTCCATTCATGAGGCCTCAAATACTGGGACCCATATGCCATAATTCGATCTCCCGACATCATCATAGATCAAAATTTGATACCAAAAGCATCATAACAAACCATATACTCTTCACCTAACACAGGCATGAACAAAATTTGTGCCGATGTTAAGTGATTCCTAATCTCTTGAAAAGATCTATCACAAACCTCTATCCATTCAAACATTACTCAAATTTTGGTCAATCCCAAATGTGGCAATGCCAAATGGGAAAAGTCTTTGATGAATCTCCTGTAATATCCAGCTAATCCCAGAAGGCTTTGGATATCAAAAACATTCTTGGGATGATCCTAAGAAACCACAACCTAAACCTTATTTGGTTCCACTAACACACCTTCCTCTGGGATGATGTTCCCCAAGACATGTACCTGGTAAATCAAAAACTAACAATTAGATATATTGGCATATATTTGATCCCCTATTGAGGCACCCAAGGTGATGTTAATTTGTTGGGAATGATCACCAGGAGTGTTGGAGTACACTAAGATGTCATCCACAAACATCACCATGAACTAGTTTAGATACTGATGAAAAATACAGTTCATCAAATCCATAAACACTTATGGTGTATCTGTCAAACCAAACAAAATTATGACAAAATCATAAATTCCATACCTGCATCTGAAATTAGTCATCAGTATATCAAAATCCCATACTCTCAACATATGACACCCTAATCTCAAATAAATCTTTGAGAACACACATTCTCCCTTCAATTGGTCAAAAAAATCACAGATACACAGAAGAGGATATCAGTTATTTAAATTTTTCTTGTTCAACTTTTGGTAATTGAAACATATGAATAAAATCCCTTCAAACATCTATGTGAACAAAACAGGTGATCCTCAATGTGATGTACTTGTATGGATAAATCCCTTATCCTCCAACTCATACAACTGATTATTAGGCTCTTGAATCTCAGTCAGTTCCATTCTGTATGGTGGAATAGATACTCGCTCAACCACCAACATGAGCTCAATAGTGAATTCCACATATCTCTTAGGTGTTAGCCCTATGATGATTTTTTTTGGAAATTCATCATAAAATAGTTCCACAACTAGTGGATCAATATCTTGACTAACACCCCTGTCATCCAACAATAGACTAGAAACATTAGCTACAACCTCTATGAATTTCTATGTAATTGGACCTGCTCGGCCTAACTATATATCCCACTCCCAATGATGAATATACTGGTATCCCTTTGGAGATGTAAACATAACCTTCCTACAGTAACAGTATATGTGGGCTCGTTATGTAACTAGATATTCTACTGTCATAATATGTTTTAAGCCCATAATATCAAGAATATAGAGATCACAATGGAAACAATATTCCTCGAACTCTAGTGACCATACCTTTCATAGATAGATATCTCTAGACTGTACTCCCAATGTTGTATCTATAGTCATTACCCCTCTCAGAAACTACACATCCACAATGAAACCATTAACACATTTTGAAGATATAAAGGAATGAGTGGAACTAGAATCAAACAAGGCACTAGCTAAAGTAGAAGATACTAAAAAAATACATCTCCCTATTGATGGTCTAAACTCTTTATCCACAAGTTCAAGTCGTACTGCATGTAATTGTACTACCCCAATTCCCTATGATGTTGTCTTAATACCCTAAGTAGCACCACTATTCTGATGCAGGTGGTCATACCTATAAGCCCCCCGTCCACTACCTCTACCACATTAGCTAGTAAAACTACAACTGCCAGCCTGATTTGGTGTAGAAGATTCTATTCCTATACTCTAACTTTGGCCAGCTACTCATTCAGTACCTGCATATCACTATGACCAGAAGAACTTCTATAGATGTACCATTTTTTCATAAGATCGATACCCTACTAGTGGTCAGGACCAATATCAATGATAGTTTCCTGGCCTGCCATAGTGATGAAAGATCACCATGGTAAGGTATTATCCAACTGAACCTCATGTATGTGTAATCCTTTTCCCACTTACTTGGATAATGTTTTCATAACAATGGTTATTTCTCTTGAATTTTTCACCTCATGAATGTCCAGTAACAACTACCTATTTAGCACCGAAATCCTTCCTTAGGTTCCCTTAAATTATGGGGCCTTGATCCACCACTTCTATAAACTTCTTCATCCAGAAGATATTCACCTAAAACTCAATATCACACTTAGTTCCATCCAAAAAATGTTTCATCATAGTTGAATCATCTCCTACTAATGTTGGAGAAATGTGTTGCAGATCTATGTAGCATCCATCATAGTCCATCACTAACCTTCTCCACTATGTCATATGCATGAACTCACAAAATTTCTTTATTTCTCAGCATATTTGGACAAAAGTGTTCCAAGAACCTCCCCAAGAAGTCCTTCCATAATATACCATCATTCTATCCAGTTCACACCTGAATGTACCACTAGGGATTCTCTAATACCTAGGACATATATGAATCCAACATGAACCTCCTCTCAACTAGATTCTCCAAATGATCAAGTATTGTCTTTATAGACTCAACCCAGAATTTAGCTCTCTCGGGTCAACCCTCTCTAGTAAAAGTTAGAGGGAGATGTAATTAAAACTCCCTTGACAACTCATAAATACTTTTCACAACCCACATTGGTTCGCATTCAATTAATTTCAAAAATCATGCAATGTTTTCTCGAAACTTCTCCCCTTCATTTTCCACCACAATCGATGCCTCATGTTCCCTAACTAGAAAACCATTCCTAGGGACACCCCTCAGTCATACCCTCAACAAGAATTGTAGAGGAAAACTCTCTAAAAATACCAACACATAACTATGGTCTTGTAACACTAAAATATAAAATTTATAGAAAAGGATGTAATCAAAACAATCCTTTTCCCCCCACCTCACCACACAGTAAAAATCAAGGTGCAATAACTACCCTTAACCATCATACTCCTAAGTTTGGTCAATAAGGTATACACACTATCATAATCATTTTTTTCATTTAGACACCTAATTATTCTCATTTTCATCATCTTAAAATCCTACTCAATTCATATTAGGCAAATTTTTTCATTTTAATCCTATAAAAAAGGAAAACAGTTCATGTTTAACAACGTACCCATAGCCGATTTTCCCATGAGTTCCTAAAATGATGATGTTAGAATAACCCTATGTTCCAAGAATGGTGCATGCAGAATCAAATATTGTTAGATTTTGGGCCACGAATCAATACTTAAAATTCTATAAAATAATAATCTCATCACACCATAGGTGTGACACCCAAGGTGAAATAATATTCAACGGTAACAAAAAAAAGTAACAACAAAAATCCCACCCTAAGTACTTTTGTTTCCCCCTATACATGGGTTTTCAAATCCCATAAACAATCCCATTACCAATCCTAGAATCTTCCTAGTGTCTTATCCACCTTTCCCAAAATAGTAGGATAAAAGAAGAAGAACGGAATCTAGCCCCTGATACCACATTTTAACATCCTGGCCTGGTTTCCACGCATTTGTGCCCCGATCTGGTCAGTCAAATGACATTAATCATGCCTTCCCCTACTCTAGAGGCTACCAACTAGAAGTTTCGATATTGTAAGTAAGTCATGGGGAGACTATACCCTCATTTGTCACAGTAAAACCCAGTAGAAACAATTAAAAAAATGTGGAAGAATATATAACTAGAATAATAATCATGTCACAAGATAATAAAATAGGAAATACAATACTCAATATTAAGGGAAAACATGATATACCAATATAACAGTAAAGTGTTTAATAGAAAAATGAAAATAAAGGCACTAAGACTCCCCAAGAGGGCCCCAAACCATGTTCTATTCCCTCTTCCTATCTCCATCACCAATCATCCACCTATCCCAGGGCATTTTCCCTTATACAATCTTACAACAATATAATATATATGGGTACCGATCAGGTATCCCAAATAGTGTGTGAGTACAACTTAGTAGGCCACCACTAATGGTTTCTAAAACTAGCACAATCAAAATATAGTGAAAATATTTATGTAAGGAAATAAGTACAATGAAATAGTAAATAGTTTGTCACATTTTCATTTATGCTTATCTAATGACATTAACTATAGGGTTCCCAAGGAAACCAATACCTTAATACTAACTTCAACTCATACTAAATTCCAAAGTATTCCACATGTAATAACATATCTTGATAACTGATTCTATATAAAGCTCAATGTATTTAAGGTGCTATGAAATATCAGTACCATATTCGACTCATGCCAGAGTTTGAATATTCTTGTGTGAGGCCATAAATCGGAGTTTCATTATTTCCATTCTTTAATTTCAAATTTATAAGTGACATTTCCATAGATACCATTATCACAAATTTAAGTAATATGACCATGTTACCATAATTACTCCTCAATAGAATGAATATGTTCCCATTCACTTTACTCATAAGCATAATGAGCATGTTACCTTGTATACTTATCAATTTAGAATGACAACATTTCTATTCTCTTTACTCATAAGTATGATAACCATGTTACCATTTTTACTTCTCAATATAGAATGATGATGTTACCATTCTTTATCACATAATTCTTTTACCAATTAATTATCCACCACAATCCCATTACTAATTCAACTATTAGTTAAAAAAATCTATTCCAATAATTAACTATATAATTAACTAAGTGCTTAAAACCAGTAATTAATTCATCAATTAATTAATCATTATCACAATTCATATTCCATAATTATGTTTTATGAAAAATTATGTCATTTTAATATCATCTTTCAATAATTAATCCCATAATTAATTATCTAGATCATATTATCAAAAGTATATAATTAATGAACAATTAATTATCTCAACATATCCATTTCAATATCTCATAATTAATCCCCCGATTAATTTTATAGATTAAAACCACTACCACTTATAATCAATTTACCTATATTAATTATAAAATTGGGAAGCCCTGCAGTTTCATGATTAATTCCCCAATTGATCGCATATTCACACAAATATTAGATAAAACAATTGGTCAATCTAATTAACCCAATTCATGTAAATCAATTTATAATGGATGCTAGCAATTATAAAAAATTTCATAAACATATCAAATCCATGACTATGGGAATTATATTTAGACCACCTACCTCGGTTCATTGATGTATGTTTTTGCAATATAAATCCAAAAAATCTGAGCAGGACAATGACGTTGATATGTTCTGAATGTAAATTCTGAAACGAAAATCAAGATAAAAGATATCAACATCTTATAAATCTAGATCTAGATCCAAAATCCATGATTTAGTTCCCACTTCATAGGTTTATAACTAAATAAAGAGAGTATATATTCCATGAAAAGTTAAAAATTAGATGATGGAAAGATAATTATAGGCATCGAGATGAAATCAACTTACTGGGAGAAGAGTGTATCATTGATTTGGTTTTAAAATCATGAATAACGGTGGTCGAAATACCTTGGAACCCCTCTAAAAATATTTAGGATCTTCCAAAAAACATGAATACAAAAACATGGTTTAAATGGGGGTGTTTTGGGGGATTAAAAAAATTTTAAATTAATTTTTAGAAGAATTAAAACCACACACACACTTTTCCCTGGATGGGGTGCACAATTAGGGAAATAGTGTGCTACTCGTGCAGACATTACTATCTCAGGTCGCATGGTTACATGTGTTTAGGTGCATCATTTTTTAAACCATGCACAAACTGTGCACAACCCCCATATCCACAAGATTTCATAAAACCACACCCAAATACAACCCAAAACCTAACTCTAAAGAAAGATACATAGAAATATATGAAAGTACGTGAAAAGGTGTCCGAGATGATTCCAGAGAAGGTTGGGATCTTATATCACCCATAATAGAAGATGTATTAGGCTCACCCATCATAAAATGTGTATTGGGCTCACCCATCATCATCAATTATTTCCAAATTAAATTTATGAATAAAACATTTTGACGAAATCACTTCTCAATATAACAACCCTGAAAACGAACATTATTCCATTAACGATTGGTTAACATGTGGAAAGGAAATGGGTTTCCTAAAAATAAAAATAAAAAAAGTATCATAATAAATCTAGGGAAATAAAATGGATGGTATTATAAGATTATAATTTAATTGAATTAGTTTAATAATTAGTTTATGTTGAAATAAATAAAATAAAATTTTAAAAAACATTTAAAACATTTCTTGGAAAATTGGGAGAAATACACTTTTATTTTGATAATATTTTATAAAAATCTAAAAAATATTAGGTTAGATATATTTTTTTAATATAAATATAGAAATTTTTAAATTATACTTCAAAAAAATTATAGTTATGAATGTGATAAAATCTACTCATGTCCTATAGGTTGAAAAGAAACATTATTTTTAATTTTTTTTAAAGAGAGTCAAAAGTAACCCATGTAGAAAACAATTATGAAATTTTCTTGAAAATAATTATATAATAATGTAAAATATCATGTAAAATAAAATTTTAATATCATTTAGGTTTATATAAGAACATTTTTGAAAAAATTTTATAATACATGGATACATAATAGAAATATTTTTGAACTAAAATAAGACACAACATCAATATTGCTTAAAGAAAAAATCTTGGTGTTTATTTAATAAATAAGAAAGAAAATGTAAATTAAAATTATAAGGAACATTTATAAACATAGGAGAATAAAAAATATGTGGTTCAATAAAAAATTAGAAAATGACATCCCCCAAATTAATATTGAACATAAAAAATCTCAAAACTAAAGGGTATTGTAACCTAAATCCTTTACCGATTTAATAAATTTAGAATAAGAATTGTTTAGAAGTATGAATATTTTTTGGATAAGTAGATCCCAAGAATTAAAATAAGTAATATTTTAAAATTAATTCATGGTTTAGTAAGTAAAATATATAAGTAAATCACGGTTCATGACAAGAAACATATCTCACGTAAATGAGGTTGACACAAAGAAAACCCATGCAAAGATCATAAATTTTGATTTGATAATTAATGAATGAAGTGATTATGTATATATAAGTAAATATAAATAAAAATGTTTAAAAAATAATAAAAAAATTCAGATATCAATTAACACATAATAATATTATAATAATTTCAATAAATAATATTTATAAAGCATTGAAAGGAAATTGAGTTAAGAATCACTTTAAAATTTTGTAACTTTTAAGTCAAATACCCTGGATGAAATAATTTGAATAGAAACATAAAATACCATTTTGTATGAAATATTCATTAAATAATATATTAAATTAATGTATATACATCATAAAAAATAAATTATGTGCATTACATCCAAAAATGCCTCAATGAAAAGAAATATAGATGAAATACATTACTATGAGTCTAGAATTTCAATGTATGTCCTTTATAGTTTGTATAATAAAATCATATTAATTACTTATTTGATTAAATTTTTTTTGACAGTTTACTATTCATTTTAATTTATTTATTACCATTTATTATTCAACTACTTAATTATTAATTTTTACATCAGAATATTTGATAATATTAAGCTCATACGGGAAAAAAGATTTTGGCAAGTTGACTATGGTAAATGAGGTCATTATACCACCTCTATAGAATAATATTTGTGAAATAATTATCATATTTATTAATCAATTATAGTATCAAAACTAAATATTATATAAAGTTATAAAAAATTAATTCTGTTACAATTATGAAGAAGGTAGGTTATATGTATGCAAGAGTAATGTTTTCCATTTTTCAATGATCATTATGGTAACAAGGTAAGTGTTATTTTGTATTTCTTTATTTATAATTATATCATAAATAAAAAATTATTGATTTAAATACACAAACATACACAAATAGAGATATATATATACCATCAATATATTTTGATAAAGAAAAAGAATCACATCACTTCGTGGAGGTGGTAATCCACATCTATGTACGCACAATGTTGTCATTTTTCAATGAATGGAATGTTAATTAAATATATGATATATTAATCATATATAGTGGTAATTATTTCATGAATATAAAATATTTACATATATTCCATCATTATAACCATCCATGATAGGCATTGATAGAAAACGAATTATATAGGGTCGTGAGGCGGTAGTCCATTGTACACATAAATGACAATATTGTTTACCATTTGATGAAATATGGGGTGGATATAGAATTTTAAATGAACATAAAAATATATTAGTATATGTTAGACAATTTTATTTATTTATCAATGGTTGAAGAATATTTTATGTACGTCTAAGAAGAAATAAAAAAACACTTGGTGAAGAACTATACCACTTTTCCAAAAAACCTCTTAAGGTTTACACCACATCATTTCGTAGGTTGGGCTTATGACAAAAAAAGACCAATAATAAATTATAATGGATTTATGTAATGTATTAGATTAGATATTTTACAAAACAAAAATATTTAAGTGTAAATAAAAGGGAAGAAGAGGTTTCCTTTTATAAGTGATAGGAGGGGCACTCTTGGAATTTTCTAAAGTATTAAATTAATATACTTTTTTTCAGATTAAAATGTTTAAAAATTGATATTAATAAAATATAATATTTTTATGTGTCTAAATAATCTCATAAAATAAAATAGAGACATGTTTAGATTATGTTTTTACCCGTATATTTTCGTTTTTACTCGTGTTAACCCTTTTATATGATTTCTGTGATAACAATGTTTTTTACACATTAGGGGTTAATATAGATACTATATAATGAAACCTTCAATAAATATTGACCATGGTTGATATTATTAACCATATTCATTTTTTTTATGAATTTAGGGTGTTTAGTATTTTTTTGTTATTTAATAAAATACTATTTATTTTAAAATATCATTAATGTCACTTTTGAAAAACCATGAAATATTATAATATAATATGTGTCTAACTCCTAAAAAATAATTCAAAAATGATATTAAATCAATTATAGTGATGTTATTATATTAATATATTAATAAAATAAATTTTATATAGGTTGAAATATTATTTCAAACTTGACCTTTTGATATAACCACTTGGTTAAACAATTTAAAATTAACTGTCGTAATGACTTTTCAATATTAATGGACAATAATTTTACTTATGAGGTGCATATTGGCTCATAAATGGACATGTTATATAATTTTAGTCCATTTAAATTCATTATTGTATTATTTAAATATTTTTATGACTTTAAAATAATTTTATAAAATAGTATTTAACATAAAATATCCTTAATGTTATTTTTGACACTATACATTTCATTTTACTTTGAAAACAACAAGAAAGGGAAATTATTTTAATATAATATATTAATAAATGTATAATATTTTATTACAATCCAAAAAGATCATAAGGAACCTTAAATTATTTGATTAATAATAATTTTAGAGTTTTTAAATTGATTTAATTGATTTTTTAATACTTATAGATGCCCTAAGTCAATGTTCCTTAAGCGTTTAAGGAAATAATTTCATCACAAAAAATTAGAAATAAATTACCCTGAAAAAAAATTTATCAATATTAAAAATAAATATTTTAACTTAATATATGTTGTTTTTATTTCTATAAAAAAATATTTTATGTATTAAAAGAAAGAAAGTGACATTTTTGACTTTATATATTAATTAAATATCATAAAACTCAAAATCAATTAAATATCACATAGGTTTCGGTATTTTTGATACAATAGATGGAAATTTATGAAATAAAGTCATAAAATAGGATAAAGATAATATTTACGGTCATTTTCTTGTTCATATCACATTATTTTAAACCCTAATTAATTGATTTACCCTTATCGTGGTTCTAATTATTTTCTATGGTTACTATTCATAATGAACAATAATAAAAAGGAAATATTTACCAAATTTTGACATAATGATTAAAAATATAGAATTTGTTTTTATATATTTTATTTCTATAATTTATAGAAATTAAATTGAGAATAAAATGAAAAACACAATGAATTATTTTTTAGAAAAATTGGGTTTTAAGTATAAAAATGTAATTATACCAAATTAAACCATAAATTTGATTCTAATGAAATTAATTTGATTATAAATAATATAAAATTACTAATTTCACTTTGAATCCATTTTGAAACAAAATGCAAATTTTTAATTTCTTGATATAAAAATATGTTCTTCAATAAAAATAATCATTTTCCATTATTCACTAGAAAATCAAACTTTTTTAAAAAAAAATTACCAAAGTAAACTATACAATAAATTTGAAATGATAATTAAAAAAATGATTTCATTTTATCAAATAAAACTTCTAAATGTTACATAAATTAGTTATATTATAAAATCACAAAAAGAAATAAAAATCCATTTTTGAATAAAAGATATTTTTGAAGAATAAAATTACTTTACTAAAAATAAAATGATAATTTTGTAAGAAATAATTAATATATTATTATTTATGAAGAAATTTACATATATTTCATTACGAAGTTAATCCTATTCATACCCACTAATTCAGTGTCTAGGTTTTTACAGTCATATTTCAAAAATAATATTTCACGGTTTGTTTAAGCTTGGTGTTGTGTATATAGTATTATATACAACATAGTCATTATTTTAAGATAAAAGTATATAATAATATCCCTAACTAAGGGTGAAGGAGGAATAAATTATTAATAAAAAATTAAGGATACAATAGGGGGATTATGGGTCCTTGGTACTACTATTTGGGGTTATTAACATTTCTTTTGATTTTATGTTATTTCTGAATTATGTCTTCTAGAAACAACATGACACGTTCAATATGGTTTATATGGCTGGAATTTTGATTTATTTTATATTTTATGAGGGTCATGGGGAGTATATAATGAATATTTTATATATTCTTCATGATAAATATTGCATGAAAATCTCTCTAAATTATAGTCATGGACATGGGAAGTGAAGTTCTTGGGGAATGTGATTTATGAGAAGTGTGTCTTAGTTGATTTAGAAAAAGTTAAGGTGGTGAAGTATTAGAAGAATACAAATAATTCCACTGAGATTTTAAGTTTACTACAATTTAATGTATATTACCAACACTTCATTCAAGGCATTTCAATATTAACACTTTCGATGATAGTGTAGACTCGTGAAGGCAAGTAGATCGAATGGGAAAAGTAGTGCCAATGAGATTTTAATGAGTTAAAGAATAAGACAACATCAAAACCAATGTTAATATTTCTAGATTCTAATTAAGGGTAATCCATGTATTGTGATGTGTTTAGAGTCAAACATGAGTTTTTTCTTATGAAATATGATAAGGTGTTTCTGTGTGGGTAAATGAAATCACGACCACATGAGAAGAATAATCTAACACATGATATAGATTTAGTGATTGTTGGATATTAATTGAATATTTAGATTCATTACATACTAAGTGATATCTACATGGTGTATTAAAGAGTTTATGATATATCTTATCTTAGTTTGATTTGAACATGATGAAATAAATATGGGTGTATTATATCCAAAATTTTGATTTTTATTTAACCTATACACATGGAAAGGGTTATATTGTAGTGGATTACTCGAGTCAAAAATATCATGTGAAATGGAATTTGTGTATTAGTGGATGATGATTGGATTGATGGCTAGTTTTCATTTATGAACCCATGAAAAGGGATGCAGTGTGATGTTACATTAGACCGACTTCACTTTTGTGCTTATAGACCAAGTAAAGGAGGGAAAAAAGACTAAAGTAAAATGTAAAAAGACTCGTAACTCTTTAAGTGGTTGGGAAGCCATGTAATAGAGGTATGAAATATCCTAATATCTTAAAAGAATAACTATTATGTTCAATAGTGTACACAATATGAATTACTAAGTGAAATCAAATAATGAAATATTATTATTTAAATGTGACCATTATAACCTAGTAGTTAAATTGGTTAGTATTAATAGTATTAAATAATTTTTTAAAAATATATATAATGGCTTTAATCAATAAAAAATTATTAATTAATTTTTACGGAATAAGAGCTATTGTTTTTGTAAATCCATTTTATTCTTCAAAAGCAAATGTTTTCATCAAAAGTGTTATTTATTTATTTTTATGAAAAAATAATTATAATTAATTTATTGAAATTTCATAAATTTTATTTAAAACAAATAATATCTTTTTTTGAAATAAGTATATCAAAATTAAATTTTGGTAAAATTTTGGTATTTCTCAGAAAAGATTTTTTCTTCAGAAAATTATGAAAAATACTGATTTTTATTGAAAAATATATTTTCATTTAAGGTATTTACAAAATAAAATTATATTTTGGATTAGTTTTAAAATATAAATAGTTATTTTTGATTAAAAATAATCCAAAAATTTCTTTAAAAATGAATTTTATACTTGAACTTAGTATACAAACATTTTATATTTAAAAAAGGCATTTTTCTAAAAAACTGTTTTTCTTTGTGTTTTCTCAATTTAATTTTAAATTAAACTTATCAAATTAAATATTTTACTTTTTTTAAAATGGATTAAATATTTGGAATAATTATATTGAAATTTTTTAATTATTACCCTTTTATTTTTGGTCCACATCAATAGTAACCTTAGAAATATTTATTACCACGATAAATGGTAAATCAGATAATTAATGGTTAAAAATAATATAATAAGGTTTATAAAATGAACATAAAAATTAGCTTATTTTAATTTTATGAGTCCATATCATACATGCTAATAAAATATTTTATTTTGGAACCTTTTTTCCATTTAGGTGTGATTATGACTATTATAATATTTTATGTAAAGTAATGTAAAAAATGTCACACTCTTATTTTTAAAAAATATAATAGTTTATAAATTTGGGATAATAATAAGACATGTTTACATATAAATATTCATTTGAAATATGAATGATTTTTCTTCATTATGATACTTTTCTTTTAATTTTTACTAAAAAAATAATTACCTTAAATTATTACACAATACAGATGCAGTAATTATTCAATTAATGGAAAAATTAATTAAATGATATTAAAAATATAAAAATTTATTTAGTTTGAGAAAATTTATGTTAATTATGAATTTTATAAATGAATATAAAATCATAAGTATTTAATAAAATATAATTTTTTTGAATTTTATTTCTTTTGATGTTATTAATGTCATGGTAAGGAGTAGTTCTAAAAAGTGACATTAATGATATTTTATAATAAAAAACTTTTATTAAATGATATAAAATCCCTAAAAATATTTGTCTATTCAAAGAAATTAGGTTATGGTTTATAATAACAAACATGATCTATTTATTTTCCTTTTCTCTATTTATTGAAACTATGATGACCCTCAAAGTGTGAAAATTATTATTGTCATGGTAAGTGTGAAAATGGTTAATTGGGAGTTAAAATCAAAAGATAAGGGTAAATAAATAGTTCAAACATATAAAAAAATAATTATACGATATTATAAATAATAATAATGTTATTTTATTTTAATTGTATCAATTTGGATCCATTTTTTCTCTAAAAGTAATTTATATTAATTTAATATTTTATGAAATTGTAAAAGTGCCCATCCTCTCTCGTATAAAAGGGAATCACTTATTCTCTTTACATAACATTTAGAAAAAAATTTATTCAGAAAATATATATCAAAATAACTTTCTAAAATCCATACCATTGTTATAGAGGCATGATTTTTGGAATAATACAAACTATAGTGGTATTGAGGTATTAAAAAAAGAGGTTGTCCGAAAACGATGTAATGTTCTAAACTGATCATTTCTGTTTTATTTATTCTTACAAATAATTATAATATTCCTTAAAAATTATTATTTAACAAAATAATTATATTTAATAAATAAATATATATATATATATATATATATATTATGTTAATTACATTACCTATATTTATCTCTAATAACCATCAAATTTGAAATGAAATCATCGTTTATTTGTACAACAGACTACCGACTCAAAAACTGATGTAATTATTTTTCCATCACAACGAATAAAAAAAGGCTATAATTGTGGAATTAATGATTATATATAATATTAATGACATATTTATACTTTTTTAAAAATAATATACCAGATACTTTCTAACATTTAATTTCACTAAAAAATTATAACATCGGTCGTGCATACCTATGGACTACCACCACAATGAAGCAATGTGATTCATTTTTCATCCTTACATAAGAAGGATGATATATATAATTAAATTTAAATAAGTAATATGATATTTATGATATAATTTTTATTATATAATAATGAAATTATTCTTACCTTCCTTCCATAATGGTCATTGAAAATAGAAACATCACTTATGCATACATACGTACTACCATCTCCATGATTGTAACATAGTACATTTTTAATAACCATTATAAATGGTTGGATTTAAATGTATAATTGATGTATAAAAATATACTAATCTAAGTTTTAAATTTTTTATTTCATGTAATATTGATCCCTTTGACCACAACCAATATACTAAAGCATTTTTCTAATTACGGACCGAACGTTCTCAAAACACCCAATGTTGACTTAATTGATTATGTAATTAAATATAAATTTATAATAAATGATAATTTTTGAATTATATTTCATTAATCTAGTATAATTTAATTAATAAAAAAATAATTTATATGAGTCTATTGTATAGGTTTCTAAGGACATATATAGAAAATATGGACTCAAGGTAAGGGATTTTGTCTCCATCTTCCTTCATTAAGGCATACTTTATTATTTTTCAAATAATTTAAATTATACTATGTGAATAATTAAAAGAAATAAAAATTCATATTTCTTGCTATTTTGTGTTTAAATTTTAATTACTTTATAAATTATTATTTCACTTGAAATTTTTCGAGTGGTAAAAGGGTTCTTAACTCCATTTCTTTTCATAGGGTTGTAACTATTATTCATTGACATTTCTATGACATAATTATGTGTGAATTGATTTAAAAATTGTTTTATTTTTTATTTTAATTATTTCATTTACATTTATAATAAATTATATAAAAGAACCCGGCCTTGAACATTACATAATATTGATTTAAATGAATAATTCACACTGAGGATCTTTGTAGGCTTAGAATATTTAGAGAATTGGGACATAACTATTACATCTCAAAATATTACAAGGTAGATATTTCTACAAAGTTTACATTTTTTTGTAAAATAAAAACTCTTGAATAAAAATTCATGTCTTGTTCCATGTTTTAGACAACATGACTTTTCTTTGATCCCATCCTTGACCCTATTAATCTTTACGTCCGGTGAAAACATTTCAAAACTTCAGATGAGCATAAAAGGCTTAGTAAGGGTTATAAAACAATGAATGAAAATATTTTTTCATAAATACATAAAAAACATGAACTATTTTACTTACCTCATTAAATCATATGATTTATGAAAGACACATAGAAATCATAAATCATAAAGGTAACTTGCGGCATCTATTCCATACGTACATTGTAGCTATCACAGCTACATAGGGAGTTACTTTGGAATACTCATCACAGTATATTCCCTAAATATATTAGGAGAAACATTCATGTTTACCTCTGTCACGTTATCCAATGCATTGGAGAGCTATCTCGAGCTCACCTTCCCTAGGTTTATCACAGAACCACCTGTATATGTAAATAATGCCCAAGAACCATAACATGATCATAACACATAACATAAGCATAGAGGAAAGATAACACTTCCACATTGCAATAATAAAATATCATTTCAAGATATTGAAATATTAAATCCATTCTCAAAATCATTTTCAATACCAAAATATGTAAAAAGAGTATATGGAATTTATTTTTTTCCTTTTAAAAAACATTCAGGATTGTTAAGGAAGCAAAAGATCAAATAATACTCATGGCGGCGGAAAGGTCATTGTCACCGCTTACATTAAAAAAACATTCCTTTTTGTCATTTAGTAAAATGATTCTTATAAAAAGATTCCCTTTCAATAAAATGAAAATTCAAAGGGGTTTATACACCGTATAAAATAAAGTCGTGCATAAAACTAAAAATGCCTCAATGAAAGTAGATTGAGACGAAGTCCCTTACCTTGTGTCTGACTTGACCCGTTCATTCTTTAATCACCTGAATAATAAAATAAAGTTAATTTCAACTTTCTTAAGAACCTTTTTCAAGTTTATTAATACTTTTATATCACTTATTACCATGTTATAAGCATTATGTAATCATTAACGTTCGTTTTGTAGATATTTGGCACTTGAGTCAAAAATGGACTTCTTATAATTACATGTTGTAAATGTATTCAAATATCCATTAACTCCAGAATGATAATCATTATTTAGATATCATATATATCATATATATCCAGTATATACATGTATTTATAATAGTACATAACATTTGGAGGTATGAAATGAAATGCACCGTTCATGGAGATGGTAAGCCGTACGTACGCATGAACGCTAATTTATTTTCTATTTATTATTTTAATAGAATTAAATAATAATGATACAAAGTTATATTATAATTCCAGTATGAAATCATATATAATGTCATTAACTCTATCCTTTATACATACCACATAAGGCATTAACGAGTCACATCACTTTGAGGGGGCGGTAGTCCGCACTTCTTCAAACGATATTATCATATTTAACCATTATGGAAACCACAAAGGTTTGATATAATTTGGATGTACAGAAGCATAAATGAATCCTAAACATAATATATATCATATAAAAATATAGTTCCATCATAATGGCCACCGTGATAGGTGGTAAGATGTAATTGAACAATCATCATTTCGTGAGGCATTAGTTTTTCATCCACAGAAACATTGTGTTCGTCATCCATTAGATGGAGGTGTGCGTAAGTGTAGTTAAAATCCTTCTCATAAAAAAATCATAGTATATTAAGGGTACTGGTGTTGTTACAAAATAAAGTAAATATAAAGATTTTAGAGGTTGGAGAAGTAAAATGAAAGAAAACAATTTAAGAGAAACCGTTTCCTTTAATTTGGGTAACTCTCTTTGGTTGGAACCAAAGGACTTCTTGAAACACCTTCTGCCTAAGTTAATGCTTCTAGGAGGAGTAGAGGGATTTTGGGAGCTTAATTGGGAAGAGTTTGGTCGAGACAAATGGCTTGAGACATGTAAGGAATTGCATAGAAGTGGTTTCCTTTTATAAGGGAGAGGAGGGGCTCTTTAGGAAAGTGTGAAAGTATTATTTTATAATATAATAATATTCGGTTTCTAATGGTCTAAAAATCATTATAGTCGAATCTAAGATGAGTCATGGTTGAAATAATATGAATAAATCAGAGTTGGACAAGTTTTGGATAATATTTTAATCATTATAATCATATTTATTTTAATCATTTATTATTGAGGTAAATACTGCATCATTATTGTGTCATAAATAATTTAATTTATTCGATGTCTCAAAATTATAAAAAAATACTATCATATATGAAATCATTTTATATTTCCAATGAATATTTATAGTCAAGAATACGACTTATATAACACCATATAAAAATTAATTACTAAATGAGTTTTGTTAATTTCAATTTTGTCTTTACATGAAATTAATTAATCTAAATTGTCATTTTCACTCCCAAGTGGATCAAAGGGGTCCCAAAATCAACCAAAAGATGCCCATGGTCGGCCATGACTCAACCAATAAGGTTTGGACTTGTGTTAAGGTAATTTGGAATTATTATAATATTATTTTAACCTTGAATTACCCTATTTACCTTTAACTGTGGTAAATAAAAGTCAAAAGTAACTATTCACAAAAACATTATTTTCATCTTAATGAACAAAATTTTATTTCTTGATAACAACCATGTATGTCAGAATTTTGGAATTCAATTCCCATAAGTGGTAAAATTTTATTTAAATGAAAATGTCAGTTTTTTTAACTACCACAAAGTGGTGTCACTATTCATCAAAAATTGAAGTTTTTCCGAAAATACCAAAAATTTAGCCTAAGAATTATTTGGTATTCCAAATTAAAAATTTATGTCTATTTTACCAAATTTGAAATATTGATGTGACATTAATTAATTTAAAAATTAATTCCCGCTGTTAAAACAAAAAGCATGATTTTAAGAAACAATAACTAACAAAAGATTGATACTTGTTTATGTCCAATTTAATAGTGAAATTACTTCCAATGACCAAAATTGGATTAAATGGTAAAAATATATTCCAACTACATTTTAAAACCAATTAGAAAGATAATCTAACCATATATATAAATTATATTAAAACATAGTTTTGAATTAAAATACAATATTTTCACTATTCATAAAAAAATGAACTTTATCAAAAAAATTCCTAAAATTTACACAAAGTAAATTTTGATGTCCCCATTCTAAAGAAGGATTTTATTTGGTCATATAGAATGTATTAAAGTGACCAAAATTATATTTAAAAAGGGTTCTCCATTAAAAGGCAGTAAATCAGCATTTTAATTTAAATTATTCTTAAAATTGGATTCATTTATATTTTAAGCCTCTAAATTTTATTGGATAAATGTTAAATCATTTAACAATCATGTATAATCATATTGTAGTTAGTTTCATTCATTCCTGTGGATAAAATGACTAGGAGTTAACTACCATTTAAAATAATAATTTTATATTATTGATGTGCAACGTAAGTTTCCAAAGAAACCCGCTGTTGCGTATCAGGTATGCTATCGAACATAGAAACCCATTTAAAGTAAAATTAATATTTAATTCAAAAATGTTAATAAATATAAAATATGTATTATTCTTTATTTACTTGGGATGTTACATCCTTCCCCCTTTTTGGGAATTGCGTCCTTACAATTTTTATTTACTTATCAAAATAAGAGGGGGTATTTATCCCTCATAGCATTTTCAAATTCCCACGTTGCCTCTTCAACCATATGGGTTTTCCAAAAAACCATTACCTAATGAATTACCGTATTCCACAAAACTTTCTCTCTACGGTCAAGAATCTGGACTGGTTGTTCTTCATAAGAGAGATTCTCTTCCAACTGAACTCGCTCTGGGCTCAAAACATGAGATGGATTTGGCATATACTTTCTCAACATCGAAACATGAAAAACATTGTGTACCTGGGATAAACTTGGAGGTAAATCAACTATATACACAACTGATCCAACTTTCTCCAGAATTTCATAAGGTCCAATGAACCTCAAACTCAACTTTCCCTTCTTACCAAAATGCATCACACTTTTCCATGGAGAAACTTTGAGAAAGACATGATCACATACCTCAAAGGAAAGATACTTCCTCCGGTTATCAGCATAACTTTTCTGTATTCTCTGAGCTGTTCTCATGTGATTCTGAATCAAAAGAACTTTCTCTGCCATCTCTTCTACCAATTCTGATCCCATCGTCTTCCTTTCACATACTTTATCCCAAAAAGTTGGAGTTCGACAATGCTTTCCATAAAATGCCTCAAATGGATCCATCTGTATACTGGAATGAAAACTATTATTATAAGAAAATTCAACCAATAAAGATGCTGGTCCCAAATTCCCTGATAATCCATCAAGCAAGCACGTAACATATCCACCAATGTCTTAATTTTTCATTCTGACTGCCCATCTGATTGAGGATGAAAATCTGTACTAAAATTTAATTCAGTACCCAATGATTTCTGAAGGCCTTTCCAAAAGTTATAAGTGAACCTGGGATCATGATCAGATACAGTGGATAGGGGAACTCCATGCAAGCTGACTATCTCTTTAACATACAACCAAGAAAGTTGATTTAGAGAAAATGTATCTCTAATAGGAAGGAAATGAGTAGATTTAGTCAATCGGTCAACTATAACCAAGATTTCATTACTACCTCGAGATGTATTTGGTAATCCCACAACAATGTTAATGGATATATTTTCCCATTTTCACTTGGGAACTGGTAGAGGCTGAAGCATCCCTTTCAGTAACTACCGCTCTGTTTTAACCTGCTGTAAAGTCAAACACTTCACAGTAAAATCAGAAATATCTCTTTTAATTCCATCCCACCAGTAATACTCCAAATGATCTCTGTGCATCTTAGTACTACAAGGATGAACTGAAAATGAAGGACTATGAGCTTCACATAACTACTCATTCTTCAACTGTGAATCACAAGGTACACATAATATCTTCCCAAATCTGAAAAAACAATCATTATTAAAGTTAAATTCAAGCAACTTACCCTTATGAACAAACTCTACCTTTTTCTACAACTCACTATCTTCCTTCTGGGCTTTCTTTATTCTGTCTGATAGAGATGATCTCACTGACACCTGAAACAAAATAGCAGAATATACTACACCAACAACTTCTATTCCATAATTTGTCAAATCAAAAACCAAAGGATCTTATTCCAAACGGAGCATGGTTAATGATGCGTTACTTTTTCGACTCAAAGCATCAGCCACTTTATTTTCTTTTTCCGGATGGTAAAGGATCATGCAATCATAATCCTTTATTAATTCCAACCATCTCCTCTATCTCATGTTCAATTATTTCTGAGTGAATATATACTTCAAACATTTTTGATTAGTATATATTTCAAACTTCACTCCATACAAATTATGCCTCCATATTTTTAAAGCAGCAGCTAATTCCAAATCATGTGTAGGGTAATTTAACTCATGTGGTTTCAACTGACGTTAATCATAATCAATTACCTAATCATTCTGCATTAAAACACAACCCAGTCCCTTCAACAAATCATCACTGTAGATAACAAACTCACCATTTCTGGAAGGTAGTACTAAAACTGGAGCATTCACCAATCTTCTTCTCAATTCTTGAAAATAATCATCACATTCTTTTGTTGAGATGAACTTAAAACCTTTTTCAAGTTAACTTATTCATTGTACTAGATAACCTTGCTAAATTTTCAACAAACCTTTGGTAATAACTTTCCAAACCAAGAGAACTATGAATCTCAGTTATATTTGTGGGTCTTGGCCATTCTTCAACAACTTTCGTTTTAGCAGGATCAATAGTTATGCCATTTTTTGAAACAATGTGACCAAGGAAAGAAATTTGTTGTAACCAAAACTCACACTTTCTGAATTTCCCATAAAGTTTCTTTTCTTTTAAGGTTTTCAAGAAAACCCTTAAATTACTTTCATGTTCCACTTTAATTTCGGAATAAACCAAAATATCATCAATGAACACAACCACAAACTTATCCAAGAACTCACAGAAAATTCTATTCATAAGATCCATGAATACAGCAGGTGAATTTGTTAACCCAAAAGGCATAACTAAAAATTCATAATGGCCATATCTAGTATGAAACATGGTCTTCAAAATGTCTTCTTCCTTTTATTTCAACTGATGGTACCCTAACCTCAAGTCAATCTTCAAAAAATACTGAGCTCCCTAGAGCTGATCAAACAAATCATCGATATGAGGTCAAGGATACTTATTCTTAATAGTGATGTTATTCAATGATCTATAATCAATGAAAAGTCTCATTATACCATCTTTATTTTTAACAAACAAGACAGGATCACCCCATGGTGATGTGCTAGGTCAAATAAAACCTTTATCTAATAACTCATGTAATTGCTTCTTTAACTCTAAAAGTTCAGTTTTAGCCATTCGATAAGGGGGTTTTGAAATTAGATTAGAATCAGGAACTAAGTCAATAGTAAATTCAACTTCTCAGTCAGGTATAATACCAAGAAACTCATCAGGAAAAATATCAAGGTACTCATTTACCACAGGGACATCATTAAACTGAATAGTTCCTTTGTTTTCAACAATATGTTCAAGGTATCATTCATTTCCATCTTTAACCAGTTTTTCGACTTCCTGATATGTTATCAAAATCAAGGGTTCATTCTTGTACACAAACTGAAAATTATTCTGAAAAGAAACATCTTAGGTCTGTAGTCAATCATAGCATGATAAACAGAAATCCAACCCATGCCCAAAATAACATCAAACTCTACTAGAGGCAAAACAATAAGGTTTATAGGTGGATTCTTTCCGCACACAAGGAAAAGAATGTTATTATGTTTTCTTTTTTTCTTAACATTCCCTCCATGTGTTTTTACTATATGTTCAGTATTCATATCATGATATGGAATTCCCAATTTACTAGAAAAATTCTCAGAAATGAATGAATGTGTATACCCTGAATCAAACAACACATTGGCGTAATCTGAAAAAACCAATAGTGTACCTAATACGACATCATTTGATGGCCCAACATCTGCTGAAGTAGTTGCAAAGGATTTTTCCACCCCGTTCTGCTTTTAGTCTGGCTTCTTTCCTTCGGTTGAGTTCTTTGTTGGAAACTCATTCGCATAATGACCCATTTCATTGCACTTAAAAAATTTTACTTACTGTAAATCAGATTTCATCGTACCATTACCCGGATCTTTTTCAGTGTAATTACGAGTCTTATGTCCCATTTTAACACATCGGTAGCACTTACCAGAATTAAAAAGACATTCCTCAACATGATTTTTACCACAATTCTCACAAACTATAAACTTAATTTTCTTACCATCAGACTTTTTTGAAGAGTTATTCCCTTTTGCTTTCCACCTCGACCTCTTATTTTGTTGTTTGTCAAAAAATACATGATCATCGGAAAACTCCATTTCCACCTTCTCTGCACAATGAACATGTTTTTCATAACATTTGAACTCACGAGATGATAAGGCCCTTTGATACTTTGGATTTAATACTGAGTAAAAAATGGTTGATTTTACTATCAAGATCTCGTATGAAATTTGGAGCATACCTTTCTAGTAGAGTGAATTTTTCTTCATAAGTAACCACTGAGTCATCCTCCTACCTCAATTCCAGGAATTGTTTTTCTATCCTAAGACGAACCACCATAGGAAAATATTTTTCAAGAAACATACCTTTTAATTCATCCCAATCGAGAGCGTCAATCTCCTCACTATCACTGATATTTTTCACCATCGACCGCCACTGATCAGCTTCACCTTCAAAACGGTAAACTAAAAGACTAACCTTTTGATGTTCTGAACAACCCATGTGTAACACCCGAGACTTTTATGTTATATAAATCATCAAAGGAATCTTTTTCTACAGAAAACTTGCTTGGCTTGCTTTACACGAAATCGTGACCTTCCTCGATAGCTTGCGTCGTACGCAATACCGAGTTTCACTAAACAACGATATGCTATTAAAATAAAACTAGCCTTTATGAATAGTAATAACCACCTTTTGAAATTTTATAAATTTTATTTTTCAAAATGGACTTCATTTTTGGATTCGGAATACCGAAATTAGCTTAAGGTGAAATTTTGGTATTTTTCTGAAAACTTTCAATTTTTGATGAATAGTGAAACCACTAAGTGGTAGGTTAAAAACTGAATTTTGCATAAAACTTAATTTTACCGCTTCTGTGAATGGAATTTCAAAAATCCGAGAGACACGGTTAATATCAAGGACTAAAATGTGGTTCAATGAAATGAAAATAATTTTTTGGTGAATAGTAACTTTTTACTTTTTTTACCACGGTTAAAAGTAAATAGGGTAATTAAGGGTAAAAATGATATTATTATTTCCCAAACACATGTCCTAATTCTATTGGACAAGTTTAATTCGACCAAAAACAATCTTAGGAATAAAATATGACCATTTAGGTCCACTTGGATTAGATTAGGACATTTATTATTATTTAATTCAAAGAAGAGTTAAAAGAGTTAAAATCAAAGTATATTTACTAAAACATTTTTAATATAGGGCTGTACATAAGATAAATTCGATTGTAAATATTCATTAGAAAGATAAAAATATTTCCTACATGATGGTATTTTATTTGTAATTTTTAGACATCAAATAAGTTAATTTATTTATGACACAAAGATGATGCAGTAATTATCTTATTAATGAAATATTGACATAATTGATATTATAAATACCAAAATAAATGTAATTTAAGACTTTTTATGAATTCCACTAATTTTCTATGTTACTATGATATATTATTGTTTGTTTAATCAACTTGGTTCTAACATATAATGCTTTTATGACTTTCACAAAAATCATATATCATATAGTGTCAAAATTGACACAAAATAGTTTTTAAATCAAATATTATATTATTAATTGTTATTTTATTCCTAAAAATCTAAGGTTCAACCAGATGACTTAGATAAGGATATATGTATTAATAATATACAATTTGGGGTTCGTTTGGCATGTTATAGTAATTGTATTAATCATATAGTGAAAGAAAACAAAAAGACACGGTAAAAGTTAAATTATTTAACTTAGAGTTAAATCTAATTGATAAGGTTAAAATAATACCCTAAACTTATCTAAATCCTATTGGATGATAGGATTTCGACCCATCCCCACTTTAGCTTCGAAATAAGACCCTTTGGAACCATTATAAACCGATTTTGACTTTAATATAAAATAATATTTTGAGATATTTCTAAGGTGCCCCTCTCCTCCCTTATAAAAGGGAACCTCCTCCCCCTCCTCCTCACACCAATTTGAGCACTCAAGCTCAGAAAACCCCTGCCATTTTCTCCTCTCCACTTCCCTAG
This sequence comes from Viscum album, assembly GCA_963277665.1. NCBI lineage: Eukaryota > Viridiplantae > Streptophyta > Magnoliopsida > Santalales > Viscaceae > Viscum > Viscum album. The sequence continues at coordinate 141,308,714 of OY728156.1, read as the reverse complement.
AATAATCATAGAGGTCCTGGTCTTCTTCAAAGACCAATCTTAGTTCCCTAAGTGGAGGATTCAAAGAGGCGTTCCAAAGAAGAGGTAATATCCATTACCGATCTTTTCAATTTCTTTCTTCTTCAACTTCTTCTTCTTTAGTTGTTTCATGATAAAGTAATAACATCAGTATTAATTACATTCTGATATGTTATTATAAATATGAAACAACCCTAATTCACCTTCTATCCATCCTACGGAAAAATGAAATCACCGCGCGTGCGTACGTACGGAATACCGTCTCCACGCTGTGGTGTAATTTATTTTCCACCATCACCTTACAAGGATGGGTATAATGGTGTAATGAGTAACTATTTATGATGTAATATTGATACTGAAATAATATATATATACTAAAATACAATTCTACGATCATTGGAACGATATCATCACTCGTGCGTACGTACGGAATACCGTCTCCACGATGTGATGCGACTCGTTCTACATGATCATCATTACATAGTAATTTTATAAATGAATTGAATGAATAAATATGATATATGTTACACTAATACCATTCTGGATATAAGGTTTCTATAACCTTAAAAGATGAATAAGAATTTATTCGGCAAAACACGCATAAGAACAAAAGGCAATAAGGACCCGAGTAACAAGTAACAATGAAATATTACTAACAAGAAGCTAAGAATATAAACATATATGATATCATATCAATGTGTATGATTCTGGAATAAGTCAATAACATTATTTAAACCATTATACAGTAGCTTCGGACACGTACAAAGCAAATTGGACCTAAGGTAAGGGAAATATCACAATCTCACTTTTATCCGAGATTGTTTTTACTTTGGTAATTACTGGGGTGTATTTTATCATCCACATCCATGTTCCCTCAATATGTAATATTATTTCCTTCCTTCTACAATATTTTATATCCAATTTTACCCTTCGGTAAGTTTTTTTGTAAAAGATATGAAAGGAATCTTTTGTCGTTTTTCGTACGGGGTACTTTTTGACTTTTCCGACAAAAGTACGAAGAATGTTTTTTTTAACTTATACGGAATGAATGGATTTTTAAAACATTATTTCCAAGAAACTTCCTTTACAAGTTTTCAAGTTTCTTTTTAATCAACCTCTTTTATTTTAAAGTCGTATGACATGTTATGAAAGGAAAAATGTTTTTGAAGTAGAAAGGATATTTTCCTCAAGAATGGAGTTCAAGTATTTTATCAAAATTCTTTTCCATCTAAGATAATAAAAGGGTTATCTTTTTATCACTATTATTACATTGGTTTGATTATGTTGTGATGGAAATATTTTTATGAATTACTTTATCTTATATGAATTGTTTTATGATGTCATGTTGTTTAAGAATCCCATTTTTATTACATGGGTTACGCTATGATGTATGGTTTATGATTATGTGGCACACATAAGAAAGGATTCATTATAAGATGGGTGAGACCTATATCTCCCTCCAATGCATTGCGTAAAGATTTTATATCTCATGAGATAGACATGGCTGGAACGGTAGGTTATACCGGTTCAGTGAAACAGGACTGGAACGAGGGTGACTCGGTTCAGAAAGGGACTTTGTCCACTAAGATAGTCTTGGAAATGAGTCATGAATAACAAGAAATGATTTTCCATGATTATGTGTGCATGCCACAAAGTTTCAAGTTTCATGTTATGATTATGGGGATCTCATTTTCACTTCTATGATTTGTTCCATGTTAAGATATTATGATCTCTTTTGCAGGTTATGATTTTCAAAAAGATATTATATGATTTTTATTTCCTTTATTTTCCCTTGCTGAGCATTTGAGCTCACCCTTTTTGTATGTTTTCTTTTCCCTAGGTCAGGAAGATGGATATTAAGTAGAATATGCTAAAAGGGACCCTAGATATGATGAAATAAATGGGAGACATTGTAGAATATTTATGAACCAGTTGTTTATGTTTCCCAATTTCTAAAGACACTATACCTATACGGTCCTTTGTGGTTTTGTCATATGTTGTAATATGTGTGATTCAATTTTGAAGTATTAACAATGTATGTAAAGTATGGGTCTTTATAGTTGGTATCAGAGGAAAGGTATAGTCAACCTTTGGAAACTAGGATGTGAAAGCCTTAGTAAGAACCCTAAGGATAAGTCTAAGCATAGAACACAATATTAGTTTTTTAGAAATGTCCATGAATATCCTAGGATAAGACCTTAAGTGTGAAAATTTTATTCTTGAATTATGTGGTTTTCCTATTATAATTAGTGTTGCTCACACTATTCTTCTTGGTTTTAGTCAATGGATGGAACCCGAAGGAACCATGTTAATGTGGAATGCGATGGGCAATGCAATGATTGTCCCCCTGAGCATCCAAAATGATATGGGAGCTGGAATGAAAAATCTTGTAGCCATGCTCACACAACTTTCTCAAGCTATGAATCATGCAGGACTTCCAAACGAGCAAAGGAAGGAGCAACATTCTGTTGAATCCTTCATGAGGCAGCGTCCACCTTCTTTCAGCTGGTCTACTGATCCATTAGTTGCTGAACAATGGATTAGTACTACTGAAAAGATATTTTCAGTTCTTCAATGTTCTGAACATGATAAAGTAATCCTAGCAGTGTATCGTTTGGAAGGATATGCTGATCAATGGTGGAATCTTATTAAGAATACGAGGCAAAGGGATGAAATTGAGTCCATGAAATGGGACGAGTTCGAGAACTTATTTTTCAATAAGTACATCCCTTGTATTCTCTGAACAAATATGGAGAAAGAGTTTCTTGAACTGAAGCAAAGGGATGATGAATCTGTTGGTACCTATGAAGAAAATTTTACAAGACTTGCAAGGTACGCTTCTGGTATTATTATCCAACCTGAGAGTAAGATCGATCGATTCTTTAGTCGATTAAAACCAAGTCTTCGAAGGGCGTTATCCATAAGGGACTTCAATAGTTACGAGGAAATCGTTCGATGTGCTCTCAAAGTCGAGATGGAGATTGGAGTAACCCATCAGTCATATGGGTTTGATAAGAAGAGGAAAATGGAATTCAAAGGAAAATCTAAAGAGCACACTGAAAAGAAGATGAGCTTTTCCTTATGCTCAATGTGTGGAAAGAAACATGGAGGGAGTTGTCTTAAAGGGACAAGTAAATGTTTTAAATGTTGAAAGGAAGGTCATCGGGCATTTGAATTCCGTGATAATGGGAAGAAGATGTCTGATGATGCAAACAAAGGAAGGGATACACAGAATGAACCTACTAAACTTCAATGTTTCAAGTGCAAGGAGATGGTGCATTATGCCAGTCAATGCCCAAATCCAAGGGTTGATGATGATGGTCGACGTCAACAAACTCTTAAGGCTAAAGACAAAGGAAAGTCACATGCAATTTCTATCAGCGATGTGGAGTACGATAACGATGTGGTGAAAGGTACACTTACCATCCACTCTAAAGTAGCAAATGTTTTATTTGATTCTGGATCCACCCACTCTTTTATTTCTGAAGAATTTTCTAAGGGTATCACCGTATTACCACAACAATTAGATGTTGAGTTAGCTGTGACAACACCTAATGGCACATCAATCACATCAAAAGTTTATAATTCTTCTCCAATCGAAGTTTGAGGGAAAGTGCTTCCTGCAAATCTTGTGATCCTTCCTATAGTGGAATTTGATGTGATTCTTGGCATGGATTGGCTTTCTTTATACGGATCTCATATCAATTTCCAAAGAAGGGAAGTCACATTTCATATTCCAGATCAATCTATGATCGTCTATCAATGCAAGGATGAACATAACCTTCCAGTGGAAATTTATTCCATTTTATGGGTATTGATTCCACTAAATGAAGGTTATTTATCTCAAATGGTTGGTGAGAAACTCGCGATTAAGAATATGCCCATCGTACGGGAGTTTGATGATGTCTTTCCAGAGGAATTACCGGGTCTTCCACCAAATCGTGAAGTTGAGTTTTCAATAGAACTCATACCGGGTGCTTTGCCTATTTCAAAGACACCTTATAGAATGGCCCCAATTGAGTTGCAGGAATTGAAGAAGCAACTCCAAGAGAATCTTGATAAGGGATTCATACGCCCTAGTGCGTCACCTTGGGGAGCACCTGTTCTATTTGTTAAGAAGAAAGATGGATCAATAAGACTTTGCATTGATTATAGAGAACATAACAAGATCACTATCAAGAACAAATATCATCTCCCGCGCATTGATGACTTATTTGACCAACTACGCGGAGCTCAATACTTTTCCAAGATTGATCTTCGTTCAGGGTATCATCAATTAAGGGTCAAAAGGGAGGATATACCAAAGACGGCTTTCCGTACAAGGTATGGACACTATGAATTTATAGTGATGCCTTTTGGTCTTACTAATGCCCCTGCTATCTTCATGGATCTAATGAATAGAGTCTTTAAAGAATATCTTGATCAATTTGTGGTAGTCTTTATAGACGATATTATTGTCTATTCAAAGAGCAAGGAACAACATGAAGATCACTTGAGAATTATATTGAAGACCCTGAGAAAGGAGAAGCTTTATTCCAAATTTACCAAGTGTGAATTTTGGCTTCAAAAAGTTCCATTTTTGGGTCACATAATCTCAAAAGAGGGGATATCTGTGGATCCAGCAAAAACAGAGGTTATCGAAAGATGGTCGAGACCAACAACAGTAACTGAGATCCGAAGTTTTCTTGGTTTGGCTGGATATTATCGACGTTTTGTAAAATATTTTTCACGATTATCTAATCCACTCACCAAGTTGACTCGGAAAGGAGTTAAGTTTGTTTGGACGGAGGAATGTGAAGTTAATTTCAAGGAGTTGAAAAGAAGGTTATCCAGTGCACCTGTACTCACACTGCCTTGTAGTGGAGAAAGGTTTTTGATCTACAGTGATGCATCCAAGAAGGGATTGGGGTGTGTTCTTATGCAAAATGATATGGTAATAGCTTATGCCTCACGATAGTTGAAAATCCATGAGCAAAATTACCCAACACATGATTTGGAGTTAGCTACGGTAATATTTGCATTAAAGATTTGGAGGCATTACCTTTATGGTGAATGGTGTGATATTTATACTGATCATAAAAGTTTAAAGTATATTTTCACACAAAAGGAGCTGAATATGCATCAAAGAAGATGGTTGGAGCTGATTAAGGATTATGACTGCTCAATCCATTACCACCCTGGGAAAGCAAACAAGGTGGCAGATGCATTAAGTCGACAAGACCATGCTAGTTTATCCACGATGAGGATCACAAAAGATCCAATATTTATGGATTTACAAAGGATGGATCTTGGAATTATAATGGAAGGGGAAAAATCTTATCTTTCTCAAATGAATGTTCAACCATCTATACTGGTGAAGATTAAAGAGGCACAAAAAGAAGATGTCGACTTACAAAAGAAGGTGAGAAATGTTCCCGAATTCAACCTTGATTGTGATGGGATAATAAAGTTCAGGAATTGGGTTTGTGTTCCTACCATCCCCGAATTAAGGAAGGAGCTGCTGGATGAGGCTCATAGTTCTTCATTCTCTATTCATCCTGGAAGCACGAAGATGTATAGGGACCTGAAAGAGTACTTCTGGTGGGATGGCATGAAAAGAGATGTTGCTGAATATGTCTCTCGATGCTTGGTTTTTCAACAAGTTAAAGCTGAGAGACAGAAGTCTAAGGGGATGTTACAACCATTACCCATACCTGAATGGAAATGGGAAAACATCACTATGGACTTTGTCACATGACTTCCTAAAACATCCAAAGGCAATAATGCTATCTGGGTCATAGTTGATCGGCTTACAAAGTCTGCACACTTCATTGTTATTAGAGAGGATTTCTATCTAGATCAGCTTGCCAGGATATATGTAAAGGAAGTGGTAAGATTGCATGGAGTACCACTTTCTATTATATCTGATCGGGATCCGAGATTTACCTCAAAGTTCTGGAAAAGTCTTCAGCATACTCTGGATACAGAGTTGAGTTTCAGCACTGCTTATCATCCTCAGACAGACGGTCAGTCTGAGAGAACAATTGAAACCCTAGAAGATATGTTGAGAGCTTTCTCCATGGATTTCAAAGGAGGTTGGGATCAACACCTACCTTTGGTGGAATTTTCTTATAATAATAGCTTTCACTCCAGTATTCAGATGGCTCCTTATGAAGCTCTCTATGGAAAGAAATGCAGGACTCCAACTTACAGGGATGAAGTTGGGGAAAGAAAGCTATTAGGACCTGATCTCGTTAATGAAATGGAAGAAAAGGTCAGATCTATTCAACAACACATAAGAGCAGCTCAGAGTCGACAGAAAATTTATGCCGACAACCGAAGAAAAGACCTAGATTTTGAAGTGGGTGATAAAGTGTTCTTACGAATATCTCCCTGGAAGAGGGTAATGAGATTTGGAAAGAAGGGGAAGTTGAGCCCTAGATATATCGGTCCTTTCGAAATACTGGATCGTGTTGGAAAGGTATCTTACCGATTGGCGCTTCCAACGAATCTCTCTCAAGTTCACGATGTGTTCCATGTATCTCTCCTGAGAAAGTACATACATGATCCTTCACATATACTCAGCTCAAATGTTGTACCGCTGGAGCAAGTTCTTTATTATGAAGAACAAGCGATAGAGATTCCGGATCGTAGCGAAAAAGTCCTACGAAACAAGACCACTCGATTGGTGAAAGTCTTATGGAGGAACCACCAACTTGAAGAAGCTACATGGGAGCTTGAGGATATGATGAGGGAGAAGTATCCTCATCTGTTTGTTACAAAGTGATGAATTTCGAGGGAGAAATTCATTTTAAGGGGGGTAGAATGTAACACCCGAGACTTTTATGTTATATAAATCATCAAAGGAATCATTTTCTGCACAACACTTTCTTGGCTAGCTTTACACGAAATCGTGACCTTCCTCGATAGCTTGCGTCGTACGCAATACCGAGTTTCACTAAACAACGATATGCTATTAAAATAAAACTAGCTGTTATGAATAATAATAACCACTTTTTGAAATTTTATAAATTTTATTTTTCAAAATGGACTTCATTTTTGGATTCGGAATACCGAAATTAGCCTAGGGTGAAATTTTGGTATTTTTCTGAAAACATTCAATTTTTGATGAATAGTGAAACCACTAAGTGGTAGGTTAAAAACTGAATTTTGCATAAAACTTAATTTTACCGCTTCTGTGAATGGAATTTCGAAAATCCGAGAGACACGGTTAATATTAAGGACTAAAATGTGGTTCAATGAAATGAAAATAATTTTTTGGTGAATAGTAACTTTTTACTTTTTTACCACGATTAAAAGTAAATAGGGTAATTAAGGGTAAATGATATTATTATTACCCTAACACATGTCCTAATTCTATTGGAAAAGTGTAATTCGAACAAAAACAAACTTAGGAATAAAATATGACCATTTAGGTCAACTTGGATTAGATTAGGACATTTATTATTATTTAATTCAAAGAAGAGTTAAAAGAGTTAAAATCAATGTATATTTACTAAAACATTTTTAATATAGGGTTGTAAATAAGATAAATTCGATTGTAAATATTCATTAGAAATCTATAAAGATTTCCTACATGATGGTATTTTATTTGTAATTTTTAGACATCAAATAATTTAATTTATTTATGGCACAAAGATGATGCAGTAATTATCTTATTAATGAAATATTGACATAATTGATATTATAAATACCAAAATAAATGTAATTTAATACTTTTTATGAATTCCACTAATTTTCTAGGTTACTATGATATATTAGTGTTGATGTAATCAACTTGGTTCGAACATATAATTCTGTTATGACTTTCACAAAAATCATATATCAAATAGTGTCAAAATTGACACAAAATAGTTTTTAAATAAAATATTATATTATTAATTGTTATTTTATTCCTAAAAATCTAAGGTTCTGCCAAATGACTTAGATAAGGATATATGTATTAATAATATACAATTTGGGGTTCGTTTGGCATCTTATAGTAAGTGTATTAATCAAATAGTGATAGAAAACAAAAAGACACGGTAAAAGTTAAATTATTTAACTTAGAGTTAAATCTAATTGATAAGGATAAAATAATACCCTAAACTTGTCTAGATCCTATGGGATGATAGGGTTTCGACCCATCCCCACTTTAGCTTCGAAATAAGACCCTTTGGAACCATTATAAACCGATTTTGACTTTAATATAAAATAATATTTTGAGATATTCCTAAGGTGCCCCTCTCCTCCCTTATAAAACGGCACCTCCTCCCCCTCCTCCTCACACCAATTTGAGCACTCAAGCTCGGCCAACCCCTGCCATTTTCTCCTCTCCACTTCCCTAGAATAATCCTAGAGGTCCTGGTCTTCTTCAAAGACCAATCTTAGTTCCCTAAGTGGAGGATTCAAAGAGGCGTTCCAAAGAAGAGGTAATATCCATTACCGATCTTTTCAATTTCTTTCTTCTTCAACTTCTTCTTCTTTAGTTGTTTCCTGATAACGTAATAACATCAGTATTACTTACATACTGATATGTTATTATAAATATGAAACAACCCTAATTCACCTTCTATCCATCCTACGGAAAAATGAAATCACCGCGCGTGCGTACGTACGGAATACCGTCTCCACGCCGTGGTGTAATCTATTTTCCACCATCACCTTACAAGGATGGGTATAATGGTGTAATGAGTAACTATTTATGATGTAATATTGATACTGAAATAATATATATATACTCAAATACAATTCCACGATCATAGGAACGATATCATCACTCGTGCGTACGTACGGAATACCGTCTCCACGATGTGATGCGACTCGTTCTACATGATCATCATTACATAGCAATTATATAAATGAATTGAATGAATAAATATGATATGTGTTACACTAATACCATTCTGGATATAAGGTATCTATAACCTTAAAATAAGAATAAGAATTTATTCGGCAAAACACGCATAAGAACAAAAGGCAATAAGGACCCGAGTAACAAGTAACAATGAAATATTACTAACAAGAAGCTAAGAATATAACCATATATGATATCATATCAATGTGTATGATTCTGGAATAAGTCAATAACATTATTTAAACCATTATACAGTAGCTTCGGACACGTACAAAGCAAATTGGACCTAAGGTAAGGGAAATATCACAATCTCACTTTTATCCGAGATTGTTTTTACTTTGGTAATTACTGGGGTGTATTTTATCATCCACATCCATGTTCCCTCAATATGTAATATTATTTCCTTCCTTATACAATATTTTATATCCAATTTTACCCTTCGGTAAGTTTTTTTTGTAAAAGATATGAAAGGAATCTTTTGTCGTTTTTCGTACGAGGTACTTTTTGACTTTTCCGACAAAAGTACGAAGAATGTTTTTTTAACTTATACGGCAGGAATGGATTTTTAAAACATTATTTCCAAGAAACTTCCTTTACAAGTTTTCAAGTTTCTTTTTAATCAACCTCTTTTATTTTAAAGTCGTATGACATGTTATGAAAGGAAAACTGTTTTTGAAGTAGAAAGGATATTTTCCTCAAGAATGGAGTTCAAGTATTTTTTCAAAATTATTTTCCATCTAAGATAATAAAAGGGTTCTCTTTTTATCCCTATTATTACATTGGTTTGATTATGTTGTGATGGAAATATTTTTATGAATTACTTTATCTTATATTAATTGTTTTATGATGTCATGTTGTTTAAGAATCCCATTTTTATTACATGGGTTACGCTATGATGTATGGTTTATGATTATGTGGCACACATAAGAAAGGATTCATTATAAGATGGGTGGGACCTATATCTCCCTCCAATGCATTGGGTAATGATTTTATATCTCATGAGATAGACATGGCTGGAACGGTAGGTTATACCGGTTCAGTGAAACAGGACTGGAACGAGGGTGACTCGGTTCAGAAAGGGACTTTGTCCACTAAGATAGTCTTGGCAATGAGTCATGACTAACAAGAAATGATTTTCCATGATTATGTGTGCATGCCACAAAGTTTAAAGTTTCATGTTATGATTATGGGGATCTAATTTTCACTTCTATGATTTGTTCCATGTTAAGATATTATGATCTCTTTTGCAGGTTATGATTTTCAAAAAGATATGATATGATTTTTATTTCCTTTATTCGCCCTTGCTGAGCATTTGAGCTCACCCTTTTTGTATGTTTTCTTTTCCCCAGGTCAGGAAGATGGATATTAAGTAGAATATGCTAAAAGGGACCCTAGATATGATGAAATAAATGGGAGACACTGTAGAAGATTTATGATCCAGTTGTTTATGTTTCCCAGTTTCTAAAGACACTATACCTATACGGTCCTTTGTGGTTTTGTCATATGTTGTAATATGTGTGCTTCAATTTTGAAGTATTAACAATGTATGTAAAGTATGGGTCGTTATACCATGACATCAAAAATCTTATCCAGTGCTTTAATCCACCCTTCATCTAGAACAGGGTCAGATGATCCTTTGAATTATGGGGGATGTTCCCTCATGAAATTCTCTAATACTGACATGTTCCACTGCGGTTGATTCGGCTGATCTCGTGCATGAATACCACCACAATTTATAGCCTGAGTCTACTATTACATCACTGCAACAAACTGTTTAGTTCCAATTCTGACCATCCCAGGTTACTGATTTTGATTGTTGTCTTCCTCCTAATGTCTTCCCAACATAGCTGCCATGTTTTCTCTGCAGAAAACCATTCTGAACCCAAAAATATCTTAGGTGAAGCAACATGCTAATCTAGAAATGCTATATGATGTCATAAATTAATTTATAGATATTACTTTAACAATACCCTAACTCCTAATGTTTTCTAAACCGACCTCTTATACCAACTATAAGGACCCGAACTTAAACATTACATAATATTGAATTAAATAAATAATTCACACTGAGGATCTTTTCAGGTTTAGAGTTTTAGAGAATTAGTACATAACTATTACATCTCAAAATATTACAAGGTAGATATTTCAACACAGTTTCAATTTTTTTATAAAATAAAAACTCTTGAAAAAAAGTCATGTCTAGTTACATGTTTTAGACAACATGACTTTTCCTTGATCACATCCTTGACCGTATTCATCTTTAAGTCCTGTGAAAACATTTCAAAACATGGGATGAACATAAAAGGCTCAGTAAGGGTTATAAAAAAATGAATGGAAACATTTGTTCATAAATACATACAAAACATGAACTCTTTTACTTACCTCATGAAATCATAAGATTTATGAAAGACACATATAAATCATAAATCATAAAGGTAACTTGCAGAATCCATACTATACTTACATTGTAGCTATCATATCTACATAGGGAGTTAATTTGGAATACCCATCACATTATATTCCCTAAATCTCATTGGAGAAACATTCACATTTACCTATGTCATGTTACCCAATGAATTGGAGAGGTATCTCAGGCTCACCCACCCTAGATTTATCGCGGAACCACCCGTATACGTAAATAGTGCCCAAGAACCCTAACATGATCATAACACATAACATAAACATAAAGAAAAGATAACATTTCAACATTGCAATAATAAAATATCATTTCAAGATATTGAAATAATAAACCCATTATCAAAATCATTTTCAATACCGAAATACGTAAAAAGAGTATATGGCATTTTTTTTACTTTTAAAATACATTCCGTCTTGTTAAGGAAGCGAAAGATCAAATAATACTTGCGGCGGAGGAAAGGTCGTTGTCACCGCTTATGTTAAAAAACATTCGTTTTTTTAATTTAGTAAAATGATTCATATAAAAAGATTCCCTTTTAATAAAATGAAAAGTCAAATGGGTTTATACACCGTATAAAATAAAGTCATGCATGAAACTAAGAATGCCTCAATGAAAGGAGATTGAGATGAAGTCCCTTACCTCGTGTCCGACTTGACCCGTTCATTCTTTAATCTCCTGAATAATAAAATAAAGTTAATTTCAACTTTCTTAAGAACCTTTTTCAAGTTTAGTAATCCTTTTATATCACTTATTACCATGTTATAAGCATTATGTAATCATTAACGTTTGTTTTGTCGATATTTGGCAGTTGAGTCAAAAATGGACTTCTTATAATTACATGTTGTAAATGTAGTAAATATCCATTATCTATAGAATGATAATAATGATTTAGATATCATATATATCATATATATTCAGTATATACATGTATTTATAGTAGTAAATAACATTTTGAGGTAAGAAATGAAATGCACCGTTCATGGAGATGGTAAGCCGTACGTACGCATGAACGCTACTTTCATTTCTATTTTATTATTTTAACGGAATTAACATATAATGATAAAAAGGTATATTATAATTCCATTATAATATCAAACATAATGACATTAACTATATCCTTTACTCATCCCACAAAAGTCATTAACGAGTCACATCACTTTGAGGGGGCTGTAGTCCGCACTTCCTAAAATGAGATTATCGTATTTACCCACTATAGAAACCATAAAGGTTTGATATAATTTGGAAGTACAGAAGCATAAATAAATCCTAAACATAATATAAATCATATATAAATACATTTCCATCATAATGGACACCATGATAAGCAGTAAGATGTAATAGAACAATAATTGTTTCGTGAGGCGTTAGTTTTCCATCCACAGAAACATTATGTTCTTCATCCATTAGATGAAGGTGTGTGTAAGTGTAGTTCGAATAATTCTCATAAAAACATCCTAGTATTTTGATTATACTGGTTTTGTTACAAAATAATGGAAATAAAATGATTTTAGAGGTTGGAGAAGTAAAATAAAATAAAACAATTTAAGAGAAATCGTTACATTTAATTTGGGAAACTCTCTTTGGTTTGAACAAAAGGACTTCTTGAAATGCCTTCTGCCAAAGTTAAGTATTCTAGGAGGAGGATAGAGATTTAGGGAGCTTAATTGAGAAGAGTTTGGATGAGACAAATGGCTTGAGAGGTGTGAGGAATTGCATAGAAGTGGTCTCCTTTTATAAGGGAGAGGAGGGGCTCTTTAGGAATGTGTGAAAGTATTGTTTTATAATATAATGATATTCAGTTTCTAATGGTCCAAAAATCATTATAGTCAATGATAAGATGAGTAATGGTCGAAATAAAATCATCCAATCTGAATTGGACATGTTTTGGATAATATTTTAATCATTATAATCTTATTTATTTTAATCATTTATTAATGAGGTAAATGCTGTATCATTATTGTGTCATACATAATTTAATATATTCGATGTCTAAAAATTAAAAAAAATACTATCATGTAGGAAATCTTTTTAACTTTCCAATGAATATTTATAGTCAAGAATCGGACATATATAACACAAACAAAAAATTAATTACTAAAAAATATTTGTTAATGTAAATTTTGTCTTTAAATGAAATTAATTATTGTAAATTGTCATTTTCACTCCCAAGTGGATCAAAGGACTCCCAAAATCGACCCAAAGATGGAAATGGTCGGCCATGAATCATCCAATAAGGTTTGGACAAGTGTTAAGGTAATTTTGAATTATTATAATATTCTTTTAACCTTGAATTACCCTATTTACCTTTAACCGTGGTAAATAAAAGTCAAAAGTTACTATTCACCAAAAAATTATTTTCATCTTAATGAACCACATTTTACTTCTTGATAACAACCATGTATGACAGATTTTTGAAATTCAATTCACCGAAGTGGTAAAATTTCATTTAATTGAAAAAGTCAGTTTTTTTAACTACCCTTAAGTTGTGTCACTATTAATCAAAAATTGATGTTTTTCAGAAGAATACCAAAAATTCAGCCTAAGCATTATTTGATATTCTGAATTCAAAATTGATGTCTATTTTTCCAAATTCAAAACATAAAAGTGGCATTAATTAATTTAAAAATTAATTCCCGTTGTTTAAACAAATAGTGCGTTTTTAAGAAACAATAACTATCAAAAGATTGATACTTTTTAATACCCAATTTCAATGTGAAATTACTTCCAATGAACAACATTGGATTAAATGGTAAAAATATATTCTAATTAAACTTTAAAACCAATTAAAAAGATAATCTAACCATATATATAAATTGGATTAAAACATAGTTTTGAATTAAAATACAATATTTTCACTATTGATAAAAAATAAACTCTATCAGAAAAATTCCAAAAATTTACACAAAGTAAATTTTGATGTCCCCATTATAAAGAAGGATTTAATTTCGTCATATATAATTTATTAAAGTGACCAAAACTATATTTAAAAGGGTTCTCCATTAAAAGGCAGTAAATCGGCCTTTTAATGTAAATTGTGCTTAAAATTAGATTCATTTACATTTTAAGCCTCTAAATTTTATTGGATAAATGTATATTCATTTAAAAATCATGTATAATAATATTTTAGTTATTTTCCTTCATTCTTTCCAATACAACGGCTAGGAGTTAACCACCATTTGAAATAATAATATTATATTATTAATGTGCAACGTATGTTTCCAAAGAAACCCGTTGTTGCGTATCGGGTACGATATCGAACATAGAAATCCCTTTAAAGTAAAATTAATATTTAATTCAAAAATATTAATAAATATAAAATATGTCCTATTCTTCATTAACTTGGGATGTTACATTATATCTTTATTGATTAATCCTTAATTCAATGATAAGATCTTTTCAAGTGTTATTCATCTCAAATTACAATTCCTTTGGATATATATTTATGATGGACACCTTTTTTATTTTATAATTTGAATATACTTACCTTTTTACAAAATATATCAAGAATATTATTATTTAAATGATATTTAATTTTTCATTTTATGTTATTCTTTCATGGGATTAAGATTGGAGAGTTACCAAAGTGGAAAAGGCTTTATTTTGCAATCTGTTTTCTTTTATGGATTTTTTGTGTTCAAGGTTACTTAGGGGAAAATAATAATCTATAGTTTTCTTGAACCAATGATATTTTATTATAATTATTTATGAATGTGTTTTATGTATTTTCTTTTAATTTCCTACCTTATATATTAAAGAAGCATCAATAAAGTCATTTGTATGTGATGTAGATCGTGTATCTTATTTTGGACTATGAATATTTATCTTTTATATCCATGTCTTATAATTTTGTTTTAAAATTCTAATTTTATAAAAATAAATTATTTCCTAAATCTCTTTTAAAATAATAATTTTTCATCTTTTAAATTTTTTTAAAAAGGCAATTTTTTAACTTTTGTAAATGGATTACTTTTGAACCCCTTTTAAAATGTGTTTGAAAAGAATGTATATTTTTAACCATTAAAACATGAATATATTTTCACACCCATTTAAATATTATTTTATATATGTTTTACTTTATAATATTCCCTTGTTATTTTTAATGAAAATATTTTTTCCTAATATTTTTTAATTTTTTATAAAATATTACTAAAAGGCATGGGTATTTTCCTTTGTTTTAATTGAAATGCATTTGATATAATTTTATCTATTTAAACATCCGATAATGATTACTCTATTTCACTTGGATTATGATATCATGTTACCATTTATATCATTTCTCTATATGGATTATGATAATTGTTTTAAAGAGATTTTCATGAAACCCATTTCTTTTTCACAGGTTAAAAAATTTATGATGGTTGTTTTTTTAGGAGTTATATGTTTTAAATGTGAATGATTTTAAATGTTTTATTCATGTTTAGTTTTTAAAAATTGGTTATTAAGGTTTGATACCCATTATATCTCCTTTGTGAGCTCGATACATCTTATACGAAGGGTTGATGCCCATTATAGCTCACGAGTGAGTTAGATATAACATATATTAGGGGAATGACTAAATAGTGATACAATGCATTGGGTAATGATTTTTCTCTCTTTATAATTATATTGTAAGTGGATGATATGGTTATTCCAATTTTAATGGTTCTTTAAGGGTTTTATGATGATGATTTCATATGCTAATAACTTGTTTTAAATATGATTTCTACGGGGTTTTTAATGATTCCTTTGATCAATATTGACAGCATATGGCTCCTAATTATTTATTCCAATAACACTTGACTTTATGAAAACTTAATTCCCTATTTCATGATTTTTGATCCATGAATTGATGGTTATGAATTCCATTATGTTATGATAATGCCCTATAATTATCTGAGTATATCGTTGTGCTCATCTTCCTCTGATGGACGACATTCAATTGACAATTCTTATGTCCACCCATACTAATAATTTTCTCTCACCCTTATAATGATTCCATTTTCCCATGTTATGAAAAATGGTTCTTAATGGTTTCTGTTTAGAAACCTTTCATACGTAAAAAATTTTATTAGAGATAATGAATACTTAACATGGAATATAAAACGATGGGTACAGTGAGAGATGATGTTTAAATTTACAAAACGATTTTTATGAACCCAAGTTGTTAAGAGTATGTTAAAATTATTTAAAACTCTAAACCAAAATGGTCTTTGGGTATATAAGTGATCCAAAATATCTTTTTGATGTTGAAAATTTTAAATAAAAAAAATTGCGTCACATTTATTTGAATCAAAGATAGAAATTTAATGTTTATGTTTTTAGTGTCAGATTCAAGAGTGAGGGTAAAAAACTATTATAATTAGTATCAGATCAGGGTTTATATTAATGTGGATATTAGGATGTTTCTATGTGAGGTTATCTTAAGAGTTATAGATACCATAATTAGTTTATAAGTTTCAGTTTTACCACAAGTTTAATGTCTTAGACACCCCTTTTAAGGTTTTAATTGATGGAATTTTAAAGTGACTAATTATATTTTGAGAAATTTTTTATTGGGTTTAGGTCTATGTAACCATTAGGTTTAACATTAATTATTATTTTGGAAAAATGAAATTAAACTTTTAGGATTGTAATATTAATGGTTTTAGATAACCATTGAGGCTAAAAAATTCATTAGTGTTATTATTGGGATATGAGATTATTTATTTATAGAAATGATTATCATATAATGGGGATAAATTTATTAGTGAATATAAATTTGTTGGTATATAACTTTATAATTTACTAATTGTATTTGTTTATAAATTCTAAATTTATCATGGAAGAACACGTGATTAAATACATATGATTTTTGGGTCTAAAGTTTGGTTTGGAAGATGATAATGAATTTTGATGTTTTTTATTTATGGAATGATTTAGTTTGAACTTTCAGTATTACTGTTGAATGTTGGAAATTAATTTATTATTTATTCATATAAATGTTTAAACATTTTTTTTAATTATCATAGCTTGTTAGAACTATTTTTATTTTGGTTAATATATAAATATAAGAAGAATAACATTATATTATCTTATGGATTATGTGATTGAGTAGAATTTTATTTTAGTTCTTCCAGTATAAGAAATTACACTTAAATACTCATCATTTGGAGGAAAAGATTGTATTTTAGTTGAAATTGATTAAAGGAAGAAATTATACAAGTAAAGTAAGTATATTTTCATAGGTTCTTAGTTCAGATAGTAAAATAATTCCTAAATTCTAGGAAAAGGATTTTGAAATAAAACTTTAGTCATATTACCTTAATTTCCATGAATCTATAGTCCTTTTAAAACATCATTGGTTTATAGTTTGGTGATCACTGTATTTCTAGTGATCATTCACTTTTTGGTGATCAATGATCTCTATTTCTCTCCATAATTATTTAGACATTATAATTTTATTCCATTATATACTTTCACTTCCCACTAATGTTTTCATATTTTCTAACATAACATGTGTTTTACAAGATGACCTTTTTACTTATATTTCTAT
Organism: Viscum album; assembly: GCA_963277665.1. Lineage (NCBI taxonomy): Eukaryota > Viridiplantae > Streptophyta > Magnoliopsida > Santalales > Viscaceae > Viscum > Viscum album. The sequence goes on along the minus strand of OY728156.1, from coordinate 141,290,930 downwards.
ATTTTCTAAATGATATTTTATTAACATTTTTTATGATTTTAGATTTCAATTTTCTTTAAATATCAACCATTGATTACTAATATTGATGTAAAAATTTCGAGGATGAAATTTCTGGTGGGGGTGGGGAGTAGAATTTATGGTCTATATATTTTAAAAGAATGACTATGTATGATATCATACAAAGTAAAAAGTACTAATCTTAATTGAACCGTGAAATGTTATTATTTATATTTGACTATTATAACCTAGACATTAAATTGGTGGGAATGAATATGATTTAATACCTTTTCAAATATATATATAATATAAACATTTTAATAAATATAAATGTATTTATTAATTATTAAGAAATAAGGATTAAAGTTTTTTGAAAATATATTTTATTATTCAAAGATATGTTTTCTTCTCATAAGAACTCAATTTTTAGTAAATCTATTTTCTTGTCTAAAGATATGTTTTCTTAAAAAATGGGTTTTATGGATTTTAAGAGAAAATAACGGTAATAAATTTAAATAAATTTTATATTATTTATTTGATAAAAATAATATTATTTTTTAAATCATTATATTAAAATTATATTTTCGTAAAATTTTGGTATTTTTATGAAAAGATTTATTTTTTAGTGAATAGTGAAAACAGTCATTTTTATTGAAAATTATATATTATTTTAATGTATTTAGAAAGTTAAAATATATTTTGGAACTATTTGAAAATTTAATTAGATATTTTTCTTCAAAATACCATTTTTAAAATGAATTTTATACATTAAATAAGCATAAAGACATTTTATATTTAAAAAACCGCATTTTTCTGGAAAACTGTTTTTCATCAAATTTTATAAATTTAATTTTTAATTAAATAATACCACTTCTATGGTTAATATTTTAAAAAAGGATTATATATTTTTAATAAATGGGTCCAATATTTTTAATTTTCTCCTTTTAGTTTTCGTCAATATGAATAGTGAACTCAGTAATATTTTTACCACAGTAAAGGGTAAATCAGGTAATTAAATGTTAAAAATAATATTATAAGAACTATAAAATTACCAAAAAACTTTTCATAATTTTCTTCTATGATTCCATATCATCCATAATAATACAATATTTGGTTTTATAACCTTCTATTTCTATTTTAGTGTGATCACGACAAAATATTTCACTTTTTCCAACAAGGGCATATTTGTTGAAAAAAGTGTATTTTATGTTGGTAAAACGTTTTAGCAACATATATCTTCCTGTCACTAAACTATTGGTAAAAACTCTATCGTTAAATGATTTTGCGATAGATAAAATACTTCTGTTGTAATTATAATAATACCAACAGATATTATATATGTTGGTTAAAGTGTTTACCAACAGGTTTTGGTGACAAATGTATCTGTTGTTAATAATATTTTTAATATATAATATTTTTTATAAATTACATTTAAATAAAAATTATAAATTTTTATTGACACTAAAATTTTATATTATTTAAATTAATTTATCATATATAATAAATATTTCTTAATTATTGAACCGAAGATGAATTTAACACATGTTAAAATTTAGACATGAATTAATTATATTAATAATTAAATTCATTACAAACCGAACATTTTGGAGCACCCCCACAAATTTTGTCTAGACAACCACCCCTAATATGATCAACCACCTCAGCTCCTCCATCTCATCACCAAAAGCTCCAGCCCATCCATGTCATCTTCAGCATCAGCCCATCCATGTCAGCCCTAGTTTATCCATGCCAACTCCAGCCCCATCTCATTCATGCCAGCCCTAGTCTATGTCACCTCTAACTTCATCCTCATCCATGCCAGCTCCAGTATATGCACAAATAAGAGATAAAAAGGATGATAAAATACCTCATATAGAATTGAAGGAGATAAATAGACAAGTGACAGAAATATTCTTACACCATATGGATGGAGGTAGTATCTGCACAACAAGTAATAATCATTTGTGTTGAACTTTTTTCATTTGTTTTGAACTTACTTTTGACTTTCAACAAAGGAAGTGAATTCACAAAAAGGAAATAAATATTAAAATAATTCATTTTTTAAATATAGACATAGCATTAGGTTTGAAATAATAACTTACAAAGTACCCATGATATCAGATTTTTCTAGTTAGTGGGCCTAACAATATCAATAACCTACCTTCCATTAATCTCCAAGAACATGACACCAATTCTATACACATCAGTTTTGGTAGTCATCTTTCCAACCCATACAAACTCAGGATCACATCATATATAGGTCTCCATAAACATAATTGTCAAAGATGTTTCATGGGATGATACTAGGGGTTTCCACCTAGATTCTAGGGAATTGAATTTGATTCTCCTTTATTCTATTTATAATGACCAGACTCTTATACTCCCAAGGGGGACCTTATTTCTTTTATTCTTATTTTTTTAGAAATGAACACAATATACATTAGCCTATCAAATCATTCCATTATCTAAGAGTACAAGTTCAAATTAAGATTGAAGGAACATATAATTAAATTGCCTCTTATTCAACTTTTTATGAATTAAATATCAAAAACACCTAGCCAAGTTGGATTCATAGAAAATTAATGTAAAGAATTAAGACTGATTCTATATCCCCATATTTTTGAGCTATGTGATAGTCAAAATAAAAGCATCTCAATGTAAATAAACACAATCATTCCATGATAGTACCATGCAAAAATTCTTTAAAAGAGGGGAATGATAAGGCAATACTAATGCGAGATAATATGAGAGGGGTATGTAAGGAGAAAAATGATTGAGGTTTTGATTGAAAAAGAGCTCCTTATCTGTCAAATATTTGGAGGCAGCGGTCGTGCAGTGAATCATTCAAGACAAAACCATGACAATGGTGGATGAGACCGGCAACAATGATGTGATGACTATCACAAGAACCTTGTGCATGATCTCCACCTTCAGTTTCCTGGGTTGAGGAGGAGGAGAAAGCTACTTACCGGCGAGATTCTACAAGCTACATGGGCTACCTGGCCTCAAATAAAATGTTATATATATGTAAACCAAGACATTGGAATGCCAAAAAAGAACCTGATAAACAAGTAAAAGATAAAAATACTTACAATGAGGGGTCACAACACTCATTATTACACAAACCGAGAGGATCCCATCAACTGGAACTTCTATGTGAATCCCCACTATACTACACATCAATATTTTATTCACATTCCCCATCATCAATGATGATGAAAACACTAAAATAGATACCATATTCTAAAATGAATGAAATTATATCTCCAAAACATATTCTAGATTCCATATTTCACACACAGGTCATGGGTGCAATATAGGTAGAAGTCGGACTGTGTTTTCAAAGTGGAACACTAATAAACCTAGAGGAAAAATAGCTGAGGGGATAGATTTCATAGAAATCAATTCACATTGTAATTGTACCAAATAAAAAACTTGCACAGATCTAAAAATATTCCCTATGCCCAGTAATTATAGTATACATTCTAATTACTCTCATAATATTTAACTAGTGCACATTTAAACATTCCAATGGTTCTCTGTAGCAGGGTAATTGTTTAATTAAGCGAAAGATATGTGAATGTACTTTTTTTTTCTTGGGAAACATTTACCTTTACCTGCTAGTTGAAAAATAAAATGTATGTCAATGTTGATTCATCCATCTAATGAACTATACAGGTACATGTTCAGCAAGTGTCTTCTTATAGATAGGGCATCTGGCCGCTTCTCCACATCCTCATACCTCCCCATCCATTGATGGTAATGTTGCACCTCATGCTAGACCATGTGGGCCTAGCCTTCGATGCTCACGCTCTCCCTGCAATGAAAATTCCATATTTAACAAATAGTAAATAGATTCTAGATTACACAGACACTAAGAAACACACCTAGCTTCTACTTAGATTGCACACACGGATGAAGAATAGATTGCATAAATGAATGAGGCATCAATATATTGTCTGTGATAACACTAAAACGTGATAACCGAACACATAATACATGTTTATTTATTTATGATGTTTTATAAAAGTAATAATAGAACACACAATACATGTTTATTTATACTGTTTATAATAAATGAAAAATTCTGTAATAAGATTCAATAAGTTGTATCAAACTGACCAAACATGCAAGTGTTTTCTGAAGAACATGATAAACACAACATATTTTTCAAACTGAGTATAATATGTGATGAGTGAAATGAGCATATTTTTCAGTACGTACTAGTAAAAAGACACAAATTCTCATATTTCACACCAATATCAACAGGATTTCAAGTATTATAGCCCTAATATGCATTAACTATGAAATTTTCAATAAATACGTAGAAAACTGCGGCAAAAATCACAAGGAAATTCAAATTTAGTTATGAGTTATGGACAGTTTAAATATAGATCCTGCGATAGAGATTCGCTTGTTTAGTACTTGAAGAGATGCTGAACAGAGAACCAATCACATGACTAGAGAAAACTCACATCTAAACCAAAGTAGCCAGAATACTCATATTTTTCAACCTATCGTGTTTGATTATTAGCTTCAGATAAATAACATGATGATTTCTTTTGGGAGTTTTATTTATTTGATAAATACCAAATTTTTAGAGATTTCGGTTTGGGAACTGGAACCAGATAAGAAATACTAATGAACTAAACACACAATGGTCATCACCACCGTTGCCCGTGCATGTCCACCAGCCCATGCTTTCGAGCTGTACTTAATTGTTTAATCTTTGTAAACGTAGCAACTATCATGTATATGTTGGATAAAAACATAACAACCCCAACTCTTTGAGGCATTGAGATGCCAACAGGATTCCCAGATAAATTCCTTGCAATGGGAATATAGAAATGATCATAGATGAGAATGAGGAAAATAATGGATAGGCTGATGCAGGATTGAAGTGATGCAGCAGGGATTTGTAAGGTTTTCCCGATGGATCGATCCATGGTAACTCTTTGTTGGTGAAGAAAGTTGAGGAATGCGCAATGATAATAGAATATACTAAAAGTGTCAGTCATACTTCAAATAGCCTCAGCAAGGCCTTAGCTTCTTCAATATCAGTGATAATGGAGACCTTCTGATCGTCTTTCCAACTATACGGTGAAACCAGTGCCTTATTCAAAAACATGAACTCGAAGGAACCTTCATGAGACAAGGTTCTGCGAGATTCCCCTTCAGAAGCTATAAACTGAGGGGTGGATTTACAATTCCTTAAAACTATAGAAAAAACTGATACATCCTTTGAAATTGGTTATTTCCAGCCTCTTTGAAAGGGAAACAGTATGTCTTGGTTCCAAGAAAGAACATGACTACTACCACTGCCAAAGCGATGTAAGGGAGTCCAAATAAAAGCTCCCAGCCAAGGTTTTATAGGATGTAATTGAGGGCTAGGAAATAGAATGAACTGCCAACATAAAAACAAAAATTCCATCAGTTGAATAATGATCTCCTGGATTTACACTCCCTGGGGTCTTTTCGAACAAACTATTCAGCTCCAAATGCTTGAACACAAGGTTTATGACCCCCTTGGGCGACTGAAACCAAGTACAGAGAGATTAAGAATAATATTAACTACCAATGACGGGGAGATCAAGATAGAGTTGGGATGGTAATTTCACAATCCAAAGGGATGTTAGAAGTAAAGAAAGCTGATAATGTCAGCAGGCCAAGTCCCAAAAGGTAGAGAATGGATGCAATGACAATCGTGTGATAGAGTCCTAGCTAGAAATCAATAATGATGTCCCCCAGGAGAAGAAGCAGGGATGCCACACCCACCAAACCATGGTCCAACTATACTTTTTGTTGTCATTTACAAGTGAATGGAGATATAATGAAATTTAACAAAGTAATCTTTGTCATTATATAGAATATAGTGGATTAGAAGATGATGAGATGGAATGGAATACAGTCTAAATCCATGTGGGCATATCATATGTCAACCCAGATATCAACCAACTGACTCCTTTCTCCCTAGATAATGGGAAGAGGCTGTGCAACCCATTTTGGTTCAACTACTATATTTTAAGATAGCCATATATAATAAGTTAATTCCAGATAAAAGTTTTCTACACAATCTAGTCTAGTTGGAATCCCTAATCGAAAATAAGTTATAATTATTTCATAATCACTAAGTAAATTATAATTTATTGTCTAGATCATTTAACAAGAAAAATCACCATCACTCATTATTCCTAGGTGATTAATTAATGGAATTAAGTTTGGAAAAGATACTTGGTTGAAAAACATAAATGTTAGAAACTGAATAAACTAATTCCAGATAAACATTCTCAGGAAAATCTAGTCTAGTTGGAATCCAAAAATGAAAATAATATATAATTGTTTTGTAATCACCATGTAAATTGTAATTGAGTGTCTAGATCATTAAACAAGAAACATCATCTTCACTCATTATTCCAAGGTGATTTATTGCTATAATTGAGTGTAGAAAAGATACTTCATTGAAAAACACAGATGATGGAAACTAAATGGGAAGGCCCCTTCACCATTCCCAAGATATACTAAATGGTGCTTAAGAATTGATCATCATTGATGGGGAGATCTTCACACATCCCACCATTGTGAGGTTCTTAAATATGTATTTCATATATCCTTATTTTGGGTCTAAAGTCCAAATTTTACAAATTGAAACCATAGAAAGTTTTTCCTAGATGTATAATGGATATACAGATTAGACCCTTAGATAGAAGTACCCCATAATCCAATTTCAAGCTATATGCCCTTAAATAGAAGGACCCACTGTCCAATCTCTATGAACTTATACTCTAGAACCCCATGCTTCAAGCTCCATGATGTCAAACTATGTAATAATTTTCATTGGTAGTGTAAACTATAAATGGGAATTCTATTCGGGCTAGGTTTATAATTCCATAAATGAATAGACCATATCACCCAAGGATCAAACCTATATGACCTTGAACTCCCACACTTCCTTTGTTCTAATCACGCTGAGATTAAACTATGCAGACCATTCTTTTCTCATTCTAAACTAGAATTGGGATTTCCATTCAAAATTGGTTTTTAACCCTAGATGGATAGAACTTCTCACCCCATTTGGCCTAATCTTTATATCCATTATCTTCTACTACTATTGTCCAAATGTTCGTGAAATTAATCACTAGTTCCCAATTTGTATTAGATGTATAACTATAAAAACTAGAGAAACACGTTCCATATTGAATGAATGTAATAAACTATCTTAGGCTGAACCAACGTGTAACCCACACTGGCTTGTCACTAGTACCGATGGGAATTACCGATACCCATGGAATGAAAAATGGTCTTGGACATCAAGGAATCACATTGGGAACGGATTGTCCCAAAATTTATAGTTAAAATGTCCATCAGATATTCTATTAAATGTCCAGTATGTACCCTCCATGCATTAGACGTCAATGAGACATCAAAAATCATCTTACTAAAACTTAACAAACCAAAGAAATCATAATATGTAATATAATGATTCAACCTATTTTTTAATACATGAAAGCATCATCTAGAAAAAACGGATATCAAGCTACAACAAATAAAAATGTATAAAGATAATGAAATGCTAATTTGACCAATACATTGATATCAAAAATAAAATATAGACTCATTGAACCATAACACATGACTCCTCCTAGAAACCTATGATTTCACTACACATATATACTCATCAATATGAACCTAAGATAATGGTAACCAATCTGATGGGAAATTAGACCCTGTATAAATCTTAAGAGCTACCAACACACATATACACTGTAGTGTGAATGGAGTGTAGTGTGAATGCGGGGTATGAGATAGAAGACCAAGCAGATCTCACCATAGAGTCTTCAAAAATCCATTTAATAGAAAATTCATAAAATTCAGGATAGATATGTAGTAAAAAATAATGTTTTTTATTTTAAACAAGTTATCACAATACTTATAGAAATTTGATCTATGACCATGGTTCTATAGCCAGGGTCATAAAAACTATAGCCTTAGGGAAAAATATTTCCATAATTTGTGTTAAACAATTTTCATAGGGATGAATGTGAAATCCTATAGAAATAGCCTATGTGGGTTGTGGAGATAGGCCAACCTAAAGCCATGGTTAATTAAAACCATGGAGGAAGGTGGTGTGAAAAACACCAAACATTCATGAAAAATAAGTAGGAAGAGCATGATAATGTTCTAAGACCATGACTCTATTTGAAAATGATTGTAAATTGTTATATAAGAAAATTCATTGTAGACCATGGTAGTAGATAGGGTATATGGACACGTTTCACATAGATCATGGCTGTAGGTGTTCTTGAAATTCCTAGCACCATGTTTTTCTTGGACCATGTCCATTGTTGGTACCATTGAACATGGCCCCCTTCGATCATAGTCATTCATCCCAAGATTCAGTGGTGTTTTTTCATCATTTTAATGTCTAATAATATATAAATATATATGTATCTTTGTGTGTGTGTTTGTTAATACATGTGTTGAGTACAAGGTCAGTCGAAAAGCATTATATGGAATACAAAAGAAGTCCCGAGATCAAATCATTCTAGCTTTACTAAACTTTTTGAAGGGATAGGGATGCAGTCCCTAACAGTTTAATTAGGTAACTATGGACACTTTCCAGTAAAACATGGATATAGATATCATTGGAAAATGTGGGTACCACTGAATATGTTTACAAAATAAAGTACCAAAGGGGAAGTCACAAGAAAAAAAACATTGGATTACAAGACACCATTTATGATTAATTAATATCTAAATATTTCAAACAATTTAGAATACACTAGAACATGCACAACACTTTAATCCAGATTTTTTAACTCAAAACCTGGAAACAACTTTAAAAAATTGAATCATGACCGAATGACAAAATGCTTCATCTAACCATTTGAAAGAGCGCCATGGGAACAATAACATGAAATCTCTTTAATCTGAATTTCACTAAAACCCTAACTTAAATTCAATTCAATTGAAACAAGATTTTAGGTGCTGAATGTTTCAAGAGAGGAATTATATAACTGATATGAATGCCAAACATGGAATTATTGAATGAGAAGTGGGTTTATTTCCATGCCCCTCCCACACCTCATCTCTATAGTTGATGGGAAAAAACAATCGAACATTAGTGGATGGGGGGATGAACTATTGTAGATAATGGACTGTCTGGGTGTGGGGTATGATAACCAGGGGCGTAAGCCCCGATGAGGATCGTAACTACGTTGGCGGCGAGCGACGAAGACCGGGAGGCGATTTCCTGGGGAGGGGAGCAGCTACGAGTAGAGGTGAGATGAGATGTTTAATCTTTTCCTTTTTTAAATGACTGATTTTATATATTTCTTTATAGTAATATAATTTTTAATGAACTGTTACTATTAAAAAAATTATTGTGAAATGATTTATTTGTCCTAAATAAATACTATTACCAATTTTATATATTGGAAATACACCATTGGAAATAATAATTAATAACAATGGATTTATTTGTTGAAAAAAATGTCTGTATTAATATGATAAAGTAAAAAATTTAATTTTTAGTAAAGTATATGTTGGTATTAAAAAATTAATAACAACATTAATATTTGTTGGTAAAAAGAAATGTTGGTACTTGAATTTTATACCAATAAAACATAATATCTGTTGGAATTACTCATTTATACCAACAGATATATTTTTGTCACTAAATTTCTATTGGTAAAAGTCAATTTTTTTGTAGTGGATTGTGACCGTTATAATATTTTACCTAATGAAGAGTAAAAAATGCTACACTCTTATTTTTAATAATAATTTTTTTAACATGGGTATAAAATTAAGTTCTGTGAAGTTATAAATATTAATTTAGAATATAAATGATTTATATTTATCATTATAATATTTTTTTAAAAAAAGTTAGTGTATAAATAATCACCTTAAATACTTACATAATGTTGATGCAGTAATTTTTCAATTAGGGGAACAAATCAACCAAATGATATTAAAAATATTAAAATTAGTTTATTTTTATATAATTATTTTGATAAATGAATTTTATATATTCATAAAATATTTTAGGGTAGTAATGAATTTTTTTTTTCAAAATTTAAATTTGTTTATTGATGTTATTAAAGTCAAGGTAATGAATAGTTATAAATATTGACATTAATCATACTTTATGATAAATAATATTTTATTAAATGGTATAAAATTAATAAAAATATTGTATTCATTCATGTGATTGATATGATGTTTATAATATTAGAAAAGGTCCATTTATGGGAATTTTTTAGTGACTATAATAACCATAATACAGTAAAATACATTTTTATAATGATAAGTGTGAAAAAGGTTTATAAGAAGTTAAAACAATAATATAAGGGTAGAAACACAGTTAAAACTTTAAAAATTTATGTTTATGATTTTATTTAGACACTTAATCATATTATATTATAATATTATAAATTTGGGTCCATTTGATCATCATAGTTAATTTTCATTAATTTAATATTTTAATAAATTTTATGATTACCCCTCCCCTCTCTTATACAAGAGAATCTCTTCTTCTCTTTACTTCACACATAAAAACCATTTTTTTCAGAAAATATCTATCTAAATGCATTTATAACATATCTAATAAAATATTTAGGCTTTACTTATAAAATAATACCATCCTTAGTGATCATAAAGTTTTAAGGAATAAAGGTTAACCTAAAGAAAATGTATCGTTCTTAACTAAGCATTTCTATTTTATTTCTTATTGAACCTCCTTAAAATATTCCTTAACCCTGATTATGTAATAAAATAATTATAATAAATTTCAGTATAATTTATTATTTTAATTTCATAACTTATATCTATCTGCAACATCCATCAAATGGGAAAGGAATTCATCGTTCGTGTGTACGGTAGACTACTGTGTCGCAGACCGATGTAATTCGTTTTTCTTCACCACCTCTTATGACTTGTTATAATGATAAAAAATGTTTATATATGATATTAGTGAAATAATTATAAATTTTAAAATATAATATATCATTTAATTTATGACTTTTCTATTCACTTTAAAATGATAACGTTGTTCATACGTACGCCTAGAAAACCACATCCACAAGGTGATGCGATCCGTTTTTTATCACCACATCACATGGATTATATATAAGTATATTTTCAAATATTAATATTTTATTTATTATATAATTATAATTATTTAATAACAAAATTATAATTACCTTTTTTTCATAATGATCTTTGTAAAAGGGAAACGTTACTCAAGCGTGTGTACGTCCTACCATCTCTATGATTATCATATTGTCCCTTTTTTCATAAACATATTTTATAGATGGATATAAATGTATATTTGTTTTATATAAATTAAAATTATTTAATGATTATTATTCTGGTATTTATGTAAAAATAATCCCTTTTTACCATGATCAATATACTAAAGTCATTTTTATCTTATGGACTAAACATCCTTCAAACACCCAACTGGGACTTGACTAATAATGTAATTAAATATTTCATGGTAATAAATGAAAAAAAATTGTCCAATGATAAATTATTAATCTAGTAAAATTTTATTATGAAATAAAAAAATTATATGAGTCTATTATGCAGGTGTTGAAGGACATATATTTAAATTCTAGACTAAAGGTAAGAGATTTTGTCTCAATTTTCCTTCATTGGAGATTAAATTATTTTTATAAACCAGATTTCTTTTATATGATGTATATACTACACCTTTTTTAAGTTATATCATGAGTCATTCATATTTCATGGTATTTTATATTTCAATTTAAATAACTTAATACAATGGTATTTTACATGAAATTTACTATGTGGTAAAAGGATTCTTAAATCAATTTACTTTTGTAGGATTATAACCATTTTTCATTGAATTTTATATTCCATGATTATTTGTGAATTGATCTATAAATTTCAATATTGTATATTTACATTTTATTGTTGTATATTTATATTTTTTACAAAACATTTCTCTATATATGAACTCTTAATTCAATGATATGATCTTTGTAATGATTATTCATCTCAAATTCAATTCCATGAGAAATAGGTTTATGATGTGCACCTATGTTCTTTTATGACATGTATATACTCAAAATTTAACATATTATATAATTAATCTTCTTATTTTTATTACATTTAATATTTAATTTGTTGTTATTATTTCATGGGATTATGATTGAAGAGTTACCAAAGCTGAAAAAGATTTGTGGAAATATCATTTATTTTCAGGATTGTTTATTTTTAAGGTTCCTTGGGGGGAAAGGCCTAAACTACTATTTTGTTGAACCAGAAATATTTTATTATTCTCTGGTTATGAATGTGGTTTACATGTTTTGTTTACCTTTTCTCCAAATCTCACCATACGGCTACAGCTCCCGGGAATTCCCCTCCCGTTTCAGAACCCTGGGCTTCTGAAGTCGATAGGTAACTCCATCGGGCGTTTCATTTGCTCTGATTGGAGGACAGCCTCCATGGGAAATTCTGCATCTGCATGAATCCTTGTGGAGATGGATATTTCAAATAATCCACCTGGAACTATCTGGATCGTGGTGGAGGGTGAGTACAAGTTTGCTCAAAAGATTTTTTATTAATCTTGGATGCCTTTTTGTTCCTTTTCCCATAAGCAGGGGCATGAGATAAATGCTTGTCGCAGGAGTAGCATAGCATTGCAAAAAGTGGATGCCTGTACAGTGTTGAATGATCCTGCTCTAGGTGCTCATCAGGCAGATGAATCTCATGTGGATGTCACTGCCATCATGGAGCAGGGAGTGTCATCAGGGGATTTGATGAATGGAAACTCCCTAAATTCTGGATCCAGTCAGGCTCCAGTGGATGTTGCTAGGGAAACCCAAATGGAAAACACTGGAATGGCTGTGTCTTGGCCTGGAGACTCAACTCTGAATGACTCTAATACACTTGTGAATGTGACATAAGGGTCATATTTACATATTATGGCTGGATCTGTAAAATCTGGATCCAAGATTCAGCATGAAGTGGAGAGATCAAACAATGACTTTCAGTACATTGGCAGGGGATGTATTGTGATGCTGGATAGCTCTAAGCCTGTGGAATTGGTGTCTGAACAGAAGAACACAACTGATGTCCTGGGGCAGGTAAATTCTCATGAACTGTTTAATTATTCTGCAAATAAATTTTCCGTGCTAGATGATGTCGGATCAAATGAGGCAAAAGAGATGGAAGTGGCAGAGGAAATTGTAGAGAAAGAAGGAAATGATGGCCTGGATAGATTGAGTGGTAAAGGTAAAATTCCCTGTACTGATGACACAATCAAGATATCTCAACTGGAAGATGGGAAGGATGGAAATGTCAACCCTCCTTTGGCCAATAAAAAGCAGTGGGGGGATAGATCTGATTGTGAAGAAGAGCTCCACAGTCACAAAATATCGTACAGTGATGTTATTAATAATGGAATTCATGAGACCCTAAGCAAGGAAGTGGAAGAAAAAACACAAAGCAGGAGGATTCCAAGGAGAGACTATACGGATCTACCCAAACCAATGGCGACAAGGTCTGCACACAAGATTGTAGGGTCACAATAAAATGTTATTGCAAATGGGTACAATGGAAAACAAATAGGAGGGTCCCCGAAGAGGTACAAAGGATTCAGTGGGAAACAGCAGGTCAAAGAGAAGTTGTCTGAGGAAATTCTTCGGAAGAAAAATATGTACCTTGAGATGATGCACAATTACCAATCTTCTAAATGGGAGTCAGCTGATCCTGGTGATGAGTTATCTGATGATGGGGAGAAGGATGAATATGGTTTTGATGTAATGTAGTGTTTTTATTTTCCACTGACTTTACTTGCACTTTTCCTTTAATAAATTTGCGGGGCCAGGCTTACGCCTAGTTTAGACTTTCCTGGGTATCTTCATAAAACACATTTCTTTTTTATGGGTTATAAAAGCTATAACGGTTTTATTTTTACAAGGTTATATTTTGAAAAGCTAAATCTTATAAATTTAGTATTCATGTTATGGTACTTGGAAATTATTTACAAAGGGTTTGGCCCCATTATTTCTCATGGGTGATCCTGATACATCTTATATGAAGGGTTGATACCCCATATAACAAACAAATGGTCCTGATATAACTTATATGATGGTTGTACCAAGGTAGCTATCTAATTCATTGGGTAATGATTATGTTCAAAAAATAATTCTATTAGAAAGCATAATTATGGTTATTCCCATTGTAAGGGTTCATTAAGGGTTCTATGATGATTATTTCCCAAGATAACAACAATATTTCTTTATGTTTTCTATAATTTTCATATTCCTTTGATAATGATTATGATCACATGGATCATGATTATTTATTACAATGAATCTTTACATAATAAAAGCTATATTCAATGATTCATGATTTATGATCTTGGTATTGATGAGTATGAATTCCATTATTTTATTCTCATACACTATAACAATATTATCATATCTTTATTCTCATCTTACTCTCATAGATGACATTCAATTTTTAATTCTTTTGTTTAACATTATTGATAATTTTAGCTCACCCTTCATATGTTTCCTTCTCCCTAGTTATTATAAATGGTGATATATGATTTATTTTTATAAAGTTTTCATATTGTAATATTTTTATTGTAGATGTTGAATACATAACGTGGAATATGAAAATATGGTTATAGTGAGAGAAGATGTTGATATTTATGAACCAGTTTTTTTATGAACCCAAGTTATTAAGCATTTTTTATAATTATATGAAAATATAATCCTAAAAATTCAATGGGTATGTAACTGATCAAATATTTATTTTTTATGTTTAATATTATTTGTGGAAAAAATTGGGTCACATTTATTACCATCAAATCCATAAATGTAAAATTTATGTTTTAGAAACGGATCTGAGAGTGTGGGTTCATGGATATTACATAATCCTTAATGGTAGAAATGATGATGTATATTCATCATAGAGTGGCGAATCATTTTAGTTTGAGGAATTATTTTATTGGGGTGTTTTATAATTCTAGATAGGTATTTTATCATGGAGTGGTGAAGATATATCATGACATTAGATGATGGTTCTAGTGGGTTGGGATAAAGGGGGATGTATCAATTTATATCTACCCATGTTTAACTAATTATCTCATAAATGTGGATAATCATTAACTTATGGTGATTTTTAATCCTCTGGCTACACCAAAATGGATATGGGAATATATTAAAATGGATTTCAGGAATTCTTTTCTAAAATCAATATGTATTCATGATGTGATATGGGTTACAATTGATCTTCTCGAAAATTCATCACTCTTAATTCTTATTTTATAGATTTTTGTATTTGATGATTTGGGTATTCAATATATGGATAAGGTTTCTAAGATAGGTGTTGTTCATTTATCTACCAAGTCATATAGATATCCTTTATTCACTTTGACATTTTGAAAATGGTTTTTGACTTTGATGGGTTCCTAGCTAAATATGAACAATTCATATAACCGATTGATGTAAAACCAAAAAAAATTGACAATTAAAAATTGAGGGGTTATTATTTGATAATGTATTATATATTTTTGGAAAAATTGGGAGGATCACGTGGCTTTGGTTGGTTTTTTTAACACATCATCTATCATGTATCGATTCAGTTGGATTCGTTGAAGAACTGTATAAAAGACTTTGTCAATCACCATTACGTTTGAAATAATTTTATGATAGATATATTTTGGGGCCTATCTTAGTGAAATATATCATGGGTCAGGTTCACCTAATTTTAAAGTTATTAGTGATAACTTAGACTCAAAATAATCCTTATAGTGATCATCGAGAGGGGCCATTAGGGTTTATAGTTGTACAGTTATCTAATTACAATTATCATCATTGTTGGGGGGAATAGATGGCTTGGTATGAAAAGGAATTTATCACAGTATAATATGTTTCATTTTGATTTTTTATCTACTCATATATTTTTATTATCACTCACAATTTACACCAATGTATGATCTAGTTTACAACATGATTCATGTCTCTCAGCTATAGAAGGTCCAACCAAACCCATATCATATTGTTTCTTATATTGTGTTGGATTTTTAGTTGGATGTGACCATAATTGAAAGGCTGTTAGGAATTTCATATTGGTAGGGGAATATCCTAATATGATATTATATTCCATATGGTAGAGTGTTGTGAAAACATGGAATGATCCAAGGAGAGACATGAGAGAGATAGTATGAGAAATAATTGTGTCTCTAATTGTTTGAGGAGATTAAATATTGGTGAATTTTTTAGTTTTAAAATTTATATGGTGAGGAGAATTATAATTCTTTATGTTTGATAGGTAAGTATCTTTTTTAGAATTGGTAGTTTTGTCCATTTTTTTAGGGTGTATTGAAAACTATTCTATTATGGTGTTCAGTTCCAAGGACTATAAAACATGACTATTCAAATAACATTGGGAGGTATAGGTGAGTTCATATTCAATTCATGGTCTCAAGAGACTATACATGTTAAACATTCTTCTCATTTTTGGTTAGTAGTGCAACCTACATGGTCAGCACGTCTTCCCAACCGACCATGGGTGTAGAGATCCAAAGGTTGACGTACATAGATATTATATTACTTTTGCGGAATACCTAATACATAACAAAAATAGACACACAAGGACCATAATAGTTTATTTCCATTGGAAACTTGGAACGTAATCTTCTAATCGTGGTGAAAGATCTTCAATATCTCCCATAATGATCTTCCACTTTTTGTTTCCTTACTTAAAAACTTTCATTTAATCCTAGGGTAATATAAAACATAAAAAGGGTGAGCTCAAATGCTCAGTAAGGGTAAGCATGGATAAAATAAAACATACTATATACATTTGAACTTAAAAACATGAACATACTGTTTAAACATCTAAATCTTGAGCAACTAATTAAAACATGGAAGTACATAAGGCATATATCATAATGGAACATAAATCATGATATCATAGCATGGGAATAAAACATGTAATTGTGGAATCCATTAAGCACATGTAATGATTTCCATAGTTGCCAAGGAATTGCTGCCAAGACCATCTTAGTGGACAAAGTCACTTTCTGAATCAAGTTCACTCCTCGTTCCAGTCCTATAATACTGAACCAGATTAAGTTACCGTTCCATCCATGTCTATCTCATGAGATATAAATCTTTACCCAATGCATTGGAGGGAGATATAGGTCTAACCCATATCATAATGAAATCATTCTTACTTGTGCCACAAAATAAACATACATCATTCATAATAACCAAATAAATAAAATGGGTTTCATAAACATCATCCCATCATCAAATTAAGAAATGGATATCATTTCATAATAATAAAAGTTAAACCATGTAAATCATAGAGACATGATACTTGAAACATACACATATGAAATAATATCATCTTAGATGAAAAATGGTTTTGATAAAACACTTGAAATGAATTCATGAGGAAAATATCCTTTCTTCTTCAAAATCATTCTATTGTCACAAATTGTCATGCAATTTTAAAAGAAAAGGATTATGTCGAAAATAATCATGAAATCTTTTGGAGGAAGATTCATGAAAATAAGGCTTTATAAAAACGTAAATATCTGTTCGTGCTGTATAAGTTAAAAAAACATTCTTCCCGTACTTTTTCCGAAAAAGTAAAAGAAGTACCTCGTAACGTAAAACAAAAGAATGATTCCTTACATACCATGTAGTAAAAGTAAAAATGGGTAAAAATGACTTTAAAAATACATGAAAGCATTTTTACAAAACATGTACATGGATAATAACAATAACCCCAGTAAATATTTACGAATAAACAATCTCAGATAAGAATGAGATTGGAATATCTATCCCTTAACTTAGGTCCGATATGCTTCGTATGAATCTGAAACTCTTGTATAATGATTTAAATAATGTCATTGACTTATTATAGAATCATATTCATTGTTATGATATCATATATGGTTCACTTGTGACTTTATATTACCCGTTCTTTTGTAAATTCAATATTAAAGAGCATTTTGGGTAAAATCATTTCATTTGTCGTCTGTGTTTTGAATTGTAATTATTCATATGATTATGTAGATCACGATTACATAATTCTAGAATATAAAACATGATTTATATAGAATATATATTCAGAATATACATATATATAATATATCTATAAATGGAATGAAATACACCGTTCATGGAGATGGTAGGCCGTACGTACGCATAAACGTTGTTTTCGTTTCCTCATTGAATTGAATGGAATTAATTGGATGACATACATATATATATATATATTCATAAATCCAGTATCATTATTATGTCATATATTTCATGATTACTTATTATATATACTTTATAATCATTTATGAATGGTTAATCATTGAGAATGAATCTCATCGCGTCGTGGAGACCGTATTCCGTACGTACGCACTAGAGATGATATCATTCCCATGATCATGGAATTTTATCAGAGTATATGTATACTATTATAGAATCAATAATACTTTACAATAATCATATATAGTTACCTATTTTCACCATTATACCCATCCAAGTAAGGTGGTGGTGGAAAATAGATTACACCACGGCGTGGAGACGGTATTCCGTATGTACGCACGCACGGTGATTTCGTTTTCCATAGGATAGATATATGGTGAAATAGGGTTGTTTCATACTTAACATAACATATAAGTATATGAGTGATACTTATTTTATTACTTCATAACAAAACAACTAAAGAAGAAGTAGTGGAAGACGAAATAAAGTTGAAAGAATCGGTAACAGACATTACCTCTTCTTTGAAGCGCCTCTTTGAGACCTCATTTTAGGGCACTAAAATTGGTCTTTTAAGAAGACCAGGACCTCTAAGATGTTTCTAGGGAAGTGGAGAAGTGAACTTTTTAGGGGTTGGATGAGCATGAAGGCTCAACGTGGTGTGAGGAAGAGAGGGAGGAGGTTCCCTTTTATAAGGGAGGAGAGGGGCACCTTTGGAATAACTAAAAATATTATTTTATTATAAAGCCATATTCGGTTTTAAATAGCTCCAAATTGATTTATTTATAAGCTAAGGTGGGGATGGGTCTAAATCATCTCATTCAATAGAATTCGGACAAGTGAAGTTTACTATTTTAACCTTATCATTTAGATTTAACTTTAAGTTAGATAATTTTTCTTTTACCGTGTCTTTTTGTGTTCTTACACAATAAGGTTAATAAACATACAATAACAAGCCAAAAGAACCCTAAGTAATTTATTATTAATATATATAACCTTATCTAAGTCTTTTTTCCGAACCATATATTTTTAGGAACAAAATAACAATTAATAATATAATATTTGTTTTCAAAACTATTTTATGTCAATTTTGACACTATTTTGTAATTGATTTTTGTGAAAATCATAACAGAATGATTAGTTCAAAAAAAGTTAATTAAATCAATAATAACATGTCATATTAACCTATAAAATTAGTTTAATACATGAAATGTCTCAAATTACATTTATTTGTGTATTTATAACATCAATTATGTCAATATTTCATTAATAAGATAATTACTGCATCATCTTTGTGTCATAAATAAATTACATATTTAATGTCTAAAAATTAAAAATAAAATACCTTTATGTAGGAAATATTTCTATATTTCTAATGAATATTTATAGTCGAATTTATCTTATGTATAACCCTATATTAAAAATTATTTACTTATTAAACTTTGATTTTAACTATTTTAACCCTTCTTTAAATAAAATACTAATAAATGTCCTAGTCTAATCCAAGTGGGACAAAATGGTCATATTTTATTCCTAAGGTTGTTTTTGGTCGAATTAAACTTATCCAATAGAATTAGGACATGTGTTAGGGTAATAATAATATCATTTTTACCCTTAATTACCCTATTTACTTTTAACCGTGGTAAAAAAAGTAAAAAGTTACAATTCAAGAAAAATTATTTTCATCTCATTGAAACACATTTTAGTCATTGATATTAACCACGTCTCTTGGATTTTCTAAATTCCAATCGCAGAAGCGTTAAAATTACGTTTTATGAAAAAATCATTTTTTTAACTACCACTTAGTGGTTTCACTATTCATCAAAAAATGAAAGTTATCCGAAAAGTACCAAAATTTCACCATAAGCTAATTTCGATATTCTGAATCCAAAAATGAAGTCCATTTTGAAAGATAAAGTTGATAAAATTTCATAAAATGGGTATTACTATTCATAACGGCTAGTTCATAATAATATTATAATAATATCTCCTTTAGTGATACTCGGTATTGCGTACTACACACACTATCGAGGAAGGTCGCGATTGCGTGTAATGAAAGGAATGTCAAGGATGCATGTTTTGCAAGCTCCTTTTGGTGTATCTTACAACACAAGACATTAATGAAATTAAAAAAATATTTTTCATAAAATCTCGGGGTGTTACAATGGGTATGATCATGTTTTTGCTTTAGGATTTCATAATTTAAATTTTGAAAACAAAATTAACCTCATATAATACCTATTAAATAGATAAAACCACTTGGGATTACCATATAATTCCTTGGTAGTAAAATTTATGATTCTGCATAACACAATATTGTATTTACCTCAATGATTGATGAGATTAACACCATATTTTAGGCTTTCTCTTAATGATCACGTGATTTCTTTAATCTACCAAATTATCCACTTTATATTTATTAATCCTTGGATATATTTATCATGATAATTAAATCTAGGTATCAAATTTGTGGTTTTTAATATATATATATGATGAATTTTGACCCCCATTTCTTTTCTATAGGGGTTCGAAAGATGATATTAGAGTTATTAAATCTTGATCTAGGGTTTTATGATCATCATCTAGGGCAGGGGTCTCTTATTACTCACCGATGGGATTATAATTTCTTTTGGTGATTTAGGTTCTTTTAGTATGTTATCTTGAATTTTTTAATTATCAAATGATTATTCAAAATTGATTTGATATGAATAATTTATAGTTTTGAAGAAAACAAGGAGTTTTCGGCCATTAGAATAAAATATTAGAGTATTTTTGGGGGAGGTGAATTTAAATTGGATCCTTATATTAGGGTTTAAATGTTTTTTATTGATGGATTCTTGGGGATCATAAATTAGGTGTATTTAATGTTTGTGTTTTTTATTTCTTTAGAAAATTTTCTTCCTGATGTAAATCTTGTTTAGTAATGTTTTAGGTAGGAGAAATGAATGAGTAGTGCTTATTTTGGAAGTAAGATATGGGTATCTAGGATAAATATAATTCTTCAAAAAATATTTATTTTATGAATGAGACATTCAATGAAATTAAACAATCAATTAGGTGGGTGATGATCCAAAATGATTAGATGATATAGTCATAGAAAATATTTTATGTTAAAAGCTTATATATTTTCTTGTATAATAATTGGTTTATATGCGTTATTTATGGGTTACATACTGAGGTATATCCTGAGAGGTTTTCCTTGTTTTAGAAAATAATTAGTTTTAATATTTTCATCTTATGTTTTGGTTTTATCCTAATTTGTGATAATTTGTTTATTTTGAATGTGATAACATATTTTCATGGATTTTTTAAATGTTTCGTAATTGGTCTACATGAGATTTCATTATAGGGATTTCGAGAAATCTTATTAGGTATTAATACTAATGTTTTTAATGGTTTTTATTAGTCTTATTTGTTCTCAATATGTTTTAATATGTGTGTCTTGAAGAAGACGGGTGATGAAATTTTATTCCAACTGAAAAAGTTAATGAAATTTTCTATAAATTTATGGGTAAAGGATAGTTCCTTCAAAAATGAAAAATGATGGGGAATATTCATGGTTATAATCCCTAAAATCAAACAATTACAGAGCCTATCCTCCTGATAAATCAAATTAATGATGTTCTGTAACATGTTTTTTATAATAGTTTTGTGAATTTGAGATGCTGGGTAATGATGAGATTAGAAACAAAATATTATTCAACTGAAAAACATATCTAAATATTTGATAAACCATCCCAATTTTATTTGGAAATAAGGCTAATATAATTAGTGAGAGACTATAACACTTAACATATTTTTCAGGTTGTTATATTTTACAGTAAATTAGAATGTTTGGTTACTGAGGGTTTTCTTTTTGAGAATTTAGATACGGATTAGAAATATGAACACTTAAATGTCCTTAAACTATGATTTGGATGTAGTTCGAGGCCTGATAAGTGTAAAGAGTTTTTAAGAGGGTGTAAAGGAAGAGTTGGGTAGCTGAGCTACTATAAAATTGGAGCAGTAACCCATCCATAGCATGGACATACTGTTCACATAATGAACATCTTGGGGGGGGATGGTACCTTTGGAAAGGTGGTTCATGATGTGGAGATCATTTTCATTCCATGAAATTTATAGGGTTGACGGTTTCAAGGGGAAAACCCATATTTTCCTAGGTTTCCTCCATCAATTTAAAAGGTATACGATACTTGTGGAGGGAAATTTGGCTATTGCCTCCACTTATCATCCTCTCCTTTGGTTCCCCTTATAAGGGGTTGGGTTCTTCGGGTTTTCTAGCAGAAATATCTGGCATGATAATCTATTTTAACTCCAAAAATTACCTCCATTTGTACCCCCTGATTTTCATTGATTTTTTAGGGTTTTAGTGCCGATTGAACCAATGATTGGAGGAATCATTTCACTTCTATGGGGATTTTTCTCAGCATTAATAGATGATTTTAAGATATTTTATCTACACGCCGTGACACACTCTTTTAATGGAGCTAAATCTCCTTATGAAAAATATTAGGTTTTTAAGTGAAATTAAATAAAATGGGTGGTGGAAGAGGTTTATTTATTCGGTCTTTTTCATAGATTAGGTCAATGTTCATGTTAGGAGTGTACCATACCCCAGTGCTCAAGGTTTCATCAGCTGGATGATTCCTATTGAGATTTAGGCGATTATTCATAATTTAAATATTATAAAAAATTAATTATCATGTGTTATAGTTAATTATAGATTTTTTTGATGTGATATTGGTTCCCAATAGCATGGATGAGTATTTGTTATCTTGTATAATTCTTAGTGGATCTTGATGAGGGGTTAACTCAATGTTCCAAGTAGGCAGACCCCATGATTCAATTTCACATGAATGTATGCTTATGAGTGTGAAATCCTACATAATTATATGATTGAAACAATGATATATATGGACCGATATAAACTAGGTAATATAGAAATGCATCAATGAGCCTCTTGGGATGAGACAAAGTCATCTTTTTCACCCTGAAATATTTGGGATGCCTCGATTATTATATATTTATGGGGAGAGTTATTTGTTAGAATTGATCAAATACATTTAAGAGGTCTTAAGATATAATATATGTTGTGGAATATACTAGTTTGAGTTCCTAAGGAATTTGGGTTGGCATAAGAGGTTTGAGGTTAATGAAGATGGATAAGAAGACAATATACTGCATGATTGAATAAGAACTCCCTCTTAAGGCCATATGAATGTCTTGATGCATGTAGAGGGTGTGGTAAATCCTATGAGAGTTGTAATGTGATAGAGAGGGGTTTTATCTAGGTTATAAGAAAACAGATCTCCCTTAAGAGGTGTGTGAAGCGACCTTAGTGAGGGTCATAAGTGTTTTTGGGACATAGAAAAGGGATTCCAAGGGGGATTTGTATAGGAATTGGACCTCACCTATTGAGGTTAGGGTTGGGTAGAGAATGATAGAGTGGATTGGTACTTTGGTAGTCAGTTTTTAACTGTAAATGAGATTAAGTGAGGCTAGACCAGGCCTTGAGTATAGGGTTAGGGAGGAGGCTTAAAGAAGTGCAGTCATTACTGGGTAATAGAAGTGATATTGTGTCAATTAATAGATACCATGATAGGTATTTAGGACTCAATGGACAACCTAATAGGACAGTTAAGATATATCATGATGATGGAATAGGTCTTGTGTGACTAAGACAATAAGATAAGCTGATGATATTCGTTCTAGACTATAGGCCATGTTCCTGATTCTTGTGTATTTTTGATTATTTTGTCGGGTCTAGAACCATCGCTATGCCAAGATGAGAAACACTACTTTTGTTGCATTAGATTGACACTTTCCAAAGGAGGGTTAATTTCATCACTATAATAATTTATGTATTCTCCATGATCAAAATGAGATGATGGGATATTATTTTCTCCTTCCATAGATTGCTCCGTAGATCTTATTTCCTAGTCCATGTCTCTTGGATATATTTAACTCATGATCATGAAACTCATTCCCAACACCATATCAAGGTGGAAACCGGTCAATTACTCATCAAGTATCATGATAGGATAGTAACATTCAGTCCTGGGATGTCGTAAGATTGTGAACATTGGGTGTGTTTAGATGATAGGTAGATATGGAACATGTAATGTCTTTCTCTTTTAGAGGGAATATCATGTGTGAGGAATCTTAGTTGTGGAACCTAAGGCATACTATTTTAGTTATGAAGAAATTAATTTCAGGTAAAATGTATTTCAAGTATTTTTACCTATGAAAACCCATGCTCATTGTATTGGGTAGGGATTCTAGACTACGTCATAGGTTTAATGAATTATAGAGAGGAATATGGTCACAAGTTTAATGTTCTATAGGGAAAGGTGGGGAGTGTTTCCTCAGGTGGTAATATTTTACACTAGGATGATAGAGTGTGTCCTGCCAAGGGGGATAATTTCGCACATGGATATTTTTGGGATTAAACCACATGGAGGTGTCCTATATACCCTATTTATGATATGGGTACCAAAACCCACATAGTTCAATGTCATAATTTAAGGTTGTGTGATAAGACTTGTCCATGAATTTTAACATCATGTGATAAGGACACTTGTGTAATATGAAGGTGTTTAGACGGGGTATGGTTTGGGGATTAAGCATGGAAGCTTCCCATAATGGGAGTCACATATGATGGTGGGGAAAGTTGGTTTGTAGATTTTATTTATAAGATACTTAGTATAGGAGTTACATCTGATGGTTGGAGGAGGGTTTCATCTCATGTGTACCATGTATGGGGCATCATGTTCTTATAACAAAGTGTAAGACTATAGTATAATGGTATTTAATAAGGATATTTTCATGCAGTTTAACATCATATGTCTAGGATACATAGCTAGGTATTTTTATGTTTTTCATCTAAGACATGGATGGGGCCTAATCTATGAGGAGGACTATGTCAATGTGAGAGGAAGATTCATAATAAAGAATCTGTACCAAGAAAATTCATCCATTTACCTTGGTGATACAATCCTTAGGGATTACGTTTCAGAAGATCATGCACCTCTGTGTTAGGAATGGTGTGGAAACTTATATATAGGAGTGGAAATAAGGAGGCCAAATGTTAGGGTACCTATGCGTAGAAGTAATAGGAATTTGAGTTACTATGTTTAAGAAAAATAAGTAGGGTGAAGGCTCCAGACAAACTTGGTAAAATGTTTGTAGACACAAGTGTATGTGGTATCAGTGTCATGGGGACTTAGTATGAATTTGAACAATTGTTGGATTGGTATGGGGGCCTAGTCACTTAATTTTTGGGAAAGGTAGTTGGCTGAAAGGAGGAATTATAAGGAGTGTTGAAGGGCGGGCTTCAGGAAGGTTGGATCATCATGATGGTTTAGATCTTCACAAAGGCCATGAGTCTCATGAATATTAGGGGTCTCAAAAAGAGTATGTTTGATGAAATAGGGTGACTCAACCTTGAGGTATATTCTTGGTTCCCATATGGTTAATTTTGTGGAGGATAGTTATCTCATGAAACCCCATGAGTTTAATAGGGATTTATTTTTACATGAATGCAATGGAACTTCATGAAATGCATCTCCACCATGGGTTTATATTCTCAAAAACTGATGGAATGATGTTTTTTGAAAGATGAATAAATTTGAAAATCCATCTTCTCTCTCACTCATGATGCTTTAGAGTATCGCAAACTAAAATATTTTCTCAGAGGATGAAAGGTTGTGTCCCCTTGAAATTGTGGCATAATTGGGTATTTATAGGCCCAAAAGATTTAAGGCATTAGTTTCACAAAAACTAGAAGATTTCCAAAACATTATGAGCTTCACGAATTGATGGGGATCCATGAACCAATGTTACACTGCATTAAAGTTACCTTTAATGATCTGCATGGCCATGAGCTTTTGCGAACCAAATATCCATGAAACAAACTAAGTTTTCATAGAGGATACCATCAATGTTCAGTATATCCACAAACTTCTGAGAGCTATATAAATTCAAAATTTTTGTGGAACTTCATGAATATATTCCTTTAAGTGGAATTTTAGGGCCATTTTGCCCCAAATTTACATCAAACTAGTTGTTCCATTCTCAACCCATCATTGGAATCTTAGAATTAAGTGTTAACAAATTTACCCACGAAAATTGAATTCAGTGGGAAAAGGACGGTGAAATTCATTAGGAAAACCACCAAGAATTGGTGATTTGAACACCTTGATAATAAAACTCAGTCTATCCATAAGACTATAAATATGGGTGGGTGTCCCTTAGGGGACCATGCAATTTTCAAAAAATATAGTAGGGTACTCACTCTTCACGAAACTCAATAACATCATGGGTGTTTTGTGATTCTGATTATCACCACTCAAAAGCTCACGTTTTATATGAACCTTTGTCATGTGAATTTTCTTATGTGAATGGACCTTTGTGAATAGACTATTGTAAATTCAACCTATGAGACCATCGTGAAGTATCCTAGAAAACATTATATGTATTGGTAAAAATAGCCATTGAAGGTGAAAACGATTCCAAAACTAATTGAGAGGATTTGGATAGGGATATTATGATTGGAGAGATAATTCAGATCATGTCAGACTATAACAGACTCACTAAACTAACGAAGGAGGATAAATAGGAATATCTAAACTACAAGAGGCTTTGACTATATGGTTTTTGTTTGAGGGATAATGTGGTCATCCATAATGTTGATCATGATGATCTTTCCTACTAGATAAAGAGCACTCCAAGATAGTACTAGTGGAATAAGTATATTGGGGGTCCACATCATAGAGGATCACATGTCTCTCACTATACACACCCAACGGAATCATCTAAACGATGAAAACGGGGAGGTGTAGGAGGAGGAGTTTCCCCCTCTTAATATGATACAATTATAAAAGATATACTTAGGAACTATCTCAAGAGATGGAAATAAGGATGTGACCTATTCCATGGTGGTAAATCAATGGGTGATTGGGCCTGATCATACTAGGCATGTCAGTCTTTTTATGGGATTTAGGTAGACCTAAATTTGGTTGAGATTTATGAGGGGATGGTCCTCCTAGTTCTACATCTTCCACACCCTTTATATCATGCCAGAGCTATTGAGTTGGTCATCTCCAGGGACCAACACATTCAATCTCCACCATGGGGGGGTTGTCATTATCTTGTGGGATCTTTACCAGTTTACTAAGATCCAATTACAGGGATTCATGTAAGATGAATTCCTATCTATAGAGAATGTATTAGAAGACTAGGAGAAGGTGAAGGACATAGAAAAGGTAACTTCTGTGTTTGGTACAGGGGATGAGTGAAAAAGAATCATGGAGAAGGATATACCATTCAAGAAGTGGTTCATGTAATTTTTGAATGAAGTAGAAAAGTTGATACTTGGTAGGACTTATCAATTCCTTGGGGGAATTATATCAAGTCAATAAGAACACATACTAGAGGATCCTGGAGGAACAACAGTGGCACTTGTGGGTCTACATTTTGAAGACCAAGGCTCCTTTGTTGTAGTTAGAAGAGTTTATCATTGTGTTGATCTGTGCATGCATTTTCTTGGTGAGGGATGTTCACATGGGGGTGCGGCCAAGCACCTTTATCATATAAGTGGTGTTGATGATGGGAAAGTGCATCAACCAGGCTATCCCATTATTGGAGAATCTGTATAAGGCGATTCCCCAAATCATCCAGGGGAAGAGTCCCCTATGAGTGTCTGGGCATTGGTATTTCCCATAAGGTTGGGTATCCAGACACTTGGGGGAATAATAATTTCCCATCCCAATCTCCCATCCTAGGACAAACTTTGTGCCATTTATTACGCGCATCCCTCGGATTTTCCTTCTGAACATTGGCTCTGTGGACATGCTGGGATGGGATAGGTTGGGAAACTACATCATGATCTTCCCATTCCCCATTCTCATTGGAAGGGTGATTGATGATGGAATGGGGACTATCAAGAAGTAGTCATATCTCATACCCTTAAAAGGTGTGGTATTAGTGGCGAGGATCAACTGCATAATGATCTATAATCCATAAAACCTACATTGGTTCTCAAGGTAGTTCTGAAGCCTCCAGAAGGTGACCCTAAGGGTTTACACAGGGGTTAATTTTGAAGGTCAACCCTCAGTCCTCTGATTGAATTTGAGAATGTTTACATGTGAAGAACAAAAGGGGAAGAATGAGTTTCCACTACCTACCTCTTCTTACGGGCTCACACATGACTTTTCATAATTTTGGGAGAGCACATATCCTGGTGAAATGATGAGGTAATGAACTACTCAGGTTGATGAAGGAGGGGTCCCACAACCATGAGGTTCATGAATGAAAATGGTTTGAGAACACTGTAGAGGAAGGGTCTGTCCAGTGGCTAGATGAGCCCTTAAAGTGATAGAAATCCCTAGCTCGGTATAGGAGGAAGCTACAGGGAGGGGAGTGAAGATATTATTGATGATCCTAGGAAATCAATTGTGGGAGGAAGGTAAAACCTATGGGGTAGTCTCAAGGGCATACACCCATTTTATGGGAAAGAATCTATACCACCTAGATGTCCCAAGTGATTATATTTTCCCAATGTATATAAGATATTGGGGGTCCATAGGAAAATCACAACTATCCATGGGGCATGCTAGTGGTTTAACATGGATTGTATATTCCCCATTGGGTTTGGTCAAACTATGGTAGTTTTCCACATACCCAAAGATGAGGTAGTGGTGAATACAACAAAGGTGGAGGAATAAGTCCACTCTCATGGCTCTACATTCCCCCTGACCTACTGAGTGATTGTGTTTTTAGGTATAAAATATTCTCTGGATCTCTCAAAATCAAGTTAGATGCTTGTGTACCTCCATTGGTGGGGTCAGAGGAGTCCTAGGGAAGTGATTCTTATTGGTATTTTTATGGGGATGGTGGTCCTACCTTTGATTTGGTAAATCCTCTAATCATGCATGCCTTGAATATTACCTAACCTATTAAACTACTTCCTAACCCCATTCTAATTGTGTATGAATCAGTGAGAATGGTGGAGGTGGAGGTTCCTGATGGAACTTTGACAGAGGGTGGATTGGTCTCAACCCTCAATGTGGTGGTTGTGGGGACTTTCCATGATGCCACAACTATGGAAATACAACCATTGGGTAAATTGGTGATGGACACTAAGGGGAAAACCACTAGGTAGGAACCATTGTTAGAGAGTTTCTCTTGTATCTCTATGAGAAGCTCCATATGCTATACTATTCCTATCATTTTCATTCCAATTCCCCATGTACTTTTATATTTTACCTCTTATAAGGAATGATCATCTAAACCTTTATTTTAATTGGTATTTAAAATTTATTTGGAGTTCAACTAGATGTGGTGATTCTCAATCCTGGGGTAGTAGCACAAGATAAGGATATGACTTCATCGAATGGGGGAGGAGGAGGAAGTGGTGAATGAACCTACCATGGACGGGCCATAGGAGGTGGCTGATGAAGGCGAATCCTTGATGGAGTAAGTGAATATCAAGTTAGAATCTGAGTAAATTAGAATGGTTGTAATGGATGAAACTAAATTGGATGTGTTGTCAATGGAACTTTTGGAGATGATACCCTAGTAAATGTGGTTGATATTGTTCCACCTATTGAGGTAATCATGGAGGATGCGATCAATAGGCTGACCTCGGAGGAGCTGTAAGAGGAAGTTGAGGCTCCCTCTATGGATGAGGGATCTGGAGAGGATCTGTTTCATCTAGACTTGGGGTTTATCGCACCCTTTTTCCTTCTTGTGGATGAACGAACCACATATTGTTTTGTAGTAATTCTTCCATATGAGCCTTCATCACATGAGGAGATTGAAGATTCTTTCTTGCAAATCATTGATGATAATTGAGTAATTTTTTTCATGGTGTGGATGTATTTGCATAATTTCATCCCCCAAAACCCACTAGTTGACCTATTAAACAATGTGGGATCTCTCCGCCATTATCTAGTCATCCATGGGACTATTGGGTGGACTCCAATAGCCTCTAAGAACTGGCTCAAAACATTATCATCAAGCGATCATGTGCTTTGTGGAAAGTGTTCAATAATTACTATAATTAGATGAAGGATCAGGGCATATAGGCTCTCCTAGTATCCAAAGATGAAATTTCTCACATAGAGGGGTTGGGGTAGGAGTGTGATGTTTTCATCACCACTCAAGCATAGATATTCTACTAGTTAATGGATCAATCAGTGGAATATGAGTCTATATATATAGATGTAGTATATGTTGTACAAAAGTATCATGTTGTGTAGAGTCCTATGAAAAGCATGGATGAAGAAGTTTTTTCTATCACTGAGGAGGAGGTGGCTTACCAAGTGGTGTGGTAGTAGACTCTGGAGTCTACTCAATAGTGGTTGGACGAGCTCGAGTGCTTGATTATTGGGGATAATCCTTAGGGAAATTTTACCTCATCATAAATCAATGATGTGGCTCTAGTACGTGAATGAACTTCCTAGACTTTTGATAGTTGGAATTAAATTTTATTATACTTTAAAATGTTATCTTTTGGCTGCATATAGACCACATTGACTAGAAAACCAATAGTGAATCCCTAATCCCATGTGAGTCACTCTCTGTATAGGAAAAAAGGGTTAGACATAATATTTCTAATTTACATTAGATTACTAGAAAATGGTTGAACACCTAGGGTATGAACTTGTTTATCGACCACTCAGAGTGTCCTGACTGAGAACGTTTTGGTTGGTGTGCGAGACTCTCAAAATAAACAAATTTCTTTGTCAACATGTTCTATTGCATGAATGGATTAATTCTAAGGGCATTTCATTCAACCCAAAAATGGTGATGAGGAGCATGAAATAAGATTCTTAGTATTTCGAACACAAAGGGGGGGGGGAGGGGTGTGATGATGGATGATAACTATAAAACATGTTTGAAGCAAAAATCCATTATTTTTATTCCAGGGATAGAGAAAAAAATTATGGTTGACCACTATCCATGTTGAAAACATAGGAACTATCTCATGATGTTTTCAAAAGTCTTTTACGGCTTGTGTCTAGGATGTTAGGTAGAGAATTATGGCATAGGACCATGCTGTTAAGGGGTTACCGTTCATATGTGAATTTTGATGGGGATTCAAGTCAAGGGTGACATGAATCATGGGGATGAAATTATGGAATTTTCAAAAGTTTTTTAACACTCTTAAGATTGTGCCATCATGGATATTAAGCATATTGGGCTGGCATCTCAGGCGGAACAAAGGCCAAAATTGTCTTCCATGGGGACCATCATCTCATATATCACGTAATGATCGAAGAACATGAACAATGCTGTAAATGAACAAAATCAAAGGTAATGGGAATTATTAAGAAAGGGACTAATATGAACGATAGTTTAATATCATGAAATTGATTATGTACATACATTTTATCATTGTATGGTGATGATGATGTATTTTATGGTTTCAAATTATTTTATTTGGATTTTTGACATGTAGTTTAACATCATACAATAAAGATGATGTATTTCACAGTTTAACATCATGTGATTGGAACATGTGATCTGATTTAAAAAAACTTTCCCAACCAATGTTGTGGTGGGGGGGGGGGATAAAAAGGTAACATAATGGGGTATCCCTTAGAGGGGCGCATAGGGAAAAGGGAGAACAATATTTGATTATAGATTTTGGTTGAACTGGCATCTTAAAAGAGAAAAGAAAAGGTGGTGGATATTTGTAATCACTTGAGGAAGGATCTAGGTGATCCCAAGTCTAATGAAAAATATCCTTTGGTCTTAGTAGAATTTGTTGAAGTACGTGACTATGGAACAATAAATTAAAATCCATTCAATTATGGAATGGTTGTGAGATAAGGTAGTGGTATAAAATATAAAGGGGTGATTCGACTGAGTAGTGAAAAAATATCTATAGAAGTTCAGGACTGGGTGGAACTAAGGAATAACTATGATAGTCCTTTGAATAATGAAAATGGGTCCAACCCAAGAAAGACCTTGTCCCCTCTCACCCACAAGAACCATTTTGATATTCTGGGTACTGAAATATGGGTAGAGAGAAACACCAAAATTTTCTCAAGATCAATGTCAGAGGGTTAGATTTATAGACGAACCTTAGTCAGCAATAAAATGGAAAGATATAGTAAAGGTCTTCACAACCCAAGGAGGAAGAAAGAACATACAAGAAAATTGTGAACTAATTAGTTTCATTGTCACTAAGAAGAAGAGATCCAAGGGGTGTAAGGACTACTCATGCCTACCTATGACAATAGAGACACATTCAGAAAAAAGGTGGTAACTCCAATGTACATGATCTCTAGGTAGTGGGAGGCAACATGGTGGATCAATATAAATGAGACACTATGAACAAAGTGTATGAAAAGGAGTATACAAAGTTAAATGATTTTTCAAATGTCTTGGATATCATTATAGTGGATGTAGATGTAGAGAAATTGGAACAAAATATAGAGATGATAATGTACTCTAAAGATGTGAGGTTGGTAGAGGAGGTTGCAGAAACTGATGAATTTACACATGGACAATAGAAGGAGTTAGTTCATGGTTTTTAGAAGGATCTGAAATTGATTGTTAAATTGGGAGAATAATTAATGGAAGATGTTCTTATGATTAAGTCCACTTAAGTGGAAGCACACATATAATGGGAAGATTGATACGTGTGAGAACTTACTATGTGTACAGTGAATGGATTCTCAAGAAAGATCATATATTGAAAAGATGTTTCAATGAATGGACGATCAATAAATATGAGTACATGAAAACCTGGGAAAAATTGGCACACCACTTTGAAGACCTTATAAAGGATGATCTAGACATACATGTAACCACACTCTCTAGGAAATTATATAGGGAGAATGTTTCAAGTACGATTAAGCTATCTATTAACAATTAATTGGTATTGTCTTAGTGTCATATCTGGGTGAACCTTTTGATTTCTCACTTTTCCCTTAAAAGAGTTTTTGACAATAAAAAGTGAATTTTTAGTCAACGAGCACTACCAGGTTTTTTAGGAGTCCATAGTGGGCCCCTGCTTTCTTTTTACCGATTTATTTTTGACCCCTAATTTTTTCCCAAGTCATGGGAGAATCATGACGGGGTGTCCAACTCATGATCAGATTTCCCTCATGGGTTTTCAACATGAAAAAAAGTTTTTCCTCTTCTAATTGGTAGTTCATGGTTATAAAATGTTTACTAAAAAGTTTCAAATAGTTTCGTGTCATATATCTTCAACCATCAATTGTATTTTATATTTATAGAGATTGGACCAAAGGGTTTCAAGTTGTTTAAGGTCATAATGATCAGAACTCATGGTTATGTTCCTCAAAGGCGATGTTTGTGGGATAAGGGAGACATAACCTACTATTAATGAGGTTCATAGGAATTCCTTACACAGTGAACATCTTAGAGACATCTCATTCACAGTTTAAATTCATGATTCTTGGACCTAGGCTCCAAGAATATGGTTGTAGATTTTAGACCACAAGGGGGGGGGGTTCAAATAAGCATGAATGGAATGTATGATATGTTAATCAATGTGATTTGAGGGCTAAGGAGGCACAATGTCACATGGAACATTCAAAAGATGAATTTAAAATAGTTTAAATCTAGTATTCTTGGACTTGAGCTCATAGTATAAGCTCATAGAGTTTGGACCAAAGGGGAACCCATGTGTCTCAACCTTTCTTGAATAAAAATATATCCCAACTCCTAAGATTGTGTGATCTATGATAAATTTGTTAAACAAGGAGTGGTATAGAGTTCCTATTGTTTTTAAGGGAGGAAAAAATAAGGGGAAAAAGTGACTCACCTATCTCATGGGGAAGATCATGGCTTCCAAGACATTGATAGTGTAAGAGGAATAACTTAAGAGTAGGGAAAAACTATTGAACACATTATAAATTAGGATCTATACCTACTTTAGTTAATGAGAGAGTGAAAAATTGAGGGATTTACTGTTCAATGAGTTCAAAACATGAGATTTTATATTTTTTACTAAAAATATTTCATGCCTTGAGACATGATGGAAGGTGAACCAGTATGGCCATACAATATTTTTGTTATTGATCCCATTAATATTATGATGAGGATGATTATCCCAACTTAAGAAAGACTGAAGCACACAAGTTGAAGTAGGGAATTTATAAGAGGTAACATTAAGTGCCTTGGTAATTATTCCACCACATGCTAAAATGTGATATAAGTACAATTTGGTGGGTGAGAATCAATAATTTATTTGGGGAAAACACTCAAATGAGTTAGTGGTAGGGTTGGGACAAGGATAATTCACCCAAGTGTCACTACATATCCCATGAGTATAATTATCGAGCCACACATAGTTCTAGGATATGACATGGTAAGAGACCAACACCTGATGGGTGACATCCTCTATAGTGAGGATATTGAGTCATCTCCTATTATGAGGCATCATAGTTTTAAATGTGTTAAGGTTTTCTGGTCATCCCATATCTTTCATATGAGTAATCCTAGTTTTTTATAGTGTATGACTATAGTTTAATTCCATGTGCTGAGGATGATGGTTTGGTTCATCTCATATTTATAATATGAGGCATCCTGGTTTCATATGGGGTATGGTTTCTTGGTTGGACTATACAATTCATATAAGGAATCCTTGTTTCTATGGGGTAATGCTATAGTTTAACATTGTGTACTAAGGAAATTGGTTCAGTTAATCTCATATCTATCATATGAGGCCTCCCAATTTCATATGAGGTAAGGTTTTTTGGTAGTCCAATTTTTTTCATATGAGGTATAACTATTTTGTATGGGATAAGGATATATTTTAACATTGTGTTATGAGGAAGTGATGATTTTTATTATAAATTAATAAATGTTAGAATACTTATTTTAGTAGTTTAAGGATATAAAGCTCAGATCAGAGGCATAGTTGCTTGGTTAAGGTCATGTAGCTTTTACCAAATGGTTAGCTGCTAGTATAAGGTCTTATAGATTTTACCAACGGGGGGAACATGTTTCCTAAGGAGGATTTATTGGAATGAACGACTGATAACCCAACATGAAAGGAGGGATAAAGGGACCCACTTCCACACATAACTCAAAAAACTATACCATAGGTTGATATCATATTGATGAGGAATTAAAGGCCCCATAATTATTTAATAAAGGGGATGCACCCATGAAATGTTATTCGAGCATCACTATGTATCCCATAAGAATGGGAATTATGATGTATGTAGTTCTTGAAGGATGTGTTGTAGGGGACTGACACCAGTATGTGAATGTCCTATTGAATAAGGGTACTGGATTATCCCGTATTAGGATATGAGTCATCATGAATTTATAAATGGTAAGAATATAGTATATTGTCATGTTCTGATGATGTTGGTGGGTCTTTCATATTGAACTGCCCATTATTTTCTTCCAAATGTTAGGTTATGAGGGTATCTCATCCTGTTAATGGGTCAAGAAATATTATTGGGTCTTATACCTAAAGAGGAGGTCCATAAGGTCATTTTTTGGTGATAACACAGTGGGTAATGAGTTGTTTTATTGTGAATTTGAGGCTAAAACCGAAGACATAGTGTCTAGGTGTCACTAAATTTTCCATGGGAATGTAAATAAATCCACAAAAATTTCTAGAAACATGTGATGGATTAGGATTTATAAAACACTAGAGATAAATAAAAACATGTAGATGAGGGGTGTATGAACATAGTTTAAGGTCATAATTCTCAGACCAGGGATCCCGGTTTATGGTTATAGATCTTGGACCCTGGGTAGAAACATTGAGGATGTTCAAGTGGTGGAAAATAGTTAAAACCTAGAAGTAATGGAGGTATAGAGGCTCTTCACCACATGAATAAATCCTAAATTCAACTATATACAATTTATGGTCGTAAGGCATGGATTGGGGAATTTGGAAAACAATTTAGAGTCCAGATTCATGGGCTCAGGGAATGTTTTTAATGTTTTTTCATGGAATGAAAGGGTTAGAACCATGAAAGGAGTGAATAAAGGACCACTTACTGTAAAAATATATTGAAATAAACTAGACAAAGTTTAATTCCATAATCCATGGAAGGTAAGTGTGGAAGAAGGGACAAATGTTGGGGAATTTGTGGATAGGCTTGAATACAGGAGGTTTGGGCCTCAATATGTATCCCAAAAAAATGTGAATCCATCCAATCATAGTTATAGGAAGTTTTGATGTAGGAAAATGATGCTAAAATTGGTGGAAACCCAACTAATAAGAACATCGAGGCATCCCACAGTTTTCGTGGGGCATATTGCAATTATGAAATGTTGTAAGGGAATAATTTATTGTCATTATCTAAGGATTTTCTTTTTTGGTAATCTCACTCTTTTTATGTGAGGCATCCTATGTTTACCGCATAGGGAAGGGCTGATGTTTAACATCATGCGTTAATGAGATTAGAATTTAGAATTTAAAGCTGTACAACCCGGACTATAGTTGCTACCAGTTTAGAGTCAGGTAGCTCAGAATGTAGGGAATGAAAATAGTGTATAGTCATAATTCTTGGACCAAGACTCCTATTTTAAGGTTATTAAGTTTGGATAAATTTAAAATAGTTTAAGGTCGTAGTGCATAAACCATAATGGATACTTCTATTTTAATGTCACAGATCTCAAACCCTAGATTCTATAGTTTAAGGTCGCATAACATCAACTGATTGAAAATAGTTTAATGTCATAATTCAAAGAATGGGGGTCAACAATTATTTTATGGTTTTAGTGATTAGACCATCACTTCATATGGAGTACTGCTTCAGAATCATAACATTGTTGTGAGGTGTGATATGATCTCCATCCAATGTGATCAAAAATTATGATCCATTACAACATAACTTATGGATAATTTAATATCATTTACAATTGATATCTTAAATTGGTGGATGATTTAAGGGCATCATCATAAATCTAATATCTAGTACCATGTCACCCTGGACGAAGGAGTAGAGGTGAACCTTTCTGTTGAAAACTCTCTCTATACTATTCTGGGGCCTCTCCAAGTTATTAATAGACTAAATCAAGTTTCCCATGAGGGATTCTGACTATTTTAGAAAAATATATACAATTTGGTATAGTTTCTAAAGGTCATAAATATCCATTCAGATAAATGGTAGCTAATCTCAATGGGTATTATTTCTTATGTTCCATGTACTAGAGATTATAGGGTCACCTAGGTGGAATTTTTAGTTTTCATCTGATAGGCCTAGAGGACATTGTGTAGCTTTTTAGGCTAATTGTTTTTGTTTTGTCCTACCATTTCCTAAAATATATTATAGGGGGCCATGTTGAATGCCTCAGTATTCCCATTTTACTTTGTATGGTAGTAAGAAGTGTGGTTGTATGAGATGTTGCACTTAGAATACAATTTATTCCATTCGATAGAATGGAAGATAGTGTTGCTGTAAGTGAGAATACTGTGAGGAACTTAAAATCAATGGATTGTGTGAGAACTCATGAAATAAAAAACAGAGCATTTTTTGACATACTTTAGGGGAACCAACTTTTCTTATTTGGGAGATAATTCTGTTGCAGTAAAAATATACCTACACTATTGAGTTTTCGCTGGAGGTATGGTCCCACAATGTAGAGTCCCCATACTAAAAATGGGAAAGAATACATGGTACTATTGAGAAACTATGATGTCTAAAGTTTGATGTTAGCAAGTATATGGCATGTATGACAACACTTCGAGAACTCAATGTCGTCACGAACCATGGTGGTCCAGAAGTAACGCAACCTTCAAATATGGTGTGAGAGATTCTATCATTCTAGATGGACCCCACAATATCTGACATAGACCTCTTAAATAACCCAAGGAATCTTGTATCCATGGATAAAACAAATGACAATTCCACTAAAACCACATCTCTAGTAGGTTTTATCTAGGTTAAACCCACTTTGGAGGGAAAACTGTGATGAACACCCTTGGGTTCTCTCCCGCCCAGATTAGTTTGGTGGGAGAATTAAAAACTAAAAATACTTAAAAAATTGATTCATCCAATAAATAATTTACTCAACTATGGGGGGCCTGAGTTCCCTAACACAGAGTTACTAACAACCAGTTGATTTACCTATTTCTTGAAATTATTTTAGGTGGTGGTGGTATGAACCTCTAATGTTCCACATGAATAACTAGGTCATCATTGTTGATTTCTATAAGAGATACAATATGTATTTTCAAAGCATCAACTTGACCATTCTAAAACCAATGAACATATGTCACCTATATCTGGGAAGGGAATTTGGACATAAATTGATGGGTGAATTCTAGTAGGGGTACTAGATATTGATTTTTGATGGTGTCGTCACCCTTTAGTTTTTTAATGACCAATATTGAGTTTCCCTTCACATTTAATAGGGAACATTAATCAGGAGGGAAAACTCCATAATTTTAATGTTATCCGGATACTCTACCTCTTTGTTGGTGTAACTTTTGGTTAACATAAATGCATACGGAAAGATCGATTTCACTGGAGCGATAAAGATAACGCTAGGACTACCCTATTGATCTTGGGGTCATTGATCCTTTTACTATTCGATCATTGAGAGGAACATTCAAAATGCATCTTCCAATATGTTATGGTATAATCCAATGACTGAATATCCTCATCATATAAATCAACATCCATTTTAATTTTTAATGGGCTACATTTGGGGATAGGAATTCTACTAATGACTCACCTTTAATGCCCTCCTATGGGAAAAACCTCATGTAGAACTTCTGTAGGATCACCTCCCAACATTTCAATTATCCCTTCATCATAGGGAGACTAAGGATATACTTTATTGGGTCCACTCGAGAAACCATCTATATCTCAAGATGATGCAAATAATTTTGCAACTCCTACACTGAAAAAACTAGTGGGTCAAAACTCTTCTCGATGGGGGAGTGTCTAGTTTCCACATTGAGGAGCATGTGGATGAGATAATATAGGCCATTTTTATTTCCCTCGTTGTGTTTCTAATCTAGAAAATAACTAAGAGACCATTCTAGAATAGTCATGTAAAGGACCAAGGGATTTTGTAAGAGGGGTGACATCAGAAACGACAGTTGTAGCAGGTACTTCTTGATCTACTCAAAGGCATTCCAGTACTTTTTATCCAACTTTTAAATGGTTCATTTTTTCATGATCCTTGAGAATGGATTACAATTGCTTGAAAAATTGTCAATGTATCAATTTTTATAAGATAAGTGGCCTTGGAGGCTCACAACTCCTAGAGATTTCTCATTGGAGAAATTTGTTTGATAACAAAAATTTTATATGGGTCATTCTAAATTCATCTATATCTAACAAAAAATATAATAAATTTCCTAGATGTGACCTCAAATGAACACTACAAGGGGCCCATTTTCATGTTTTGGGAGAGGAGGAATCTGAACACTTTCTAAAGATCCTTGATATAGTCAGGAAGTTGGAAACATTTGACCACAAAATCATCTATGTAAAGTTCAACCAATTTCATGAGAATTTGTTTAAATATGTTTTGCATGGATCAGTAGTAAGTGGTTCTATAATTATTCAATAAAAAATACATCACTTGATCGAAAAGGATCCTTGAGGTACTCTAATGGCTGAGGAATCCTTATCCTTGATTTCCATCCAAATTTTATTATACTCGAAGTATCCATCCATGAAGGAGAAAACCTAAAACCCAGCAGTAGAATTAATCCAAAACTCTTTCAATGTAATGGGAAAATAATTATTCAGAAAATTGTGGTTGAGATCATAGAATTCCATACAAACTTTGATCTACCGATTCATCTTCTTATCTATGAAAATGTTGGCTATCCACTTGGGGTACTAGACCTCCCTAAAAAGGTTGTATTTAATATGCTAACAAATTTAGTCTCAAATATAGAACCATGAGTGGGATGAAACTTTATGGGAGGATATTTAAACCCACAATGACTCATTGGGAGGCCAAGGCGATGAATGGATACTAGAGGGTCTAGCCATAACATCATATCATGGCTCCAAAATAATACACGACAGTGATTTTTCATGAATGGAAAATAATACTACTGCTCCTTTGGGGACATCGAATCACTGATTAGTGTTGGAATTAGATTATCCTTTATACCATGGTTTTACTTAGTTAACTCATCTATGGTGGTGGAGACACCCTCGTCAAATTAAGGAGGGGTGTATTCTAAATCCTATGTATCATCTGAGATAGAATAATTAGAGGGAGGAGGTGGCTCTTCCTATTTAGTCAACCTAGGGGTATCACTGGTGTTGGACCTAGTGGATAAACAATCCTTGAGGAAGAGTTCCCACACTAATAATACTATGGTAATAGAATATGATGATCCAATATCATATTGTTTATAGTTGTGAGGTTTACTCTTTATATCAAATTAATGGCGATGAGTCAACCTTCCTCGATCTGGCCCTTCCATGTGGGACATATGGGAATGTCATGGACCAATGTCCACATGGAGATATTACTAGAAATTCATGGGATTAGGGTCTTCCTGTACTAGGAATTTCTATTTGCTGTATAAGTATGAGGTAATATGTGAATGATCCTTTTTATTGGAGATGGTGAAAAAACCCAAATTTCTTGTATTGTGGGCTCTAACTGATGAATTGAGATAATAAAGATGTCTTTCAAGTCTACCCAAGGATCATCTAAAGTTGGAATTAAGTGATTAAGATCATTGATACTCTTAACCCTATTTTTATGAACCTAATTTTCCACCATTTTATAGTAGACTAAATCTAGTAGCAGACTTCACTAGAGTCAATGGGGGTCATGTTTCCTTGGAGTACCCCTACTTGACAAATAATGGAGTATTTGATGCTTTGGTGATATGAAAATGGTATCACTAAATGCACATGAGGCTATGTTCTTCCTTATAGTGCATTGTAGTAAATATCCTATGAGACTACCATAAATTCAGTTCTTGATATTAGACCATCGAACTGAGTCTTCTACTAGATTTTCCATGTAGATTAAACTCACTCTTATCATAACCCTAAATCTCTATGTTTAAGTGATTAAGATTTTCTTCTTTGATATCCATACTATAGAGTGTCTTTTTTTGGATAATATTGATCTCAAAGTCAGTATCCTCCAGGAAGCAGTAGTTTTTCATTCCATTGAACTTACCTATGATATATAGTGGGTGTATGTGCCACTAAATGGTAACACCATTTTCATTCCTATAAAATGATATCATGAATTCACATTCCTCTTACTCATCGTCCTATGGATAGTAAACATTATAAGAAGCTACCTCTACCACAAACTGGAGGGGTATTTTCAAGGATTCCATAATGGCCTCATGCATTTACTTCAAGAAATGGAGCTCCTCTAAGATAAAAATCCTTAAGGGAATATATAGAAGGTTATTTAGCACAGAATAATTCATTCCATGGGAATAGTTTTTTTGGAGAGTGATATTACTTGGTAGGGAGTTTAATGGATGACATATTTTGAATCAATGGGGCCTGGATTATATTAGAGATATTCTACTACAAGATAGCTGGCCTATGACAACCCTGCTTTTTATTACAACTTAAACATGATTCATTACATAAAACATCACTTGATACAACAAAAAAGATTGAGAGGTTTAGTGTCTTTGGGTCTTAGGATCATTACATAAAAACATAAAACATGAAATACAACATCTTTATTGAAAACTTCCTTTACATGACCACTACATTCCCTCATACTTAGCATTGCATGGGATAACATGAGGACATGCACAAGAAAAGAGTGAGCTATAAAGCCCATTAACGGAGTACACATGGAATAACATGAGGAGTAAAACAAATGCTAGACAATAGGCATATCAAAAGAGCATAAAAGAAACATGAACATAAAGGCATGATAAAGCATGATAATCATAACATGGAAATGTGGCAACAACACTTAACATTGAATTAGCATGAGCCAAGGCTCATTGCACATGGAGCATGAGTGAACCCTCATTGCACATGAAGCACAAGTAAACACTCATTGAACTTGAATTAAAATGAGTCAACAATCATTTCACATGACGTATCATGATACTATACTTTACCCAATGCATTGGAGCTCTATAAGGGCTCACCCTTCTTAAACATTTCATTTCATGCATAAGTGTGCCACACAGATCAAAAAACATGGATTCATAAAAAATAATCATTTATTCCATGATAAAGGAATGTGGAATTCATACATGAAACTTTAAAATCAATAAGTAAATGTGCATAATGGTGAATACCCTTGATGGAGAAATGGGAATGGTATTCACTACACAATGACATTGGCTTAGAAATTCGGTGTGATTTCGGCAGCGTAACGGCGTGACATAAGAATTCATAAAAATGGTTGATGATAGAGAAAGGGGTTCCTCATCATATTTACATGTAATGGACAGTAAGGAGGTCATATAGATATATGTCCCAACATTTTAAAAGGAATTTAGATTCATGATACAAAAGTATTGCCTGAATTTAAAAGAAGAGAGGGAAGTTCCTTTTAGAATTTTGGCATAGTAACAGGTGTGCATGGGAGGCATTTAAAGAGAGAGAAAGGGGTCTCCCATCATTCAATAAATAATAGGGAAGTATGGGGGAGGTGAAAAAACATACCCCAACATTAATAATTGAAATTAAAAGGGAAATACAACTTAATGAAAATTGACAAAAAACATGAAAGGAAGAAAAAACCCTTACTTGGAAGTGTGCTTCCAAAGGCTAGAGAGAGGCTTGTGAGAGGCTTCTTGGGAGCCTGGGGAACCTTGGGAGGATTCTAGAAAGAATAGGGCAGAGGTTTGACGAACTCCAAATGATTTTAGTGAGGAGGAAGTGGGATCTTGGGTGGGTTTATATAGGAAAGGTGAGAGAATTATTTATTATTTTTGTTTGGGACCCCTTATATTAAAATAATCCAAACCACAAACCATCCCATAGTTTTTGCACATGGTTTCTCGAAAAGGAAAGAGGAAAAAAATATTTTACAAGGCCAAGGTCCGAACTTATTAAAACAATAAGGTTGCTTATGTGGAGGTGAGTCACACTCCCATGCAGGGAAATTAATTTAAAAAGGAAAAGTGTTGAATAAGTCGTGAGGGGTTCATTAATGCTTTGAAAAGTAAGTAAAAAAAACCCAAAATGACTTTATTCTAATGGTAAAACATATATTCTCCGAACATAAGGATTATGGTATTTTATTACATCACCATTGGGTCATTATGATGCCATAAAACACATTATATATTTAAACAGTATTTAATTTTTACCCAAAAATTTGACTGTGTCAGAAAATTATGCAAAATTAACCGTTGGATAATTTCGACATCCTGATTCCAGAAATGAAATTTATTTTATCTAAAAAAATTTCTCTATATGATAATTTTCACATTTAAAATAAAAACCAACATTTATAAAAAATTCACGGGTTTTGACAGAAATGGCTTTCAAACCATAATAAAAATATTAATTGCATTCATAAATTTATAAGATCATTTATATTTAATAATAATTAATTTAATATTAATAATAATATTTTATTAAAATATTATAAAATTCAAAAATCCCTTAATTTAATAAAATTGAATTCTTAATTAAATAACAACTAAAAACACCATTTGTACTTTAAAAACTATTTATAATGTATCAAAAATGACTAGAAATTATATTCATTATTATATACCTAAAAAATAACATACATGAAAATAGTACTACTTATTTTTTACATAACCCCTTAAAATAGCCCAATAAGATATAAGGGTAAGGTGTGCGATGGTGACAGACTCTTGGGGTGGCTCGGATAAATCGCTCGAGTGGTAATCTCT
This sequence comes from Viscum album, assembly GCA_963277665.1. Taxonomy (NCBI): domain Eukaryota; kingdom Viridiplantae; phylum Streptophyta; class Magnoliopsida; order Santalales; family Viscaceae; genus Viscum; species Viscum album. The sequence continues at coordinate 141,246,890 of OY728156.1, read as the reverse complement.
ATCAACTTCCACTTTTCCCGTAGATGGTCCCGTTAGAGCTTGACATGGGGATGCTCAGCTTGGGCTTGGTCAAGGGCGAAGCCCAAGGATGCCACCTCTTTTCTGAGCTCCAACAAATGGGCTTCGTATGGAGCAATTCTACTAGATAAGGCCATCGCTTCCTTTGTCTGAGTAAAATTAGGTTCGTTAAAGCCTTATATTTATACTAATCATGTGATCACTATTCAACGACCATATTAACAATGGTCACAATTCTTAACATAAAACCAAAGAAGTTGACATCTTATAAAAAAAAAATTCCATAAAGATTCCTTTAACTGGATCAAGAGGGATTTTCCATTAATGAAACTTTGGGTCGTCACAATATTCCCCCCTTAAGAAATTTCGCCCTTGAAATTTTCCATTTCCCACACTAAAACAAATGTGGGTAACTCAGATTCATCATATCCTCCGACTCCCAAGTCACTTCTTCAAACTTGTGGTTTCTCCACAATACCTTGATGAGGGGCATTGTCTTATTTCGTAGAACTATTTCTCTACGATCTTATATCTTCACTGGTTGCTCGTCATAAGAAATATTATCTTCCAATTGTACCACCTCGGAAGAGAGTACATGTGAAGGGTCTGGTATGTACTTCCTTAAGAGGGATACATGAAAGACATCATGCACCTTGTCCATAGTAGGTGGAAGTGCTAGTCGATAGGCTACATCCCTAACACGTTCAAGAATCTCGAAGGGGCCAATGTACCTTGGACTTAACTTCCCTTTCTTTCCAAACCTCATGAACTTCTTCCACGAAGATATGCATAAAAACACCATGTCTCCAACTTTAAACTCAATGTCTCATCGACGATTATCTGCATAACTCTTCTGTCAACCCTGGGCTGCCTTGATATGCTGCTGAATGGTTTTCACCTTATCCACCATTTTTTCGACCATTTCTGGTCCAAGAAGCTTACGTTCACTGACCTCATCCAAACATTACGGTGTTCTGCACCTTTTCCCATACAAGGCTTCATATGGTGCTATTTGGATGCTCGAGTGGAAACTGTTATTATAAGAGAACTCAACCAGAGGATGACGTTGATCCCATCCTCCTTTAAAGTCCATTGATCACCCTCTCAACATATCCTCAAGTGTTTGGGTAGTCTGCTCGGGCTGGCCATCAATTTGAGGATGATAGGCCATACTGAAGTTCAGTTCAGTATTCAGAGCATGTTGAAGAATCTTCCAAAACATAGAGGTGAATCTTGGATCTCAGTCAGACACAATAGATAGTGGTACTCCATGTAACCTTACCACTTTCCTGATTTATATCCGTGCCAGTTGATCCAAAGAAAAATCCTCTCAAATAGCAATGAAGTGTGCAGTCTTTGTAAGACGTTCCACAACAACCCAGATTTCATTGTTGCCTTTGGATTTCCTTGGATGTACGGTGACAAAGTCCATGGTGATGTTATCCCATTTCCATTCTGGTATGGGAAATGGTTGTATCATCCCCTTAGACTTCTGCCTCTCTGCCTTCACTTGCTAACACACTAGGCACTTTGATGTATATTCAGTGATCTCCTTCTTCATTTTATCCCACCAAAATTTTTTCTCGGAGATCTTGATACATCTTTGTGCTCCCTGGGTGAATAGAGAAATTTGAACTATGTGCATCATCCAAAAGTTCCTTCTTCATCTCCAGACTTGATGGAACACATAGTCTTTTCCCAAACCGCACAATTCCTTCTTCATTAACATTAAACTCCGAGGATTTTCCCTTTTTGATAGTTTCCACTTTTTCTTGAATTCCCACATCATCCTTTTGAGCATCCTTCAACCTTTCCAAAAGAGATGGTTGAGCAATAATTTTTGAAAGGATTGATGATGTTAACTTCTTTATGATTCCCACATCCATATTCTTCAAGTCTAAGAAGATTGGATCCTTCTCAATTCTCATCATTGATAGAATCGCCGGAACCCTTCTACTTAGGGCATCCGCCACCTTGTTCGCTTTCCCAGGGTGGTAATGTATTGAACAATCATAATCCTTGATGAGCTCTATCCATCTTCTCTGGAGCATATTAATCTCTTTCTGTGTTAATATATATTTAAGACTCTTGTGCTCAGTATATATCTCACATTTCTCTCCATAGAGATAATGCAGCCAGATTTTCAAGGCAAAGATCACATCCGCCAACTCCATATCATGTGTTGGATAGTTTCACTCATGTATTTTCAACTGCCTTGAGGCATAGGATATCACTTTATCATTTTGCATCAGCACACAACCTAATCCCTTCTTTGAAGCATCACAGAATACCAAAAAAGCTCCCCACTAGTGGGTAAAGTGAGCACGGGTGCAGTGATAAGCCTCCTTTTCAACTCCTTGAAGCTTTCTTCGCATTCAACACTCCAAGCAAACATTACTCCCTTTAGATTTATCTTGGTAAGAGGGTTGGAAAATTGTGAGAAATTTCTCACAAATCATCGATAATATCCAGCTAACCCCAAGAAGCTACGAATATCCCTTACCGATTTTGGCCTCGACCATCCCTCAATTGCATCTGTTTGGGAGGGATCCAAAGATATCCCATTGGTTGTGATTATATGGCCCAAGAATGATACCTCCTTCACCTAGAACTCACACTTGATGTACTTTTCATAGAGCTTCTCCTTTTGCAAAGTCTCTAGTACAGTTCTTAAATGCTTTTCATGATCCTCCTTGGTTTTGGAGTATATTAGAATATCATTTATAAAGTCTACCAAAAATTTGTCAAGGTAATCTCTAAAGACTCTATTCATCATGTCCATGAATATTTCTGGAGCATTGATGAGTCCCAAAGGCATTACTATTAATTCATAGTGCCCGTACCTTGTACGAAAAGTAGTCTTGGGGATATCGTCCTTCTTCACCCTTACTTGATAATATCCCGACCGCAAGTCCACCTTGGAGAAGTATTGCGCTCCACACAACTGATCGAACAAGTCATTAATTTGTGGGAGTAGATACTTGTTCTTTATCGTGATTTTGTTAAGTTCATGATAATCGATGCAAAGCCGCATTGACCCATCCTTCTTCTTGACGAAGAGGACTGGTGCACCCCATGGTGAACCACTTGGGTGTATAAACCCTTTATCCAGATTCTCCTGTAGTTGTTTCTTCAGCTCTTCAAGCTCAACAACAGCCATTCTATGTGGAGTCTTGGATATTGGTAGCGCCCCAGGTATATGTGTAACGCCCCGACCCCAGCTACCCAGAGTCGGTGCATTACTTCGTAACATTGGCATGATCACAAAAGATCAAGTCTCAAAAGACCGATTAGTTTAGTAGCCTTGGAAACACTAGATACATTCGTAAACGTTACATTACATCATAAAGTGAAAAACTACAATAACAAAGTCTCCATAGTCCACACTCATATCCTCTTCTGACTATCCCTGCAGGTCATTCATAAAATACTTCTTCACATCCTGGAAAATATTAAAACATTGAAAGGGGTGAGCTCAAATGCTCAGTAAGGATAACAATATTGCGGAAGCTTTCATAAATAAACATAAACATTTAAGGCAATGTATAACTAAAACAAAAGCCTTTTAAACTTGAACATCAACATAATATGGCAAAAGTAAAATGAGATAATGCCATTTACTTCTTCACATGGATATTCTACTGGTCGAATAATCACATGCAATATCAATAACCACTTTCATAATGATGGAATGCATAATGCCAGACTATCATAACCACGTAGTCAAGGCCTCGTGCCAAGACCACATATAAGATTTTGTCAAGGCCTCGTGCCAAGACACTAGTTTGTCTCATGAGACCTGCCGATGCATCGAGGAGCTATAGCGGGCTCCACCCGTCACTTATTAAGTCCAATGCATTCCTCATATGAATAGGTTTAAACATATCATAAACCATAACATAATCGTATCACATAAAACATGCATAAAAGAAACATAACATTTCCACATTTCAATCACAAGATATCAATACAACACATTGATATAATAAAAATGCTTTCAAAACCATTTTCAATATCAAAATAAAAGAAAGTTAAAACTTTGTATTTATTTTTCATTAAAAAAAAATGATGGCTTGTAGAGGAAGCCGAAACTCAAATAATGGTCACGGCGGCGGAGAAGTCGTTGTCGCCACATACGTACGACAAAAACATTCCCTTTTGTCATTTAGTAAATGCTTCGTATAAAAAATATTCCTTTTGAATATATGTAAAAGTCAAAGGGGTTTATACACCGTATAAAAGAAATTTGTGTATAAAACAAAATAGGCCTCAATGAAAGGAGATTGAGACGAAGTCCTTAAAAAGATCATTTTTAAAATAGAATAGATATATTATGTGTATTCACTATAGGTACACATAAAGAAAGTAAAAATACAAAATAGGACATAATAACATCATGACATAATTTGAAAGTAGGAGATTAACCCAAAGAATGGAAATTGGGTTAAGAAGTTCCCTTACCTCGTATCTGACTTGACCCGACCGTTATTTAAACTCCTGAATAATAAACTTTAGTTAATCTCCACATGATTATGAATATTTTCCAAGTTCATTATTCCTTTTATACCATGTTATGAACATCATGTAATCATTTAAGTTAATAATGTTCATTTTGTCGGTATTTGGTTCTTAAGTCAAAAATAGGCTTCTTACACTTACATGTTGTTAATTTAGTCAAAGTTTCATTATATCCAGAATGGTATTCATGATGTAGATATCATATATGTCATATATATCCAGTACATACATTCATTTATAATATTACATCACATTTAGAGGTAAGAAATGAAATGCACCGTTCATGGAGACGGTAAGCCGTACGTACGCATGAACGCTACTTCCATTTCTATTTCATATTTTCTGGAATGGAATCATAATGATATAAGAGTATATTATAATTCCAGTATAATAACATATATAATATCATTAACTTTATCCTTCACACATCCCACATATGGTATTAACGAATCAAATCACTTTCAGGGGGCGGTAGTCCGCGCTTCCTAAAATGAAGATATCGTGTTTTACCCATAATGGAAACCATAAAGGTATGCCCAAAATGAAAAAAAACAGAAGCTTAAGGAAAACATAAACATATTATATATCATATATAAAAATAGTGACATCATAATGGCCACCTTTGAAGGTGTTAAATGAGTGTTGAACAATCATCGTTTCGGGAGGCAGAATTTCGCCATCCACGGAAACCTTATGTTCTTTAACCATTTGATGTAGTTGTGTGGAAGTGTAGCTCAAATAAATCTTATAACAACATCCTAGTATATTTTATATACTGGTGTTGTTACAAAAGAAGTAAATAAAAAGAGTTTAGGGGGTTGGAGAAGCAAAATAAAACAAAAGAACATGAGAGAATGAATTACCTTAAAAAGTGTTACTCCTTTTGAGTTGAGCCTAAAGGCTTCCTTTGAAAGGATTCTGCCCAAAGGGAATCCTCTAGGATTAGTAGAGGGATGTGGAGAGAGCAAATGGGCAGGGGTTGGCCGAGCCAATGGCTTGAAGAGTGTGTGAAATGAGGTAGAGGTGGGGGCCTTTTATAAGAGGAGAGGAGGGGCACTTTTGGAAAGTAAAGGAACATTACATTATTTGAAAATGTGTTTCGGTTTTAAAAGGTCCCACATTGATATAATTCGTGGATAAGGTGATAAGTCATCGAAATACACTCATCCAATTGGTTTTGGCCATGTGTAGTTCATAGATTTTATATTATCTTTCCATTTTATTTAAATCGTCAAATAATGATGTCATCGCTGCATCATTATTATGTCATAAATAATTAAATTTATTTAATGTCTAAAAATTATAAAAAAAATACTATGATATAGGAAATCTTTGTATCTTTCCAGTGACTATTTATAATCAAAATTTGGACTTGTATAACCCTACTTAAAAATTGTTTTCGTAAAACATATTATGTTTGTGTCATTTTCACTTTAACATTAAATAAAAAGTAATTTATGTCATTTCCCAACAAAAGTGGATCCATGGGGTCCCCAAGTTGACCCATGGCTTGTCTTGGTCGGCCATGACACAACCAATAAGGTTGGGACATGTGTCTAGGTCATTTTATATTATTAAAGCATTATTTATTCCTTAAACTACACTAATTACCACTAATCGCGATTAAAAACTTAATAAGTTACTATTCACCAAAAAATTATTTTAATCTCATTGAACCACATTTTACTTCTTAATGACAACCATGTATGTCGGATTTTAAAAATTCAGTACACATTAGTGGTAAACTTTCATTTAACTGAAAAATCAGTTTGCTTGATTACCACTTAGTGGTTTCACTATTCATCAAAAATTGAAGTTTTTCAGAAAATTACCAAAAATTAACTCTAAGCTATATTTGATATTCCGAATTCAAAAATGAAGTCTATTTTACAAAATTCAAATCATATAAGTCACATTAATTAATTTAATAATTAATTCCCGCTGCCAGAGCAAATAGCGTGTTTTTAAGAAACAATTTATATCAAAAGATTGACAATTGTTTATGTCCAATTTTAATGTTAAATTAATTCTAATGACCACCATTGGATAAAATGGTAAAAATATATTCTAATTATACCTTAAAACCACTAAATAGTATAACTTATCACTATAAATTATTTTGATTAAAAAAGTTGTTTTAAGTATTTTTCACTATTCATAAAAATTTGGAAGTTCTCAGAAAATTACAAAAAATTCAACATAGGCTAATTTCAATATTAGAAATACAAAAATGAAGTCCATTTTGAAATATAAAATTTCTATAAATTTAAAAGGTGGTTATTACTATTCATAACGGCTACTTTGATTAGTTGCGGTGTGTTAGAACTCGAACTTGCGTACAATGCAAGCTATTGCATTTTTGAAAGAGAGGTGTATCGTGGAAGCTCGGGGTGTTACATTCTCCCCTCCTTCAATAAATTGCGTCCTCGCAATTTGAAATTTTTCTTTGAAAATAAAAGGTTGAAAAGAGAAAATACCTTTGAGGAAAACCCACATCGGAAATAAGATTAATAAAATTTAGCCTTAATAAGAGGGAAATGGAAATAAGAAAGTCACCACCAAATTATGATCTCGATAAGGAGAACATTGGTGGCAATTAGAGACATATAATTGGAGGAAAAACGTAAATATTTGTAGGGAGTGATTGAGGTCATCAATCACAATCAACTGTCAAATTGAGGGCCTCAAAGCCTTCAATCTATGTTGATTTAAAATATCATCAGTTCAACAAGACATAAGGTATTAGGATAACACATTTTTTTGTTTTAATATCCCTTTACTAAAGTTTAAGAATTAATTTATTCATTGAATAAGAGATAGGTATATATATATTTATGCTTGACAATTAGAGTTTCAACCTTCAACTCATCTTTCACTCAAAAAGATAATAGAACACAAAAATATTATACTTATCCTAATTGTATAATGTTCCAAATGTTAACACATACCATTTAGATTAGTAAAATTATTTTGTAATAACCAGGGACTTCCTGTAGGCTAGTGGTAGGAAATAAAGGCCTGTCGCACTATGATTGTGGGTTCGATTCTTGCAGCTTTGTCCGACACGACGGGTTATGCCCCACCCTACAGGTTGTCCTTTTTCCTAAAACTATAGTATCATAATATTCCAAAAATAATCTTCATAAATTTTTTAACCTTAAACAATACTATCCAAAGATCAACTTAATCCACTCCAACCTTTATAGTTATCCAAAATACCTCTGTCCAGACTTTCTCTAAAAAGACTCTTAATTCCAAAATCATTTTATCAGATTCCCCAAACAAAGTAAAGTTTCTCTTATTGTCACATACTAAAAATATAATTACCTTCATCATATTAAAACCTTACTGAAATCAACAAGTACTGCAGTACAATCATTATATAGATCACATTATTCTAATAACCAGAATATAATCCATGAGTCCAAAAGCACCAATACATTAGTTATTCCGCTTCAACTGTAGTCACAGCATAAGATTGGCCTTGATCCGTTGGCCTTTTCTGAGGTAAGTTTCCTTGACGCTTAGGACATTCATTTGCATAATGACCCATTTCTCTACAATTGTAGCATTCAACTTTGACAGCCTCTTTCTTTCCCTTGCAATCACGAGCCTGGTGACCCTTTTCTCCACATTTATAACAAACTCCCATTCCTTTTAGGCAAGTACCAGGGTGATTCTTCCCACAATTATCACATAATGGAAAATCCTTCTTTCCCTTTTTCCCTTTATCTATCTCTTGTTCCACCGTTCTCTTCTTCTCTTGCTTTACTTTGTTGTCATAAGACTTAGAGAATTCCTTTTCTGTCTTGATAGCACACGAGACAATATCTTCGTATGATGAAAAGGATTGTGATACCAAAGCTCGACGGAGAAATGGTTTTAACCCATCAAAGAAACGATCAATCTTACTCCTTGGGTTACGTATATAATCGGCAGCATGCCTCGCTAACCTTGTAAAGTTAGCCTCATACTTTGCGACATTCTCATCCTCCTTCTGCCTCAGACTCAGAAATTGCCTTTCCATATCTGCTCGATGGTCACGAGGAAAGTATTTTTCTAAGAAAAGATCTTTGAACTCCCTCCATTCCATATTCGATACGTCATCATCTTCCTTTGTGTTTTGAATCAGCGACCACCACTGATCGGCATCTCCAGTGAGGCGGTAAACTGCCATGACAACCTTCTCCCTTTCACTACTCCCCAAGGCATGGAATATTTTCTCTAAGGAATTTATCCATTGCTCAGCTACTATAGGATTTGTACTCCCATTAAAGGTTGGTGGTTGTTGCCTCATGAAGCGGTCTAACATTGATCCTCCACGTTGCGGATCAGGGTGCTCGATACGAGTAAGGTTATTATTCATAACCTGAGTGAGTTGTCCCAGTATGGTATTAAGTTGATCAGCACCAGTTGTATCTCCAGATCCACAATAATTATCTTGATCAGGAGGGCAATCCCTACACGGAGTTCGTGCATTGATACGGTTTCCATTCCTTCCACTAGGCGCCATTTCTAAACAATGGCATAAACTAGATTAGTTTATGAATCAAAATACATAATTCCATACTTGTAAAACACTTTACATAAATTGAACTATTTATGGATATAATCCATAATTATAAAAAGAAATGTTTTCTTTGAGGAAGTAGATACTCATAACCCTTCATAGTGGTTTGTAAATAAAATGAGAATTATCCTAAGCATATCCCCCGGGAGTGTCGTAATCAAGAGTGCAGCAAGGCCCATTGTCGTGCACCAGTTCCCGTTCGAGTCTAGCTCAAAGCGGTGTTTTCGGGTTTTACCCCTAGGTACATCTGTGCCAGAGCCGCCTCTACTTGCTCATATCCAGACATGGATGTATTGCTCGGAAAACTCACAAAATCTCTACAATAACAAAATTCTAGGAAGTTCTTCTATACTAATCCTCAAAGTCTATATTCGGGCTATGTGCTCTAATCAGAGTTTATCTAAATCTAGCTTCCAAGGTTAGTACTAAACTGCCTCTGATACCAACTGTAACGCCCCGACCCCAGCTACCCAGAGTCGGTGCATTACTTCGTAACATTGGCATGATCACAAAAGATCAAGTCTCGAAAGACCGATTAGTTTAGTAGCCTTGGAAACAATAGATACATTCGTAAACGTTACATTACATCATAAAGTGAAAAACTACAATAACAAAGTCTCCATAGTCCACACTCATATCCTCTTCTGACTATCCCTGCAGGTCATTCATAAAATACTTCTTCACATCCTGGAAAATATTAAAACATTGAAAGGGGTGAGCTCAAATGCTCAGTAAGGATAACAATATTGCGGAAGCTTTCATAAATAAACATAAACATTTAAGGCAATGTATAACTAAAACAAAAGCCTTTTAAACTTGAACATCGACATAATATGGCAAAAGTAAAATGAGATAATGTCATTTACTTCTTCACATGGATATTCTACTGGTCGAATAATCACATGCAATATCAATAACCACTTTCATAATGATGGAATGCATAATGCCAGACTATCATAACCACGTAGTCAAGGCCTCGTGCCAAGACCACAAATAAGATTTTGTCAAGGCCTCGTGCCAAGACACTAGTTTGTCTCATGAGACCTGCCGATGCATCGAGGAGCTATAGCGGGCTCCACCCGTCACTTATTAAGTCCAATGCATTCCTCATATGAATAGGTTTAAACATATCATAAACCATAACATAATCGTATCACATAAAACATGCATAAAAGAAACATAACATTTCCACATTTCAATCACAAGATATCAATACAACACATTGATATAATAAAAATGCTTTCAAAACCATTTTCAATACCAAAATAAAAGAAAGTTAAAACTTTGTATTTATTTTTCATTAAAAAAAATGATGGCTTGTAGAGGAAGCCGAAACTCAAATAATGGTCACGGCGGCGGAGAAGTCGTTGTCGCCACATACGTACGACAAAAACATTCCCTTTTGTCATTTAGTAAATGCTTCGTATAAAAAAGATTCCTTTTGAATATATGTAAAAGTCAAAGGGGTTTATACACCGTATAAAAGAAATTTGTGTATAAAACAAAATATGCCTCAATGAAAGGAGATTGAGACGAAGTCCTTAAAAAGATCATTTTTTAAATAGAATAGATATATTATGTGTATTCACTATAGGTACACATAAAGAAAGTAAAAATACAAAATAGGACATAATAACATCATGACATAATTTGAAAGTAGGAGATTAACCCAAAGAATGGAAATTGGGTTAAGAAGTTCCCTTACCTCGTATCTGACTTGACCCGACCGTTCTTTAAACTCCTGAATAATAAACTTTAGTTAATCTCCACATGATTATGAATCTTTTCCATGTTCATTATTCCTTTTATACCATGTTATGAACATCATGTAATCATTTAAGTTAATAATGTTCATTTTGTCGGTATTTGGTTCTTAAGTCAAAAATAGGCTTCTTACACTTACATGTTGTTAATTTAGTCAAAGGTTCATTATATCCAGAATGGTATTCATGATGTAGATATCATATATGTCATATATATCCAGTACATACATTCATTTATAATATTACATCACATTTAGAGGTAAGAAATGAAATGCACCGTTCATGGAGACGGTAAGCCGTACGTACGCATGAACGCTACTTCCATTTCTATTTCATATTTTCTGGAATGGAATCATAATGATATAAGAGTATATTATAATTCCAGTATAATAACATATATAATATCATTAACTTTATCCTTCACACATCCCACATATGGTATTAACGAATCAAATCACTTTCAGGGGGCGGTAGTCCGCGCTTCCTAAAATGAAGATATCGTGTTTTACCCATAATGGAAACCATAAAGGTATGCCCAAAATGAAAAAAAACAGAAGCTTAAGGAAAACATAAACATATTATATATCATATATAAAAATAGTGACATCATAATGGCCACCTTTGAAGGTGTTAAATGAGTGTTGAACAATCATCGTTTCGGGAGGCAGAATTTCGCCATCCACGGAAACCTTATGTTCTTTAACCATTTGATGTAGTTGTGTGGAAGTGTAGCTCAAATAAATCTTATAACAACATCCTAGTATATTGAAGATACTGGTGTTGTTACAAAAGAAGTAAATAAAAAGAGTTTAGGGGGTTGGAGAAGCAAAATAAAACAAAAGAACATGAGAGAATGAATTACCTTAAAAAGTGTAACTCCTTTTGAGTTGAGCCTAAAGGCTTCCTTTGAAAGGATTCTTCCCAAAGGGAATCCTCTAGGATGAGGAGAGGGATGTGGAGAGAGCAAATGGGCAGGGGTTGGTCGAGCCAATGGCTTGAAGAGTGTGTGAAATGAGGTAGAGGTGGGGGCCTTTTATAAGAGGAGAGGAGGGGCACTTTTGGAAAGTAAAGGAACATTACATTATTTGAAAATGTGTTTCGGTTTTAAAAGGTCCCACATTGATATAATTCGTGGATAAGGTGATAAGTCATCTAAATACACTCATCCAATTGGTTTTGGCCATGTGTAGTTCATAGATTTTATATTATCTTTCCATTTTATTTAAATCGTCAAATAATGATGTCATCGCTGCATCATTATTATGTCATAAATAATTAAATTTATTTAATGTCTAAAAATTATAAAAAAAATACTATGATATAGGAAATCTTTTTATCTTTCCAGTTACTATTTATAATCAAAATTTGGACTTGTATAACCCTACTTAAAAATTATTTTCGTAAAACATATTATGTTTGTGTCATTTTCACTTTAACATTAAATAAAAAGTAATTTATGTCATTTCCCAACAAAAGTGGATCCATGGGGTCCCCAAGTTGACCCATGGCTTGTCTTGGTCGGCCATGACACAACCAATAAGGTTGGGACATGTGTCTAGGTCATTTTATATTATTAAAGCATTATTTATTCCTTAAACTACACTAATTACCACTAATCGCGATTAAAAACTTAATAAGTTACTATTCACCAAAAAATTATTTTAATCTCATTGAACCACATTTTACTTCTTAATGACAACCATGTATGTCGGATTTTCAAAATTCAGTACACATTAGTGGTAAAATTTCATTTAACTGAAAAATCAGTTTGCTTGATTACCACTTAGTGGTTTCACTATTCATCAAAAATTGAAGTTTTTCAGAAAATTACCAAAAATTAACTCTAAGCTATATTTGATATTCCGAATTAAAAAATGAAGTCTATTTTACAAAATTCATATCATATAAGTCACATTAATTAATTTAATAATTAATTCCCGCTGCCAGAGCAAATAGCGTGTTTTTAAGAAACAATTTATATCAAAAGATTGACAATTGTTTATGTCCAATTTTAATGTTAAATTAATTCTAATGACCACCATTGGATAAAATGGTAAAAATATATTCTAATTATACCTTAAAACCACTAAATAGTATAACTTATCACTATAAATTATTTTGATTAAAAAAGTTGTTTTAAGTATTTTTCACTATTCATAAAAATTTGGAAGTTCTCAGAAAATTACAAAAAATTCAACATAGGCTAATTTCAATATTAGAAATACAAAAATGAAGTCCATTTTGAAATATAAAATTTCTATAAATTTAAAAGGTGGTTATTACTATTCATAACGGCTACTTTGATTAGTTGCGGTGTGTTAGAACTCGAACTTGCGTACAATGCAAGCTATTGCATTTTTGAAAGAGAGGTGTATCGTGGAAGCTCGGGGTGTTACAATATGTTCAACTGAGAACTCAACATCTCTTCTTGGAGGAAGACCAGGCAGTTCCTCAGGAAACACTTCAGCGAATTCCTTCACAATAGGAATTTCTTCAAGGATGGTTTCTTCCTTGGACTCAATCATCTGAGCCAGATACGTGTGCTCATAGGTCATTAATATATATTCTTGAGATGATGGAGCTAAAGGAGACTGATCTTCCTCCTGACACTTGTAATGAATCGGGGGGTCGATTCTCCATATGGAGTGTGATTTCCCTCTCCCGATAATTTATTTTGGCTCTATATAAGGAAAGCCAATCCATGCCAAGAAATGCATCAAATTCTACCAAAGGGAGTATGACGAGGATCGCCGGGAAATTCAATCCACAGATTACAACAGGGGAGGACTTATATTCATGGGATGCAATGATTGCCCCATTTTCCGTACTCACTGACATCTTTACTTCCATGATTTGTGGTGGTGCTGGAATTGTTATACTAAACTTTAGAGATATAAAAGAATGCCTAGATCCTGAATCAAAAATTACATTCGCTATTCTTGAATGAATAACGAGCGTACCTGTCACCAGTTCATTTTCGGGGTTCACTTCGGCAGAACTGGTGGAAAAAGATCTTCCTTTCTGTCTTGGAGGTTGTTGGTTGCCTCCGATAACCCTTAGATTAGGGCACTGATTTGATAAATGACCTGGTTCATTGCATTTGTAGAATTGAACAACACGTTGAGGTTCGAATGGAGCATTCTTCTCCTCTATCGCAGCCGCAGTTCCTTCTTGCCAACAGTTAATAACTAGGTGAACTTATCTTCCACACCTAAAGCATGTTCTCGTCCCCATAAGGAAATTTTCACAGTGCTTCTCTCCGCACTTTTTCCAAGTGGGGTGCTGGAACTTCTTAGCGCCGTTGGATTTATCCATTCGACCACCAGCATTGAAGTCCACCTTACGCTTCTTGTCCCCATGATACCCCTGTGATTATCCGATCTCCATTTCAACCTTGAGGGTACATCAAACAATTTCATCATAGCTGTCGAAGTCACGGAACGATAATGCTTTTCGCAAGCTAGGCTTCAGCCCACCAAAGAAGCGGTAAACCTTGAATTCAGGGGTAACGACAAAGCTGGAAGCGTATTGTGCAAGCCTTGTGAAGTTTTCCTCGCACGCTCCCCCAGATTATTCATCTTTTTTTCTTGAGGAAAAGGAAGTCCCTTTCCATCATAAGACGGAGGGTGCGCAGAACATATTTATCAAAAAACATCTTTTAGAATTCCTTCCATTCCAAAGCCTCAATCTCCTCCTCAGGCTTCGTATTTTTGATCAACGTCCACCATTGATCAGCTTCACCCTCCATACGATAAGCCTCCAGGAGAACCTTCTGTTGTTCATAACATTGGAGGATGGAGAATATCTTTTCAATGGAGTTGATCCATTTTCAACGATCGTGGGATCAGATGATCCACTAAAAGTAGGAGGCCTTTGTCTCATGAAGCTCTCGATAGCGACTTTTTCTTTCTTAGGGGGGGTTTAACGTTCCTCTTGACCCATGTTTCTATTCAAAACATGAGTTAGCTGAGAGAGAAGCGTGACAATGTTCGCTATTCCCACTCCCATTGTATTGGGAATCTCATTAGTACAATCATGACACTGATCTTCACAACAATTGTCAGCCCGAGTCCTCCTATTATTGGACATTGGCTGGAATAAAAGGAAAGTTAGGGGTAACACATAGAGGGTAATCCAAAGACAAAAGTTGATGACTTATAAATGATCTTTAATTTATTTAACTCATGAGTCTATAGGATTCATTCTTGGCTTTTCATAATCTACTTTCTAACATATATTCTTAGGGGCATTTTTCCCTTAATAAGGGTTCATACAAAGATTGTGAATTTATCAAAACATATCCCCTGGGAGTGTCGTAACCAAGAGTGTAGCAAGGCCCATTGTCGTGCACCAATTCCTGTTCGAGTCTAGCTCAAAGCTGTATTTTTGGGTATTACCCCTAGGATACATCTATGCCAGAGCCGCCTCTTCCTGCTCGTATCCAGACAGGGATGTATTGGTTTGATAAACCACTTAATCAATACTTACCAAAACATAGGGATGTTTTTTGTTATACTTAGTCTTATCTCAAAGGCTTTACAAGGTTTTTCTAATCATAATCCCAAAAATAACCAAACCTGTCCTCTGATACCAACTGTTACAACCCTGATTTTTATTACAACTTAAACACCATTCCTTACATAAAACATCACTTGATACAACAAAGAAGATTGAGAGGTTTAGTGTCTTTGGGGCTTAGTATCATTACATAAAAACTTAAAACATGAAATACAACATCTTTATTGAAAACTTCCTTTACATGACCACTACATTCCCTCGTACTTAGCATTGCATGGGATAACGTGAGGACATGCATAAGAAAAGGGTGAGCTATAAAGCCCAGTAAGGGAGTACACACGGAATAAAATGAGGAGTACAATACATGTTAGAAAATAGGCATATCAATAGAGCATAAAAGAAACATGAACATAAAGGCATGATAAAGCATGATAATTATAACCTTGAAATGTGGCAATAACACTTAACATTGAATTAGCATGAGCCAAGGCTCATTGCACAAGGACCATGAGTAAACCCTCATTGCACATGAAGCACGAGTAAACCCTCATTGCACTTGAATTAGCATGAGTCAACACTCATTGCACATGACGTATCATGATACAATACTTTACCCAATTCATTGGAGCGCTATAAGGGCGCACCCTTCTTAAACATTTCATTTCATGCATAAGTGTGCCACACAGATCATAAAACAAGGATTCATAAAACATAATCATTTATTCCACGATAAATGAATGTGGAATTCATTCATGTAACTTTATAATCAATAAGTAAATGTTCATAAAGGTGAATACCCTTGATGGATAAATGGGCATGGTATTCACTACACAATGACATTGGCTTAGAAAATCGGTGCGATTTCGGCAGCGTAACAGCGTGACATAAGAATTCATAAAAATGGTTGATGAGAGACAAATGGGTACCTCACCATATTTATATTTAATGGAAATTAAGGAGTTAATATAGATACATATCCCAACAATTTAAAAGGAATTTAGATTCATGATACAAAAGTATTGCTTGAATGTAAAAGAAGAGAGAGAAGTTCCTTTCTGAATTTCGGCATAGTAACGGGTGTACATAGGAGGCATTTAATGAAAGAGAAAGGGGTATCCCACAATTCAAACAATAAGAGGGATGTATGGGGGAGGTGCGAAACCATACCCCAACATTCATAATTGAAATTAAAAGGGAAATACAACTTAAAGAAAATTGACAAAAAATGAGAAAGGAAGAAAAAACCCTTACTTGGAAGTGTGTTTCTGAAGGCTAGAGAGAGGCTTTTGAGAGGCTTCATGGGAGCTTGGGGCACCTTGGGAGGATTTTAGAGAGAATAGGGAAGAGGTTTGATGAACTCGAAAGGATTTTAGTGAGGAGGAAGTTGGATCTTGGATGGGTTTATATAGGAAAGGTGAGAGAATTCTTTATTATTTAGGTTTGGGACCCCTTATATTAAACTAATCCAAACCATATACAATCCCATGGTTTTTGCCCATGGTTTATGGAAAAGGAAAGATGAAAACAATATTTTACAAGGCCAAGGTCCGAACGTATTAAAATAATAAGGTTACTTATGTGGAGGTGAGTCACACTCCCATGGAAATTAATTTAAAAAGGAAAAGTGTTGAATATGTCTTGAGGGGTTCATTAATGCTTTGAAAAGTAAGTCAAACAAACACAAAATCACTTTATTTTAAATGTAAAACATATATTGGCTAAACATAAGGATTGTGGTTTTTTATTACATCACCATTGGGTCATTATGATGTCATAAAACACATTATATATTTAAACGGTATTTAATTTTTACCAAAAAACTTTACTGTCTCAGAAAATTATGAAAAATTCACCGTTGGATAATTTTGACGTCCTGATTCCAGAAATGACATATATTTTATCTAAAAAATTTCTAAATATGTTAATTTTCACTTTTAAAATAAAAACCAACATTTATTGAAAATTCACGGGTTTTGACAGAAATGGCTTTCAAACCTTAATAATAATTCTAATTGGATTCATAAATTTATAAGATCATTTATATTTAATAAAAATTAATTTAATATTAATAATAATATTTTATTAAAATATTATTTAATTCAAAAATCCATTAATTTAATAAAATTGAGTTCTTAATTAAATAATAACTAAAACACCATTTTTACTTTAAAAACTATTTACAATGTATCAAAAATGACTGGAAATTATATTCATTATTATATACAAAAAAATGATGTACATGAACATAGTACTAATTATTTGTTACATAACCCCTTAAAATAGCCGCATAAGACCTAAGGGATAGGTGTGTGATGGTGACAGACTCTTGGGGCAGCTCGGATAAAATCGCTCGAGTGGTAATCTCTATCAACTTCCACTTTTCCCGTAGACGGTCCCGTTCGAGCTTGAAATGGTGAAGCTCAGCTTGGGCTTGGTCAAGGGTGAAGCGCAATGATGCCACCTCTTTTCCGAGCTCCGACAAATGGGCTTCGTATGGGGCAATTCTACTAGATGAGGCCATCACTTCCTTTGTCTGAGTAAAATTGGGTTTGTTAAAGCCTTATATTTATAATAATCATGTTATCGCTATTCAACGGCTATATTAACAATGGTAACAATTCTTAACATAAAACCAAATAAGTTGACATCTTATAAAAACATTTTTTCATAAAGAGACATTTAACTGGATCAAGAGGCATTTTCCATTAATGAAACATTGGGTCATTACATGGCCCACTCTGAATAATTTTTGAATGACTATCAGTTGGATGAGGTTTGTATCATGATGTAAGCGGTTGATCACAGTGCAATTGTCGCTCTGTTTCATGACCAACTATTACAATCGACCATAGAGGCATACTTGATGATGTAGATTGAAAGGGATGTGCTTTTTAAGCTCTATGTAAGGATTGATTCTAGGTTTTAGTACCCAAAAAAACCAAATCCTTCTGTCAGCTTTCATTTCCTCTACCTCTCCTTCAATGACATCGGCCAGAGGTGCTTGAGGGGAAAACATGCCATTCCTCATCATCATGCATTGGGAAGTGGTCCACCAGATTAATGGATTTCATAGAGGCATACTCTAATTCATCATTAATAGGATAGTATAGAGGTGGGTGTACCTAGGGTGAATCTTCTAATTAGTGGGACATAAAATCCTGAAGGTTTCAAGGTGGATTTAACACAAGTAAAGGAATCAGATTTTGGTTTCACCATCCCCATCTATTTTATATGACATGGAAGGATATGAAAGGGATGTGGAGGAAGTGGTTAGAGAGGTGTTAAAACCAAAAGAGGTTCTATCCTGCTCAAGTGATAAATAATGATACCATGAACATGAGTGACTACCTTGTAAGTCAATCAATTTTCATACTTATGCATCCAGTAGTAGGGGGTTTATTTCCACATGCAAGAGTCTTCACTATCACCACTAGGGTTAGTGAAGAAATTTTTCACTTGAGACTGAATGTTACCCAACATGATTAAGACATGATATACTTTGTCTTGAAGATAATAATTCAACATAAATCATACATTGATGGAATTTATAAGGATCCTATGATATGGGAAATGGTCGATGAGGCTAGTGAGTGTGACCTCCTAGGGCCACATTCATTATATAAATTTCAAAATTCATTTCTCCAAGGAATAGTTGAAATATCATAGGACCTAAAAATACATGAAGGGGTTGGTTCTATTACTTATGTATATGAAAGGAACCATAGGATATTGGCCCGGATGGGGTGCTAGATCCACATTATCCCATTGAGGTGGTTGTTCTTATTAAGGCTATACCTGACGGTGCCATTCAAGTCATGGTTGTACATGGTAAGGACGCACTTGGTGGGGCTCATCTGAAAAAGGGGTTAGTAGGTGCACCAGTTTTGGAACCATTTCAAGCACAGTGATGGCTATATCTACTTTCCCAGTCCTTCTTACAGTATCTTGAAGACAAAATGAGTGTGATTTTTTTCTTTTCTACTACAAGGCTTCTTCCATATGCTCATCCTTTTTATAGAACTCACGGAATCCACCAGGTTAGTTCAGGGAGATAAGGGTAGGAACCAGATCATTTCTCATGTTCTCCACACACATCGCGAGTAGTTGTTCATGAAATAATGATTTGTGATGTGAGTACATGAGTCCCAGCACTGGGGTGAAAAAATCAATGAATCCATTACCAGGACTCTATTTTCATTTGAATAGGTTGACGATTCTTTTCTAGTGCAAGGTGAAACTGAATTTATAGTGGTAATTTTGATGGATTTCCAACCAACTAGAAACATACCCTATGGGATAGCAACTGTACTAGATGAATTAAGACCCTTTTAGAGTCTTAATGAATCATTGAAACTTGGAACCCTCCTACTATTCTGGATTACCCAAAATTGCACCACACCTTGAGGTGAAGTAGGCTATATTCTATATAAAATCTCATATCCCATTAAACTAGATGAAGTTAGGATTACTAATCTCAGGGGGGGGGGACTTTAATATATTCCACCCTGGATGTGTATGGATTTATTTAATGTAGAACTGCAACTTGTTGTGCTTCCAGAGAATCGAGGTGGAAAATTGAATAAGGTATCACATCATTATATAGATGATTTACCATTGATAATTTTGTGAATGTCTCATCAAATCAAGAGGATAATAAACATGATCCTGAGGAAGATAATCGTGATTTTCATGCTTCTCAAGAGTGGTGGTAAACTCATATCTTTATCTCTTTCTATATCCCCTAGCTGTAACACACCAATATTTCATAATAATATATATCTTTAATGTAATTCAATATCTTGCACCAGACAAAACACCAAGTTTGAGCGCACGACGGCTTACCAAACTAGCCGTTCAAAAAGTGATCATGAATAATATTAACTGCATTTTGAATTTTATACACTCAAATTTTTTTTTGCTTCCAGATGATCTCTTTTTAGACATATTATTAGAACAAATTGAATTTTTTAGATAAAAGATGCATTTTTCAAAAAATTGTAATTTTACCACCTCTTAATGGTGAACCATTTTTAAATCCAATATTGGACACTTTTATATATTAAATTTGACAAAATAAATTTTTTCTTTAGAATTAGGACATTAAAATTTACATTGGATGAAATTTTGGTATTTTTCCTGATAATGTTCATTTTCTTTAATGAATAGTGAGAAATAATATATTTTAATTCAAAACTGCCTTTTATCCTAATTTATTTAAATGGATAGATTTTCATTTTAATTGGTTTATAAGTTTAATTTGATTATATTTTTACTATTTAATCAAATTTTGGTCATTAGAATTAATGTCACTATGAAAATGGACAAAAACAAGTGTCAATTTTTTTATAGTTATTATTTCTAAAGAAACACGCTTTTTTAATTTGAAAACGAGAATTAATATTAAACTAATTAATGAAACTTATATGTTTTTAATTTGGTAAAATAGATATCATTTTTTAATTTGGAATATCAAATATATCTTAGAATAATTTTTTTGTATTTTTCTGAAAAACATCAATTTTGATGAATAGTGAAAACACTGAGTAGTAGTTAAAAAATCGACATTTTCATTTAAATATAATTTTACTCCTTATGAGAATTGAATTTAAATAATATGACATACATGGTTTTTATTAGTATGTAAAATTTGGCTCAATAAGATGAAAATAATTTTTAGTTAATAGTAACTTTTGCCTTTTATTTACCCTGGTTAAAGGTAAATGCGGTTATTCAAGGTAAAAATAATATTATAATAATATTAAATTACCATAAAATGATTCCTAATCCTATTTTTTGATATATTTCCGACCATGGGAATCCTTTGGTCAATTTTGGGACCCCATGGATCCACTTAAAGAGTGATAATGACACTTTATATGAATTAATTAAAGTAATGAAAAAATGATATAAAAATGTATCTTTTAGTAAATAATTTATTACATGGAGTTATATAGGCTATATCTTAGACTATAAATATTATTTTTAAATCTAAAAATATTTATTACATCATGATATTTGTTTTATAATTTTTAGACATCAAATAAATTAAATTATTTATGACACAATAATGACGAAGTGTTTACCTTATTAATGAATGATTTAAATAAATAAGATTATAAAGATTAATAAAATATTCAAAAACTATAAAGTTTTTATTGTATGATATTATTTCGAATAAGAGTCATCTTATATTTGTCTTTAATAAGTTTTGGACCTTTAAAAACCTAAAATCATTATATAATAAAATAATATTATCAAACTTTCCTAAAGAGCCCCTCGTTCACCATATAAAAATCCATCACTTAAAAACCACTACTCACACCTATCAAGCCCATTTTATCATCCACAACTTTCAGAAATAATATCTCAATATCCCTCTCTTCCACCAAGAATCGTTACATTAGGAAGAAGACACTTCATGAAATCCTTTTGGTTCAAACCAAAGGGAGTTACCCGATTTTAAGGTGACGTCTTGACTAACGTTTTCTTCTTTTATTTTACTTCTCCAACCCAATAAAATATTTTTATTCCATTATTTTATAACAACAATAGTATCCCCAATATACTAGTTTTTTTATGAGAATTATTCGATCTAAACCTACACACACCTCCATCTAATGGGAAAAGAACATATTTTTTCTGTGGATGGCGAACTACTGCCTCACAAAATGATGATTGTTCAATTATCTATTACTGCCTCTAATGGTGGACATTAATATTGAATTTTATTTATATTTGATATATATTGTATTTATATTTTATCTATACTTATGTATTTTTCATTTATATAATACCTTTATTGTTACCATACTGGATAAATACGATAATTTCATTTGAGGAAGTGCGGACTACTACTCCCTCAAAGTGATATAACTCATTAATTCCATACGTGGAATGTATAAAGGATAGAGTTAATTAAATTACATAAAATATCTATTATAATAGAATTATAATATACCTGTGTATTATTTTGTTTTCATTTCATTAAATATAAAATATAAATTAAAGTAGCATTCATGCATACGTACGACTTACCGTCTCCATGAACGATGTGTTTAATTTCCCAACTCCAAATGATATGGAATTATATAAATACATATACATTAGATATATATGATACATATGATACCAAAATCATGAATATCATTTTAGAGATAGTGTAAATATGGCCACATGGGCAATTTGTAATTATAACAAGTTCATTTTTGACAATAGTTCTGAACATCGACAAAATGTCGGATATGAACTCAAATAATTAACTAATTTTTATATAAAGATAATAAGTGATATAAAAGGAATAATAAAGTTGAGAACTTTACTTCAGGAATTATAAATTAACTTACGTTTATTATTCTGGAAGAAACAAGAACATATGAGTCAAGTTGGACATGAGGTAAGGGGTTTCTTATATCACTTTTAATTCCGTGAGATTTCCATTGTTCGCCATTTATTTATTACATGTGGTGTATTGTGTACTATCATTTGATATATATTATCATTATTCTATTTATATTCATGGATTTATATTATTAATTTTGTGGATATTAACTTTTGGTCATATGACTAGATTGATTGCAACGAGGTAAGGGGTTTCTTATCTCACTTTTAATTCTGTGAGATTTCCATTATTCACCACTTATTTATTACATGTTGTTTATTGAGTACTTCCATTTGATATATATAATCATGATTCTATATATATTCATGGTATTATATGATTCATTTGGTGGTTATTAACTTTTGGTCATGCGACTCTATTTATTGTAACGAGGTAAGGGGTTTCTTATATCACATTTAATTCGGTGAGATTTCCATTATTCCCCACCTATTTATTACATGTGGTTTATTACATAATTCCACTTGATATATATTATCATTATTATCTTTATATTCTTGGTATTATTTTATTCATTTTTGGTTATTAACTTTTTGTCATACAAATCGATGGATAACAATGAGGTAAGGGGTTTTCATCTCACTTTTTTTTTTCCCGTGAGATTCAAGCTATATTTTCCACTATTTATTTTTGTGTGGTGTTTTTACTGAAAATGATTTAATTAATTCTTTAATATAATTTAATATATGGGTATTTACATTTTAATTTTATAATCCTTCTTTCATGGGGTTTATGTTTTCTATGTTACCAAATCGGTAAGGGAATTTCTAATTTCAATTTCCACTAATTGGGTTTTATGCATACTTCATTGATTATTTTACTCCAATATTATGTGTTGAATCACTATGTATTTTTTTATGTAGTAATTTAAACTCCCCTTTGTGGGGATATAATTTTGATACACATAATCACTCCACTGATAAATTTTCAAGTCAATTTTCATTCATTGAGTTAAACATCCAAGTCATTGGTTTTGTTTTTACAAGAATATGTGTGAATGTCATATGATTGATATAAAATTAATATTCAATCATATTTATTGTAATTACATTTTTCACACATAATTATTTCATTGATTTATCCTTAATTTAAGGACACTATTTTTATAATGGATTTTATCTCAATTTACATTCTATTGAGGCTTCTTTGTTGTTATGCACCAATTCACATTATATGGTGTATATAATGTCCTTTGACATAGTATAGCATGAATCACTTTATTCTCATCATATTATAATGTTTTGATTAATGTTATTCCTCAATTATTTGTATTCAACTGTCTCTATTTTTGTTAGGAACTCTTTAACTAAAATATTGTTCTAATAGTTTTAATGATTTATTATTCTAAATCATTCTAATTAATGTCACTACTTTAAAAATGGTTTTAAGGATTTATTTATATGGACATGAATTTTTTGGAATTAAAATTCATTTCAAAAATATTCAAAGTGGTATGGGACACTTTGATTCAAAAATCTCTTTTAAATGACTTCTTTTATAAATAGTGCGACTTTTAAATGTTTTCCAGAAAAAGGGGATATTTCTATCAAATATTTTTTATTTCATCTATGTCAAAATCCATTGATGGATTTTACACTTGTTTGAAGTGGATTTATTATGATATAATCTTTCATATTGTATTGAAGGTTTTTTTATATGTTTGACTATGGATGTTTTATTTTTATACCATTCATGGTTTATGGTTAATGTATTAACATTTCATATACTATTTTTAATATGAATGTTTATGTTGCATTTCAACCTTTTCATATGAGGAATGAATTGGACTTAGTAAGTGACAGGTGGAGCCCTTTGTAGCTCCTCGATGAATCGGTAGGTCTCAGGAGAAAAAATACTGTCTTGGAACAATGCCTTGACAAAATCATTATTTGTAGTCATGGCACAAGGCCTTGACTATGTGGTAATGATGTCCATCTTTAGGCATTCCGTCATTATAAATTTAATTATTAAATTTTATTATTTGACAATTAGAATATCCATGTTGATAAGTAAATGGAATTATTTGATTTATCTTTGCCATATTATGATGATGTTTATGTTTAAAAGGCTTGTGTTTTAGTATTATACATTGTCTTAAATGTTTATGATTATTTATTATAGTTTATACTATATTGTTATCCCTACTGAGCATATGAACTCACCCCTTATGTTTTATTTTTTCCATGATGTAATGAAGTATATTATGTTTAAAATGCTGGAATAGGCTAAGAGATATAAGAGTGCTCAAAGGGGACACAATGTTGTTTTTTTATTTCATGATGTAATGGAAAACAAATATATGCATGTAGTACATCAAAGGATACTAAACTGATCGGTCTTTTGGGAAATGATTCCATTTATCAGGCCCATGTTATGTAATAATGCATCGAATCTGGGTAACTAGGGTTGGGGCGTTATAGTTGGTATTATAGGAAGTTAGGTACAAACCTTGGAAACTAGATTTATAAAAACTCTGATTAGAGAACATTATCCTAATATAGACATTGAGGATTAGTATAGAAGTACATTATAGAATTTTGGTAATTTAGATATTTTTTGAGTTTTACAAGAAATACAACACTTTTTGGATTCGAGTAGGTAGAGGCAGCTTTGGCACAAATATACCTAGGAGTGAAAAATCCAAAAAGGAGTTTCGAGCTTGACCCAATGTATCCTGGTACATGACAACAGGCCTTGTTTCACTCTTGGTTACGACACTCCCGGGGGATATGCATAGGATAATTCACATTTTATTTAAAATTTTTTCAAGGATTTTAATATAAGATGAGAATAAATTACCTTGGTAAAATCCTATGGTATTTTAGATTGAAAATAAGTTGTCATGATATTATCTAAATGATTTTATGACTCACGCTATGCTTTCTGATTTTATTCAATGGTCAGATTCCAAGGAAGTCATTGTGACATTGAACATGATGTATAAGGTGGGAACAAGGGTGGAAATGAGCAATGAAATTGAATGTTTCTAGGCATAAAAGATATTGTATTCATAGAGAATCAGTTTCCCAAAAATATGACCAACAATATATTCATTAACCAACTCCCAAACTCAACAATGAAGAGAAAGGAAGATAATGATAAGAGCTCTAGCATTGGAGACCAGGGAGAATAGAAAGCTAAATTTCCATCATACAAGAAGTATGGAAGGATACACCCATGGAAGTGTCTCAATGGAACAAATAAATTATTTATGTGTGGGAAATAAGGACATAAAGAATAGAATTTCCAAGGAAAAATGAAGTGTGCTATGAAAGAAAATAAAAATGATCCTAAGAATCCAACAACAGTCATTTTCCGTAAATGTAGGGGACCTTGGAATTAGCCGAGTTAATTCCATATTCTATAGGATAACCTCTAGTACATGGAAGAACCTATGTGGAAATAAATGGATGACGAAATCTTAAATGGTATTAATGATATTTGTTTATGGGATTACTTTGGAAGAACTTTCTCTTTTATTTCTAACCATGTAGTTTGTTATGTGAAAATTATATTTGAGGAAGAAGTATCTTTTCTTTTGTGGATATAGTTATAAAAACTATTTGGGTTTCTATGATCCATGGATTTGAGTCAATTAAATGTTATTACTTTTTGGGATGAAAATGTGAGGGATGAGATAACATTTTTGGTTAAAATATGTTATCGTTATTTGTGAGGAATTTATCTCATTTTTGGGAATGTTATAAAATTATATAGTTTTTGAAAAAGGATAACACACAGACTATGTGACAAACCATCGTGTTGGACAAATCTAGGTAATCGAACCCACAACCGAAGTGCGACTGGTATTTATTTCCTACCACTAGACAACGTTATGTTCTTGGTTAGTATCAATAATTCCTATTAGTTAAATGATTTTATGGATCAAGAATATGTTTATTTTGGGAACTTATGATTTATCAAATGGATATCCTTAGTATCATAAAATGATTTGGTGATTATGTGAAAAATGTTATTTTAGAAGACGTTTGATCTTTTGGGAACAATATATGCCTAATAAAAATATAATACTATGGGATTTCATTTTTGGAGTATTGATGGATTCTTATTTCGGAAGAATCTATGTTTTTATTGTGGGCTTATAGTGATTTGGGTTATTTATGGAAATGATTAACCTATCATATATAATATTTTATTTGTCAAATTATTTTTAAGTATGTTAATTTAATAGTATTCAATGTTATTTGGAAATAAATGTTAATATTTATTATGGAAGAGTATGTGATCAAATACTTATGAATTTTGGGTTTCAAACATAGTCTTTATTATTTTGATTAATTTTAAGGACAATGATTTATTGAAGTGTCTTTGTTGAACTTTGGGTATTGTTTATTTAATTTTGGAGATTAAGTGTAGTATTTCTTTCCATAAAGGATTATCCTTTTTGGGGATCATCTGATCTTGTACTAACCATTTTGTTATTGGTTAATGTATAAAGACAAGAGGAATATATAGTTCATCATTTCTGGATTATGTGATTCTCCATAAGTTGATTCTGGTGCTTCAGGTGTGATCATGTCATCTTGCGTAATCAACTTTTGTAGAAAAGATAAGTTTATGGTAAAAATTTATTAAAATATAAAACTATAAATGTCTAGTAATTATATCTCCTTAATATCTTAGTCAATATCATAAATAAATTCCTTAACATTATGAAAAGGAACATAAAACAAAAATGTTTCCCGTTTATGTTTCCGACTGGGTAATCAAAGACCTTTCAACCCATCACAAGTTTATGGATTTTAGATAATTAACGTTCTACTAATAATATTCTCGATCACTCTCCATCAGAACATGATGGTTATATTTCACTTCCAACATCCATGTTTTCCTATATGTAAACCTTGTATGAGTTTTTTTCAGTATCCTTCATACTTCCCTTTCTTTATTTTAAAATAGAGGCCTCATTAATCCATTTTTCAATGTAGGATTTCAACTAAGATAATTTGAAATGTCAAACCCCATGTTTTCAATCCCAAGATTAAATTGATAGGAAACAATTTATTGAAGTAGGGGAGAATGTAACACGCCAATATTTCATTGTACGTTATCTATTTAAAGTAATTCAATAGCTTGCACCACACACAACACCAAGTTTGAGTGCACGACAACTTATCAAACTAGCCATTCAAAAAGATGTTCGGTATAGTATTAACTATATTTTGAATTTTATATACTCTATATAATTTTAACTTTCGTATTATGTGTTTATTAGACATATTGTATGAACAAACTCAATTTTTCAGATAAACGAAGCATTTTTCGAAAAAAAATCAATTTTACCACCTTTTAATGGAGAAACCTTTTTAAATATGATATTTGACACTTTTATAAATTCAATTTGACTAAATAAAATTCTTATTTATAATCGGGACATCAAAATTTACTTTGGATGAAATTTTGGTATTTTTCTGATAATGTTTATATTTTTAATGAATAATGATAAATAATTTATTTAAATTCAAAACATCCTTTTAATATAATTTATTTATAAGTTTAGATTATCTTATTAATTGGTTTCAAAGTGTAATTAGATTATATTTTTAACATTTCACCCAATTTTGTTCATTGGATGTAATTTAACTTTGAAAATGGACATAAACAAGTGTCAATCTTTTGATAGTTATTATTTCTTAAAAAACAAGATTTTTTTGTTATGACAATTGGAATTAATTTTAAATTAATTAATGAAACTTCTATGTTTTGAATTTTGTATAATATACATCATTTTTGAATTTTGAAAATCAAATATATCTTAGGGTGAATTTTTTGTATTTTTCTGAAAAACATTAATTTTTGATGAATAGTGAAAACACTGTGTAGTAGTTAAAAAATCAACTTTTTTCATTTAAATGAAATTTTACCGGTTCTGTGAATTGAATTTTAAAAATATGACATACATCATTGTCATTGTTACGTAAAATTTTGTTCAATAAGATGAAAATAAGTTTTGATGAATAGTTATTTTTGACTTTTATTTATCGCGGTTAAAGGTAAATAGGGTAATTCAAGGTAAAAATAATATTATAATAATATTAAATTTCCAAAACATGTGTATTAATCCTATTGGTTGATACATTTCTGACCACGGGAATCCTTGGGTCGATTTTGTAACCCCATAGAGCCACTTAAGAGTGATAATGACACTTTATATTAATTAATTTAAAGTAATAACAAAAATGACACAAACATATATCTTTACGTAAATCAATTATTACATGGGGTAATATAGGTTATCTATTCTAATATAAATATTATTTTTCAATTCAATAAGATTTCATACATCATGGTATTTTTTTATAATTTTTAGACTTCAAATAAATAAAATTATTTATGAGACAATAATGATGTAGTGTTTACCTCATTAATGAATTATTAAAATAAATAAGATTATAAAGATTACAAAAAAATATACAAAACCTTTCCAATTCATATTTTATGATATTATTTAGAATAAGAGTCATATTATGTTCATCTTTAATAATATTTTTACCTAGAGAAACCAAACATAATTATACAATAAAATAATATTTTCAAACATGCCTAAAGAGCCCCTCCGCCCAATTATAAAAAGCCATCAACTCTAAACCATTACTCACACCTCTCAAGAACATTGGATCGCCAAAATCTACACAAATAATCTATCAATATCCCTATATTACTTATAGAAGCCTTACCTTAGGTAGAAGGAACTTCAAGAAATCCTTTTGGTTCAAACCAAATGGAGTTACCCGATTTTAAAGTAACATCTTCCCTAAAGTTATCTTCTTTTATTTTACATCTCTAATGCACTAAACTGTTTTTATTACATTATTTTATAGAAACAAGAGTATCCAAAATATAATAGTTTGTTTTTATGAGAAGGATTATATCTACACATACACACACCTTTATCCAATTGGAAAAGAACATACTATTTCTATAGACGGCAAACTACTACCTCACGAAACGATGATTGTTCAATTATCTCCTACCACCTATCATGGTGGCCATTAAAATGGCACTATATTTACATGTGATTTATATTAAATATTATATTGTATATATACTTATGTATTTTTCATTTATATAAAACTTTTATGGTTTCTATAATGGGTAAATACGATCAGTTCATTTGAGGAAGTGCAGACTACTGCCCCCTCAAAGTGATATGACTCGTTCATTAAATATGTGGAATGTATAAAGGATGGATTTAATTAAATTAAATAAAATATATATCATACTTTAATTATCATATACCAATGTATTAATAAGTTTTCATTCCTTTAAATATAAAATAGAAATGAAAGTAGCATTCTTGTATACGTACGGCTTACCGTCTCCATGAACGGTGCATTTCGTTTCATAACTCCAAATGATTTGGAATATTATATATAAATATACACTAGATATATATGATATATATGATACCTAAATAATGAATATAATTCTATAGATAATGGACTTTTTACCACATGGACAATTTGTAATTATAATAAGGTCATTCTTTAGAAAAGTTTCGAACATAGACAAAATGTCCGATATGAACTCAAATAATTAACTAATTTTTATAGCAGGGTAATAAGAAAAATAAAAAGAATCATGAACTTAAAAATTGTTCTTAAGAAATTATAAATTAACTTATTTTTATT
Organism: Viscum album; assembly: GCA_963277665.1. Lineage (NCBI taxonomy): Eukaryota > Viridiplantae > Streptophyta > Magnoliopsida > Santalales > Viscaceae > Viscum > Viscum album. The sequence goes on along the minus strand of OY728156.1, from coordinate 141,216,455 downwards.
ATTCAATTAGAACTCAGAAAATACGAGTCAATTTGGATACGAGGTAAGGGGTTTCTTTTCTCAATTTTAATTTCGTGAGATTTCCATTGTTCACAACTTATTTATTAAATGTGGTGTATTAAGTATATCCATTTGACATTTATTATAATTATTATCCCTAAATATATTTTATTCTATGAGTTATTTTTTGGTTATTAACTTTTGTTCATATGACTCGATTGATTGCAACGAGGTAAGGGGTTTCTTATCTCACTTTTAATTTCGTGATATTTTCATTGTTCACCACTTATTTATTACATGTGTTGTATTTTGTAATACCATTTGATATATATTATAATGATTATATTTATATTCATAATATTCTGTGATTCATTTTGTGGTTATTAACTTTTGGTCATACGACTTGATTGATTGCAATGAGGTAAGGGGTATCTTATCTCAATTTTAATTCCGGAGATTTTCATTGTTCGCCACTTATTTATTATATGTGGTGTATTGTATACTACCATTTGGTCTATATTATCGTGATTCTCTTTATATTCATCTTATTATATTATTTATTTGGTGGTTATTAACTTTTGGTCATACAACTCAATTTATTGCAACGAGGTAAGGGGTTTTCATCTCACTTTTTATTCCCATGAGATTCATGCTATTTTGGACACTATTTCCTTTTGTGTGGTGTACGTACTGCCCATGATTTTATTAATTGTGTAATGTACTTTAATTTATGGGTATTTAAATATTAATTTTATGATCCTTCTTTTATGGGATGAATATTTCGTAAGTTACCAAATATGTAAGGTAATTTCTAATTTCAATTTACACTCATTGGGTTTTATGCATACTTCCATTGATTATTTTACTTCATGATTATGTGTGGAATGACTATTTAATTACTTATATATATATTTCAACTCCCCTTTGTTTGTATATACTTTTGATACACATAATCACTCCATTGATAAATTTTCAAGTCATTGATATGAACTTGATAAGGGTAATATTTACTCATTTTCCATTCCCTCAGTTAAACATCAAAGTCATTGGTTGAGTTTTTACAAGAATATGTGTGAATGTCCTTGGATTTATTTACACTAAATATTCAATAATATTTAGTTTATTTACATTTTCCCATATAATTATTTCATTTATTTATCTATTATTTGAGGATATGATCTTTATAATGGATTTTATATGAATTTACATTCTGTTGAGACTTCATTGTTGTTATGTGCCAATTCAATTTTTTGGGTATATATACTATACTTTACTGCAGTATATAATTAATACCTTTATTCTCAAGATATTACAATGTTTTGATTAATGTTATTCCTCATTTATTTGTATTCAAGTGTCTCTCTATTTTTTAATAACTCTTAAACTAAAATATCATTTTAAATGTTTTAATGATTTATTATTCTAAATCATTCTCATTAGTGTCCATACATTCAAAAAGGTTTTAAGTATTTATTTATATAGACATGAAAGTTTTGGAATTAAAATTACTATCCAAATATTCAATGTGGTATGTGACACTTTGATTCAAAAATCTCTTTTAAATTACTTCTTTGATAAATAGGGCGATATTTAAAAGTTTTCAAGAAAAAGGGGATATTCCTCTCAAATAGTTTTGATTTAATCTATTTAACAATCCTTTGATGGATTTTAAACTTGTTTGAAGTTGATTTATTATGATATAATCTTCCTTATTTTATTTATGGTTTTGTGATATGTTTGACTATAGATGTGTTATTTTTATACCATTAAAGGTTTATGGTTAATGTATTAGAATTTCATATATAAGTTTTAATATGAATGTTTATGTTCTGTTTCAACCTTTTCAAATGAGGAATGAATTGGACTTAGTATGTGATGGGTGGAGCCCACTATATCTCCTTGATGCGTCGGTATGCCTCATGAGAAAAGCATGTGTCTTGGCATAAGGCCTTGAAAAAATCATTATTTGAAGTCTTGTCATGAGGACTTGACTGTGTGGTAATGATGTCCGGTGTTAGGTATTCCCTCATTATGAAATTAATTATTATATGTGATTTTTCGACTAGTAGAATATCCATGTGAATGAGTAAATCACATTATCTGATTTATCTTTTCAATATGATAATGATGTTTAAGTTTAAAATACCTGTGTTATAGTCCTATAAATTGCATTAAATGTTTCTGGTTATTTATGATAGTTTCCGAAATATTGTTATCCTTACTGAGGATCTGAGCTCACCACTTTATTATGTTTTATTTTTCCCAGGATATGTATAAGTATATTACATTTAACCTGTAGGAATATGCTAATACATATAAGAGTGTTCAAAGGGGAAAAAATGTTGTTTTTTTATTTCATGATTCAATGTAAAACTTATGTATGTATCTGTACTTCCAAGGTTACTAAACTGATCGGCCATTCGAGACAAGATTCCCTGTATCATGCCAATGTTATGTAATAATGCACTAACTCTGGGTAATTAGGGTCGGGGAGTTACACTAGCTTCTTCCTTAACTGGGTGCATGGGGCCACTAAGTTCGAACTGGGCCATTTAATTGAGGAGGATTGTGTTACCCACTAAAGGAGAGATAGGCCCCCTTATGAAACATCCAATTTATGAGAACCGCTCGATAATGTGATCAGTGGTGATCCTTTTTTATTCCTTAGGCTACTAGAGCAAGGAAACTACCTTGAGGTCTGACTCTACTTTCAGTGCAACCTTTAATGGGTTGAAGGGTTCGAAAAGTCCCTTTCCTTTTTCAATATACCTAAAGGTAGGTATAAATTACTCATTTGGGGGCCTTTTAAGGCCCAAAACCTATCCTTGCTGATGAGTAAATATTTCTTCCAGGGGGTATACCTGATAATACATTTCTCACTGAGGTTGTTTTTACCTATTATTTCATATGTTGGAAGTCATATGCCACTGATCCTCTAGCAGATTGGTTTCAATAACATTCACCATGAAGGTAGCCTAAGGGGAACCTTAATCATAGGAAGATTGGTCAGATTGAAGGTATCATTGATATCATTGGATATGGTTTAAAGTGAGGGCACCATACTGATACATCCAATTTGTGAATACATTTCCACATATATTATTAAAAATAAGAACATGTTTTTTGTAAATATCTACTATTTAGTGGAAAAGTTATTTGATTTTGGCGATCTTGTTTATTTTCAGTTGATTTCTGGGTAAGCACACAAACTGAGAGAACTATATAAAAAATACCCAACTACACAATGTTTACATACATAGAGATAATTTACATTCAGAATCAGACATAGATCGACCAGATGAGTACATGGCGAAGTCGATTGAATAGAGATGACACACTGTGTGGGCCATACCTACACGCCATGTAAATGCTTCTAGATGTGGTTGGTGGTGTTTTCTAGAGAATAAACTCCATGTAAGGAAGAACCACATTCTATGAACCCTCCACCAACTGATTGTCGACGCTGTAGAAGTCAAGGGCAGCACAGCTGGCCACCTACCAGAGAAAAACTGCGACAAAAGCGCGTTAACGAAACTACATGGCATGTACATTTTATACACATTGTGTAACTTTGTTTTCAATAAATAAAGGACCTGACCTCCAGTTTTTGGGAGAGTCATTATTCAATATTCAAAGAAGGGAGGTTCCACTGCCCTGTTGTCGTGCTACTGTTGTCCCACTACTCCTCCATTCCACCATTCTTCCAAGGAATTCACCTCTCCTCGATGATTCTGCAATGACCACATCAGCCATCGAGGGTTTTTTTGGAATATTTTATTCCATGTGTAACTAAACACCATGTGTGTTGGGGATGTGGATGATGAAATAGTGTTGTAATTTGGATGAATTGTTATGTTTGTGTTTGTTCTGTTTAATTGTTCTTATTATTCTTCAATCATTTCTTTCTTATCACTGATAATTCTTAGCTAGACCAAGGGAAGAATTTTCAGTGACTCAAAGGAAGAATAATGATGAATAACTTCTTGTTTATTGGAAGTACTTCAAAAATCACAAATGGAATGATCCAAATAAATAATTGTGAAACACAGACTACTAGACCAAGTAGTTAGTTTCTTCAGTTCCTGACATAGTTTACCAGACCAAGTGAACCTTTTCACTATTGAAACCTAGAGTGTTGGGTTATTATGAACAACACAACCTAATAAGATGTATGTATAACCTCTATAATCTCCACATCCCCAACACACTCCTTTTTCTATCAAACACATTAAAACCCACTTTTGTTTTCATTACCTTTAAACGTTAATTTTTTTACTTTAGTAACCAAAATAGTTGTCATAAGCAAAAAAAATCACACTCTAAATTCAGAATCCTTCACTAAGTTAATTCCTAACACAATAAAATTCACGCACTCATCTATTCCCTATGGATCAACCACATACTTTTTCTATACTAGCTTAGGAGTGGTTAATATCAATTTGGGACACTGATAACATACATTCGGTGAAACGACAAAACAAAATTTGGTGTCGTTGTCGGGGACTTCGATTTGAGTGTTATATTTAGTTCAAATTTAATTAATTTAGTGAAATTAAAAATTAAAAATTCCAAAAATATCATTTCTAATACAATATATGTTTATCATTATTTTTCTCTTTTATGCCTAGTTTTTATTTTGTGTGTGTAGGATTATTGGTGAATGAGCAGATTCTCCACATGGTCTTGGAGCACTGGGTCATTAGAAATACTTCTAATTGACCCAGAAATAGAACAGAAATTGTTGAGTGGTCAACATGCACTGGTGGAAAAGAACAACCAAAAAACACCAGCCATGGAGAACAAGGAAGAGGGAGAGTTAGCCACTAAAGCTGCAATGGGGAACCAGTACCAGGACTAGCAGCCTCTCGCTGTTGGAATGGAAGAACATGCCCCACAAGAAGGATTTATGGACTTCTTCCCAAGGAACTACCAAATTCCCCCACAAAACCCCCTTCAGATTACGGCCAGCACCAATATCATGAGAAGATCTTTATTTGACTGTACTTTGCCCCTTAGGAGCAGAAATATATTCTGCCTCCAATCCCTCACCAGCCAACTCCACACCTTACTCACATGGAGTACGGCATGTCAACTATTCACATAGCTGACATGGCTATCATCTATCCTATAGTGTAATCCCAACATTTAGAGATCAGGCCTCCTATCATGCAGCTGATCCAAAAACACAGTTCAGTTGGGAGGCCTACCCAGTGAGGACCTAAATACCCATATCTCCACTTTCTTGGAGATCTGTGACATGTTTCGCTACCACGGAGTGTCTGAGGATTCCATTCTCCTTATCCTCATCCCCTTCTCTTTAATGGATAAGAAGAAATAATGGATAAATGGTATGCGAAAATGATCTATCATGACCTGGGAGGAGCGATCCCAGGCATTACTATCAAAATATTTCCCTCCCTCGATGACAGGACCTTGTAGAACGAAATACACAACCTCCAGCAGCATGACTCAGAGTCATTGTACAAGTCATGGGAGAATTTCAAGGAGATGTTGTGAAAATCCATACACCACAGACTCTCACTCTTGATGCAGGTCCAGACCTTCAATGGAAGACTGACGGTGAACAAGAAATCATTGGTGGATGTTGCTGCTGGAGGTACGGTTATGAGGAAGTCCCCTGAAGAGATTTTCAATCTGCAGGAAGACATGTCCACCAACAAATTTTAGTGGAATTCCAAGCGGGGCACAAAAAAATGAGGTATGCACAATATCGATGCAACTACTATGCTTTCTGCCCAGTTGGACTCTGTGTCCAAAAATATCAACATGCTGAATATGTAGAGTGCATCCCATTACATGCGACGTACCATCCTCTGTGAAATGAATGTAGTGACAACCACATCATGCGAGAATGGTCAGGACATACAGTCATCCCTTTGATGAGTGAGGTGAGATATGTTACTTAAAATAGAGGGCCGAACCGGTACCAGTAGTACCATAACCTGGCATGGTGTGATCACCAGAACATAGGCTAGGTCCCATAATAAAAGAATCCTCCACCCCAGCGACTGCCCAACCATGGCCAGCCCTAGTATCAGAGCAAATACCCAAGGCAACAACAACGTCAGTAGGGATCTTACCGGCAACAAGGGTATCAAAACCCTCGGCCGCATTAGCTGAGGTAGCCACTGCTTCACCCAGCAGCACATCCACCATAGCAGGAGAACACCTCAAGATTAGAGGATCTCATTAAAAATTTTATATCTACTATTGAGACCGGATTCTATAATCATGAGGCATCTATTTGAAGCCCGGAGAACCAATTCGGCCATCTAGAAAACTAGATCTTGGAAAGGTAGGTCGGTACACTACCAGGTAATACTACGAATATATTAATGGTGGAGGCCCATTCTACCACACTACGGAGTGGAAATGAGCTACAACAGAAGGATAGGGCACAACCAGGTGCACATACATCCCTGCAGACAAAGAAGGTACAGTTACAGACCCCTCCTCTTTCAAAGTACCACCAAAAGAATACCCACAAAGGAATGGAATGAAGGTTGTAAAACCCTTCAAGCCTACCTTACCCTTCTTAGAGAGGGTGAAGAAGATAAATCTATACCAACAGTTCTATAAGTTCATGGACGTGTTCAGGAAGCTGCATATCAAAATTCCATTTGAAGAGGCACTAATGCAGATGCCCACGTATGCGAAATTCATGAAGAAGATCATCCCCAAAAAAAGGATGATGGAGGATCTGGGCAACATTTCCCAGACCAAGGAGTTCTCAATGGTCATACAACATACTATTCCTCCCAAGATCCACGATCTAGGTAGCTTCACTATACCATGCTCTGTTGGACAATGTGAATTTGAAAAGGCCCTCTGGGACTTACGAGCCACCGTCAACCTCATGCCCTTCGGAGTTTTTAAGTATCTAGGGATCAACGACCTAAAGCCTACCCGAGTATCCCTTTAGCTTATGGAACAATCCATAAAATATTCAAAGGGGCTACTAGAGGATGTGATGGTAAAGGTGGGTAGGCTAATCCTCCCAGCTGATTTCATCATCCTCGACATGGAGGAAGACCAGGATGTGAATCTCATTCTAGGAAGGCCTTTCTTGGACACTAGGAAGGTATTGATCGACGTACACCTGGGGTATATGATTTTCATAAGAGGAGAAAAAATGTCTCCTAAAATGTCCTCTAAGCCATCCAGTAATAATAATTACTAATGAACAAGGACTTCTATGCAGTGACAACCATGGATGATCCCTTGAGAAAAAAACGAGATGATCTGGTATGGTCTTCCACCTCATATGACTTGGTTTATCCAGACATTCTAGTCGATGAAGCACCAGAGGACCTACAATTCCGTGAAGGCAAGGGTGGCCACTACTGTCAGTGTTCTGTTACTCCCGACAGTATGGTGCAGGAAGAGGTACGACCACTTGTACCTTTGATTATAAAGGAACCTACACTAGAACTGAAGCCTCTCCCATCTTCTCAGAAGTATGGGTACCGGGATATCATCAGACATTGCCTGTCATACTTTTTGTAGCACTATCACAAGAGAAGGAGGCTGCGATTCAACATGGTTTGAAGCGGTGGATGTAGGCTACTGGGTAGATAGTTGTAAACTTGAAGGGAATCAGACTTACCAGTTTCAAGCCCTAGGTTCTTCTTGAAGAAGGATCGAAGCCATCTCGCCAACCACAGCGACGCCTGAACCCCCAATGAATGAAGTTGTGAATAAAGAGGTAATCAAGTTGCTAGATACAGATATCATATACCCCATCTCAGATGGTCTGTGGTTGAGTCCCCTGCAAGTGGTACCCAAAATGGGGGGTATCACTGTGATTTCAAATTACATGAATGAGCTCATCCCCACACGCATTGTCATGGGCTTGAGAGTCTGTATGGACTACCGAAAGCTGAATGATGCTATGAGGAAAGATAATTTACCATTACCCTACATGGATCAGATGATAGAGAGACTAGCGGGGCATGAGTTTTATTGATTCCCTGAAGGCTATTCCGGTTGAAATCAGATTTCTATTTCCCTAGAGGATCAAGATAAGAGCACATTTACTTTCCCCTATGGTACATTTTCTTACTGAAGGTTGTCCTTTAGCAAGTGAAAATCTCCTTCCAACATCCAATGATGTATGATGGTTGTCTTCCATGACATGGAGGAATGAATCCTGATGGTTTTTATGGATGATTTTTCTATTTAAATGAAATCATTCACCACTTTCTTACAGCACCTGGAGTTGGTTCTAGACAGATGTTAGAACACTAACCTAGTTTTGAACTGGGAAAGGTGTCATTTCATGGTGCATAATGGCATCTTCTTTGGCCACAAAATCTCAGAGAAGAGGATAGAGGTGGACCCGAAAAAGAAAGAAGTCATTTCACAACTTCCCATTTTGACTTCTGTGAGATATATCCACTGATTCCTGGGACATGCAGGTTTCTACAGGCGGTTTGTCCATGACTTATCAAAGATAGCTCATCCCCTCACCAACCTTCTGACCATGGATTCCATTTTTGAGTTTGACGAGGTATGCATAAAAAATTATAAGCACCTAAAGTAGCACTTGGTGGAAGATCCAGTGATGATTTCTCCCTATTGGGAGGAGAAATTTGAAGTGATGTGCAATGCCAGTGACTATGTAGTGGGAACAATCCTGGGCCAGTGGCTTGATCAATTTTTTTGACCTATCTATTATTCCAGTTGGATTCTCAATGAGGCACATATGAAATACAATACCATATAGAAAGTGATGCTAGAAGTGGTGTTTTATTTTTACAGGTTCAATTCTCATTTAGTGCTATCTAAAGTTATTGATTATACTAACCATGCAACACTCAAATACCCAATAAACAAGAAGGATGCGAAGCCACAACTGATCTGATGGGTAATCTTCATACATGAATTTGATCTAGAGATTCGAGACAAGAAGGGGAGTGAGAACGTTGTGGATGATCATCTCTCCCACCTAGAGCTGCAACATTTAGAGAAGGAGGAATATCAAGAGATCAAAGAGGATTTCACTAATGAGAAAAAAAATTCAGTCGAAGAATCACCTCATCCCTAGTATGCTAATATTATTAATTGTATGGTTATAGGTTTCATCCACCCCGAACTCTCCTTCTAGAAGAGGAAGAGGTTTTTATATGATGTCAAAGGTATTTATGGGAATATCCTCTACTATTCTGATCCCACAGAGATGGGGTGATTCGACGTTGCATTCCAAAAACTGATGTTCACGGAGTCCTGGTATTCTGTCACACCTCACCAGTTGGGGGATTCATGGGCCAGACCGTACTATAGAAAATATCCTACAGTCCGGGTTTTTCTGTCCCACTATGCATAGAGATTCCCATGATATTGTTTCCTATTATGATCGATGCCAATGAATAGGTAATGTGGGGCACAGAGATGAGATTCCCCAGTACCCCATCTTAGAGGTCGATATCTTCGATGTCTGGGGAATAGACTTCATGGGGATATTCCCCCAATCTTTTGGTAGCACATGCATCCAATTATGTGTCGACTACGTCTCCAAGTGGGTGGAAGCCGCTGCTATATCACACTACATGGCCAAGGTGGTCGTGATCTTTTTTATGAAATAGATTTTTAGCATGTTCAACGTTCCCTGTGTACTGATTAGCAACAGAGGGACCCACTTCGACAACACATTGATGAAGGAGTTATATCGAAGTATGAAGTGAAGTATCATATGTGGACACCATATCATTCCCATTACAGTGGACAAGTGGATCTCTCCAACCGCGAGCTCAAGAAGATTCTAGAGAAAATGGGGAAGACATCATGGAATGACTGGTCCAAGAAGCTAGAATATGCTTTGTGGGTATATCAGACCGCCTTTAAGACACCACTGGGGAAGTCCCCATTCCAACCCATCTTTGGAAAGCCATGCCATCTGGTAGTAGAGTTAGAGCACATAGCTTCCTTGGCCGTCAAGGGCCTGAATCTTGATATGAATGCAGTTGAAGAGAAGCGTAATTTACAACTGTCGGAACATGATGAAATATTATGGGAGGCATATGAGAACACCAAACTATATAGTGAGAAGATGAGATAATTCCATGAAAAGATGATTTGGGAAAAATCTTTCTAACCTGGTGATAAGGTAATCCATTTTTAAATCCCAACATCAATTATTTCTAGGAATACTAATGTCAAGATTGTCGGGACCATTCCGAGTCATAAAAGTATTCCACCATGGAGCGGTTTAAATTGTTGGGGAGGATGGTCTACCATTCAAGGTGAACAGAAAGAGGATGAAGACTTACCATCACATGGAAGACATAGTAGGAATGCTCTCCACCATGCATCTTAGGTAAGAATAGGTAAGTCGGTTGAGTCAATGACATAAAATAAAGGTGCTTTTTTGGAGGCAACTCAAAGGTTACATGCTGTGTACTATCTATACTACATGGCGTGTATTGATATTTTTAGTTTATATTCCTAGTATTATAAATATATATATATACTAACATAATAAATAGGGATGATTCTGTTTCATATGGTTATGTCACTGGTGTTTATCTGAGCCATCGCGGGTTCGAATCCCTCCATACATACATTCGCCACGGGTTCATCCTTTTCATACATGTGTGTACTTACACGACGTTTGTGCTATTTTTAAAAATAATATATAATTTATTCTAAATAAAAGAAAACCCATGATGGGGATGGACCAACTAGACAAAGTCATATACCAGTTCCAAAAATACCCAAGTTCAAATCTTGAAAACCATCCCATTTCCATCAATTTTCATATTAATAAAACCACACAGTGGGTATTTCGATATAAATTTGTGTTAAAATATTTCAATAATTTAAATAGTTTTTGAACTACTAACATACATGTGAGTGAAGTTGGAATATTGGAAGAGTCTCAGCCTCATATCCAAAAGACCTGGGTTCGAACTCGGCTAATCTCCCTCCTTCATCCCTTTTAGTCAAATTAAAAACCACACGCCATGCCATTTCTTCATCCAATGTGGTATTTTACCTAAACATTAAATATATATATTTAAAAAAAATTAGAAGAAATACAACCTTTTTTAGTGGTTGGGGGCTTTCATTTGGAATGGTCGATCACAGGTTCGATCCTCTCCCTAAGTACCATAGAAAATTTGTACTTATCTTTTTCCAATTTTAGAACAAACGACGTGTATTTCCCATTACATTATGTGTGTAATTTTATTATAAGATATAAATATATATATATTTCTTTTTATAATAAGTATCAATATTAATTATTATATAGTTTACCATAATAATTATATTATATACATTCATATAAAAAATAGAGTGTAGTACTACACGACATGTCTATTAGAGTACACGCTGTGTACTCTAGCTATAAAAGCTGGAATCTCTATGTAGACACACCCCATGATGCATGGACCCCCCCCCATCGTTTTCTTATCCCAAAATTCGCACTACCGTCTCTCCTCGAATTCACATTTTCAATCCCTTTTAGAGCATGATTTCTTCCTCATTTCGTTCATTGGTCAAGGTATGCCATTTTTCATCCATTATTTCACAATTATTGTAGCATTTAAGGTTTTTTGGATTTGTTTCCCAATACGTTCAAACCTGCATTACACATGCATGAAATAAAGAACACATGATGTGTACTATTTTACATGACCTTGCACTGAAGAATTAAAAATTTGAAGGTACACGGTCTGTCTGTTTGGTATACACCGTGTACCAACCAAAGTCATGCCCAGGTAACTCATTCACACAACCACACAAACCATGTATACACAAACGATGTGTATGTTTGGTACATGGTGTGTATCACATTTCTATGGTCTAGCCTGGGTGGAACACTCCACACAACCATATGAATCATATTCTAATACAGGCCATGTGGATTTATGGCACAAAGTGTACCTTACTGTATGGGATTACTATCACTGACCCATGTCTATTCCCCTACATGACCCATAGCTTAAGTCCAGAAACACGCCGTGTCATACCTTCATACATCGTGTATTTCATTCTTGGCTCTAATCGGACAACGACTGTATCTTTGACCCACAAGACCAAGAACCCATTTTCACATACATGGAGTGGATTCTGTCTACATGCCATGTATCCTTCCTTGTCTAGGGACATGCCAAATAAGCATGTCTTACCAGAGAATGAGGGATAATAACCCGCTTACACTACACTCCATGTACAATGGGTTTGAACGCCGTGTACATTCCGTTTTTCTGTTTTATCACACTTTCTTTTTTTCTTGTTTTTTTCATTTTGTTTTGTTTTCTTTTCTTTTCTTGGTTATGGAAGAAAGAGACCCTACGTGTGGGAATCTGCTTGCCTCCTCTACTAAGGTCAAGATGACCATTTTTTGGCAGATACGACTCTGGCCCATTACAACACCAGACCTGTACGTCCCGGAGTACCAACCTCCTCCACTAGACATATTTCCACCAACCCGCACCAATCCTCTAAAAACCTTCATTTTTTCACAACCAGCTGCCACATCTCCTGACACCTCGAATGCAGCTGATCCATCACTAGCCAACACATATAGCATACCATCACCTATTGAGGCCACTCATCCACCAGATCCAGCCCCTCCTTCTTCCCCACATAGGCCAGCCCCTTCCAGTGCCCCTATCCTTGACTGGTGTTTCCAGTCATAGAACTTGCATACGATTGAGTCTGGAACTTCTCTTCCCATAAAATCTAGTCGCGTCGTCATTATCTTGATAGTAGCATGCCTCAGAAGCTGTGTATCTGGAGGGAGTTGGATGAGTTCCTTAGGCACACAACATCACTCGCGATCTTTCAGGTCAACACTCCCATTTTCAAGGATTTATTTTTGGATTTCACTACATCATTTGAGTTTGTCGGGCCTGAGTACGAGGATATGCCTACAGACACGGTCCTGGTGGTCTTATTTCAGCTGGAAAGTCAACCTTTTTCACATAACAATCACGATTTTGGCTGAGGGTGTGGCTTCTATCCCCATCCAGACACCCCACCCTTTTATCCACCCTAACATACCCTAAGAGTTATGAGCTCATCACCATGTGGCAGGATATTGTTGGGCCCGACCACCGCTACACCCCCACTTCCCAGAAGGGTACCCTCTTCATTGACCATATCCTCCGCTTCACCCACTGGTGTTTTAGCACCATCCCATTTCCTTGCCATGAGGATATGGGGGTTGTGACCAGCCTTGACATGGAGCTCCTCTCCTATGTCATCCAACAAGACTACCTAGACCTCCCCTACCTTTCCAGCTCTTACTTCCATGCTATGTTTACCGGCTGTCTGGGAAACCTAAATGGTGGGTTCTATCCCACCCACCATGACAACAACATCGACATTTTAGAGCCTTCCCTTCCCCATTACCAGTTAGGTTCCACCCAGTGGATGGAATTTCTCAGGCTTATTCGCATGGGATTCATCTGGAGGGAGGAGCACTTATGTCCTTGCCCATGCCACACCACCACACCCCACCGACCTTCTTGCCCCCAAGGATGCACATGAAACACATTCCCCACCCCTTTTAGCGTCCTTAACCTTCCCTACGTCCTTTCCCTTTCCTCCTCATAGACCTTCCCCTACCCCTTAACCTTTCTCACCCTCAGATGAACTCCCCATCACCATCCACCTAGAAATGATTGACCATCACCTGGATCTTTTGGAGAATCATTAGGTTGCTATCATTCAGCGGTAAAATAAATCTACTTAGCGCCTAAATGACATTGAGTGGATGGTGGAATTACTGCTACACCATTAAGGGATTCACATTCCACTAGCGGCTCCCTCTACATAGACACCTCCTCCTTCTACCGTACCCCCTTTGGACGTTGTCATATCCTTGAAATCTATACTCATCTTTACAACAGGCACTTCTCTACCTCCTCTTGGAGAGCTCTCTATCATAGATTCCCCTTTAGAAACATCACTACCACTGGCTTAGGGATATATTCCTCCCACTACTACATCTACCGATTCCACCCCACCTGTACTAGACACTACCTCCCCTGAGCCTATACTGTGACTGTGACATTTGAGTTTTCTTCTATATCTGTTTGTTGTGCATTTCTACGCTGGGATGATGTTCTTTCCTGTAGTTTTATTTTCCATCGACAGTCACGGGTACCCTAGAGAGACTTGGGAATCTTTATTTACGAGGGGAGTATTTTTCCATTTTTTTCCTTTCTATTTCTTAGTTTACTTATTCCACTACTTCACCTCATCTCCCACCCCTTTCTTTTCCCCTTTCCCATCCTCTTCCTTGGTATTGCACTTAGGGACCATGTGTTGTAATAACTATGGGTGAGGGCATCTATTTACACTAGTCTTTTCCTTCAAAAAATATAGGATACATCATTAATAGTTTACATATTATTAATTTCATAGAATTGTTGATTACTTATATTTGTAAATAATAATGGCATAATCGAGAATTTTAAATAGTTATATGCTTATTTCAATTTTCAAATAATTTTAAAATGATTACTGATATAGTTTGATTTTGGATTATATGTCTTGGAAATTTACATTTATTAGAAAGATCATTTTGTATTCATGTCATGACCTGATTGACCCCTGTATTTTTCCCATTCCCAAGAGGTATTCTAAACCTTTTTGGCGTATTCTTTCTTATACCATTTTTATAGAGAGATTCTTAGGATATGCATAACTACTAGAAATTGATTGTTTTTCTCTTGAAAACATGATGATTTTTTACTCACATTAAAATGATTGAGGCATTTGATTATTTTTCTTCCCTTTGACCTTGAGACCAACCCTACATATGCACTTTTTAAACTCTTAGAAACCATGAACTTACTTGATAGGAAGCTACATTACAAGCCTTTTTCCCCTTCATCCCCTATTTATTTTATAATTTTGCATGAATATTCACTGGATCTAAAAGATGGACTTTGGTTTTTTCATGGTACATTTTAATGTGGAACCATGAACTTATGTGCAGGGGAGTTTGTCACTTGTTGATTTGGAAAAAATGGTCCCAGATCTTACTATCCATTGAATTCGTGGTGGTCCCTCAATTGTATAAAAAATTAAATGAAAAAAATGAAAAATGAAAAGAGGGACCTTACTCATTATTAAGTATATTTGGTTTATGGGACATATTGACAATAGAATATCATGGTAATGATACATTTGAGAGATCTTTATTGGGGAATCATTTTCATGAATCTCTATTTTGAATATCATGAATTATTGTTTTAGAATTAATCCTCCTTTTCAAGCCTCTAAGATTAATTTTTATCATTACCTACCATCCCTTAGCCTCAGAAACAATTCAACCTTATTAAAAAACCTCATGATTTTTGTGAGTTGACTTCTGAAGTGAAGAATGAGAACACTTCAAAAGCTATGGATAGAGTGCATATAGTTAACATTGAGTATAACTCTGATTAAATAAATCTTGAGTGATGTGTGTGGTATATTGTGGTGAGGTAAATCATCAAGTGTCGTGTTTATTTATGAAATGTTAAACAATGTGAATGAAAGAGGATGTGAATTTTAAATTAGATTATATATGAGGCATGATTGTAATATATTCGGAAATTATTTTTTTTGTGCCTTCTAAAAATCCTCTACTATGATTTTAGTATTTAATGTTATAATTATTAAAATTCTTACCTTTTAGAATATTAATTCTATTGATTATATATTGAGATATTTCTTGAGGACAAGAAAATGACTATGTGTGGGGGTGTTTGATACACCCAATTTGTGTATACATTTCCACATATATTATTGAAAATAAGAACATTTTTCAGAAAATACATACTAATTAGAGGAAAAATACTTTGATTTTGGTGAATTTGTTCATTTTCAGGTGTTTTCTATAAGATCAAATAAACCGAGAAAACCGTGAGAAAATTCCCAACTACATGACGTGTATATACTTACACATTGTGTATATTTAGACTCAAACACGGAACAGTCGGATGAGTACACACCCAAGATTCCAGAACAGAGACAACACGCTCTGCGCATCAGACCTACACACTTTGTATAGGCTTCTAGATGCAGTTGGTGGAATTTTCTAGAGACTATACGCCATGTGAGGAAGCACCACATACTGTGTACCCTCCACCAACTTGCCATCGACACTGTGAAAGTCAATGGCGGTGCAGCTAGCCACCTACCAGAGAAAAACTGCGACAAAAGATCATTGAAAAAACTACATGGCATGTACTTATTATACACACCATATACTTTTGTTTTCTATAAATAGAAGTCTTGGCCTCCAGTTTTTGGGAGAGTCGTTATTCAATACTCAAAGGAGGGAGGTTCTTCTACCCTTCTTCCATGATACTATTGTTCCAATACTCCTCCATTCCACCATTATACGAAATAATTCACCTTTCATTGATGTTTCTACAATGAAAACATCATGTGTCAGGGGTTCTGTTAGCATATTTTGTTCAAGGTAAAACTAAAAACCGCGTGTGTTGGGGTTGTTGATGATGAAAGAGTGTTGTAATTTGGATGAATTTTTATATTTTTGTTTGTTCTTTTTAATTATTCTTATTCATCTTAAATTATTTCTTATTATCATTGAAATTTATAAGATAGACTAGGGGAATAATTTTCAGGGACATAAAGGTAGAATAATGATGAATACCTTCATGATCATTAGAAGTATTCATCAACTCACAAATGGAATGATCTAAATAACGAATTGTGAAACACTAAATACCGAACCAAAGAGTCATTTTCTTCAGTTCCATACAAAGTTTAATGGACCAAGGGAACCTTTTCACTATTGAAACCTAGAGTGTTAGGATATTATAAACAACAGAGCCTAATAAGAAGTTCGTATAACCTTCTTTATCACCACAACCCCAACACTCTCTTTTTTATATCAACCACATTAAAAACCACATTTGTTTTATTTAACTTTAAATGTTAATTTTTTTTACTTCAGTAACTAAAATTTTTGTCAATATAAAAAACAAAAATCACACTCTAAATTAAGCATCCTTTACTAAAATAATTCCAAACACAATTGAATTCACACACTCATATTTTCCCTACTGATCGACCCTGCACTTATGATATACTAGATTTAGAGTGGGTAATATCAATTTGAGGCACATATAACATACCATTGGTGAAACAAAATACCACATAATATCCTCAAACATTGATATGTACATGTGTAGAAACCTCTTCATTGACATGGAGGGGCACATTAAGGCTCTTAACAGATTTTTTTTTGGATATCCTCTTAGTATCCATACAAGCTAGGATGCTGAGTCACTCGGACTTTTGTGACGTCGATCCTTCTACCCTCCTATTGGATGAAATTATGGTCCTCATGAGTCCCTAGGTAGGTTATTTTTCAATACAATAGGTTGTATAATATCAACTAGATAATCTAGAAGATGAAAAATTTATAGTCCTCCATAGGGGACTTCAGGAAGTTAAAGTCTAGTGATGAAGGTAGATAGTGAACTAATGAAAGATGGTGTGGTGGCCAGAAGCTGCAACATGTCACCTTGACCAGGGTAAGGGTACAACTCTTGGTTATACCTAGCACTGATTAGAGATGTCATAAATAAAGATGGTGACATTGAAATAGACTATCATTAAAGTTTCTCTACGAGGAGAGGGGTACCACATAAATCAAATATCTACTACACACTGGGAAATATATTAGAGGCGGATCTAATATCAAGATTATATCAATATAGGATGGTATGTTCACCACTTTTTCATGTGAGAGAGTGGTAGAATCCATTTATGGCTTTATGGAATGGTCACCATCATCTAAGGGAATCAACCCAAACCATGACATCTCTCCAACTTATTATGTGAAAGTAGAGAGGAGGGAAATTGGTGGTGATGGAGAATGTTTCACTGTAATTCCCTGGAGGGAGTATAGAATTTACTCCTCCTATGTGTACATATAAAGGGATCTAAGTATCTTTTGGGCATTATATTCTAGGATTGTATGCCTCAATTTTTGGGATTCTTCTTCAGAATCAGGATACTAGGGTGAAGGATCCCTCATTGAGTCATTCATCACATCACAATATGATGGGTTGAAAAAGAAATGACACATCCTAGGGTTCTGCCTCTAATGGTGGGAACTTCTCTATGTGGGAAATAGTAAGTGTCACTCTGGTTTTCTCTTTGTAGGTTACGGCCTATGATATGGGTATGGACACCATGGAGGGTGCTCATCCTCTTTCCCCAAGAAGGTTCTTCAAATTTTGGTATGTATTCATCATGGGTAGAATCTATATGATGGTTAGTGGTGGTGCGATGAGGACATCTGCATTGGTTGGTGGTGGAGCAGGGAGGATCTATGCATTGATTGGTGGAAGCACAAGGAGGACCTCTATGCTTATTGATGACAGTATGGGGAGGACCTCTACATTGATTGGTGGTAGCATAGGGAGAACCTCCATGATGGATAATGGTGGTCTATGAAGGTCCTTTACAATAATTTTCCTTATTAAAGGATGGATTATAATGGCTGTTGGGGGGTGCTGGAGACTGAGAGAATTTAACCTGGCCTACCTATGAGGAATTTGGGATCTTAATCCAAGGAAGGGAATACATATCCTGATTTACATATTATAGGGATTTGGAGGGATATTCTTGTGGTGGAAGGGTCCACTAGAGTTGTAAAATGTTCCCATTGTCATGAAATATTCTATACCTTCCCCCGACATTGGCGTCAGGTGCTCTAGAATGGGGTTTAAGGAGTGGGGATGATGTATTCTCGTTCTTCGACCTAGGGAACTGGTCAATGTAGGGGCTAATGAGGCATGGTGGGAGACTTCCTAGGAAGATCATGACATGTGGTCATTGTAGGATAGCTCAAACAACCCCTAACATCTTGGAATAATGGAGCGAGCTATTATAGGGCTTAGAGAAGATGCTCACAAAGTAGTCAACCATCAAAATGAGGAGTGGTTTCCCCTTGAATATCCATAAGGGGTGGTATAATGGGCATGAAACTGATGCCTCAAGATCTTGGTAGGCCATATGCTAGGTTGGAATGATTCCTTCTTACTAATATTAGCAGATGATGCCATAGATCACCCTTCTATGAATGAGCTTAAAGGGTGAGATGGGTTGTTGGTACCCAACAACTGAATGCATTGTGGAATTCGTGGTGGGGATGTGATCATGTGTGAATTTTTCACCATCATTTTTCTAGCCCCTATGCCTGTTGGAAATGGGGATCCAAATTTTTATGGTCTGAGTTTTGTAGGGAATATGGATTAAGCTGTGAGTATATATACAAGGAAGGTGATGAAAAATGTCCCAACATTTTCCATTCATTCTGAAACAGAGGAGGGATCCACACTAAAGATATCATATACTAGGGATTCCCAATTTTAACTGCCTAAATTTATAGCTGAGTTTCGTTTTGGTCCCATCACATTATTGGTCACACATGGCATTGAATATTAGGATTAGGTGACATGTAAATTTGATGGTTCCCAAACTCTACTAGTAACCACAGTTGAGGAGAATAGTTTCACTTTGGGTTAACCCTTTTTGTTTCTGATTCTTATACTAGCGATCACACCATCCCTTCTCTAGGTGGAAAAAAATTTAATTTGTTTACCCATATTCCCACTTTCTAAAGGAGGTAATCATTAATATCTATCATCGATGAAATAAGTTCCTTTATCGAAAACAGATGATGGAATGTCAGTTCCTCTTTCCATGGATCCCTCCTTCGAGCACATTTCCTACTACAGGTCTCCCTTATATATTTAATTCATGTTCATGAAACTCATTATTAATGACATATCTAGCTAGACACCAGTTAATTATGCTACCTATTTCCCAATAGGGAATCAATAGTTAGTCAAGGGAGGAATCATTATTGGGAACATTGGCCATGTTTAAAATTGTGTAGATTGGGAACTTTTAAAATCTTCCTCTTTTGGAGGGAACCTCATGCATGTTGAATATTGTACAAAAAACCCAAATAATTTCATGTTAGTTATGAGGTAACTCGTTCAAGAGGAATAAGTCTTTCTAGTCTTTTTTACATCAGGCATCCCATTTTGATTATATAGGGTAGAGATTCTGGATCTAGTAACATGATTAACATATTATGGAGATGAATTAGGTCATAGGATTATTTTACTCTAGGGATAGGTGGTGGAGTGTGTCCCCCATGGGGGGATATTTAATTCTTGGATTATAGAGTGTGCCCCCATAAATGGTATAATTTTTCACATAGATGTTGTCAGGATTAAACCACTAGGAGGTGTCCCATGTACCTTGATTAATAGATATAGATCAAAAACCATGTAGTTTTATGTCACAATTTAGGGTCATGTGAGAGGATAGTTCAATGTAGTTTAGAATCCTACAATAAGGATGATCATGTAACAAAAGGAGAGTTTATAAGGATTGTTTTGGGTCTTATGTGTGGAAGTTCTCCAAAATGGGTGTCACATATGATGGTGGGGAAATACGGTGTGAGGTTTATGTGTATATGGTCAACATTATGGGATTTACATTTGATGGTTATGAGGAGGGTGTCATCCCATGCATGCAATGCTTGGGGAATCCTGTGTTTGTTATATAGGGTAAGAATATAGTTTAACATCATGTTTTGGGGATTATTTCATGTAGTCTAACATCATATGACAATGACATGGATCTATGAAGTTTCAAATCTTGTAGCTCAAACGTGGATGAGCCTACACCATGAGGGGGATCGTGTCAAGGTGAGAGGAAGAGTCATCAGAAAGAATATCTACCAAGATAGGTAATTCATTTCCATTAGTGGCACAAACTTTACAGATTATGTGTCTATCACTCATACATATCTAGGTGGGTCATGGTGTAAACACTATTTTAGATGAATGGAAATCAGGAAGTTTGATTTTATGGTAACTATGATTAGGATGTATAGGCATTAGGGTACCTTTTATTAGGAGAAACATATATGATGAAGATCCATGATGCATTTGGAGAATAGATGGAGAACCAACTAGTATGTGGTATCGATCACATGGGGCCTTAAAATTTTAGTCAAACCGGTCCTAGATTAGTATGGTGGCCCTGGGAACTAAACTTTCAGGAAAGGGTGTTGGATGAAAGGGGTCATTGTAAGGAGACTCAGAAGATGGTTTTCAGGAAGGTGAATAATTCATGAAATTCTATTTCTTCATGAAATTCAAACACCCCCCAAAGTCCAGGGTCTCATGAAGGATTCTATTTTGTAAAATAGGGTGAACATTTCTCGAGGTAATGTATTAGTTCCCATGGGGTTAGTTTCACGAAGGATAGTTTTCTCATGAAACACCAAGATCCTTGAAGTGATTTTCTATTATGTGATGTCCATAGATATTCATTATAGGAATATCCATAATGGTTCGAGGTTCTTAAAAACACAAGGGATTCTATTTCGTGAAATATGGATACCTTTGGAAATCCATTTTAACTCTAACTTCCAAAATTTTGGATTATGAAAAACATAGAAATTTTAACAAAATATGAAAGGTCATGACATATTTAAAGTCAGACGTATGGGGTATTTATAGGCCCAACAGATGCAAGGAATTTTTTTTAAATAAAAATATATTCATTCACATAACATTACAATCTTTACAAATTGATAGGGTTTTGTGAACCGGAGTTAAATTGTAAAAATATTACCGTCAAAGCTCTGTGTGGCCATGAGATTTCAAAAACTAAACCTCTATGAACTAGACTTATGATCTGTGGAGGTTACCACCAATTCTATTCATTTACTAGGACTTTCGTGTGCTACAACTATTCTTGAAGGTTTATACCTTCTCTAATTCAGTACCTTAAGAGGATTTTTGGGTAGTTTTGACCCAAAACTTACATGAACGGGACATGACTTCCCCATCCACCACTATGAAATTCATATTTTAGTATAAATATTATGCCTATTTTATGTTTCCTTTAGATTATTTGGTGAGTTCTCTTAGTTTGACCTCCCAAGAGTCTCTGGGAATGTGCCATTATACTGATGTGATCTCCCCACCATCTACAGGGATGAGTCTGTGGGCATGAATGGACCTTTATGTGAGATAATTGGGTTGGGGTATACACATGGGGATTTTCATGTTCTTGGTGAACCTTTTGTTATCATAATTGGGTCACGTAATCCCCACAAGATGTATTGGTAATGGTTTGACATGAGACATGAAAAATGTACCATACCTTGAGTGTTTATGCAGTGGGATGTGATTCAGACGAATGAAGGTTCCCTGTTCCTTTGAGGATTAGGTTGAGTATTGGAAAACTTCCCACCTTGAGTCTTTAGTTTTGTGTTAGACATCGATATGATATGATGAGATTAATGGACTCTATTATGACACATAAAAAGGTATGGTTAGGGTTGGGGAATCCTAGTTCACACCTGATGGCCTGATGAATGTGTGTATATCGTCTAGTTCTATGGAATCAAAGTTAATTTGTGATGAATTTATGCATATTTTTAATTATTGTGATTATTTTACTCATTAATACATATTATTATAATGGAATATATTAGGGTTTTTTTGGTGACACCCTGATGAGTTTTAAGAACACCCCTTTCACGAGCATCTCTAAGTGTATCCATACCTTATGTCCTATTTTGGGTTAGAACATAAGATGTTAAATGGATCAAGCTAAGACTACTAGAGGGTATTTAGAGATTGAGATGAGTCCTAAAGATTATAGAAGGTCCAGTGTTTGTGTGTGTGTGTTATATATTGTTTTTTTTGTATTTGGGATAGGAAAATTGGGTGATCAGTGTATATCATCTATTATATCCTCATTTGTGTTTATATGATATTGGTTGTTGATTTATTCTATGTACATTAATGTTTATGGATTTTTATGATTCTATGTTATTTTTATGAACTCTAATTTTAGGTAATAGTATCCACAATATAGGAATTAATAATTCTCTACTAGTATGTATCCTATGTTCTATGGGGAGGTGTTATTAAGGCCACCTAGTGACCTTGACCTGAGAACTATGGAGTGGCCCATTACTGGGGCATTACAGAGTGGTCCTAGAGATTTTTTTTATTTCATGATTTGTGGAAAAGGTAGATAGTTGGTCAAGGAATATTTTTAATCCTCTTATAAATATTAGAATTTTGTCTTAAAGATACATTCTTCAATAATATGTTCAGGTTACCAAGGCATGTGATTGCAATCCTTGGTTTTTTATGTTATAGAAGTATGATTTCACCTTGTGTGACACACATGGGTTGTGAATTTCTGATTTTTGGTAGGTCTTTTGCTCTTGAATAATGGATAATATACTATGAACCTGTATCATGGTTTGAATGTAGGATTAATAAGACATATCTGTTCTTTCTAATTTTTTTTATGACAATACATTCATTTGTTTAAAATGTGAATAATACATTATATGGAATTTTCATATAAAACTTTTTGTTTGAATTCAAATCAGTTGATCCAAGATATATTTCCTTTTGAAGGAATATTATGTAGATCATATAGAGATATGTTCTCTGGTGATAGAAATATAGTCTCTTCATCAAGGGATGTATGGAGACCCCTGGTGGGTCATGGTGGGAATTGAAACCACAATAATGATTCTATGAAGGTATGATATGCTTGATGGAATATTCTAGGATGTCCGTGAGTTAACTTGAGGATTTTAGTTTTATTACTTAATATCTCAACAAAAACCTATAAGGTTTTCTCCCATATTGTTTCGTGGGTTATGGTTTAGTGAATGGGACCTACTCAGTTCCATTAATATTTTTAGGTGGTTGATAAACTTGAGTAGTATGAAAATGGTAGTGTGGTGGTGAAACATTTACTGGTATTGCAGTTAAGGGTTTTTAGTTAAACTTTGAGATGTCCATATTGTGAGAGGTGACATCATTGATGGATCGGGGTACCATGGTTTGGTCAACCCAAGGTTGTACCTTGATATAAACAATCAAGGAGGCATGTTGTGAGGGGTTTAAATGATGGTGGTGAGTGTGGCATGGGAGGAGAGACACACGTGAGGTTTTGGGATCCATTTGTGTTAGTTTTTGGGAGTAGTAGTATAAAAAAATCCATATTGTGGGAATAACACTATCATCCAATGGAGGATAGAGTTACTAGTGATCTATGAATGGAAAAATTGATGTTTTATGTTAGAACATTAGAATGAGAAGTTTAGACACATCTAGTCATGATGTTCTGTAACAAATGAAGAGTGATTCATGGATATAAGAATTTGGTTCTATGAACGATGATAAGGATACTCTAATAGTGGGTAGCACCACACCAGTCATGGAAAAAATGAACCTCATGTTGGATGATTCTTGGTGAGGTTAGATCAGTCGATTAATGGTCAAGGTTACACTAGGATACCGATGTGTGATAAAAAATATTAATATATGGCTCCTTGGGGTAATATTAGATCTAAATATTTGATGTTGTTCTACTTATATTTGGTGTGTTTGTATCATGCTTAGGGTAGTTACGATGTGATCACCGGGTGATTTAGGGTTTAAACCCTGATTTATCAAATAATTCATGAGATAAATAAAATTTCTTTATGTGATTCATTGGGTGAACCTTGATCCATAATGTGATTCATTGGGGTCACTATGATTCATGGAATAATTCAATGGTAGAATACTATGGATAATTTCAGTGATGGTGTAATTTGGAATGAAACTTCTTAGTTAGAAATAAATATTGGTTTCATGGTTTGGGGTGTGAGAAGGAACCTACATGGGGAGAGTTTTAGTGAAATGATGAGTGGAGGAAGGAATTTTGTTTGAGGATGCATCGATGGGTGAAAATAAAAAATTAAAGAAAGTTATCTAAAAGAGAACTAACTAGAGTTTTGACATAGTTTTGGTTTCAGTGAGGTGGATAATAGATTAGGATCATTTTTGGGGATGTATTTGGTAGGTTGATGGACCGAAGTATATGTGGTTTTGGTAGGTTATTCTTATGGTGTCGAATACCATGGATTGGAATTACCCATCACGAGCATAACCTTATGAAGGGTAAAACAATTAAATAAATGGTGAATTGGTTGAATACATCATGGTTAATAGAGTGATATAGGTGTGTGTGAGTTCAATCTCAGTTCTTACATCGGTAATGAGTTCATATATCATCTTCTAGTGAATAGTGTTCTTAGCATCCGAAGTTACACAATAGAAGCATATTTGGAATTTGAAGTTGGAACACAGTGGGTAACTAGTGAGTTGATAACTTTAATAGGTTGGGAGATGTGGTTTTATTATTACCATGACTACTTAGGAAAACTTGGGAAATTTGGGATGACCCTAAAATGATGTATCTAAGGGGTGATTGACTTGGTTAAACTTATAATATATCTCAAAGAGGTAATGGGATGTGTTATAATTTGTGTAATATCCTATGTTGGGTTCTTAGTGCTAGTGGGAAGGCATGATAGCCATGAGTCCAAGTGATGATGGGTGGGATAGAAATACTAATCATGAGCCACTTGGAACTCCCTTTTAAGGATAGTGGCAAGTAATTGTGTACATATGGAACATTATATATTCATTTTTACTTGGTATATGATAGAGAGGGTTTTTCTCAAGGTGAAGAGTGGAGAGATATCCCTTAGTACGTTTGCGATGAGACCTTGGTGAGTGTCATTGGAGTTGTTTGGTACATGGAATGGGGATACCAAGGGGGATTTATATGGGAATTTTACCCATCATATTGAGGCGAGTGTTATTTAAAACATGATACCTTCAACTAGTACAAGTGTATAAATACTAGGAGTGTCAAGAGGCTTGGTAGAGTTTGGGACATCCCTTGAGGCTTGAGTTAGGGATGGTCGTTAGGGTTGTGTAGTCACAACTACGTGAATTATGTGGGATTGTTTTGATGAGAAGAGACATGATTGGGTCTAGAGGACCCCATGGATGAAATAAAAATAATGTTTTTACATGTTATTATGAGGTGATAGTTCTCACGTGAAATGAATTTTGGGATTAACTAATGATTTGAATGATGGATTGTGGGAATATTGTGTGTTTTATTTTCCTCTTGGAAATTTAATTTAGAGTCTTAGGTTGGTGTAATTAGTTTGACCTGCCCAATGACTATGAGAATTGGTCAGGGTGTTGATATGACACCCCAAGATTCAATAGGGATGGGTCGATGTACATGAATATACCATCCTATGAGAGGTTTTCATTAATATATACCCTTGGGGATATGTTGTGCGCTAGGTGGAAATTGATTTAGTAGGATTAGGTCAAGGACCACCAATGAGATGGCTGGGTCATGGTGTGATGTATGACATGGATGATGGACCCTGCCTTGAGTGATTAGGTAGTTTCTCAAGATTTGGACATATGACCACACCCTATTCCTTTAGGTAGTGGGCCAATGTTGGGATAACAAACAACCCTATGTATTTAGGTATGAGTTGGACATTGGTATGATATGAGGTGATGGTTATATTTCAACATGGTGTCGTAGAAGGTATGGTCATTGTTTGGGTGGCTTGGTTAAAACCTGATGGCCTGATGGGTTTATGTATCTCATTATGTGTCATGGTGGTCTGGTTAGAACATGAAGACCTAGTGAGCATGTTTTTTGTTGAATTTATTTTCCTCTCACACACACACACATATGAAATCGTATATTATGGGTCTTGGTGACACCCTACTAAGTCATATTCTCATACCCTGCATGGGCATCTCAATGCGTGTGTAAAACATATGTCTACATTCAGGTAAGATCATAGGATGTGTAGTGGATCGTTCTATGATAACTTGAGGGTATCAAGAGACTAGGGTGAGGCCCTTCGATTGAATTAGGGATACTATAGAATATTTTTTATTTCGGCTTGTTTTTTATTTGGGATTATCCCAAAGGATGACTAGTGTATATTATGTATGTCATCCTCATTTGTGTTTATATTTTAATACTTTTTGATTTATTCTATCAAATCTAATTTTTATGTATTTTTATAATTATTGGTTATTTTCCATTATTTTTTGAAATTCATTAATGGGAAATGTCCCCCCGCTGGATATATTAGGATCTAACCTCTTGTTAGTGGCCTTTAGTGTACATAGAGGCATTCTTGAGGCCATGTGAATACCAAAAACTGGGTACTATTTAGTGAACCACAATCATGGTGATTTAAAAACTACACTTGGATGAAGGTTTATGAATGGTAAAATACAAAAAGAGTGAGTTACTTAAAATAGTACAACTTGAGTACTTAAATGTTGTAATGTATATTGGAAACTAGATGGAAGAGTTTGGAATTATTCTAATAATTTCCATAATAATTTTACTATATTTTAATGTGTTTTATATTTATTTTAAGAGTGTAATAATAGATTAGAAAAATTTGAGGTAAATTAATGAATTTCCTAAATTTTGGAGATATATATAAAAAATGAGAATGTGTTGAAAATTCATTAAGACTCTTGAAATTCATAAGACTTTGTGTTATTGTGTAAGACTTTGGTAAAAAAATTTATGGAATTTTAGGATGTTTGATACTCTATCTATCAAATCAATAAATCCATCAATGCCTTATTTAATAAGACTTTTATTGCATTTAGTTATATTTTTTGATGAACATATGTCATTACATGAGACTATGTATGACTTTGGGACCATCAATGTAATAATTTGAGAATAATAATATGACTTTGGGATCCATTCATGCATTTTTACTTAACTGAAAATATGAAAATTATAATACTTTTTAGCAAACATGTAAGAATTTGGTATGCACGTAATACTTTGTTACTCTGAGCCACAAGGCTTTGATTTCGAGTAAGACTTTGTGAATGAGACTTGTATGTTTTACATAATAATTTCAGGTAAGGGCATAAGAATTTTTCTATTTTACGACATTGATATACCTTGTATTACTTTATAGGTTCTAGAATAAGACCTTAATTGATGTTAAAGACTTATATTTTCTGTATAAGAATTTGTAGTTTGTAAAAATATGAGAATTCTATAGACTAAAAATATGAGTTTTATAGAATTATATTTTATGAATAATATTGAAATATTATGATACTAAATATGTTCTTTTATATTCAAAACATCAATTAGCTTTGTTAAAACATTATCCAATCGTTATATTAGTATGAATGAGATGAGATGGTAGTGATCACTGCTCAATTTATATTGTAATTTTTAATTAGAGTGTTTGAAAATAAATTGTTAGTGATAAAAAATTAAGAAATTATATATTCAGTAAATCCATAAATAAAAAATTATAATATTTTTTCACTATTCATTATGAATTATAACATCATAAAATCAATTTTTATTGAATAATATTGAATTATGAAGATGATCTTCATATATAGAAATGGGAGATCAATATTTATGGGAATTTTTAGAAAATTCATTATAAAATATGTTTGGAAATAAATTTTATGATTTTGTAAAATTCTTAGTTGACTTATATATAATTAACACATTTTGATTAATGTCTTTAATTATGAAAATAATATCAGGCTAATAATCATTTTTTACTTCATAGATTCAAGTTTAATATGTATAAGTTTAATTGAATCTCTCAGTATAGGAATAAGATTAGCAATTCCACAAGCTATCATTTTTTTATGATTTTAATACATCCATCAAGAAGTTTTTATTAATGAATTAATTTGGTAATATGAGAAATAAAATAAGATTATCAAATCCTAATGAGAGAATAAATGGAATGTTTATTCAACTGGCTGAAAAGTCGAATAAAAAGAAGACATGTATTTATAAAAATTTATTGGAGACATCATTTGAAGGAAAATAGAATACTTGTGATCTTGGGAAAAACCCACATGTTTTCCATAATAAAAATATGAGTATATTCTGATGATTATTTTGGAACTGATTTTCAATGAATATTTTTTATATAAAAAAAATAGAAAATATATTTCTTGTAACCAATATATAAAATCCAAAAACAAAGATAAGTGAGGTGTTGGAGACCCTTATGTTGATAGAACCTATATATCAATTGAAGGAAAAAATATCCTAAAAAATATGATGGAGAATATATCCTACGTATTATATAATAATATGAAGAGGATTCTAACCTAGTTCTACTAGCCAAACCCCGTCGAAGCTGAAGAAGAAGAAAGAAGAAGATGATTACGCGACACTCACTATTTAAAATTCGTAAAGAGTATTTTATTGATATATTTACATGTATAATAAAAATATTATCCGGGTGATGAATTTTTTTATTTTGGTAAGATATTCATTTTTTAGATCATAGGATTTGGGAGAAGGCACCAAACTGTTTTTGAATAAGAATTCAGAGTTTTGTAGATGACAAAGACCTATTTTTTATGTTATTTATCAAATAATATATAGGTATTAAAAATATATTATTTTAGTAATTTTATCTAATTATTTTTATGTTTTTAAATCTTATGCTGAAATAGGATCAACCTCAAAAGGATACAGATGTTTTTAGTTAGTATGGTCCAGTATAAAGAGATAGAGAGAGAAACCACTATTCACTTGTTTAATATAGTGAATACTCAGTTATGTAATATGATTATAGGATATTCGATGTCCATTACCAAGACCACTTTATGTGATTACAATATTGTAATAGATAATTTGTAACTCAATAATCTTGGGTAAAACAAGGAGTAGGTTTCCCAATAGTGGTCAAACCTTATAAAAATTCCATGTTTTCCAATTATGCTTCCAACTTTCATTGAATTTGATATTATATGGTGGGTAGAAAAAAAATATCCATTAATACCCTAATAGGTAACATGGATTCATATACTAAAATGGGTATAATGATTAATGGATAAATTATAATTTGGTATAATAATTTATCCAAACCTAATTCACCCCCAAATTTTGTGTCTGTATCGGTTCACTGGGACACAAAGGGGCTTTAGAGATAACCGTGTTCCCACTAATTGGATATATTTTTTTAAAACAAGTTGTTTTAATAAAATATTTAAATTCCATATTTATTATTTTTTTGAATATAATTAAATGGACAATTCCGTCTCTATCCCTATTAGCACAGATTTTGATGTTTCTTCCAAAAATTTTCAAAATATGAAGTGAAAAGAATACAAAATTCTATGAAATAAATAAAAAGTGAAAGAGTAGAAACTACTATCTATAGGTAGCTAGAGTTTTAAATCTTTATCAAAAATTTAGATGAAGGTACATAATATTAATTAATCTTATTTCATGATGAATATGTGTTTAATAAATTAGTTTGGAAGTTTGTTTTGATAAAACATATTTCCTAAATAAGATCTCTACTTAATCTATAACAAATATATTTTCATAAATAAAAGGGATATAGGATGAAAAATCATAGTTAGAGTAGGAAGCTAACACAAGGGAAAATATAGTATCTAAAAAGATTTTTTGATGCAACACCCTCACCAAAATAGTGAAATCCAAGGATGAATCTATTTCAATTTTCAATGAAAGATATTCTCAAGCTTATGAATAATTAAAAAAAATTGTGTGAGAAATAATTGTTTTAGAATATTTTTGAATATGTTAGCCATGCACTGGAGAAATTATACAATGTCTCTATGAATGTGAAAGATTCTTAACTGGATGTCAAATCCAAGAGAGTGAAAGAGATGTATGAAACTATATTAGAGTCAAGTTAGATTCCTGAGGATATGATTGGAATTAAAAATATATAATGTGAATAATTGGTGAAATTAATTTATTTATAGATGTATATTATGAATATTAAACGTATTGTACTTGAATTTAATGTTCCGAGAAACCACCCATGATGAATCTTTATAATCTTCTAAGAGGAGATGTGTTTCCATAAAAAAAACTAAAAA
Organism: Viscum album; assembly: GCA_963277665.1. NCBI lineage: Eukaryota > Viridiplantae > Streptophyta > Magnoliopsida > Santalales > Viscaceae > Viscum > Viscum album. The sequence goes on along the minus strand of OY728156.1, from coordinate 141,185,637 downwards.
TAATATTTCTTAAAATAAGACTAATATTAGTTGAATGGTGATATTTGAAAAATTTGATGATGAAACCTCAAGAATATCATTCTAATGACAACCCATATTCCAAATAAATATGGTTTAATTAATTGGATTTCTTTGAATAGTGTGGGAAAAAACAGAAAATATTGACCAAGGAGGATGAAGAAACATTATGTGAAACACTGAAACATATCAAGGATGTATGTGAGAAACTAAAAAAATATCCCCCAAAGTGCATCCCAAATGAATGTGCTTTTAACCCAAAAATAGAAATATTTTTTTTGGAAATACCTAATGTATTATTAAATGGGAATTTTTGGCCACTATTGATATGGTTAGAGAATCAAGAAAAAACCCATTGAATTATGACACAAAATTTACTTAATTAAAGTTATAAAAGGAATATATTTTGGGGGAGTAGAGATGAACATAAAAGAAGCTTTTTGTACTGTACTATAATTCATTTCACTAGATAAATATATCAAACATAAATATATTTATTTTTTAAAGGACTTATATGATAATTACAACAAAAATGGTCATAATTATGAAGACTAATGGTATTTACTCGCCCAACCCAATTATATTATTGATTTGAAAAGGATTCTATGATAAAAATAATAATCGGGTGAGAAAGAGGATAAGTCATCCTTTAGGATTATATAAAAGAAGAAAGATGAAAAAAATACTCCTAAGAAGTTTTTCAAGAAAGTTGTGATTGATATCACTACTAGGAGAAAGTGATTTTATTGTTGCAATAGATCCCACAACTTGGATAAATTAGAAATTTATATTAACATAATAGTTAAAGGATGAAATATGTAATCTAAAAGGGAATCAATTCAGGAATGGCATAACAAGTTTTTTATAGTAGTTTATATTCTCGATGAAGAAGTTTAAGGGATGCTCAAAATAGGAAAATTATAAGTCAATAAAGAGGTGTGTAATAGGTTAAATATATCTTGACACATATATAATAAGTGCATAAAATGGATTCCACAACACGAAATATGTTTGAAGTGTAAATGGAAATTTTTTATTACCTCTAGTGATAACAGCTTATAGTGAAAAGGGAGTCTACACACAGAAATATGGATGAACATGTAAGAAATGAATAACTAACTACATGAACATCCCAATTGTAAATTTAAAATAAGATGAATAAATTTGAAAATAAATAATTTTATTTTCATTCTAGAGTAAATCATACTTTTATAGATAAGAATAAAGCTAAATAGGAAAATAAATCTATGTTTCCTAAAGTAAAAAAGATCTATAAATCTAAATAGAATGAATTAATGGAGAAATCCAGACACTTTAGAGCTATAATGAAAGGATTTTCTAGGGTGTGAGACATTTATCAACCCATTTTATCGCATTTAAGTATAGATAGGGACACACATTATCCCCATATATTTTTGACTTCAAATCTTAAAATAGGTAATTAAATTAAAATAATTAAATATAAATATCCATCATGTTATATTGGTGATGTATTTTTCCTAAAACAAATTGTTTGAAAATTATCATGTTATATCTTGTGTCAATTGATAAAAAAATTATTTCTGATTTTTTAAGACAAAAAAACCATAATGAAGGTTATTAGAGAACAACTCCTAAGGTGGAGATAATAGAGATAAAATTTCTAGAGCTTTCCATTTTATACTTAAATATTGAATCTAGATAGCACTTTCCAAAAAATGAAGACATAGTATGATTTTTATTTACCAATTACTATTTTTATTTATAATGAATATAAATAGAAAATGTGAGTGACTATCTAAAAAAATAAATAGGAATAATCAAATTTCAAATGAATTTTTTTGACGTTTTATTATATTTGATTAAAGATTATTTACATTTCTTAAAAATTAGGTTTATTATCCCCTATTAAGTGAATGTTTTAGTTGGTATCAAATTGATTTAATAATATTGATAGTTTTATTTGTCTAAATTAGTCAATATTTCTGTATTCATCATGTTATAATAAGTAGAATTAGTGTAGATTAGTTGATAGATATTTAATAAGTAAAGATGGCTCCACACTTCTCTCATTGAAACAGATTGATTCTATCAACCAAAGGGGAGAAAAAATAAAATAGGGGAGAAGATGGTTTTTAAAATTTTAAAGAGAATTGGGGGGGGGGGTGAATTTTTCCCTTAGAGGAGGTTCCCTCAAACTAATTATGTCAACATGGGGGTGAGAACATTTCCTCCATAATATTTATTCTCAATAAGGGAGAGAATAAAATTGAACCCCTCAAGGTATATTAAAAGCATTCATATAAAACATATATTTCTACTGATAATAATCACAAATAGGGAGATTTAAGTGCAAATGGTTTTCATCTATTGTATTTGTTTCAAAAATTGTCAATATTTTTGTCTTGGAGATGTTATGTGGTTCAATGATATTACAACCATAGAATAAAAAGGCATTTCCAATACATTTTTGGTAGAGGAGAGTGCCATAAAAAATGTAAAAGGAAGGAGAATATGAATGGAGAGTAGAACTATCATTATATGATTGTAGTTTCTATCCCCATGCCAAAGTAAAGTACTAAAGATGTTTAACATTCCATCTATATTTTTTTTGAAATTGAGATGCAATTAACTAGCAGATCAAATAGCTATGATTTTCAATGTTTAAAAGATTTTTTAATTCTAGAAAATTCCCCATGTTTCACTTGGAAAGTAATATACTAGAACATAAGAGAAACTGCCCTTATAACAAGGTTTAGGAATGCTGATTTGAAATCTAAAATGAGAAGGAAATGAGTTATTTGAAATTCTCTAACATGAGTATTTCGATGCTAAAATGTCATATGTAAATTAGGTGGAGAATTTTGAAATTATTATATTAATTACGATAACAATTTGAAGCTATTTGAAGGTGTTCTGAGTGGATTTGAAGAGTTTGATAAGGTATTGAAATGTTATGAGGTATATTAATGAAATATTAAATTCAAAACATAAATATTAAAAATGGATAGGTGTTGTAAATTTCATAAGACTCTTGAACTTTTTAAGAATTTGTATTAGTGTATATGACATTAGTGAATATTTTATAATAATTTTCATGAAATTTGATTATTTATTTATAAAATAACAAAAACTAAACATGTAATTGTTCATATGACATTTAATTTATTATATAATATTTTCTAATGTGCAAACATATTTTCCTGATCGAACATATGACTTTGAGATGACCAGAATAAAGCTTTCAGAATATGCATAAGATTTTTTAATATATGTTTGACTTTTAAAATTAGCTGAAAATTTAATGATTGTATGACCTTTTAGGAAACAAATTATACTCTTATCTGTACCTAATAAATTCATGAGATACCTCTTAATAATTTTCTACTTTACTTCGTAAGACTTCAAGGCTGAGCAAGACATCATGTGTATGAATTTCATGCAACTATGTAAGGCTTTTTTGCCATCATATTACTTTTTAATATCATTTAATACTTTATATGTGCATGAATAAAAAATTTTTGAGCCACAAAAGACTTAAAATATATGTGTAAAACATTGGACTTAGTAAAAATATGTTAATTATGGAGAATAAAACTTTGTGTTTTCCAAAATTATAAATTCAAAATTATATTAAAATGGGATGATGATAAATATGTTCTTTTAGATTTAAAAAAATCATGTATATTGTTAGTCCTTGATCTAATATTGGGATTATTTTGAATGAGATAAGATATAAGAGATCAATTTTCTCTTTAAGTTGTAAATTTGCAATGAAAATTTTTGAAATTCAATTTTTGGGGATAAAAATTAATGGAATTCCTGATTAAATAAATCCTTAAATAAAAAATATGATGTTTATAAAACTATTAATCATTAATTAAAATAAATAAAAATAAATTGTTGTTCGATAATAATGAATGGGGAATCCAATCTTCATATAGATAAAAGTGAGATCAAATTTTAGAAGAAATTTTGAGGAAATTGTATATAAAATATATATATAGAAATAAATGTGTTGATATTGGTACTATTCTTAATTTATTTATACAGAATAAATAACATTGTGATTAAATATTAGAACAAGAAGAAAAATATTGAGATGAGATTATTATTATTTTTTAAATATTTAATCCGAACATGTATAGGTTTTATAAAAGCTCTTTTGCCAAGAATGGGATGATCCACCCCATAAGCTTGGGTTTCTGTATGATTTTTATTGAGCCTTAAAGAAGTGTTTTTTTTATTTATATATTATGTTATGAAATAGAGGAATATTATCAAATCCTAAAGTGATAATAAATAAAAATTTTATTCAGATCTGATAAAAGAAGGATAAAAACAGAAGAAGGGGATTTCATAAAATTAGGTGGATACATCCATTGGAGGATGAAATAATATTTGTGATCAGGTGGAAAACCCTTGTATTATCCCAAAAAAATATGACAGTATTTAGTTGAGGATAATGGTATATAATTTTATTTTATATTTTATATAGAAAATATTTTTCTAGTGACTTATATACAAAATACAAAATGATAGAGATGTGAGGATTAAAAGAGTTTAAAGAATGGGAACCTATAGAGAACCCAATGGAAAGAAGAACCTGATTATAGGACGAAAAATAAGATTACATAAGTATCTCAGAAGAATAAGAAGAGGAGTCTAACCAGATTTTATTGGTTATATACATTTTATGTTGAATAATAAGAATGAATAATAATATCACACAACACCAACTTTTGAAGAAGATTGAAATGGTGTATTTGAGAGAGAGACCAAAACTACTAATTATACTCCCATATGCATGTCATGGATATATATTTTGAGGATATTTTGGGTTTATAGATCATAGGTTCCCATGTTTGAGATAATCGAATGAGTAGTTTGATAATAAGAACTTTGAGTTTGATAGATAAAAGAGACTGAGTTTCATAATGTTTATCAAATCATCTATATACAGTTTATGACTCTCAGTTGAGTAATAATATCTAATTTAGTTGATGTTATGGAATATTGTGATGAACGAAGATTTATATAAATTCGAGAATGAATTTTTAAATTGTTTTGATCTAGTATAAATAACCAATGGGAGTGATAATTTTTCACTTTGGTAATATAGTGATAAATTACCTATGTAATATTGAAATAGTTCCAAAACACACTATATTTTATTATAAGATTATAGTATAGAATATGTGACCTAGTCACTCTACGAATAATAAGGAGTATGTTTCTTGAGTGGGGATAAACCTTGTAACAATATTGTTGGATTCACATTAAAATATATATTTCATTGCATGTAGAAACATGATTTGGGTTAAACATAAATAAGTTAATATTTATACTAAATAGAAACATGGGTTCAAATAACAAAAGGGGTATAAATATAAAAAGGGAAATTGGAATTTTGTAAGATAATCTAGTTAGACAAGTATTGGACTAATAATAATTTTTCAACATATATCATATGTCATATGTTTTGATACTCACAAAAAAACATTCTTATGTTTCTAATTAATCTATTTTTAAGTATGTTCACATGTTTTAGTTATATTGTTATGCGATTAATGTTTAATCTACCATAAAATAATGTACTTCTTAAGACAGAGAAAATTGCTTAATGTGTAACTTTTTGGAAACATGAGAAACTCTTACTTAAGAGTCAGTGATGATGAATTTATATAGATGATGAAATATATATATGTGAAATCATATACATCAAATCCTATTTATTATTACTTCATCTATAGATTTTTCCCCTATGTGGATTTTTTACATATAATCATCAAGGACGTGAAGTTGGTTATGCTAATTATTAGGTTATGATGATTTCACAGCCATAAGATACACATGTGTAAATACTTTTTATAAATTTAATCAACAACATAAGGCTTTTAGTTACAAAAAAAAATGATTTTTGATGTTTTTGGATATGCAATTATTTTAGATACATAAGAACATTTATGTAGTATATATGGATGCATGGAAATATTTTATTACATAAAAGTGGCTATGTGGGAAAATTACTAACATAGTACTGAGATTTGTGACTTTTCTCTTATGAAGAATATGGTACATAGACTTCACCAATATATAATATGTTGTTGAATAATCAATTCTAAAATTTATGTAATCTGTTTCCATTTAAGTGTTTTAAGTATAATTAAATGTTGTTTCAAATCATTAGAGTAACATCTACATAAATAAGACATGTATGACTAATATAAAAGGATTCATGTTCCAAGAATGGAAAATAATCTATATTATTTATCCTCATATTAAAATTTTAATGTAATACAAGGAGATATCATTATGAAAAGTTTTTCATTTATAAAACATTTCAATTTGTTGAAATTGAATGAAGTATTTAATAGGAGAATATATAAGGTGAATCAAAAAAATGAAACAAATAAACAAACACACACACACACACATATATATAGATATATATATATACATATATATATATATGGATTCATGAAGAAAAATAGAGATTTTAGAAAAAATACTTATTCTTCTTCATTGTAGTGAAACAAGATGTTTTTCTCAAAAATAAGAAGAAAAGTGTACAACATCTTTATTATTCTTGTTCTTATAAGAAACATCCCTGGATTTTGTAATTTTTTCCATAAGCTGCTATGAAGATAATATTTTTTTCCTTTGAATTTTTTTTTCTATTTTTAGTTGAAACTATGAACCTAAAATGGAGTTATAAACATATATTCTATTATATTTAGTTGAAAACTACTTTAACTGATTATGGGATAAGTATGTTTCAATCTATTATAATTAGATCCCATAAAAATATCCTCCAAACTTCTATACTAAGTGAAATCTGATTTCACTCAAGCTAGTAAGTCTCTAGAAAAAGACTGATTTTAATAAAATCACCAAGAACATATGAAGAGTGTTGGTGGAGTGGGCTATGGGATATTTTTTCCCTAGACCACTAAAAAATATCATCGATTTATTTCATTTATTGACTTTTATTGTAAGGGAAAATAATTTTTAATACCTAAAAATAAGTTCTCAATAAGAGGGTATGAAATTTTACAACTCAATTTACCCCCATCATGAGCCATTATTCAAGCTAATATAGGATGAAAATTGGTAATAGAGCATATACATGGAGCTATAAACCTTATTCAAGTTGAATTAATAATATCACAATTTGCATTTATAATAACATACATGATAGAATCTATTTCTAGGATAAGTGATCCCAATTTCAAAAGAAAAATCTATGGTTTATAGAAGGCCATAAGGGTTATTTATCTCGATAATCTCAACATAAAAGTACATTTAAAACTGATTAAACCCAAAAAAAGTTACTCCTAAAGAACATAAGTTATTGAGTGAAGATCAAGAATCTGAATATCATTTAAACTCTAAATCCTTGCATTACATTATCTGTGGTTAATTTTAAATGAATTTAATCATATTTCCTAATATACTATATCTCACGAGATGATGGAAACCATACCAGTACATTATGAGGTAATTGGAAATGTTAGGAAGTTAATATAGAACACTGTCAAATTGAAGTTTGAAACATTCAGAATGATATAGGGAGAAAGAATCACCTAGATGAATGGAAAACTTATAGAAATAATAAACAAGGTTCCAACTCTTGGAACACCTATTCTAGAACTAGATCATGATTTTAGTGTACTTGGAGTGATGCTATCAAAATAGAATGGCATATAAACTTCTATAAGGTAGTCCACTACCATGAATGATATAAAAATAAATCAACTCATTGGTACTCTTAGAATGTACAATGATAAAATGGAAGCTAGAGATGGTGAACATAAGTTGTTTAAGAAACAAATTTCTACATTGAATATTTTTTTTCCTAAAAGGTTGATAATATTTAAAAATTACTATCTATATCTTTCTCATCTAGTAAAAAGGACACAATAATTTCTAATTTTAATGGTGAAATTTCTCAATTGGTATAGATGTCCAATTTATTTTATAAGATAATAAATTTTTTGTAGTCGATTTAAAAAATATAAAATTTTCGATATAAACTCTAAATAAGGTTGAGGATATTGTGGGAAAAATTATGGATACACGAAGGCAACATTCCCTCAATCAAAAGATAAGAAGAAATATGAAAAATAAGATTTTTTTTTGAATGAGAAGTAAAAAAGAGATATTAAGATTATCTGGAGTTTTTCTGAAGAATCTAGTGATGACTCATTTTTTGAATCTAAGGTTGAACTCTGAAATCAAAAAGTAAACATGTGATTTATATAACAAGAATCCTAGGTAAATTATTTTTACAATTTTGAATAAGAAACTAAAACCTATTATATTGGCAAATGAAATGAATATTTTACTATGTTGTAAGATAAATTTGAAATATTGAAAAATAATAAAAATCTTTCGAAATTATTAGGATGATTCCATGAGTAAAAAATATTCCATGAATAAGAAGATTTCATATTAAAAAAGGCTTTTAAAATTTTTTCAATATTTTTTGATCACGATGATAAAATTAAAATCATATAAAATGAGTTACAACCACTTAATGAAGTTTCCAGTGTCTTTACACATGCATAAATCTATCTCAATAAAATAATTGGGAAAAATAAAGAAAATAGATAATGATTTCATATAGGAAGTATTGTTAACAAACCTAAAGTACATATAAATTATTTTATGACTAGTGTTAAGAACAAATTCTTATCTAGAGTTACATGTTTTCACAATGGATTAATTTCATATCATTACAATATTTTTAATATTAAAAATATTTAATTTTGGATTGTTATTCATTCAGTTATTTCAAAACATATATCTAAATTCAGTGATAGAATTTTTAAATCAAACAGGATGATTTTGATTCCAAAATCCTTGGCTGATCAAACTGTTTTAGCAAAGATCATATTCAAACTAAAAAAAATTCTTTTTTCACTTCTTTTGTAGGGAGAAAGGTACACGAATATTAATGAGAAATGATACATGGAAAATGAATACTCAAGGTATATGAGTGGATATTTCTCAAACATTAACTCACTATCGATTATTGATGGAGGTTATGCTTATTTTTATGATAATTGTAAAAGAAAAATTCTTAAAGTTGGATTAGTTGGAAATACAATTTTGGTTCTCATTAATGAAGTTCTTTATATTGAAGGATTGAAGCATAACATAATAATTACATCTAATCAAACACCCTTAGTTTGTATAAAATATTTATTTCAAATAAATTTAATATTTTTGATATTTTTCATTACACACAACAATGAGTAAATTTATCATTGTACAATGTGACATTGAGTTTTTAAAAACTGTTATATATTATATATATTATGAATTAAATTTTTTTTATAACTTATACATTAAAATTATTGATATTAAAAGTAAAAAATAATTTTTAAATATTAATTATAATTGGTTTATATAAACAAAAAATATGGACAAATAATTACTGAATTTTTAGAAAAGAATTTATATGTATTGAAGATAATTTTTTCTCAAAAAATATTCTTATTGAATTTTGTAGAAAAATAATAAAATTAATTTTTACCACTTAGAGAAAATGTATTTAAAAAAATAAACTTCATTTTTTAAATCTACATGTCAAAATTATCTTTGTGTGAAATTTTGTGAATTGTCTGAAATGATAATTTTTGTCATGAATAATGAAAAATAATAAATTGTATGAAGAATTGTTAGTTATTTTAAAAAAAATTTAAACATAAAAAATATTTTAATATGGTTCTAAAATTTAATTTAGTTTGGTAATATGTATCAATTAATACAATTTAGTTTTTTGGAGTCAATTTCACATTGAATTTTAATATAAAAACTTTATCAACATTCAAATATTTTCCCTTTGAACACCCCCATTTTTGTCATGTATGTGGGATTTGATTCAAATTAAAATTATAAAATTATGTGAATGGAATTTTTAAAAATGGATTCCATATTTGTAATCTTAATAATAAATATTATCTAATAATTAAAACATAATTTTTACCACAATGAATATTAAAAACATTAAAAATTATTTTCCACGGTTAAGGTAAAAATAAGGTATCTTAGGGATTAAACTAATGAAATATGAGATAAATATGACCCACAATATCTCCAAAACCATTTTTATGACCACATTTAAAAATTATAATGTATAAGGATAGGTAATTTAACTTTACTGACACTTTATCATATGAAATAAATGGGTATATGTTTTTCTTTTCAAAAATTACAAGCGTTCCACTCACCTCACTTATAAAATTCCACCCCATCTCATCTCATATTCAGACATCCAAAACCCATTAGTTTGGCTAATATAAGACCAAATTAATTCCATAATTCCACAATATAATTATATAATCCTAATTTTTGTCATAAATCCATCATACGAAGCCTTTTTGTCAATATCATAGGAAGTTGTGTAAAGTAGATTTAACATCCCTAACAAGGATTTTTATTTTATTTCTTACTCCAAATAATTTAATTAATATTAGAACATTATTATATAATATCCTCTGTAAATTAAATATAATAAAATATTATTATGTTAATTTAACTACCTAAATCCTTCTCATATTCCATTTAACAATATACAAAATCATCAGTCATGTGTGTGACATACTACCACCTCACGAACCGATGTTATTCATTTTCCATCACCGCCTCTTATGACTTGATATAGTGACATATATTATATATATATTATATATATTATATTATTATTCTTATGTAATAATTATATCACATATTACTTCTTAATTTATTTTCCTTAGGAATATGGTAACATTGATGGCGTGTACAATAAACTACTGCTTTGCGAAGTGATGTGATTTGTTAATGATTTCCATGAAAGGTAATAAGGATGGTATTAATGAAAATATGAGACATATATATATTTATATAAAATATTATTTAATGGTGATATATTATTAAATTTTGTTGATTTCATCCTGTTGATAAAATGTAAACATCGTTCATGCATACGTACAACCCACCATATCCATGAATGGTGTATTTAAATTTATGTCTCTAACTTTAATGGACCAATATAAATTGATATATACTGAATATATATGATATTTGAATCATTTTAAAAAAAATTATGTTAAATAACTATTATAAAAGTAAGAGACCCAAAAAAATAACAAAACAAAACATACATTGAAAATAATGTAGTTATTACCAAAAACACAAGATTAACATGGAATTGTTAATAAATTGGTTATAAAGGGCCATAAGTAAATCATATATGGTATGATATATAAATATATATTTATGGATATTTAATAGATATTGAATAAATTTATATTTATTACATAGGATGTTTGAACGCAAGAGAATGAAGTTGACACTTAAGGTAAACAATTTATAGTCTCTTTTTTTGCAAGCCTTATGCCATATTCACCACTCATATATTTTGTGTTGTTTATATAAATATATATTAAAATGTAATATCTTTAATATAATTATTTTAATGTTATTTCATGTTTCATTTTATTTTATTATTTAATGGGGCTTATGAATTTCAAGATTACTGAAGCAGTAAGTGATTTTTGTCTCAAGTTGTCTTCTTTGGGACACATGTTATATTATGCACCAATATTATTTTATGAGGTTTATATTAAACCAATTTGACGTTTAATATCATGAATTTATTTATTGTCATGATATTCTAGGTTTTATTTATTTATTTTCTTCCACGGGGAATATAATTTATTATCACCAAAGTGGTAATGGTTTTATGATACAATCTCATCATTTACAGGAAATGATTTTGATTTTCCATCCAATGATAAATATTATGATATATCTCTAAATTAACTCATGAATTTTATTACCATTTTTTTAGGTAATGAGAGTAAAAGTTCTCTCTGAATTTCCTCTTTAGTAAATTTTTTTTATTCCTTATCCTAGATTTCAAAAAATTTATTAAAAAATGTTTTAACATTACACAAAGTATTTATTAATGTTTTTTCACAACATTTTTAATTTTTACAAAGACAGTTAATATGAATTTTCATGTCTTTTTCAAATCATGGCTTGTTTGGGTTTTACAAAAAATAGGAAGGGAATATTTGTTTTTAAAATGTATTACATTTTCTACCATCATGACCACTCAATGATGTAAATATTCCATTATATATTTCAAATTTTACTTTAAAATAAATGTATTTTAGAAAAAGATTTATACTAAAAAAAACATTCAATGGGAAATGGATATTTTCTTCAAGAAATGTCTTAAATGATTCTTAAAGATTCCGTTGTAAATTTCAAAGTTTATTTTCAATGAAAAATATTTGAAAAATATTTTATACCTTAAAAACCATTTTTTTCAAAATGAAAATGATATTTTTGTCAAGAAATTTTTTAAATTATTTTCAATGCTTTCTTTATATGTTTCCAAGTTAATTTTCAAATAAAAGTAATTCGAAAATGTTTTTTTAAAGTGTTTTGTTTTTCAAATTAGAATAACTATTTTCCTCAAATAAATTTCAAAGTGATATTCCCAAATAAATTTTTATATAATATGGAATACATTAATGTATCATATAATTTACTTGGGATATTATGAAAGGAAACCATTATTATTCTTTCTCTAAATAGTTTATATTTATGATGAAAATATTTTAACGAAACATGCTTCACTTCCATGGGCTGTAAAATGATTTAATATTTAAGAAACCCATTTATTGTTCAATAGGTTATGCTTTTATGACATTATGAAGTGATTATAAATCCTTTTTCATTTCCATTGGTTATGTAATAATGAATTTTTTATGAAAACCATTTAATTTCAGGTGTTTTCATATGAGAATTATTTATAATATTTTGGAACAAATATGTGTGATTTTCATTATATGATGGGTGGGGACTATATATTCATTAAACGTATTGATTAAAGATTGATATCTTATGAGATAAATAGGATTGAAATAAGGAGTTAACCCATTTTAGAAAGGTAATTTGTCCTCTATTATGTTCATATATCTCATTTTATTTAATTCCATTATTATTCTTGTCCTATGAACTACCATAATTGATTACATGACTAAATTTTATAATATGTTATATATAGAGAATGGTTTTCAAATGTTATTCTCATCTTGTCATATACTGATTCTCATGATATTTTGTTATTTTCCTTTTTTACACTTACTGAGCATCTGATCTTACCATTTCTTATGTTCCCTTTCCCTATGTTATGAAAAATGGTTTTAAGTACAGTATTCATAAGAATAAAACTATGTGGGAAGATATTTATGTGAGATGTTTAATATCTTTCATGAAATAAGAATATTGTGTTCCCTATTTTTAAAGGAACTATAATTTTATGATATTTAGGTGTGTGTTTGTGTAATGTAATGTATATTCATCTAAAAATATTTAATATATATTAATGAGAAGTTTGTGTTTTTAATAGTTGGTATCATAGGATAATTTTAATTAATCTTTTTAATTTAGGATTAGAAAAATCTACTAAGATCCCTAGGGATATTTCTATGAATATTTATCAGTATATGTATAGGGATATGTACAAGGATGTGTCAAAGTATAAGAAAATATCTTAGAAATTTGGAAAAGGATAGAGTAAGTGGTTTCCAAGAAATTACATAAATGTATGGATACTATATGTGGTTTTTTCTAGTACAGAGGTACATAGGTGTAATAGCTATAAGAAGGATGTATTAAAATTGACTCGATCATCACCCGATGAACAAAAATAGGCATTTCTGCACACTTAGTTCGACACTCCCATGGTATATGCTTTGGGAATCCCCAAAAACTCCTTGAACCATCATAAAGTGTTTAAATACATGATGGCCTTGAAAGACCAAGGTCAAGCCTAAGGCTTGATATATTAAAAATTAGGGCTTATTATTTTGAGGTACTATATGTGTTTTTTTATGATTATGTGGTTTCCCACTATGAATATTGTTAATCTCATTATGATTTTTGTAGTCAATGGAAGGAACCCGATGGGGATAGATTAACATTTAATATGATAGAAAATGTGTTTATAAGAAAAAAATAGTATGATTACTAGAGTAAAGTATATTTTTATAATTCCTATTCAGTTATCATGATATATGATTAATAACTTACACCTTAACCAAATTTCATTCTCACCAAATAAAATAAGGATAGAGTTTATTTGGAGTTAGGGTGGTGGAAACCATGGTGTAAATAAGATTAAGTTTACTATGTACTCAGAATATGGGAAGAAGAATGCAAGTTAATGTTTTAGAGGAAAGGGAAGATGTTATGAGTGTGTAAAATAAGGGAAAAGAAATCAATTTTAGAGGAAATATTAAAATTTTGGTTAACAAAATCAATGATAATAATGGTCTCCCAATGATATCATTGATGGTTGAATTTTTCCAATGTAGAAAGTATGAGAATTATGAAAATAGACGTCCTAGTGGGAAATATCATTAAGAGAATTAGAAAGGTTGTACAATTAAGGGTTCTATTGCTAATGGAGAATAGAAACAAATAAGAAAATTAAGGGAAATAAATGTTAAGGTGTAAGATGACGAATCATGGTTAATAGTGTATTATGAAATTATAATGATTAATATATTTGGGTATTGGGATTAAAATAATTATATTTTTATCATTGTCATTTTGGTTATTAGAATCAGGAAAAATCAATGGACTGTTACACAATAGTTTCTCAATATAGAGTTTCAAGAATTTGTTAAATGGAATTGATGGCCCAAAAAAGTGATTTAATGGAAAGTTGATATTTTTATAAAGCGAAGATAAACCACAATTTGTTATAGATGTTAAAAATAGTGTTTAGTTTAGATAAGGAGATGATTGATATGGATAAAGTAAATTGGATGGTATTTATTACCTTTGAACTGATTAATTATTGTGGACAAAGTTATTTATATTATAATTGATATATTTTAAAACATTATTACATTAATAGAATATATTCAATAATTTTTGGTTTTATTTATGTAATGGGGAATTATGTATGTTTTCATTAATATTTTATGGTAATTCTGGTCATTACCATTTTTCAATAAAATATATGACCAATGTGTTCATATATTTCATGTGTGTCATTAATAACTAATTCATAATTTTTGGGTGATTAATGATAAGTAGTTTTTTTGGAAATTAATTGACCTCCATTAAAAAAATTTGAATACTTAATGGGTTATGATAGTAACCATTTATTGTATGGTTTATATTGAACTTTGGACGAGGTTTTTGAGATTAATGTGTTACTTCACTATATTAGTATTTATTAATGTTGGAAAACTTGTTGTAAATATTATGAATTTTTTTAAAAAACTAGCCCCTTGAAAGCATTAATACCCCACCCTAACATGGTCACTATGTACTGGACCTCTAGTTACTATTGGAACCAGGGTCTTCAAAGCATGATTTGGCGTATGGTTTGTGTTTTTTGTCAATCCTCAGTGGATGTTCAGGATGTGTACCAACAAAGCTATCATACCGTTCAAGCAGAAAACAGTAGTGAATGTGGCGCTGTTTCCCAGTGTTTGCCAAATTTTTGGGCCTAAAAATCGGCCAATAAAGTAAAGTGTTTTTGGAAAAGGTACTTGCGCGCCGTGCTCTTGAAGGATAAAAGACTTGCGCGCCATATGTTTTTGAGGATCAGAACATCAAAATTTGGCTATGGAATGAAGGTCACGTAAGTGTTGGTTGGGTCGCGCAAGTGAGTTGCGCGACAGAGGTTACTGGAGACAAGACTTGCGTGCTACTGAGGGACTTGCGCGCCTCCGCATAGGGGGTCCGGTTTGCCTATAAATACTGGACCACCCCTCCTCATTTCCCACGGAGTTCAAGGCTGAGAGATTGTTCGAGCTCTCATCGCGCAGGTGGTTGAGTCGCGCAGGTGGTAGTTTGGTCGTGCAAGTAGAGCTTGCACGCCGGTTGTCTGCTGTGCGTCCAAGGCGGTTTGGGAGTGAAAGGAAGTGAGTCGAGGAAGGAAGCGTCGCACAGGTGAGTTTGTGACACTTGCGCGCTGGTTTGGACTTGCGCGCCGTATTGGGACTTGCGCGTCCGGCTTGGAGAAGCGCGACAGGTTTTACTATAGCCCACCGGCCTGTTTGGAGCTGCACGAAAGCCAGGAGACTACCTGATACATTCGAGGAAAAGTGATATTCTGCTTCTGGTGAGAATCGGACATCAATAGAGCATCTACATACATCAGAAGATGCATTCTCCTGAAAATGATGAAGAGACATTCACGTCTATAAACTGAGTGGGACTTCACCAACGGCAGTGAGACTGGGGGAGTCAACGGGAGTGACCCGAGGGGAGGAGTGGGTTATCCCTGAAACTTTGTAAAGGCAGTGAGCCTGGGACAGAGTAACTGTACCCGAAATTTTGTAATCTACCGCTAGTGATGCATAGTGAATTTTGGTACGACTAACAACCTGTCGGCGTATACTCCTTGGACGTAGCCCTTAGTGGTGAACCAAGTAAAAAGGGCTGTTTCTTCTCTATGCATGTGAATGTTTGCTTTCTGATCATAATCATCATACATGTTCAACAAGTTCCTGCCAACGTGGGAACAAGATCCATCACATTAAAAGAAAAAGTTGTCACCCTGATTCACCCCTCCCCTCTCAGGGTGTCCCGGGGTCCTTCAAGTTGTATCAGAGGGAGGTTGCTGGTGTTGAATCTGACCTTCTTCGTCATGGAAAACGCGGTCAATGTCAGGGGAGTCCCACACTTCGATGGAAGAAATTTCTAGATCTGGAAGAACAGAATGAGATCTCATCTAAGATCTCTTGGAATGGAAGTTCTTTTTTATACTATTCAAGGAATACAAGTCACTGATCCAACAGGTATGGCTATGACTGAAACAGACAGGAAACTTCTTGATGTAGATGCTAAAGCTCAGAATGCTCTCACTGCAGCCCTTTCTGATCAGATCTACCTGAAAGTGATGAATTGCACCTTAGCAAAATCCATGTGGGATAAACTTGAGAATATTCATGAAGGAGATAGCAAAGTGAAGGAGGCGAAACTACAAGTGCTACACAATCGGTTTGATGATCTGAAGATGCATCCAGACGAGAATGCAGACTCTTTCTTCAATCAAATTACTGAAGTGGTTGGAGAAATTCGGGGTCTAGGCGAAGAAATAAAATACATTGATATTGTAAAGAAAATATTAATAAGACTTCCACCTCTGTATAATGCGAAGGTGTCAGCCCTTGAGGAAAGAGATCTTTCCAAACATTCTCTAGATGACTTACTGAGCAGCTTGGTAGCATATGAAATGAGAGTCAAACCAGAATATTCTACGACTCAGGTGAGCAAGGAAATGGCATTCAAGGCCATGGATAAATTGAAAATCTCAAAGGATAGTAATGGTGATGATGACGAAGAGAAAGAAATTCTTTCTCTCATTGCAAAGAAGTTCCAGAAGGGGAAATGGAAATTCGAAGGGAAGTTACCTCTAGCATGTTTCCGTTGTGGAAAAGTTGGGCATATTGCCTCTCAGTGCTTGAAGAATATCAATGATGATGATAGTGAAGATGAAAACTTAAAGAAGCCTCAGAGAAGGTTCTTCAAAAAGGGAGACTTCAAATCTGGTAAGAAAATGCAAAGGAAGAGTTTTGTCTGTGAAGAGGAAGAAGATGACAATGAATTCTGTGATGAAGAAGAACCAGAATTCAAAACTGGGAACCATGCTTCTATGATGGCCACTGTTGAAAAGTCAGAAGATACTGATGGAGAAAAACAACTGAGAACTTGTGTAGATCCTGAGGTGCAACATAAGGATGCAGTTAGTAAGCTTAAGATTAAATATAAGAGCTGCAAATAATTGGAAATCAATTGTAGAAGAATAAACTGAATATGTTGATCAACTTGAAGCTAAAATTGAACGACTGGAAGAATTTTTGAAGGTACAGTCTACAATAATTGAATGCAATGATGATGCAGTTGATCTGAAGGTTAGAATTGAAGAGCAGACAATGGTCATCAATGACCTCACATCCAGACTAGATGAAAAATCCATGACTGCTGAGGGTCTTAAGGAGGAAGTTGTTACTCTAAGGAGTAAACTGGAGACTGAATCAGTTCCAAAAGAATCAAGGAAGAAAATACAGTTCGGAAGATTCTCAGATGCAGAATTACTTGCCAGAGCCAAGTGTGGTTCAGATGGGGTTGGAAAAATCTTGAGTGATCAAAGACCCGCTTGCATGGGAAAGAGTGGAATTGGCTGTGAGGCTGAGTCATCAACTGCTGGAAGTGAAAAGATCCAAAAGAAAGACAAGATGAAAGTTGAACATGATGAACTGTTACCTAGAGTGATGAAAAAGGAACCCTCAATCCAAATTAAAAGGAGACCCGAAAATTATCCTCAAACTTTAAAAAATGACAGACAGTCTTACTATTCTCCCAAGGAAGAAGGTATAAGGAGAAATTCAAGTGAGAAGACATTTCCTCTCATGAAGTGTCAGTTCGGTGGCTATCTGGGCCATACCATGTCTTATTGTGAAGAGGAAAGAAGCTATCTGAATGGAGAAGATATAGATGCTCAACAAAGGAGAACAATCTCATATCCTAATTCTCATAGAAGAAATAATTTCTATGGATATTGTTTTCGTTGTTCTAACTTTGGTCATAAGGCCGTTAATTGGAGGCAGAGAAGAGACATTGACACCTCATACCGAAGTTCAAGACAAGTCAAGTCTCGTCAGCATGATAGCGTTGCTCTTTCAAATAGGTTCTCACCTCTCACAGAAGACTTTGACTATGAAGAACCTGGGTATGCGGAAGAGATAGTTGAAAGGACATCAGTTCTATATACTCAATCTAATGTCTCATGGAAGGAAAAGAAGAATATTGAGAAATCTAACCTTTCAGAGGTAGCCCTTAAAGCTACAAAGAACAACAGTACCTGGATTCTGGATAGCGGTTGTTCATCTCATATGACGGGTAATGCCGGCCTACTAACGAATATCATAAAGAATGTTGATGGTACAGTAAGATTTGGTAATGATGGGGCTCTAAAAATCAAAGGGAGTGGAAGTACCCAATTAGCTAATGGAGAACTAAAGAAGACTGAAGTCCTTTATGTAGATGGCCTACGTCATAATCTCTGCAGCGTGAGTCAACTCTGTGACTCAGGACTTATAGTTACTTTTAATCAGAAAGGCTGAACTATCGAGGGAAAAACCGGCAATTCACTTATGAAAGGATGTAGAACAGAAGGCAACTTGTATCAGGTTGATAGTGAAGAAAATGTATGTTACATGACTGTTTAAGAAGAAAACAATTTGTGGCATCAAAGATTGGGACACATCAATCAACAAGACATGGAGAAAATATCAAAATTGAGAATTGTCATGGACATTGCCAACCTGAAGCGTGAGTGTGAAAAATCTTGTGATGCTTGTATTTGTGGGAAGCTAGTCTGCAGTTCATATCGGCCAAAGAAGAAAAAGGCATATCACCTTCTTGATCTGATTCATACAGATGTTTGTGGTCCAATAAATGTTGCCGGAACTCATGGAGAAAGGTACTTTGTCCTTTTCATAGATGATTACAGTATAATGGCATGTGTGATGGTCATTCACAGGAAACGACAAGTCCTTGACTGCATGAAAACATATCGGCGAATCGCCGAGAATGATACTGGACGAACAATCAAAGTGTTGCGATCTGACAATGGAGGAGAATACACGTCCATTGAATTTGAAAATTATCTGGAGAAGCATGGGATACAACATGAGGTAGATGCTGTGAGAACTCCACAACAAAAAGGAGTTGTTGAATGAAGGAATCGACAGGTGAACAACATGGAATGAACTATGCTGATTGAGAGTCATATTCCACGACATTACTGGAAAGAGGCTGTTCAAGCTGCAGTGTACATTCAGAATCGAACAGGACTTTATATGGGTGAGAAGAAGACACCATATGAATTGTGGCATGGATGGAAGCCTTCTCTAAAATACTTTCATGTCTTTGGAAGTAAGTGCTTCATCAGGAACAAAGAAGGAAATCAAGGGGAATATGGCGAAAACTCAGATGAAGGAATCTTCCTCGGATACTCAATGAACAGCAAAGCATACAAATGTTTCAATAAGCGTTTGGGAAGGATTGTGGAAAGCAATGATGTTAAGATAATTGAAGAGAAAACCACAAATGCTTCAAGGACGTTATATGATGATGTGATAGAAAGTCATGAAGAATGTGAATGTGAAGAAAATACAAATGCAGAAATAGAGGAAGCTGTACAAAAAACTCATCAATCACATAATGATGTTGACTCAAGAGAATAATCTGAAGACGAAAATATGGCTGAAGAGAATAATACTGAACCTCGCAGGAGAAATCAAAGAGCTGAGATTGATCCATCCAACATAATTGGAGACAAGAGTGCACCCACTCAAACAAGGAGAATGAGGAATAACACGCAATCTGCATTTCTATCAGTTGTAGAGCCATCCTCATTCGAAGAAGCTGCTAATGATGAATCTTGGGTGAAAGCCATGAATGATGAATTAGATCAGATTGACAAGAATCAGACATGGGACCTTTTCCAGAGACCCGAAGGTCAAAATGTGATTGGTACCAAATGGATCTTCAAAAATAAGTTTGATGAACATGGAAGTGTCATCAGAAACAAGGCACGTCTGGTATGTAAAGGATACTCTCAGATTTAAGGCATTGATGTTGAAGAAACCTTTTCTCCAGTGGCTAGACTGGAGTCAATCAGGCTTTTCCTTGCCATGGCACTCCAAAGAGGATATAAAGTGTATCAAATGGATGTTAAGGCAGCATTCTTGAATGGTGTACTCGAAGAAGAAGTCTACATTGAACAACCAGTGGGATTTGTTTTGGGTACTGATGAAACAAAGGTATATAAACTGAAGAAAGCACTATATAGTTTGAAGCAGCCACCACAGGCATGGTACTCACGACTGGATTCATATCTCAAGAAGTTGTAATTCAAAAGAGGAGGAGTTGATCTCAATCTTTATGTGAAGAATTCTCCAAAATATCAATTCACGGTTCTTGTCTATGTTGATGATATCATATTTGGTGGCAGTAGGCAGAAATCAGTGGATGAATTTGCAAACCACATGAAATCATAATTTGAAATGTCTATGATTGGGGAGCTCACATATTTCTTGGGGCTCCAGGTGATTCAAAATAAGGAATACACTTTCATTTCTCAGGAAAAATATGCAAGAGAGTTTCTGAAGAAGTTCAATATGAAAGACTCCAAACCAATGTCAACTCCGATTACAGTTGGAACTAAAATTGGAAAGCATGAGGATGGGAACTCTGTTGATCCCACCATGTATAGGAGGATCATTGGAAGCCTACTGTACCTGACAGCGACAAGGCCATATATTGTCTTTGCAACTTGCCTTGCGTCCCGCTTTCAGCGTAATCCAAAGGAGGAACATATGACATCAGTAAAAAGAATGATGAGGTATATTCAAAGCACACATAACTTCGGGTTATTTTTTTCTATAGGAAGGGACAGTGAATTATCAGCGTTTTCTGATGCTGATTGGGCTGGTGATGTAGTAGACAGAATTTCCACTAGTGGTGGAGCTTTCTATATTGGGCATAAATGTGTTGGCTGGTTGAGAAAGAAACAAGAAAGTACTTCTCTTAGTACTGCTGAAGCTGAGTATATCTCCGCCACAAAAGCATGCACTCAACTTATTTGGATGAAGCAGCAGCTAACAGATATTGGTGATAAGGTGCAGTAACCAATGGTGATTTATTGTGATAACGAAAGTGCAATTGATCTTACGAAGAATCCGGTTCATCATTCTCGTACAAAACATATTGAAATATGGTATCATTTTATCAAAGAAAAGGTTGAACAAGGCGTGATTAGAATGGATCATGTTGGAACTGATGAGCAAGTGGCTGATATCCTAACCAAGCCATTGTCCGCGGCTGTGTTTGAGAAGCATCCGTTGAACCTCAGTGTTCAACCACCTCCTACTGCATAAGGAGGCTCCGGAAATCCCCTCTCATCGTTTTATTTAACTGTTTTTATCTGCTTATGGCTGTGATGCAGGTTTATGGGGGAGACACTATCTAGGGGGAGTATTGCGTGATCTGAACGTTGAACAAACTTATCGGTCTCTGGTTTTATTTTCAATGGGGGAGAAAGGAATAAATTCAAGGTAAGAAATTCAAGGCAAGAAATTCTTCTGTGATGAGAAGTGTAAGATTGTGATGAGAAGTTTCATAAGGATAACATCGGGCGTCATGGAGAATTTAAAAACACTGGAACCCAATTCAATATTCCTCTCTTGTTTTCTACACCGACCATTGCTCACGTAGACTTAGAGTGTTGGCTGAGTTGATTCTTGCATTTTGGATTTTCTCATGGTTGGAGATCTATTGAATTTATTATGATTGCCAACAAACCCAAAGGGGGAGATTGTTGGAACCAGGGTCTTCAAAGAATGATTTGGCGTATGGTTTGTGTTTGTTGTCAATCCTCAGTGGAAGTTCAGGATGTGTACCAACAAAGCGATCATACCATTCAAGTAGAAAACAGTAGTGAATGTGGCGCTGTTTCCCAGTGTTTGCCAAATTTTTGGGTCTAAAAATCGGCCAATAAAGTAAAGTGTTTTTCGCAAAGGTACTTGCGCGCCATGATCTTGGAGGATAAAAGACTTGCGCGCCATATGTTTTTTAGGATCATAACATAAAAATTTGGCTAAGGAAAGAAGGTCGTGCAAGTGTTGGTTGGGTCGCGCAAGTGAGTTGCGCGACAGAGGTTACTGGAGACAAGACATGCGCGCCACTGAGGGACTTGCGCGTCTCCGCGCAGGGGGTCCAGTTTGCCTATAAATACTGGACCACCCCTCCTAATTTCCCATGGAGTTCAAGGATGAGAGATTGTTCGAGCTCTCGTCGCGCAGGTGGTTGAGTCGCGCAGGTGGTAGTTTGGTCGCGCAAGTAGAGCTTGCACGCCGGTTGTCTGATGTGCGTCCAAGGCGATTTTGGAGTGAAAGGAAGTGAACCGCGTAAGTTTGTTGTCGAGGAAGGAAGCGTCGCGCAGGTGCGTTTGTGACACTTGCGTGCCTGTTTGGACTTGCGCGCCGTATTGGGACTTGCGCGTCCGGCTTGGAGAAGCGTGACAGGTTTTGCTGAACCCCGCCGGCCTGTTTGGAGCTGTACGAAAGCCAGGAGACTACCTGATACATTCGAGGAAAAGTGATATTCTGCTTCTGGTGAGAATCGGACATCAATAGAGCATCTACATACATCAGAAGATGCATTTTCATGAAAATGATGAAGAGTCCTTCATGTCTATAAACTGAGTGGGACTTCACCAACAACAGTGATCCAGGGGGAGTCAATGGGAGTGACCTGAGGGGAGCAGTGGGCTATACCTGAAACTTTGTAAAGTCAGTGAGCCTGGGACAGAGTAACTGTACCCGAACTTTTGTAATCTACCGCTAGTGAAGCATAGTGAATTTTGGTACGACCGACAACCTGTCAGCGTATGCTCCTTGGACGTAGCCCTTAGTGGTGAACCAAGTAAAAAGGGTTGTGTCTTCTCTATGCATGTGAATGTTTGCTTTCTGATCATAATCATCATACAGGTTCAACAAGTTCCTGCCAACGTGAGAACAAGATCCATCACATTAAAAGAAAAAGTTGTCACCCTGATTCACCCCTCCCCTCTCAGGGTTGAAGTGCATTGTGTTGCATTTGTTGTCAATGAGGCATGAAGTTGTCTTGGAATGAATGGATGTCAAGGAGTCAGGATGTGAATGTCAAAGGATGTGATGGTGATGGTGATGAAGGAGAATGGCCATGGTACTAAGATGAATGTCACTTAGGAGATTCACTAAGTGACATAGGAGATGTGGTTGAAACATTCTCTATGACATCTGACGATTGTTGAGCTGCTCTTTAAGTTCAAAGAACTTGTATGTAACACCCCGATCTTCCACGATACGCTTCTCATTCAATAATGCAATAGCTTGCATTGTACGCAAGTTCGAGTTCTAACACACCGCAACTAATCAAAGTAGCCGTTATGAATAGTAATAACCACCTTTTAAATTTATAGAAATTTTATATTTCAAAATGGACTTCATTTTTGTATTCCTAATATTGAAATTAGCCTATGTTGAATTTTTTGTAATTTTCTGAGAACTTCCAATTTTTTTATGAATAGTGAAAAATACTTAAAACAACTTTTTTAATCAAAATAATTAATTGTCATAAATTATACTATTTAGTGGTTTTAAAATATAATTAGAATATATTTTTACCATTTTATCCAATGGTGGTCATTAGAATTAATTTAACATTGAAAATGGACATAAACAATTGCCAATCTTTTGATATAAATTGTTTCTTAAAAACACGCTATTTGTCGTAACAGCGGGAATTAATTGTAAAATTAATTAATGCAACTTTTATGTTTGGAATTTTGTAAAATAGACATCATTTTTGAATTCGGAATATCAATTATAGCTTAGGGTGAAATTTTGGCCTTATTCTGAAAAACTTCAATTTTTGATGAATAGTGAAACCACTAAGTGGTAATCAAGCAAACTGATTTTCAGTTAAATAAAAGTTTACCACTAATGTGTATTGAATTTTGAAAATCCGACATACATGGTTGTCATTAGTATGTAAAATGTGATTCAATGGGGTAAAAATAATTTTTTGGTGAATAGTAACTTATTAAGTTCTTAATCGCGATTAGTGGTAATTAGGGTAGTTTAAGGTATAAATAATACTTTAATAATATTAAATGACCTAGACACATGTCCCAACCTCATTGGTTGTGTCATGGCCGACCAAGACAAGCCATGTCCTAACTTGGGGACCCCATGGATCCACTTTTGTTGGGAAATAACATAAATTACTTTTTATTTAATGTTAAAGTGAAAATGACACTAACATAAATTGTTTTACTAAAACAATTTTTAAGTAGGGTTAAACAAGTCCAAAGTTTGACTATAAATATTCATTAGAAAGCTAAAAAGATTTCCTACATCATAGTATTTGTTTTATAATTTTTAGACATTAAATAAATTAAATTATTTATGACATCATTATGATGTGGCGATGACCTCATTATTTAACGATTTAAATAAAATGAGAAGATAATGCAAAATCCAAGGCTTACAATTGTCCAAATCCTATTGGATGAAGATATTTCGAAACCTTATCACCTTAGCCTCGAATTATATAAGTGTGGGACCTTTAGAATCCGAAAAGCATTGTGAAATAATGTAACATTTCAATCTTTCCAAAAGTGCCCCTCCTCTCCACTTATAAAAGGCCCGCACCTCTCCCACCTCATTTACACTTTCAAGCCATTTTGCTCGGCCAACCTCTGCCCAAATACTCTCCCAACATTCCTCACTTACTCATAGAAGCCTCACTTTGGGCAGAACTCTTCCCAAGGAATCCTTTGGCTCAAATCAAAAAGAGTTACCCGATTTTGAGGTAATGTCTTTTCTAATGTTGTTTTGTTTTATTTTTCTTCTCCAACCCCCTAAACTCTTTTTATTCATTTATTTTGTAACAACACCAGTATCCTCAATATACTAGGATGTTGTTATAAGAAGGATTCGAGCTACACTTACACACACCTACATCTAATGGTTAAAGAACATACGGTTTCTGTGGATGGCGAATTTCTGCCTCACGAAACGATGATTGTTCAACACTCATATAACACCTTCAAAGGTGGCCATTAAGATGTCACTATATTTATATATGATATATAATGTGTTTATGTTTTACTTATGCTTCTGTATTTCTCATTTATGGCTTACTTTATGATTTCCATTATGGGTAAAACGCGATAATTTCATTTTAGGAAGTGCAGACTACCGCCCCCTCAAAGTGATTTGAATCGTTAATGCCATATGTGGGATGTATAAAGGATGGAGTAAATGGTATTATACACTATATTATACTGGAATTATATTATACATTTATATCATTATGATTTAGTTCCATTAAATATGAAATTGAAATGAAAGTAGCGTTCATGCGTACGTACGGCTTACCGTCTCCATGAACGGTGCATTTCATTTCTTACCTCTAAATGTTACGTAATATTATAAATGAATGAATATACTGGATATATAAGATATATATGACATATAAATCATGAATATAATTCTGGATATAATGGATATTTCACCACATAAACAACTTGTAATTATAAGAAGCTTATTGTTGACTCAAGTACCAAAGATCGACAAAACGACCGTTATTAACTTAAATAATTACATAATGTTCATATCATTGTAATAAGTGATATAATAAGGATAATGAAGTTGAAAATGGTTCTTAATAAGGTATATATTAACTCTAGTTTATTATTCAGGAGGTTAAAGAACGGTTGAGTCAAGTCAGACACGAGGTAAGGGAACTTCTTAACCCAATTTCTATTCTTTGGGTTAATCTCCTACTTTCAAATTATGTCATGATGTTATTATGTACTATTTTTTATTTTTACTTTCTTTATGTGTACCTATAGTGAATACACATAATATATCTATTTTATTTTAAAAATGATCTTTTTAAGGACTTCGTCTCAATCTCCTTTCATTGAGGCATATTTTGTTTTATACACAAATTTCTTTTATACAGTGTATAAACCCCTTTGACTTTTACGTTTATTCAAAAGGAATCTTTTTATACGAAGCGTTTTACTAAACGACAAAAAGGGAATGTTTTTCTTTCCGTACATATGCGGCGACAATGACTTCTCCGCCGCCGTGACCATTATTTGAGTTTCGGCTTCCTCTATAAGCCATCACTTTTTTTAATGAAAAATAAATACAATGTTTTAGCTTTCTTTTATTTTGGTATTGAAAATGGTTTTGAAAGCGTTTTTATTATATCAATGTGTTGTATTGTTATCTTGTGATTGAAATTTGGAAATGTTATGTTTCCTTTATGCATGTTTTATGTGATATGATTATGTTATGGTTTATGATATGTTTAAACCTATTCATATGAGGAATGCATTGGACTTAATAAGTGACGGGTGGAGCCCGCTATAGCTCCTCGATGCATCGGAAGGTCTCATGAGACAAACTAGTGTCTTGGCACAAGGCCTTGACAAAATCTTATTTGTGGTCTTGGCACGAGGCCTTGACTACGTGGTTATGATAGTCTGGCATTATGCATTCCATCATTATGAAAGTGGTTATTGATATTGCATGTGATTATTCGACCAGTAGAATATCCATGTGAAGAAGTAAATGGAATTATCTCATTTTACTTTTTCCATATTATGTTGATGTTCAAGTTTAAAAGGCTTTTGTTTTAGTTATACATTGCCTTAAATGTTTATGTTTATTTATGAAAGCTTCCGCATTATTGTTATCCTTACTGAGCATCTAAGCTCACCCCTTTCAATGTTTTAATATTTTCCAGGATGTGAAGAAGTATTTTATGAATGACCTGCAGGGATAGTCAGAAGAGGATATGAGTGTAGACTATGGAGACTTTGTTATTGTAGTTTTTCACTTTATGATGTAATGTAACGTTTACGAATGTATCTAGTGTTTCCAAGGCTACTAAACTAATCGGTCTTTCGAGACTTGATCTTTTGTGATCATGCCAATGTTACGAAGTAATGCACCGACTCTGGGTAGCTGGGGTCGGGGCGTTACATTGTATCAACTGGATACAAAGTCACAACACTTTTTGAAGACCATGCATTGTCTTCACAATGCATGAGGAGTTGAAGAAGCAAGATGATCCATTCACTACTTCTAAGTGGATGAAGTGGTTTAATGAAGTCCATGCACTATCACTTAGTGCATGTGAACATGAAGATGATCCAATTGATCTCTGATTAGATCAATAAAGAACATTGAAGATTATAAGTGATTCAAGAGTTCGATTGATGAAGATGAACCTTTTGAATTCCATATCCTAAGTGAAGATCATGTGAGAAGAAGAAATGGAGGAATTCTTAAGATGAAGAAGAGAAGATAAGAAGAATAGAGGAGGAGGAATTTGGCATTTTGAATTGGTATTTTTCATGGAGGACTTTGTTTTTGACAAAGTCTTATTTGTTACTTTGCCAAAAAATTGGCCAGCCAAGGCACCTTGGGGGTTCAACCCCAAGGCATGGGCACTAGGCACCACGCCCGGGGGAACCCGTGGGGCGAGCCAGGGCGGCAGGGCGCACACCCAAGACACCGCATGGGTGCCTGGGGCACGCCCGGAGGAGCGCGGCAGGGACGCATGAGCGCACCCGCGAGTGTCAGGAGATGCATAGTGGGCGCTAGGAGCGCGCCCGCAGGAGCAGAGTGCGCGCAGAGCGCGCCCGCAGGGAGAACCCGGTGCGGGGCGGCACCGGGAGGGGAGAAGTTCAACTGAGCGCTGAGAGGCAGCACTTAGTTGATAAAGCGCGAGAATTCCGCGGCCCGTTTCGATGTGGGATGCGGAAAAATTCCCGGGAGCGAATCTGAACCGCTCGATTCATCGCGCGCTTGATCTGCGCCGCACATCTGATCCGCGGCGCCGCGATCTAATCCAGGCTGTTGAAGATCTGATCCGACGGCCCCGGCTTTGTCCTCAACCTCGAGCCATGCCGAAGCACCTCCCGCAGCCTCCTTCGAACCAGAGGCTTCCCCGACGATGATTTCCAGTTTCCGGCCACCATTGC
The DNA here is from genome assembly GCA_963277665.1 of Viscum album. Taxonomy (NCBI): domain Eukaryota; kingdom Viridiplantae; phylum Streptophyta; class Magnoliopsida; order Santalales; family Viscaceae; genus Viscum; species Viscum album. The sequence goes on along the minus strand of OY728156.1, from coordinate 141,156,998 downwards.
CGAAGATGAAGACACCATTGGACTCGTCTGGACCACCTGAACCTAATCATGCAAGAAAATAGGCATGCATGCAATGATTGGAAGATTTCGATGAATGCCGAGGCAAACGAAGTTGCCGAGGCTTCATGCGTTCGTGATTTGCATGGATTGGGTTTAAACAGAGGTCGTGCATGCGTTATAAATCGCATACACGAGGAGGAAGAAAATAATAAAAGAACCCGCGTTGAAACAGAGGAAAGAAAATAAAGATTTGGAAAGTTTTTAAAGATCCGAAGATCTCGGGTGTTTGAAGTTATTTCACGCGGATAGAACCGCCTCTCCTCTGCCTATATAAATGAGGCCTAGCCCTCGAGAAGACGCTGCTGATACGCTGATGTTTTCTTGAAAATTTGAAGAGAGTCCCGTGAGAGCCTCTGTGCCTCACGAAGTTTGGAGCTCCGCGCAACCCACTTGCGCGACGAAGCAGCCCGAATCCACCCTTGTCTTCGTGAGTTCCTTTTGCACACTCCTTGCGCGAAAGAAGAAGAAGGGGGACCCCTGCGCGCCTTCCCTTTGCGCGGCAGGAAGACCCAAGTGCACCCTTGCACTTGCGTGCCCACAGCCGAGGTCCTTTGTACCTTGTGCTCTTGCACCCCTACGCGCTGGCCACAGTCTTGTGCCTTGCGCGGTTGAGAAGAGGAGGAGGCAGCTACACCCAAGGTGAACTCACTCCTTGCGCGCCTACATACAAGTGGAGTTCGGGTTGTGTTTTACACACATTGTGTGTGTGCCAAAGAAGGCCGAGACATACACTTTGTGTGTGCATAAAGAAGAAGGCCCTACGGCCAGTAGGTGTGCAAATAAAGGAGAACTGAAGTGTGTGCACAAGTGCTAAGTGAAGAACCTACGGGTTGAGTGTGTGCAAAAGAGTTGAGGCCAAGCATACCACACTTTGTGTGTGTGAGAGTTGAAGAAGGAAGGCCGAGGCCTTTGTGCCTTTGTGTGCAAAAAGAAAACAAAGAGGCCGTAGCCCTTGTGTGTACAAAATGAAGAACCAAGTGTGTGCATAAGTGAAGTGCACACTTTGAAGAAGATTAAAAGAACAAGGAAGAACCCGAGACCTTGGCTTGGGTATGTGCAAGTGGGTGAAGTGAAGACCACCACACTTTGTACGTGTGTGTGTGCATTTGAAAGGAAGGCCGAGGCATAGCTTGGGGTGTGCAAAAAGAGTGGAGGCCAAATATACACTCATTGTGTGTGTGCAAATCAAAGAACAAGTTGTGTGTGCAAAACAACAAAGTGGCCGAGCCTAGGTGTGTGCACTAAGAAGTGTGTATACACTTAGAAGAAGAAAAGGGAGGACATCCACACAAAGAAGAACACACATTTATGTGTGTAGACAAATTGCTTAAAGTTTGTGATGTTTGAGAAGTAGGTGTGTGCTGAAAAGAATTACACCCTCTAAGGGTTTACTGCACCTAGAAGAGAAGAAGGGGAGTGCATGCATGCATGCATGCACATGCGCACGTGAACAAAGCTAAATCAGGTTGTGTGCATTTGAGGAGTCCAAGACCAGAAGATCTTGAAGATTTTGTGATGCCATGCATTCAGTGCATGAAGTTGAAGTGAGCTGAGACTGGACCAGACCGAAGTTAAAGATATTATTTGTCTGAGTATTCAGTAGTTGGAGAGAAGTCGGGTCATCCTTAGAAGAAGGTGATAAAGCCCGAGCAAGACGAGAAGACCTGATCATCACAAGTGATCAGAGGTACAGAGCAAGGCCAGCAGTCTTTATCCCAGACTGCTGAAGATACTTGAAGAAGCTTAAAGAGAAGAAGAGCTACTCGTGAGACTCGAGGAGCCAGGAGAAGACCCTGTGGGACTCAGGGAGAAGAAGTCTTCAGTGGGATTCTGGAGCAGGCCAGTGGGACTCTGGTAACACTGTGGGACGCAGTATAAAGACCCTCCTGTGGGACTCAGGAGAGATACAGTGGGACTCTGTATCGACCATTGTAATTTTAACAGGTTATAATGGAGAATCCATGCTGGGAGAGCATGGCAAGGATGTAGGCCTTTGGTGCCGAACCTTATAAATCCTTGTGTCCTGTGCCTTTTCATTACTGCATCATTCGGGAAAGTTTGAGAGATACAAGAAGAGTGGATCGAGGCTTTAACCAGCCATAGAGGTTTAATTGATTAAGAATCAATTAGTAAAAAGTTTTAAAGGATCACTGATTCACCCCCTCCCCCTCTCAGTGATTCACACTGATCTGGGAACTTCAATTGGTATCAGAGGCAGGTTACCTCTAAAAGATCCAAGGGAGTCTTTATGAAGTGCAGATTTGAGGAAATGAGCAACCAACCTCAAATGGAGATATCTGCCAAGACTCAGAAAAACAGAAAGAAGAAACAGGCCAAGAAGATGAAGAAAGCCTGTCCTAGCTGTGATGCTGATGGAACAATTCATGATCTTCAGAGTGCACTCAAATATCTTCAGAAGACAGTTCCCATGGAAGTGGCAAAGTGTATAGCTACAGGCATCCATGATCTTCATGAAGAAAAATCACAGTTAGAAGAAGAAGCCAATGCAATGGAAGATCAATTGGCAAAAAGGGTTGGCATAACCAACACTCTCAGAAAGCTGGTGAAGGCTAAAGATGAAACCGTTTCTCTTTGCAATGATAGATATGAAGACACTACTGAAGAATTGCAAAGAAGCCTTTCTGAGAAAGAATTCTTTAAAATAATAATCAAAGATGTTTTCCATGCACTGGAAAAGAGGCACAAAGTTTCAATGAATGTCAGATATGCTCAACTAGAAGACAAAGTCAAAAGGGTGAAGGAGCTGGACAATTCATTGCAAGAATTGAAGAAGGTGCATGAAGACCAGATGAAACAACTGGTGGAGAATTGGGAAGGAAGGCTAAGAACTGTTGAGGATGAGAAGAACTCCCTTAACATGAAATGCTTAGAACTAGAGGTGATATTGACAAATCAGCAATCACCCAAAGCCAAAGCCTCCCAGTCAACTGAAAGAAGAAATGTTGCCACTCATGTGAGCATTGAGAAGGATGATTCTAAAAGAAGGGCATCCTCTAGTGAAAGTGCAACATCTTCTAAGAAGAAGGTTCCATCCATCTGGATGAGGAAGGTGAAGAAGCAGGGCTCTCCTGAAACAACACAACTTGTCAAGAAAAGTACCCAGCAATCAGAAGTACACAAGAGGTCAAGATTTGTGGGTCAATGTTGGTGTTGTAACAAGTATGGGCATTGTGCAAAGGATTGTTGGTACAATCCACTGAATGACAAAGCACAGAGGAAGCCCATGCCTAGGGGGAGCAAGCCAGAAGAAAAGAAGCAACATCCACAGGTCCAGAGACATCTGTTTACTGCAAATAGATTTGGATTACTTGACAACATCTGGGATGGTTTCAAAAGTGGTCAACAAGTTGATACATATCAATCTCCGAATGTATCCGAAGCTGGAATGAAGAGAAGATCACTGAACCTGGCTAAGAGAGATTCCTTGGGAAGCAAGCAGAAGAAAGTGGAAGATGCTCCCAAGAAGAGTTTGAAGAATGAAGAGAAGTCCTTGGAATTGAAATCCAAGAAGGGTGATGCATCCAGAAGGACCACCAAGAAAACGTGCTTCTACTGTGGAAAGAAAGGACACATCATGGACCTTTGTAAAGAAGCCATGAAACTAAATAGAAGCAGACTGAACTCCAAAAGACAATCAATCCAGAAAAAGAAGGGATTGATTGAAAATAAGTTGCCTAAGAGAGGTAGCTTAGCAGCATCCAAAGAACCATGTGGAACTTCCAAAACTGAGGCCACTCTTCCAAATGATATACTTCTCATATGGCCACATCAGTTGCAACTTTCCAGAGAACTACAAAGAGCTGAAGATGAAGCTCTGGCATTTGCTAAAGAAAAAGGGAAGAAAAAGATTTCACATGAAGATGGGTTGAGAACCACACCAGCACAATCATCAATGAAGATCAAATGTGCAAGTGTGAAGAATGGTGAAAATGGGACATCTCGGTTGAGAGAATCTTCTCAACCTTGTTGTTCACATTGATGAACCAAGGAGGTTCCATCTTATTCCCTTATACATTGGTATTTACATGTGCTAACATTGCAGGGAATTGAAGATGATGATCATTCTCAACTGGAGGATGGTTTGGACAGAATGGAGTGCACCCCTTGAGGGGGAGCCAATCTGAAGAAGATGGGATTCTGAGATTAATACCATCTTGAGAAAAGCTGAAGGTATTCCAATCATACTTTCATCCCTTGTTTCTTAATTGAGTTTATCTTGTCAATTAAGGGGGAGTATGGATTGAAGGCAAATGGATGAAAGGGGGAGCTTTATCTTTGCACTGAACTTTCTAATGTGTTTTGTGAAGTATGTGCAGGATTCATCAATTCATTGAATATCTGAAAAAATTCAACCCCTAAGCATGATCTCACATGTATTGTGAATGTTGGACAAGCATTGAGTACCTTGGTTACATCACTCTTGTTTTCTACACCGGGTTAGCCCAAGTAGACTTAGAGCTGATTTACTAAAGGTTCTTTGCTAAAGAAGAACATGTGACATCATCCCTCTCTTAGTGTTTTTCAAGAAGATGTTATTCGAAGGGAGGAAGATATTGTGGAAGAGTACCACACCACACCTTTGAATTTGATTGCCAATAAGGGGGAGAAAATATTGGCACACATATTGACCCATTCATATGTGCTGAAGGAGTGTATTGACAACAAATACAAAGGGGGAGATTGAAGTGCATTGTGTTGCATTTGTTGTCAATGAGGCATGAAGTTGTCTTGGAATGAATGGATGTCAAGGAGTCAAGATGTGAATTTCAAAGGATGTGATGGTGATGGTGATGAAGGAGAATGGCCATGGTACTAAGATGAATGTCACTTAGGAGATTCACTAAGTGACATAGGAGATGTGGTTGAAACATTCTCTATAACATCTGACGATTGTTGAGCTGCTCTTTAAGTTCAAAGAACATGTATCAACTGGATACAAAGTCACAACACTTTTTGAAGACCACGCATTGTCTTCACAATGCATGAGGAGTTGAAGAAGCAAAATGATCCATTCACTACTTCTAAGTGGATGAAGTGGTTTAATGAAGTCCATGCACTATCACTTAGTGCATGTGAACATGAAGATGATCCAATTGATCTCTGATTAGATCAATAAAGAACATTGAAGATTATAAGTGATTCAGGAGTTCGATTGATGAAGATGAACCTTTTGAATTCCATATCCTAAGTGAAGATCATGTGAGAAGAAGAAATGGAGGAATTCTTAAGATGAAGAAGAGAAGATAAGAAGAATAGAGGAGGAGGAATTTGGCATTTTGAATTTGTATTTTTCATGGAGGACTTTGTTTTTGACAAAGTCTTATTTGTTACTTTGCCAAACAATTGGCCAGCCAAGGCACCTTGGGGGTTCAACCCCAAGGCATGGGCACTAGGTACCACGCCCGGGGGAACCCGTGGGGCGAGCCAGGGCGGCAGGGCACACACCCAAGACACCGCATGGGTGCCTGAGGCACGCCCGGAGGAGCGCGGTAGGGACGCATGAGCGCACCCGCGAGTGTCAGGAGATGCATAGTGGGCGCTAGGAGCGCGCCCGCAGGAGCAGAGTGGGCGCAGAGCGCGCCCGCAGGGAGAACCCGGTACGGGGCGGCACCGGGAGGGGAGAAGTTCAACTGAGCACTGAGAGGCAGCGCTTAGTTGATAAAGCGCGAGAATTCCGCGGCCCGTTTCGATGTGGGATGCGGAAAAATTCCCGGGAGCGAATCTGAGCCGCTCGATTCATCGCGCGCTTGATCTGCGCCGCACATCTGATCTGCGGCGCCGCGATCTAATCCAGGCCGTTGAAGATCTGATCCGACGGCCCCGGCTTCGTCCTCAACCTCGAGCCATGCCGAAGCACCTCCCGCAGCCTCCTTCGAACCAGAGGCTTCCCCGACGATGATTTCCAGTTTCCGGCCACCATTGCCGAAGATGAAGACACCATTGGACTCGTCTGGACCACCTGAAACTAATCATGCAAGAAAATAGGCATGCATGCAATGATTGGAAGATTTCGATGAATGCCGAGGCAAACGAAGTTGCCGAGGCTTCATGCGTTCGTGATTTGCAGGGATTGGGTTTAAACAGAGGCCGTGCATGCGTTATAAATCGCATACACGAGGAGGAAGAAAATAATAAAAGAACCCGCGTTGAAACAGAGGAAAGAAAATAAAGATTTGGAAAGTTTTTAAAGATCCGAAGATCTCGGGTGTTTGAAGTTATTTCACGCGGATAGAACCACCTCTCCTCTGCCTATATAAATGAGGCCTAGCCCTCGAGAAGACGCTGCTGATACGCTGAAGTTTTCCTGAAAATTTGAAGAGAGTCCCATGAGAGCCTCTGTGCCTCACGAAGTTTGGAGCTCCGCGCAACCCACTTGCGCGACGAAGCAGCCCGAAGCCACCCTTGGCTTCGTGAGTTCCTTTTTCGCACTCCTTGCGCGAAAGAAGAAGAAGGGGGACCCCTGCGCGCCTTCCCTTTGCGCGGCAGGAAGACCCAAGTGCACTCTTCCACTTGCGTGCCCACAGCCGAGGTCCTTTGTACCTTGTGCTCTTGCACCCCTGCGCGCTGGCCACAGTCTTGTGCCTTGTGCGGTTGAGAAGAGGAGGAGGCAGCTACACCCAAGGTGAACTCACTCCTTGCGCGCCTACATACAAGTGGAGTTCGGGTTGTGTTTTACACACATTGTGTGTGTGCCAAAGAAGGCCGAGACATACACTTTGTGTGTGCATAAAGAAGAAGGCCCTACGGCCAGTAGGTGTGCAAATAAAGGAGAACCGAAGTGTGTGAACAAGTGCTAAGTGAAGAACCTACGAGTTGAGTGTGTTCAAAAGAGTTGAGGCCAAGCATACCACACTTTGTGTGTGTGAGAATTGAAGAAGGAAGGCCGAGGCCTTTGTGCCTTTGTGTGCAAAAAGAAAACAAAGAAGCCATAGCCCTTGTGTGTACAAAATGAAGAACCAAGTGTGTGCATAAGTGAAGTGCACACATTGAAGAAGATTAAAAGAACAAGGAAGAACCCGAGACCTTGGCTTGGGTATGTGCAAGTGGGTGAAGTGAAGACCACCACACTTTGTACGTGTGTGTGTGCATTTGAAAGGAAGGCCGAGGCATAGCTTGGGGTGTGCAAAAAGAGTGGAGGCCAAATATACACTCATTGTGTGTGTGCAAATCAAAGAACAAGTTGTGTGTGCAAAACAACAAAGTGGCCGAGCCTAGGTGTGTGCACTAAGAAGTGTGTATACACTTAGAAGAAGAAAAGGGAGGACATCCACACAAAGAAGAACACACATTTATGTGTGTAGACAAATTGCTTAAAGTGTGTGAAGTTTGAGAAGTAGGTGTGTGCTGAAAAGAATTACACCCTCTAAGGGTTTACTGCACCTAGAAGAGAAGAAGGGGAGTGCATGCATGCATGCATGCACATGCGCACGTGAACAAAGCTAAATCAGGTTGTGTGCATTTGAGGAGTCCAAGACCAGAAGATCTTGAAGATATTGTGATGCCATGCATTCAGTGCATGAAGTTGAAGTGAGCTGAGACTGGACCAGACCGAAGTTAAAGATATTATTTGTCTGAGTATTCAGTAGTTGGAGAGAAGCCGGGTCATCCTTAGAAGAAGGTGATAAAGCCCGAGAAAGACGAGAAGACCTGATCATCACAAGTGATCAGAGGTACAGAGCAAGGCCAGCAGTCTTTATCCCAGACTGCTGAAGATACTTGAAGAAGCTTAAAGAGAAGAAGAGCTACTCGTGAGACTCGAGGATCCAGGAGAAGATCCTGTGGGACTCAGGGAGAAGAAGTCTTCAGTGGGATTCTGGAGCAGGCCAGTGGGACTCTGGTAACACTGTGGGACGCAGTATAAAGACCCTCCTGTGGGACTCAGGAGAGATACAGTGGGACTCTGTATCGACCATTGTAATTTTAACAGGTTATAATGGAGAATCCATGCTGGGAGAGCATGGCAAGGATGTAGGCCTTTGGTGCCGAACCTTGTAAATCCTTGTGTCCTGTGCCTTTTCATTACTGCATCATTCGGGAAAGGTTGAGAGATACAAGAAGAGTGGATCGAGGCTTTAACCAGCCATAGAGGTTTAATTGATTAAGAATCAATTAGTAAAAAGTTTTAAAGGATCACTGATTCACCCCCTCCCCCTCTCAGTGATTCACACTGATCTGGGCACTTCAAGGGTGTCCCGGGGTCCTTCAATTACAACCATTTTCCCTACAGACACATAGTCCCCACCCTAGGGCCCACTGACTTGCCCGACCCAGTCAACAAACTAATGACGGTGTTACATGCCAAGATATGTTCTTTCCAGCATTCTTTTTCATCACTCAGAGACACCTAGGGAAACCTTCTATAAGGTCACGAATCATGATCAACACTCCAGGACTAGAACACTTAACAGTGGAGTTCTAATCTAATAGGATCCTAAAAATAAATTTTCACATTGTTGACATGAGTCATATCATTTAGTCATTTAACCCTTTATCATTCTAGGGTGTTACACTCCCCCCTTTAGAGAACAACTTCCTAATTGTTGACCAAACATCTCATCCAAAGATGTGCACCACACTTATGGCTGGTTTACTCCTTTCATAAAAATTTAACAACTGGACCCCTTTACAGCACAAACACCCCACCCTAATATAGTTGTCGGGTCCTTGCCCTCCAGGTACCACCATTTCCACACAGACTCATGGTCCCCTCTCTAGGGCCCACCCACATGCTCGACAGAGTGTATTAACTTGGATTATCCTGAATTTATTTTGAGAAATTATTTGGGAAATTTATGAGACAAGGCACTAAGACAACATGAGATTTTGAGGATCGGTGTTCTCAAAACGATTCTCTGAAAAAATGTTATGTTTTTAATAGCATGTGAGGGTTATTATTATTAAAATGTAAATTAACTTACAAATATTTTCCCAGATGAAAAATCTGATGACATAATTAAACTATGAAAAGTGTCTTTACCATAGGCACGACCTATCCTTGGTCTGTGTGGATCATCTATAGAAAAATCCAATAGGGACATAATCGTAAATTAAAAAAATTAAATAACATTATTTTTTTTAAAATCCGAATAACTCATAAAAGGTAACTCATATTAAAAATCCAATACAACCATTTATTTCATAATGTTTTTCCCTTAGGTGAGGCCTAACATTAGTAGGTGTAGGTAGATTGTGAATGATTGTTTATGGACATAACATTCATTAAAATATTTTAATAAAAATATTTTATTCTCGATGTAATAATGTTTTTGCTTTTAATATTCATTTTCAGAGAATTCAGGGTTATCACCATATCCCTGGAATTCTTCTATGGCATGGTGACAGAGATCTCTCGATGAATGGTGGTGGATCGTGGATCGATGATCAATGATGAACATCAGATTTGAAGGATCTTCACCATGTACAATGACGCATTTCCCGTTCTTTGTCAACGATTGATCCGAATCAAGGTATGGAATTTGTGAGTTGAATTATTTCCCATATTCATGAATTCCATGATGAACCGGGACCAATCAACAAATATATTGGCCCATAGATTGATTGTTGTTGTGGGATGGGATTTACCTTTGTAGGGATTTGATGGGAGAATTACCTTGTTATTATTTATTGTATTTCGATTTTCGTTCTAATAGAAATGTACTGTGATCAGCATGACCATCAATCAATGTCCATTCCTCTTGGTTGATTTATGATATTCTCCCATCATTATTTTTTTTTCATGGATATTCTTCATTCATCCCTTGACTCAACATGTTGTGATTGATTGATTATTACACACACAATCCTTATCACAAAGATCTGATATGGTATATTTGAGAATGAAATTGCATGATAGAGGTGCAATGATGATGATGATGGATGTATCGAAGTGGGAATATTTAAATTCAAGTGGGTTCTCATCTGGATGAACCAAACGTTGATCTGAACCTAATGTGATGAAGAATGTGACCAAAGGATCACATGTGTGCTTTTATATTGAAAAATGGAGCACCGTAGGTGAACCAGTGTCCCACAAAAGGGACCATAGGAATGATAGAAATTGAGGAGGACTGTAGTGGAACACTGAAGATGATGGAGGGCCACCGACATAGGAGAAATGTGGCCCAGTGTGGCCTCTTGGGAGATTTCTACCTCAACAGTGCTACATGCGACGATCTGGGACACAAAGAAGGGAGGTGCATACACAAATGTTTTCTTTTTGGAGACCACAATGGTAGTAGGCTTCATGGGAATTGTGACTTGGTGGTCATCCGCATTGAATTAAGTGTCCGTCAGCATTGAATGCGCTGACACCACATTGACCAAGTGGAGGGACACAATATAGAAGACAATGTGTGGTGAAACCAAACTGGACCGCAGCCCCAGCCCAACCGATGAGTCAGACTGCAGTCCAAATGGCCCAGCGGGCCGATCCCAATGGGTAGCCAGTTTGAGTCACTGGTCTGGGTCAGGTCTGATGGGTTGGGTTGGACCCGGATCAAACCCGGATTAGGAATTTCAACTAAAATGGCCATACTTTTGAAACAGGGCATCCAACTAAAGAACCCTCTATGGAATTGGGCCCCTTATGACACATCAATCCTTTTAAGATGGCTTGGTGGATTTCAATTAGATCATTAGAGGTTGAGAGCATACCCTTATTCTTTTCCTATAATGGTTCGACGTAGGATCACATTCTCATCATAGAGGATGACCCATATTCTGAAGTGAGTTTTCGTAGCCCGACATAGACTGTTGAATCAGTAGGTTGGAGCATGTATCACACCAAGAGGTATTTTTGGTCCTCAATTATCATCATGGTACGTTAGATAGGGTTTGTAGAGAGGGTGTGAGAAATAATTACATAGTAACATATCCCCTATCTTAGATTATGTTTCTAGTAGGGCCAGGTGTCCCCCTAGTGAGCCTGGGGTGTTGAACCCCTATCTATGTATCAAGATCAGATTATATCTATTCTATGTGACTAGACCAGATAAGTGTGATTCAGGTAGTTTTTAGTGGTTGAAGTTTGGCTGTGACTTGGTGTCTATGTGACTTGGGGGATGCATGAATTATCGACACACCAAGTGTTACCGACTTTCTATGTGTTACCAACACTCTATGTTTTATTGAAACTCCATGAGTTACCAACACTCCATGTGTTACTAACCCTATGTGTGTTACGGACACTCTGTGAGTTATTTAGAATCATTCTATTAGCGATAATGGATGTCTCGAGGGTACTGCATAACATTTCAAGACCCTAGTGTTCTCCTGGGTACTTTTGGTAGACCTATTTTACATGCTTCTATCAGATAGCTTGAGGAGTGAGTTATCCTTGGATGAGCGTACTACGAGCATAATTTTGAAGTTAGTAGTGGATGAAACATTGTGGATTAAAATCCTTTACAATTATTCATTGATTTTTATGCTAAATGTGCTATAGAAATATACCTGTGATGAGATAACTATATCTTCTTAGGATGTTTTCCCATTGTGGTACTTCTATGTGGTATCTTCTTTATGGTTCTTCCTCTACGACATTCCTTTTTATTTTTGAGTTTTTATAATGAGTAATTTTTCCTCATCCATACATAGGCTTTGCCAACACGTGTCATGTATTGTGCAGATTTTCGGTTTTATTACAAAGTTCCAGGTGGACCAGGGATAGATAGTACTTGGTGAGTTTAGACAGACTATTGTGTGCTCCTACGACTATAGGTACCAGAACTAGTACATTTGTTTATAGGTTGGACTTTGTGTTTTGTAGACTTTTTTTGGGCTTGTATTCTGGCCGGGTTATACATTAATTCACTTTACTTTCCTATCATATTATATTGGTTGGGATATAGTGGTATACATGCTTTTTTTTACTTAGTGTTTTTACATTCCAGTATTTTAGGCTTAGATATGGGTGTGTGTGTGTACAAGTATATAAGAAAATTCCTCCCATTTATGGGATATGAATACCTGATGCTAATCTCCATCCCCTGAGCTATTAGAGGTGGGCTTGGGGTTGTCCTAACACGGGCCCCTCTGGGAAGGGTCGTGATAGAGTGTTATTAGAGGAGGTCAGTTCTATATAATCACTGGGAGTTTGTGAGGTTAATTTGGGGAAATTTTTTTGAGAGTTTTGAGATTGTATTTCAAGCCAGGGGATCCACTGTTGGTGCAGTGACTAACGTATCCATACACCAAAACTCTAGACACATTCTTTTCAAATCAATATATTAAAAAAATAGTAGTAGGAAAGAATAAAGGTACATGAATAACACATGAATGTGTTGTGTTTTCCATGTCCTTCTTAAGTCAGATCACTTGGTATACCCTATTAACAGTGATATATCTTGTTTTCTTATAGGATATATTCACCACAATAGCTAGTGAGGTTTCATAGAAGGATCAAGAGTATGAACTAATATTTGACGATGCCTCCCTAAGAGGGACAGTCATGAAGAATTTTTTCTTCAGGATGGTAAGAAGCTGGAACTTTCTCTTATTGATTTTTTCATCGACCCACTTCTAATGGTATAAGTGGATACATCTTGACAGACTGTGTGATTCATGTCTCTTTTTGTGCTGGATAATGATACATTGGGATTGAGCACATATCATTGTCTTCTAAGGCAGCGATCTCCTGGGATGTAGGGTTGGCGGGACCTGCGGATAGCAGGTCCACAACATAAGACATAGAACATGAGGTTTCATTGGAAGTTCCATGGGCATTCTAGCTCCCCAAAAAAGATGCGTTGTTATTCTTGTCGTGGGAAGGGACATTCCACATGATACTGTCCCAATGTTCAGGCTTCATTCAGAGAGGCTATTGATGATCCATCAATGAAGAGGCAGTAGTAGGAGCAGACAGATCCAATGGGCAGTTGATGTGGAAGAGGTGATGCAGAAGTAGTATGAGGTGGGAAATGTTTTGACATGTTACCATTTCCACCCATAGGTATTCCATACAAGACTCAGGGATCCGGTGGATAAGGGAGAAGATAGTTGTGGGCTATCAAGTCTAATGACCCTGGGGCTCAGGGAATAGTTCAAGGTATGATCTGTGTCTTTCTATATTAGCTAGAGTAAATTGATAGATGTGGTAGTGATTTCATTTCACACAACTTCTCTTGTTTTATACTAAGAGATTCCGGTTAAACTGTTGACTTGACCCTTACACTTAGAGACACCTACTAGAAGAGACTCAATGATTGTACACTAGTGCCGACTGTGTGACCTGATGCATAATGGAGAGGGTTTTGGTTGGGATCTATTGTTAGTAGCATTGAGGCCTTGCGATGTCATTCTCAGTATGGACTAGTATCCACAGTTCATGCTCTGATTGATTGTTTTAGGAAAAGAGTGAAGTTCATACATGATAATAAAACCATAATTCTATTTTTATTGGAAAAAGGGAATTCATTATAGCTCAGGATGGACTCATACATAGGAGGGTATAACTAATTAATATTTAGATGGATAGATATACCGTCAGTTCATTGGATGTTTTGAGTCCTCAATTTCTTATAACGTGGAGGATTATAAAGACATATTCCAAAAATATCATCCAGGTTTACCTCCTCATCAAGAGTTATAATTATGTATTGATCTACACCCCAGGATGACACCGATATCTACACAAGAATATTGTGTGGCTCCCATAAGGATTTATGAGTTAAGGGTATAGTTGAAGGACATGCATAAGAAGGGATTTCTGAGAACTTGTATTTCACTCTGGGAATCTTGAGGTGTTTATTTTTGTTCTCATACATATCATCTTAGATACTGGAGTTGTAGTGGATCTAGAAAAAGTAGGGGCAGAGTTTGAATAATGCACCCCTCTTGAGGTTTCCAGAGGAGGGGTTTAAGTATATAGTGCTCTGTGATGCATCAGGAACCGGTCTTGGTTGTGTATAGATGAAAATGAAAGTAGTGACTATCTGTGGTTCATGCTAGTTGAAATCACACTAACAGAGCTACATGTCCCATGATCTTGAGTTGGAAGTGGTAGTTTCACGATGAATATATGGAGACAATATCTGATGGGTGGGTGGTTTATCATCTACATAACCTACAAGAGTATCCAATATATCATCTATCATAAGGATCAAAAAATAATAATGAGGCAATGGATATAGTTCCTCTAGGACTATGAGTTGGAGATTTTTCATCCTCCTAGAATGGGGAGCAAGGTGGATGATTCTCTCAGCAGAAGATTTTTCTTGCACTTTCTGAACAAAGAATCTGAGCAGTTATCCTCGTTGTATATACCCTTTTTGGATGGACACAGAGAAGATTATCTATACTCAATTGTTATATCCCCTCCACTCTTATAGAGAATTAGCGAGACACAACTTAAGGAAACTGACTTTGAGGCTCTAGATGCTCAAATGTCTACAAGTCATGCACCAGATGGATATTTGAAATATGGGGAGAACAATGCTATTTTAGAGGGAGAATGATGATACTAGTGGATTTGTGAGTGGAGGTTTTGAGGGAGTTTCATGAATACACTTTAGAGGTATATCTAGGTGTGGTAATGATGTACCAGGAACTCCGACGTCAATTTTGGGTGTTGGGAATGTAGAAGAAAATGGAAATTCTCGTTTCAAGATGCCTTAATGGTCGAAAAATAAAGGCTGAGGATCAGGTTCCAATGGGTTTGACTCAACCCCTTTAGGTGATGAAATAGAAATTGGATGGAATAACAATGTTATTCATGATGGGTTTAGAACATATGTATAGGGGTCACTTTACCATCAGGGTGGTCATTGACCGACAAACCATGATGGCCCACATCCTATCTATATTGGATAAGGGTTCAGTAGAGATCTTGAGATGCCTCTACATGAAGGAGATAGTCTAAATACATGGAGTTCTATTTTATATTGTTTTATATCATGATCATCGCTTCACATCCTTGTTTTGGAAGTGATTACAGGAGGTTTTTGGGATTCAGTTGTGCTTGAGCACAACATTTAACTCCAAAAAAGATGGTTAAAGTCAATGGACCATTCAGGTTCTCCAGGACTTGCTTTAGGGTCGCATGTTAATTCTTGGACATATTTGGGAGGATCACCTACCTATAGTAGAGTTTTTTTACAATAAAAGATACCCATACACCATTTTTATAGTCCCATTCAATGCTTGGTACAGGTGACCCCACAGGTAACCATTTTGTTGGACTGACCCAGGTCATCCTGAAGTAGATGAAGATTGCCCATGTTTATCATTGATCTTATTCTGATAGCAGAAATAAGCCTTTGGAGTTCGAGGAGGTATAAAATGTGTTACTTTGGGTCTCTCGTTGATGTGGGATATGAAGATTTGGCTATGATAACAATCTATCTACGAGGTTCATTGGCCCTTTACTGATACTGCATAGATTTAGTGAGGGGGCATATCACATCGATCTACCCCAATGTTTGATCGAGTACAAGAAATATTCCACATGTCTTAGCTGAGGAGATACATGCATGATTCATCATCATTCATTTATGGGAGATACTTATATTGAGAACTCGATGGAGGTCAAGTATTGACATATATGGATTATTCATGGTTAGTTGATTCCTCTAGTGTGCTTTTAGCGGAAAAACTAGAATATTTAGGAGAGACCATAGGAGCAGGAGGATCATATTCATGTTCAGTACTCTCAATTATATGATTATACCTTTTTTAGATTTCATGGACTCAAATACCTAAGGTGGGGAGAATTTAATGACTCGGATTTATAAAAATATATTTTTAGAAATTATTTGGTAACATTATGAGATGAGGTGCTGAGATGACAGGTGATTCTGAGGACCGATATTCCAATAAGAATTCTCTAAAAAATGTTACATTTTTAATAGCATGTGCACGATCCTTTATTTAAAATGTCAACAAACTATTAAATGGTTGCTCAGATCAAAAATATATGGGGACTGTTGAACTGAGGATATTGCCTATACCCTAGGCATGACCTAACCTTGGTCAGAGCAGGTCAACTGTAGAAAGACCCATAAGGTATGTAACCATAAATAATATAATTAATTTTAATTTATTTATTTTTAAAATATAATAACTCATAAATGGTAAATTATATTGGAAATATATGACTATCATTTATTTTTCTAGTTTTTGTTTTCCTTAGGCAAGGCCTAACATTGGATTTCAGATGCTAGTTGTGAAAGATAGTTGTTGGATGTAGACGTAATTAAAATATTTTAATAAAAATATTTTATTTTGGATAAAACAATGCATTTTATTTTAATAAAGAAATTCCTTAGAATTTAGGTTTATCACCGTAACCCTGAAATTACTCTAAGGTAAGAAGATAGATCTCTCTCGACGAATGACAATAAATTGTGAATTGATGATCAAAGATGAACCTCAGACTCGAAGGATATTCACTAATGAAAATGACGTGGAAACCATTCTTCATCAATGATTAATCCTAATTGATGTAAGGCATTTTTAGTTTTATTTCTTTTACCTATCCATGAATTCCACAATGAACATAGAAAAATCAACAAACATATTGGCCTTCGGATTGATCATTGTTGCAATATGAGATTAACCTTTTAAGGGTTTGGATGAGAGAACGGTATTGTGATTATTTGGTGGATTTAGATGGTCTTTATAATGGAAAAAACCATTACTCATATGAAAATTGGACAAGTTACATTCCCCTTGTTTTATTTATACTGTTCTCCACCCATTCTTTATTCGTTGCAGACATTCTTTGTTTGGGATCTAACTTGACAAGTTGCAATCGATCGGTCGTTGTGCACTTGATCGTTGGTACAATGATCTGATATCACAATTCTAGGTTTGGTATGGCATAAAGGTGGTGTGATGATGATGGTGTTAGAAAGATCATATAGTTTAAGGGGATATTTCCATTGGAGTGGTTTTTTAGGGAGGAATTATAACGATGATGCGAGCCTAGGGCGATAAAGAATGTGACCCAAAGATCACAATGGTGATTTAGTTTCGAAAAATTGATAACCATAGGAAAAATAGTGATCTATAGAAGGGTCCATTGGTGAACCTTCATTAGTGACCACCTGTAGCTGCTGCAGCATGTAGATGCATCGGATGACGGCAGACCACCTCTAGCGGCCGACAGAGGAGGAACGTGGCTCGGCGGGACCGCATGGGAGCCCTTGACCAGATCAGTGCCACATATGGGGACTTGGGAGACAGTTAAAGGAGATGCATTCATATATGGGGTCTGCGTGTGGAAATGGGGTTTTCATGGAGCCAGTGGTGAAAGCATGATGTAGGGGAGCTGGGGTATGGTGGTCATCTCTGTTGAAAGTAATGGCGCCACATTGAGCAGGTGGAGGCACACAGTTTGGCAAACCATGTGTGGTGATGTCAAACCGACCCACAACATGAGCCAGAATTGATGATATGGGCCTATTTGAGATGGAATAGGTCGGCTTGGGTCAACCGGGTTGGGTCCTGTGGGTCGGCCAAGACCAGGATCAGACCCAGAAATGTCCTTTTCACTAAAATGGCCATATCTTTCAAAAAGAGTGTCTGATTGATGCACCGTCTATGATGTTGGGACCCATGTGATGGGGAAGTCCTTTTGAGATGGATTAGTCCGTTTTTATTTCGATCATCAATGTTTTAGAGTGAAACCTTTGTCTTTTCTTATGAGGGTTTGATGCAGTATCTTGTCCCCGTTATAGAGGATGACCTGTTTTAGGAAGTAAGTTGTCTGAGGTCGGCTTAATCAATTTGATCAGCGGGATGGATCCGGCATCATACCGAGAGGCCCAATCAGTCCTCACTTCTCTTAATGGTACCTTATATAGGGTTTTTGTAGATGGTGTTACCAATATTTACATGAGAACCTATCCCATACCTATGATGATGTTTTCAGTATGGCTAGATTTCCCCCTAATGAGCCCAAAGTGTTGACCCCCTGTCTATATATCAAGATCATATTACTTATGTTATACTTGACTAGACTCGACGAATGTGATTCTAGTAGTTTTTAGTGGTTGATGTTTGTTTCTATCTTTTTGAATACATGACTTGGGGGATGCATGACTTATCGACACTCTATGGGCTACCAACACTCCATGTGTTAATGAAACTACTTGTGTTACTGACACTCCATGTGTTAACGAAACATTGTATCTTAGCGATACTGAATGTCTTAGAGAAATACATAAAATTTCAAGGCCCAGGTGTTCTACTGGGTAATTTTGGTAGACCTTTTCTACATGATTCTATCGGATGGTTCGAGGAGTGAGATTTTCCATGATAAGCATTCTCCTACTGTAACCACGTATCTAGAAGTAGATGAGACATTGAGGCTTAGAATCATTTATGAGTATACATGAATATTATTGTTATATGTGTTATAGAAATATACCTATGTTTAGATGAGTATATATTATTAGTGGTGTTTTCACTTTATGGTACGTCTGTGTGGTATCTTCTTCATGGTGTTTCCTTTTTCGTATTCGTTTTTGTTTTCAGGGTGTCCTACTATGTATTATTTTATACATAGGATTTCCCTGAACTTCTCATGTATTGTGAAGACATTTGACCTTATTACAGAGTTTTAGTAGGACTATGAATAGACAGTTCTTGGAGTGTTCTGATATACCAGGGTGTGCTGCTACGACTATCTAAATTAGTCTCAATAGCTTTGTTTATAGGTTGTACATTGTGATTTGTAGACTTTTTTTATGGGTTTGTATTCAGTTACAATTTTACATTACTGCACTTTACATTCTGGTCATACTCTCTTAGTTTGGATATAGTAGTATGTATGAATTTTTTTACATAGAGTTATTACATTTCAGAATTTTGGGCTTGGATATGAGTGAGTATTTACATATATATATATGAAAATCCCTCTCATTTATGGGATATACCTACTCAGTTCCAGTCTCTGGCCCCTAGCCTATCAGTGGTGGGCTTGGGGTAGTCCCGAAAAAGGCCCCTCTAGGAAGGGTTGTGACTATTATGATAATTAATGATAGAAGGAAGAAATATTAATTATACTATGGATCTTATTATATGTTAGTGCATCATGCATAATAAATTCATATTTATTTCTTAAAATAAGAGGTGAAGTGAAAATTGATTGAAGCACAAACAAAATATAAAATTGTTCTTACAATATAAAGGAAATATAATCTCAAGATATATCATTCTAATTGAAATTTGTAATCATATAGGGACCATATATTAACACTTTTTTTCTTCCACCGAAGCATTGTTAGGTTCACGACGAGTTCCATGTATCTCTCATAAGGAAGTACATACCTGATCCATCACATATACTGAACTCAAATGTTTTATCATTAGAGAATGGATTTTTTAGAAATTAGAATTAGTGGAGATTGTGGAACATACATAGAGTGTTTTACAAAACAATACCACTCACCGGGTTAATGTTTTTTTCCAAAAAATACTTCATTTAGGAATCTATATGAGACCTTGATGATATAATGAGGCAAAATTGTCGTTACTTATCAATACCAAAGTGATGCATTTCAGGGGTGAAATTAATTTTAAGGGGGGTAGAATGTTATAACCCTAGAGTTTTTGAAATATATATATTTCAAATAGTTTTAATATTATTAGAATTTTCAGTTACACACAACATTGAGTTAAGCTTGGGTTATCTTCAACACATAGTTTATCCTATGTTACACTTAACATTGAGTTATAAAAAACTACGATATATTATTAATATTATTATTTAATCATATCCATTATAACCTATACATTAAACATATGGATATTAATACCAATTACAATTTTTTTAAATATTATGTATAATGGGTATATATAATGGAAACATATAGAAAAAAATATTCTTAATTTTAGGAAAAGTATTTATATATTTTGAAAATATTAATTTATAAAAAAAAATTAATAAATTTTGAGAAAAAATAATTAATGTATTTTTTAAAACATTGAAATTTAAAAATAAAACATCATTTATGAAATCTACAAGTCAAAAATAACTTGGATTGAATTAATGTTAATTTTTGAAAAAGATAAAATTTTTATTGAATAATGGAAAATAATGGTTTTTGTTAAGAAATATCATTTCTATTAAAGAAATGAAAAACCAAAAAAAAAATTAATATGGTTTTAAAAGTAAAATTACTAAAATTAATGTTCTATTAATCCAATTTAGGTTATTGGAATTAATTTCACATTGTATTTTAATATAAAAACTTTGTAAAATTTTGAATATTTTCTCTTTGATAGCCCTATTTCTTATCACGCTAGTGAGATTGATTTTAAATTAATTTTTTTCTACTTATGAGAATGGTATTTGAAAATTTTATTCCATTTTTAAATCATAATAATTTAAATTATTTAATAAGTTGACCTTTATTTTTCACCATAGTAAATAGTAAAAATAGTAAAAATTATTTATTGCGGTTAAGGTAAAAATTAGTTTACTAGGATATTGAACAAAAAAGATATGTGATAAAAATGACCCAAAACATGAGAAGAAATAATTTTATTGGAATATTTATAAATTTACATGTACAAGTATTAATAGTTGTTCATTTTTGGATCATTTTTTCATGTAAAAAATGTGGTAACACCTTTTTCTTTCCTACAATTACAGGTGTTCCACTCACCACACTTATAAAAGGAAACCCATATCTTCCCCTATTCACACATATGAAACCAATTGGTTAAAAAAATAACTAACAAAAAAACTTCATTAATTCCATACTCTCATACTATATGCCTTATTTTTGTTATAAATCTAACCTAAAAAGCCTTTTGGGGAAAACCAGAAGAGGTTTTCTAAAGAAGAGGTAACATCCCTAATAAAGCATGTTTTTCCTCCACCTACATCAATTATTATTACAACATGATTATATAATAACTTCAGTATAATCAATATATATAGATTCTATTATTTTAATGTAATAAACAAATTCCTTCCACTCTTCTGTAAAATGTGATAAAAAAATCCTTCCCATGTACGTCGAACGACCGTTTCGCAAATAGTTTTTTTCCATTTCCCATCACCACCTACCAAGAATAGATATAATGATGGAATTATAATTTATATATTATATTTATTATGATAATATTCATTTTTAATTCTTATATAACATATTTTTTTTACATTCCATTTCATGGTAATATGTTAAGGTCACTTGTGTTTATGACAGAATACCACATCGCGCAACGATATGATACATTCAACCTTTACATAGATGATAATAAAGATGAGTTTAATGAAATTATGTGATATATATATAGAATAAAAATTATATATTAATGGTAATATATTATTTACCTTTATTTCTTTTAATCCGTCTGAAACATGTAAACAATGTTCATGTATATGTACAACAAACCATCTCTAAGAATAATGTATTTTTCATTTTATATCTCTAACACTAATTGAATACTCTAAATAAATATATATTGAATATATATTTTTTTTATACAATGTATAAAATAATTTATATTATTTAGCCAATCAATTTAATAGTACCAACAAAATAAAAATTGAAAACAAACTCAAAAAACAAATTGGTTATTACTCAAAAACATAACATTGACATAGAATTGTTAATTAACAGGTAATAAAAGGCCATAAGTAAATCAAATGTTATATGAAATATATTTTAATGTTTATTTAATCTATATATAATAAATTTATATTTATTATACAGGATATTTGAATGTGTATGAAAGAAGGAAATAATTAAGGGTAGGGATTTCTAGTCTCATTATTATTTTTTGCAGACATATGGAATACTCATCAGTCATTTATTTTGTAAGGTGTATATATTTTCCCTTTATAATATTATATCATGAATTGAACTATTTTAATTAACCACAATGTTTAATTTTTTTATTATGTAATGGGGATTATGATTCATATATTACCAAAACAGTATGGTAGTTTTGTTTTAATTTGTCTTCTTTGAGACAAACATTATGTTATGCACCAATATTCTTGTATGAGGAGAATATAAAAAGCCTTTGAAATTTTAAATAATTATATTATATGTTTTATTTAATTTTATTATTTCCTGGGGATTACGATTCAATGTCACCAAAGAGGTAATGGTTTTATTATATTACATCATAATTTATTGTTATCATTTATAATTATTCATCCAATGATAAAAAATTATGATCTATATCTCTTGAAATTAGTTAATTTTATTATCCTATAGTTATGTCAGGATAATAAATATCTTCTCATCATTTTCATTACTTTATGTACTAAAAATTTATAAATAATTTTTTAATATAAACTGACTTTATGTTTCTATTCGGTCGAAAACCCAATTTTCATTCATATCCATGTTTTCTGAAAATGTTTTAATTTTTTTTAAATTATCTAAAGGATTTACATTTGGATTTTAAACTTTTTTTTTAATTTTTAAAATGTTTTTTTAAAAAATATTCATGTAATTTTTAAAGCAATCCCCATTTTAATTTTAATTAAAATGTGAAAGGAATTTTTGTCTTTAACTTGTACTAAATTTTCCACAATCATTAACACTCAATGTTTTAAATATTAATTTATATGTTGCAAAGGTTATTTCCAAAGAAAATTATTTTGAAAAGGTTATATTCATTAAAAAGTTTTGTCAAAGCGGAAAGGATATTTTCCTAAAAAAATTATCAATTGATTATTAATGATTCCTTTATAAGTTTCTATGTTTATTTTTAATGAAGAGGACGTTGAAAATGTTTTATGTTTTAAAAAGATATTTTTCAAAGTTGAAGGTACATTTTCATTAATAAATTTTTAAATTATTTTATAAGATTATTTTATTTGTTATCAACGTTATTTTAAAAGGAATGTATTTTGAAAATGTTTTATGTTTTGAAAAGTGTATTTTAATGGTGGAAAGGCTATTTTCCTCAATAAATATCCCAAGTGATATTTAAATATCATTTCATATATATAACGACATCCTTTGATGTAACTTATAATTTATTAGTAATATCATCCAATAAGACCATTCTTATTCTTTTACTAAATGGTTTATGTCTATATTGACAAGATGACTATGAAACCCATTTCCCTTCCATGAGTTATACTATGATAAAATTATTATAAAAATCAATTATTTTTTCCATAGGCTCTTATTTGATTAAATGATGAAATAATTTTGAAACCTATTTATTTTCCAATGTTAAAGTTATGATTAAATATTATAAAACCCATTTCATTTCATGGGTTATTCAACGATGAATGTTTTATAATCTTGTGGAACACATATCTATGATTTTAATAATGAGACTGGTGGTACCTATATCTATGTCCAATTCATTGGGTAATGATTGATATCTCATGAGATAAAAATGACTAGAATGGGAAGTGAACCCAATTAAGTAGGATAATTTCCTCATTCTGATAGTCTTGTGAGTGAACCTTGAATACTATGATGGTTTGGGGAATAAACCCATTACAATATGATATATTTCTAAATGATATTTGAGTAATGAAGAAATGATATTATATAATTATGTGTATTTGACACACACCTCTCGTGGGGTGTGGAAAAAAAATTATTTACTATGTTAAAATATAGTATAGAGGTTAACCTAAGTTGTCTCCAGAGAGGAGCGCAAAACAATCATGTTTGTCACTTTGTATTTGAATTTGTTTGATTTTGAAAACAATGAAAAAAACTAAAGAAAGAAATAAGGTATAAGATTTAAAACAAATTGAAAATTAATGTGATTAGAAATAGTGATTATTATTGGGTGATCAAGTTGGGTTTGGTTTTCCAATTGTAATGTTACCATAGTTATTATTTATTCATTCCTTTTTTATTAAATCGATTGAAATGAGATTTCATAATCGCTTCAGCTCACTTATTTGATTAATGATGTTGGGGAGATTAAACCCTACTAAAATATTAGTTTCGTATAATCTCTATCCTTTTATGAAAGAGTTGTAGAGAATACCCTCAATTGATTAAGGCAATTCCCAATCGGGTCTTGTTAATCCCAAACAATCTTGAATATTCAGTACAAATCTCAAACGTACTGACGATCGCCAAGTACTTCACCACTATGTTCTGATTTATTCCATCGTATATACACCATAACCTAGTGAGGGATATAGTTATAATTAAACAAATCAATAATAACAACATAATATAAAATCAAATACAATTGCACAAGATAATATAAGCTGTTATTACAATTAAAACCAACTTCATAATAAAGAAAACATTTTATAACATTAAGCGCATGAACTCATACATTAAAAAATGGAAGACCTAACCTTCCACAATAACTCATAAGATTTACCCCACCTTGGTAAGGTTAATTGAGTAGAAGGGGGAAGATGAATACATTAGAAAACTAAAAAACAAATAAAGAAAAGAAATAACCAAAAGTTTCTCCTCCAGATTCTATCCACCAGAAGTTCAGCTTCAGTTATCCCACCATCTGGTCGAATCAGGCTGAGGTACCTTCTTATAGGAGGTGAGTAATGGAGTTGGTCATCCACTCACGAAGTTTGAAAGAATTTGGATCTGTGTGGAAGGAGTTTTGGCCGCTTTAGTATACTTGACTTATTCTGGCCGCCAATCCCTATTCCACCAACCCAACTTTGACCGGTTTAAGGGTGGACTAAATGAATGAATTTATTTCTGTTATTTTTTTGGTAATATGACCCTTCTAGTAATATTTGGAACCTAGCTAGAACTACTACATTTGGAGGTAGGTTGGCCGACATATGCTTTTTTGAATTTTTCATAGTCTATTCTGCCGGCCAGAATAACCTTTCACATTGACCAAACTTTTTAGGCAAGTAGAAATTCGAATTGGATCTTGGTCTTGAAGACTTATATGTAGCCCACGAATCATGACATACTACAAAAAAAGAATCAGGGTAATTGGATAAAAATGTAGGAGTTATTCTTGAAATACAGAGGACACATAAAACTATTAAATGTCCAGAATTCACCACTTTTCACATTTAAGCTCTAAACTCACCAAAAGTCATAAAATGATGCAAATAAGCTCAAATTGATTCATGGGAAGGGATTTATTAATTTAAAAACATATAATTAATTATGTAATTATGATCTCTGTCAATATTCCACAAATCTATGTCTTATGCCAATGTTATTTTCTCATCACTCATGTTATTTAATTCCATTATTTTTCTTATCTTATGAACTACAATTATTTATTCCATGACTCAATTTTATGATCTATTATATATAGGGTATGGTATTCCAATGTCATTATTATGTTCTAATACCCTTATGATCATTATATGATTATATCTAAAATATTTACTCTTGTTGAGCATCCGAGCTCATCCTTTTTCATGATTCCACTCCCTAGGTCTTGAAGAAATGTTTTAATTAGGGTGTTTATAATATGGGGACTATATGTGAAGATATTTATGGGAGATGTTGAAGATCGTTCATGAAATAAGAAGATTTTTTTCCATGTTTCCAAAGAGGCTATAGATTTATGATTCTCAATCGCGTGTTTTTCTAATGTAATTACTATTTATCTAAAAATATTTAATATCAATGTTTGAGAAGTTTGTGTTTTTTATTTAAAATTTGTGAGGAATGCATCATTATGTAATTTCCTAAAAATTCATGTTCCATCTTCAAAGACAAGTCCATTAAATTTAATCCACTAAGAACAAAAAATTCATATACAGTAGATCCTAAATCCATGAGTTAAAAAAATATAAAATTCTTGAATATAGAAGTAAATGAATCTTTATAGTCATCTAGGATTTTAAAATTATTATTCTATGATTTTTTTGACATAAAAATCCAATAATTACAACCAAAATATCATGATAACTATTATCTTTGTATGACTAGTTTCATAATACATAAAAGTGACACTGAATAAAATTCATTATTTTTTGTCCATAATGATATCCTAAATCCATTTGAGCTCCTAAAAATTCATAGGAAAACCTAAGGAATACATAAAATAAAGGGGTGTTAATAAAATCCCAATAAGGGAATAAACATGATAAGGAATAAAAACTTGTGTGTCAAAAGTATAACATGATATCATAAAAAAGAAGGATAATGAGAAATATTATTGGAAAACAACATAAGTAACGTGGTATTACATGATCATGGAAAGAAAAGAAATATTGAAAAAATATACACAATGTCACAAGCCTGAGTTAATGTTGACTTCCAAGACAATATTACATGTTGGAAAATGTCTCATAAAGGATTTAGTTTATTACCTCATCCCATACATAACATCTCATAATAAAAAAAAATTACCTAATTATTTGGAGTGATATCCGAGAACACCCATCATAACCTATTCATGATCAGGTGTTCCAAAAATTAAATCATTTATAAGGAATAAACATTAGAAATATCCACATAAAGATATGGGTTGCGTAATATTTTCTCATTCGAAAATCAAATGAAATTTTGTAATAAAGGAATTTGAGAGATGGACATAAGTAATATATTACCACATCAAAGTAAGGGAGAATAATCAAGGTGTATATTTAATAGATAGATATAAATAATTTAAAATCAATATATAACATAAAAGGTTATTGTCAATGATAAATATGTATTTAAATGATTATATGAAATATAATTTGACAAAAATACCCATTTCACTTTGAATAAACTTCTTTAATGTATAGAAAACTGAACAAATACTATATATAATATTTCCCCTTAAAATTAGAATGGTAAATTATAATTTATGATTTAAATAATTGGGTGGTCATGATGATGGATGATTTTATATATGTTGTACAAGATAAATAAACATTCTTGTGACAATATTGTAAAAATATTAAAAATTACCTCACTCAAAAAGTGACAATAAGATTCCTTTCAAACTATATTGTAAATATTCAAACATGGAATAAAATGAATTCAATAACTAATTTTTATAATTTCAAAAATATTCTATAAATTAGTTTTAGAAAACATGGATATGGAAGAAAACTTATTTTTGGTTGAAGAGGGAAATAAAGTCAACATCAATTAAAAAAAATCTCAATAATTTTAAGCACCAATGAGGGGAAAATTAAACTAAAAATTTAATGAATAAATTAATGACATGAAAATAGATTGGGTTTATGATATAAATATGAAAAAATAATTCTATATAAGACTTAAACAGAATCAATCTCAAATAATAATGATTAGATTGTGAAATAAATTTGTACAACTTTGGTAACTTTTGGATCTGAGTCCCTATCAAATAAGTAACTTCCAATGAAACATTAAATAAAATTAATATATATATATATGAAATAAAATTAAAACAGTAACTATATACACTATATAAAATAAACAACTTGTTAATACTTCTCATGTCTGACGAAAGTAATAGTGAGATGAGAAATCCCTTACCTAAAGTCTAGACATTTCCTAGATGTAATTTATCTACTACATACAAAAATTATATCAATTATTTAATTTTATGAAAATTTTAAAAGTTTAATTCATTATACTAAAATAATTTACACCAATAATTTTAATTATATATTTAATTACTTCAATTATGTCCACATTGTGTGTTTTGATGATTCTTAGATCATTATTTCAAAGTGACATTGGTGTATTGACCATGGTCAAAGGGGTAATTGTTACATCATATAAAAAATAATAATGATGAAATTATTATAATTTTATACATATATTTTACTTTTAAAACCAACTATTAAATATTATTATGAAAATTGAACTATTCTACAATCATAGAGATGGTATAAGGTACATACACATGAGTAACATTTCCATTTTTCAATGATAATGATCGAAAGAAGGTAAGTGTTATTTTATCTTTATAGAATTGTAATTACATAATAAATATAATTTTATTTGTTTAAATATACTTACATATACCATACATTTGATGATTTAATATAAATGATTCACATCTCGTCGTGAGGCGGTAATCTGCCGTACATACAAATAATATTATCATTTTTAATGAATAGTAACGTAACAAGGTTTATGATTTTTTGATTTTATAGAATTATTAATATTTATTAATTTATTATATTCTCATGAAATTATTCTTTATAAATATTTGTTAGAGGTGATGTTGAAAAATGATTTACATCGGTTAATTATGCAGTAGTCCGCCACACACAAATGATTGCTTCATTTCCCATTTGACAGAAGAGGAGACAGATTAATATTATTCCATAAAAATAATAAAACCTTAGTATATATAAGATATTTTTGTTATTATATTGTAATTTTCTAGACATAATCAATGGAGTAAAAAGAAAATGTAAAAAGAAAGATCTCGATTAAGATGATTACCATTTCTTAGAAGCACCTTCTTTGGATATCTTATTAAGGATCCTAAATTTTTTATTTTGGGAAGACCAGAAGATATAAGATGTGATATGTATGTTGGGGGATATTTTGGTATGTATTTTTTATCAAAATGGCTTGATAGGTGTGAATACTTGAGGAGAGGGGGTTCCATTTTATAATTGAGGAGTGACATTTTTAAACATACCTAAAACTATTTAATAATGGGAAGTTAATAAAGATAAGTTCCTAAAAAATTGATAAGTAATGAAATGAAGTTATGATATGGTTTATAAAAACCTCTAAAATAAAAAAAAAACATTTTTAAAAAAATTTATTCTATTTACCTTTAGGGTCACTCACTTTTACTATTTTATTTTTTGACTAAGGTGACTTGTTTTTGTATTATTTTTATTATTAATTATAGCCAAAATTAATTTAAACTTGTTATATAATTTTATTTATTATTATTTAAAATATATAATAAATTTAATAAAATTAATATAACATAATTGGAAAAATTAAATTTTAAATTAAACCTAAAAAACATGTATAAAATATTTTTTAAAGAAATATATATTTAAAAGAAGAAATTATATTATATTAACATTATGACAAGAAATAATCATTATATGAATTTAAATTCAAATAAATATATTAATAATATATTAATATAATTTAAATATTTCTTTACCATGGGTTATTTTAATTAATTATAACGGATAAACTTTATACATTTTAAAATAGTTTATAGAAAACCATGTTTTCAAGCATTAAAAATAAATGTGTACCAATATAATGAAAAATTATGATTCAAATGGAATTATGTAGATTATTATAAATTAAACGGTTATTATTTAATAGTATCACTAAACCCAAATTACAATTGAAATTTTAATTTACCTCATGTAATGAAAATTAGTGATAGTGTTTGAAAAATAGGTAATTTTCATTATTCACAGAAAAATAAAACATTTTAAAAAATCCCAAAATTTCACCGTAAGTTATGTTTGATATTAATGTTCACAATTTGGTTTTAGTTTTAAACAATATAATTTTTAAAAGTTCTATTAATCAATTATAATATTTTCTTGGAAAAAAACAAATCATTTTTAAAGATTTTTTTTATAGAATGAATCATATTCATTAAAATTTGACTGGTTATTCACGTAGAATTTATCAATACATTTATATTGAATAGGACCTTTACATTTATTTTATAAAAAATTTAATACAATTCATACCCTATAATTTATTGGTCTGGTTATAGTGATAATATATTTTGTTAGGTTTTTATGATTGTTAGTGCATGTCATATATGCTATCGAACATTATGTTCTTTTAAAATCATAGAGAGATATATTATTCCCCATTTAATAAATTTCAACTTCAAAATTTTTACAGGAAATCTATAATCAAAGGGTTGAAATTTAATTTTTTTGTTGAAATCCCACATCATACAAAGGGTCAATAAAACATTTCCTTGATAAGAGAGAAATGAAAGACGATGGTCATCTAGAATAACACAGAACTAGGTTTCGATGTAGGAAAACATTAGTGCAACTGGGATATATGTACATAGAAGAAACTATTAACACATAAATTATTTTGTAGTGTGTTATAGATCATTTTTCAAAATAATTTTGTTAATCATGGGAAATTTAACGACAAAAAAACCGAAAATCTATGATTGGCGAAAAGACTATCAATTCTTCAGAAATGATTTTTATAGGGTAAACTTTTAATATAAATATTATTTTTCTATATTTAAATAAATATCTTACCACATTGACTAAGAACATAAAGAAATATACTTACTCAATATATTTATATTTTATAATAACAATTTCAACCTTTGGTTGTGATTCGACCAATTTCCACTTAATCTATTACTCTAATAAATTAATATCCAATATAAAATTATTATGAGTAAAGAACTAAAATTAAATTTTAATTGATTATAAGATAAATATAATAATAATAATATATTCTTTTTGTATTTAAATAATATCCTAAATTAAAATGGTTATCATGGAGGAAAATGTATAAACCATCACATTAACAAATAAAACATTTTACAACAAAATTTCTACCAATGGTTCATCATTGAATATTCCAAAAACAAATAAACCTATATCTCAAATAACCTCATAATTCAAAAATTTAATTATTTTAATCTTAACCAATATTTCATTTTAAAACATTTTTTATACCTAAGAGTTACATATAATTTTACCAAATAAAACATTTCAAAAAAATATTAATAATCACCTAAAAATCCTATAAAATCAAATGCTTCTAAAAATTAAACATAATATTTATATATTAAATTTTTTACATTAAAATTATTTCATTAAAAACAGTACATCATTTATCCCATTAGTAGGAACTATACCCTTATCACCCTTTGTCTGTGGGTTCAAGCCCCAAAACCTTGCTAGATACGATGTCTTTTCACTCAAAAAGCAAGTTGTATGTTTTCTAAAAATATTTTAATACAATTTCTATAACACCACCTTATATATTATGAAAATACTAAAAAAGTTAATCATAAAATCTTTAATTAACCACAAAAGTATTCTTTGTAGCTTATTATTCCCCCACAAAATCAAATATATTATCTGACTATAATTACCTCAATATCACGAATATATGAAAGATTATCTTTTCCTCAATCATGAATTTTAAAAAAATATCACTTTAACATTAAATCACATTTGAAGGTAATTATTAACATTAAAAATATTTTTGAAAATAATTAAAAAAAATATTTTAGAATAATCCTTAGGAACTTCACAATTCATATAACCAGTATACCATTGATAAAAATACTTTAACAATGTGATTCTAGAGTTTGAAAACCTAATCACTTATATTATTCTACTTAAATAATTTTCATAACATATAACCTTATGAATTAATCCTTGTATTATTTATTTGAATTAAATAATGAAAAAGGTACCCATATATATGACATTGAACTATTAGTGGTTCATTAGGTTGAACTTTATTTACCTTCAACTGTTTAGTCATAGTATTCATTTTTATTTTATAATTAGCTTATATATACCCCCTTTCCCACATAAGTCATATTGTAGTTCCTTTAAGTAATTTTTCATGGTTTCTATTCCCACATTTTTTAGATGTAGGAAATTGAATCTTTTTTCTCAATCATATATAACACTTTAAATTCCATGAAGCACCATACTTATATTCATTTATATGTTATTAAATTCAACTATGTTCCAATTTTTTATAATAATATCATATATATCATTTCAAATGATAAAAATAACTCTAATATCCATTCCCATTCGGTTAGTAATCTCGTTAGGGGATCATTACATTGCCCATCAAATTGGTTGTTGGAGTGATTTCTAATATTTTTCATCAACTAAAAAAACAAATGAAAAACTATGAGAATTAATTTACATAAAAAATGGGAAAATTATAAACCTATAATGAATGATTAATATATTATAATTATATACTAATTTATGAGTCACTAGGTTTCAATCTATGATATCCATAGTAACATTTCCTATTCTTTTTCTAACATATTTTTTTCATGTCCTTCATAATGGCTCATAAATAGGTTATGAATTTATAAATAATATACCATGGGAGTGTCAAAATAGGAGTGAAATAGGAACCATTATCATTCACTAGGTGACGATCGAGTCAAGCCTAATGCATCCCATTCAATGTTATTACCCCTAGGTACAACCATTATAGAGCCCCATCCACATATAGTATCCAGAAAAATATGTAACTGGTTGAAACCCACTATATCTATACCTCACCAAAATTTATGGGTATGTTTATATACATAGTATTTTCCTTATACATGTCCTTTGGACTATCAATAAATTATTCTAGTCCAAATCCAAAAAATAACTAATCCTTTATTTGATACCAACTACCGTGACCCAAATATTTTATACATATTACCCCATGATTTTTTTTAAAAATCCAATAATTGCTACCCAAATATTATGAGGCCAACTGTATTTGGATGAATAGGTTCATAAAACATAATAGATAGAATAAAATAGAACTTCTTTATTTTATTTTCCAAAATGAGTTCCTAATTCATTTTGACATCAAAAAAGTTCATAGGATAACCTAGGGAATGCATTAAGGAAAGGGGTGTTCTAAAAGTTCTAATAAAGGAATCAACCTGATATGAATGTATAACTTGTGACTTAAAATTATAACATGATATCGTAAATGATAAGGCTCATGAGTAATCACAAGGGTGGACAAAAAAACCAAATTCATATTATATGATCATGGAAACATAGAAAATATCGAAGAAATATATAACATAACCTAAACATGATTAAAGGCTTAATTATTAGAAAATTACACATGGTGGAAAAAGTCCCAAAATGTATTATGTTTACTCCCTAATCCAATATATAACATCTCATGAGAAAAAAATAATTACCTAATGCATTATAGATATATTTGGGTGCACCCATAATAACATGTTCTTGATTATGTATTCAATAAAAGGAAATCAATCAGAAGGCATAAACATAAGAATTACCAAATAAATAAATGGGAGGCATAATCTTGTCTCTTATCATAATAAATGGAAATTTTATAATGACGGAATTTGTGAGATGAACACAATGAATGTATCACCCAATAAAATAAAAGGATTATAAGATATGTATATATTTGAGTAATATATACACATATTTTAGAAGTAATCCACAATATCAATGGTTTTCATCATTTATGAAAACATCCTTAAAATATTACATGGAATATTTATTTAGGAAAATACCCTAACCACTTTGAAATCACTTCTTATAAATATAACAAATTCAAAAAATATTATATAAAATATAATATTAAAATAACCATGAAAATTTATAAATGAATCTTAAATGAATTTAATGGTCATGATGGTGGGTAATTCTATTCATTTTATATAAGTTAAAAAATCATTCATTTCACACTATTGTAAAAAGGATACAAAGTACTTCATTCGTGCATACGTATGCATGAGTAACATTTACATTTTTAAATAACCATGATAAAAATAAGGTAAGTGTTTTCATATATTTAAATAATTGTCATTACATCATAAATATAATATTATTTATTTAATTCGACTTATATATACTATTTAGTTTATGAAGAAATAAAAACGAATCACATCACTTCATGAGGTTGTAATCTGCCGTACACTTAAATAATGGAAGTTTTTTCAAAGGATGGTTAGTAAATAAGGTATAGGATATGTTACATTTAAATAATGATTTAAATTTAATGAATATAAATTATAAACATTAAATATATCATTAAGAATAATTTTGCGAGGCCATGTTAGAGTACTAATTACAAAATTTTACGAGACGGTAGTCTTTCGTACCCACGAACGATGGTTTCATTTCCCATTTAATGGATGAGAAGATTGATAAATTTTATTAGATAAACGAAATAAAATATAATTATATTATATATACTGGTGTTATAATATTTTAATTCTTAATACATAATTTAATGTTGAAAATGTAAGTAAAAAGAGGGACCCACTGAAGATGACTACCATTTCCAAGAAGAACCTCCTTTGGATCTCTTTTTAAAGACCATAAGGTTGGTATTTTGATATGAAAATAAGTTATAGAATTTAGAAGAGAATATTGGTGAGATATTTTTTTAGGTTTTGATAAGGGTAATTTTTCTAATAGGTTTAAATATGTGTGGATTTGCGGTTCCATTTTATAATTAAGGAGTGACATTTTTATAAATACCCAAACATAGTCAATAATAGGATGTCACTCTTAATCCATGTGACTGAGAAATTGAAAATAATGGATTTTAGTGGATAAATGGTCCATAAAATCTTATAAATTTAAAAAAAAATATTTTTTAAACCTTTTCTTCTATTTACCTCTAATGTTACTGAATTTTACCATTTTAGTCTTTTACCATAATGACTTGTTTTTTTACTATTTTTAAAATTCATCATGAAAAAATGTTAAGTTGAAAT
The DNA here is from genome assembly GCA_963277665.1 of Viscum album. Classification (NCBI taxonomy): domain Eukaryota; kingdom Viridiplantae; phylum Streptophyta; class Magnoliopsida; order Santalales; family Viscaceae; genus Viscum; species Viscum album. The sequence continues at coordinate 141,122,651 of OY728156.1, read as the reverse complement.
TATTAACTCATATTAATTATTCTTATTAAAATTATGGAATAAAATTTATTAAATTAAAAAAATATAAGTGGATGAATTCAATTTGATATTAAACCCAAAAAGTGTATATAAGAACTTTTTTTTTTTCAGGAAATGCATTTTTTGGGAAATATATGATCTTATATTAACTTTTTAACTAGAAATAATCACTAAATGGATTTAAAATAATATAATATATGTATAATATATGAATTTAAATTAAATATTTCTTTACTAGGGGTTATTTTATTTAATTAAAATGGAAATAATTTAAGCATTTAAAAAATATTTTCAAAAAATAGTGTTGTTAACCCAAAAATTAAATTTATAGAAGATCATGTAAATTTATGATTCAAAAGAAATAAATTATATTAATATAAATAAAATGGTTAATACTTCACATTATGTTAAAATCCAGAATATAATGGATCTTAGAAATTACTTTATTTAATGAAATAAAATGAAAGTATTCGAAAAATCTATATTCTTCATTATTCATCAAAAAATCAAACATTTTAAAAAAATCCCAAAATATCACCCTAAATTATGTTTGATATTTTTATTTCCAAAATAATTTTCATTTTATAAAATAACATTTCAAAAATTTAAAAAAAATAAATTATAATATTTTTCTACAAAATAAATAAAATCATTTTCAAAGAATCATATTTTATGTAGAATATAATATCTTTATTAAATGTTGAATGATTATTTAATAAAAAGTTATCAAAAAATTTATTTTTCATAATACCATTATATATATTTAATAAATTATTTAATATTATTCATACCCTCCAATTTAATGGCTAGGATATAACATAAATAAATTTCATTGGGAATTTAAACTTGGAGTAGTGTGTCATATATACTCTTGAACATTATGTTCTTATTTTAAAATATCAGGGTGTTAAAATCTTTTATTTGGAATAGAATACATATACAATATAAAAGTTATTCCTTAAGGATATTATTAAAAATAAATTTTATTTCTTATATTTAACAATATAATTGGATGAAAAGAAACTATGTGATTTTTTCCAAATAGGTAAGAAATAAAAATCATATTTTGTATGTTAATTAACAAGGTTTATACTTTTACATCCTTTTAACTTAACTTCAAAGATGTTTTTAGACTATATATAATAGAAATATAGGGAGTTAACTATTTTTTAAAAATCGTGTTTTTGATTTTTCTACATTTAAATGTGTTTTATTTATTATACTTAAAAGTAAATTTTTTATGTTTTTATTAGTTTTTACAAGTTGGTTCAAAAATAAAAATATTCAAATAATAATAATTTGAGATGTGACCATGGGAGAGAATTTTATATCCATGATTTTAATTAATTTTATTCAAAACATGGTATCAAACATACATTTTCTTCTCCCAAGACATATCAATGTAATGATACTGTTGAATTGATAAATATAACCTTGCATGAAATTGTTAGGACTTTGTTAAGAGAATATTTATTTTTGACTCATTTTTGGGATGACGCTATTAGAAAATTTCATTGTTTCATTAATAAATTTTTAATCAATCCTATTTTAAAGAATACAACATTTGAGATATAGAATAATAGAACACCAAAAGTTGGATACTTTAATGTTTTATGATGAAAATTTTATATTTATAACACTAAGGAAAATCTTGGAAAATTTTATCCATAGGTCGATGAAGGAATATTTTTTATTTAATCTATAACTTATAAAGATTCTAGATTTTTAAATTAAAATTTCAATTTTTTATGAATAAGATATTGTGAATTTTTTTGATGGAGACCCTTTTGATTACAAAAAAATCAAACTAATGAGTTAACTGATTCATTTGAAATCATGATTCTTGGACCAATTTTTATATCCAAAAAGGATGATTATTTGTAACTTTATTTTGAAACAATGAGTCGTGAAAGGATAAAAACTAGTGATCCTAAACGTGTGATGCCTAGGTAGCCTATAACCTTAAAATAACACTCTATAGAGATAGTAATATAAATTTTTAAAAAATAAGTAAGGACTAGAATAAATGTGGGATACATTATTGAGTTATGTGCCTTTAACTATCAACAAGAAAAAATACTATAGAAGAATCCATAAAAGATGAATGTTTGGTATTATCTATCCATGAATTGTTAAACAAATTCAAAAGGAAAAAGTTTTATAATTAGTTAATAGACCCTATAATTAACCTGTTATTGTAAATAAGTAGGTAGTTAAAAAATAAGATAAAAATTGTTTAATCATTATGTATAAGGTTAGAGATGTTATACAATGGTTATATTGAAGAAGATGGAATAGATTATAAGAATCCTTTACCCCGATTTCAAGATTTATACATATGAGGATATTATAATCCTATGCATTTAATTTTAACAGTAAATTAGTTTAGATATATTTAAAATCAGTTATAAAAATTGTTATCTTGTAAAAGAATTTTATATTGGACAACCTCCTTGCTTGAAAATTTTAGTTGTTCAAATTTCAGTCTTCAAACATTGTAATCCTCTTTATGGTATTAAAGATGAACAACAACCAAGTATTAATTTTTAAGATCATTTATTTTTTAGTCAAAAAAACTTTCTATGTGTTTTTAAGATACTATACTTTATAATAAAACTTCATCAAAGGATATATTAATTGTTTAAATATAACCTATTAATGTATTTTTGTCCTAATGAATAAAAACTGTTTAACTATTTCTCAAAAATCATTCAAAATGAATTTGAAATGATAATGGTGGAGGAAATAATTCTTTTCTTGTATTTAATTTTTCTTAAAAACAACTGTTTTAATTCAAATCAAATGTGTATTTAAATTATATATGTGCTTTGGACTTGAAAATGATAAGGTACGAGAAAATCCTATGCGGTCCAATATAAAACTTATCCCAGATGAATCTAGAAAACCAATTTACAACATGTTTTGTAGAGTTATAATTGGAAATTTATTATATTTGACTATTAGTAGAATATACATTATGTTTACAGTATGATTATGTTATATATTTCAGGAAAATTCTAAATAATATCATTTGAAATATTTTAAAATAATTTTATGCTATTTTATAGTTTCAATTTCTATTTATCTTATTTGAAAAAAAAAAATTTTTTTATTTAATATCATATTTAGATGATTATTTTGGAGGTTGAAAATTAGAGAGAAAAAGAACCTTAGGAACCTACCACATTCCCAAAAAATCCTAGTTTCTCTGTCTAGGAAAAAACAACACCCAGTTAAATTTTATACTGTAGAAACATAGTATATAGATGATTATATTTTTTTGTATAAAAATATTTTTTATGCAACATAATTTGATGGAATTTAGAGATAACTTTAATAAATTAGAAATCAAATGTTATAACATGAGTGCTATCATTATTTTCAAAAACCCAATAAACTATTCAATAAAAAAGTATATAATCGTTTAGCATCATTTATGGAGTGATCACTCTAGATGAGGTGATATTTATCTTAAATATATTTATACTAAATATATGTTCACAAATATAATTAGTAATCCCCAATATTCTAATATATTTGATTTTATTAAAAGGGAAATAAGTTTATTTTAATTTAAATTAGTGTTTTTATAATCCTATTAAGATACCTTCAAAGTTTATTTATGTTTTATTTTTGGTTACTATGTATTTCCTTGTGTATGTTACATATTTAGAATTAATTTTTTATACTTTATAATAATTTATCTAATGTCATTTTAACATCTTGTATTTTTTTTAAATTTTATTTCTATATCCATGACTCAAATCCCTAAAAATCCTTCCACACCTATTCCTATAAAAAATCCCCTTAAATTTATTTCCATTACAAACACGCTCAATTACCAGAATCTTATAAAAAAATACTAAACCATATAAACTATATTCCTCAGTATCCATAACTTGTACGAGTATAGGGAAATCAAAGAGGATATATGAAGATTCCCGTAGACCCTCAAATGAGAAAACAAATTTAGATTATTGCATCGATTTGTTACTAGTAAGGCTGCTGATCTTGGTTGGTTTAATAGTATAGAGACTATTTTGAATAATGTTTAAAGGTTTCAAGGTTGTTAGTTTTCTTTTTTATCAGAACAAAATAGATATTTTAGAAATAATTTCATGAGTATTATGATAATACACTCTTTTAGTCTGTGAAAATTAGAGATCAAATGTCATCCATATTTAATGGTAATGATTTCTATCTTTATTATAATGAAATGGTAGAGATTATTCATTATCCTTTTAGAGGAATCAATAATTTTTTCGAATACATTGTGGGTATTGATGGTATTATAAGTCTTGATCTTATCTCATCCTTGTTTGGGAATTATGTGGTTAGAAATAATGAAATTATAGACCAGTAGGGTGAAAGGAATGTATTGTTAATGTTCATCCAAACTTGTATTTCATATAGTGACGGTTATTTTGAGAATATACTTTTCTAAAATATGTATTTACAATACCTCTTGTCGAATGAGATGAAACATAGAGTATCAAGATATATAATGCGCCTCATGACTCATTGTAGTTATGGAAAAGGTAAGGTGAGATAATATCATTTTTTATGGATTCTACCTATGTTCCTCAAGAAAAAAGAAGTGGGGTTAGATCAAAAAGAGATATTAAGTGTCAAAAAAGTAATACACTAACATCCACCCTCATGAAAACCTTTGGATATTATTGGGACATATCATTTTATAAGATTGTTTTAGTTGGAAAATAAGGAGAAGCCAAACCAGTTATGGAAACACCTGAACTTATTAATGGGGATGTTATAAACTTGTTAATCATTGGAATATAACACCCACTAAGGGGTATACTTCCTAGGAAGGGGTTTTTATAGTTGCTATGGAAGTAACTCTAGAACTAGTTAGAGCTGATGATACTATAGTAGAAGAGAAAAATGTTATTCATGTACCATATGTATTTGAATATGGAACTATTATACAGTAAATATATGTCGAGGCCACCAATATTGATTCTCATGAGTTACCTAGAGAGGAGGAACTCCTTAACATTGTGGAAGTTGATATACTTATTGATCCCCTTCTCCTGATGAAGACTTTTCTATTATTTATCCTTTTGCTAAAGAATCTTTCTACCTAGAAGCAAAAGATTATTATAGTGTTGAAGTCACTCATGTACCTTCCTTTCAAAGGGTTCCAAAAAAGATATTTATGATTCCCTTTCACCTCAATATCAAATTGATTCACCATTAGTGATAAAGATAAAAAAGGCTCAGGTATTGAGGCACATAATAAGAATTTACCACACAAATATTTTATGAATCTAAAAATATAAAAGGTGATATTGGTGACCTTATTTATGAACTCAAGGACAATAAAAAATAATTTTATTGATTGTAGGAGAATTCATTATTTAAGACTGATTCTAAAAATTTGATGGATTTTATATCCACCCAGACTAAGATTCTTAAGCACTTACAACCTTTTTAGTCATTCCCTCCCAGATCAGAAAACTAGGATAATGAATCCTTAAAGATAAATTTTATTTATTTAAATGTAAATTTTGATACTAAATCTAAATTCTAGGATATTTTTTTGTCATTTTAATATAAGATTATTAGAAACCTAAAAATAGTGCCTTCATAGGTGTCTGAACTAGTTCCTTGAGATTCCAAAGGTGTAATGTTTTATTTGGAAGATGGATTTCACCTATTAAATAGTATAGTGGATAGTCACATTGAGTTTATCAGGGGACTCACATATATATTATCTTTATTTGATGATATTCTCGGTCTAGATCTTTAGATTTAGTGTGCAAATATATCGTCAGATCAGATAGTTGTGAGTGAGCAGCTCATCTCACTTTAATGTGATGTGATTTCTCCAATATTGCTCTAGGATCTAAGGAAGGAATTTATTTTTAATTTAAAGAGTCAAAGAATAATATTAGAGAGATAATTCTTGGAATTGACTCCCAATTAGTTAGTCTCATTAGCTCTTTTATTGATTATATTCCAAATAAATACTCTAAGGTGAATTATACCTTCGATATATATGAAAATATAATTATTAAATTGAAAAAATAGAAATTTCCCATCAATAATAATATCAAATTTATTCAAAATGAAGAAAAGGAGAACCTGATAGTTTCTTAGAAAGTTTCCTCTCTGGGAATCTATCATGTTTCACCTAGTACGTCATAATTTGATATGGAAAGGTATATTTTAATCTTCAAAGGAATGAAATTAGTATTTCTTCCTTTGTTAAATAGTGTTCCTACCACTACCTCAGTATATACACTAGAACCTATATTAGATAGTGTTTTGTAGCTCCATCATGTTCTAACTGGGTTTCTTACTTGCATTGATGAAATATTTTATAGATTTTGATTGCAAGTTGCAAAATGTTCAAGCCTTTGTTGAGGAAGTTATAAGGAACCTTCCTTGATAATATGGTCATCTAGAATCCACCTATTTCAAGCCTAAAACTATATATTATTATAAATTTTTTGATTTATATATTTAATTTTTATATAGTGTTTTGTAATAGTCACATGAAGTGGATTATATGGAAAAATATCATGGATACAATGCTATCCTATAATTCTATAAGGAGGATATCATCAAGAGGATTAATATATATCTTGATACCATAGTCTATCTGAAAGACTGAAGATCTGTTAGACCTTATCTCTATAATTACTATTATCCTTCTAGATAGAGGTTTTGAAATGTTTTTTATCTTGACATTTTTAATCATCAATATAATTAGTATCTACATGAGGTTGTTGTTACGATTTAATATACTAATCTATTTTTTCAAATACTACCTCATGAAATATATTATTCAAATCATTGGGAAAGTATTAGTTTAGTATTTCTTCACACTATGATAATTTATTATCTATACATTGTAGGCTCTCTATTTTTTGAAAACTAGCTTTAGGGGGAGTTCTTTGGAAGATGAAGTTTTCCAATTTGTATTTCCTCCTCCGATTAAACCAGCTCTTAACTCATCTTATTTTCCATTTTTTAATAAAATTCTACCTTTTTACAAAATCAAAATTGATCTTATTTAACATCCTTGTTTTGAGTGGAAATAATGGATATGTATGTTATATATTTGTTTATCTTTAGTGTAATTCAAGTTTTATTAATTTTTTCTTGATACATATATTCCTTAAATCTTTGTTTTTTATTATCTTTGTAAAATAATAATTAATATTCTCCGTCAGTCCCATGTTATTATTGTATTCTTTACCTTTTATTCTATATTGAATGTGTTATATCCTTTATATATTATTTTTGTGATATCACCAAAATGGTTGTTAGATATGGAGAACAATTTTTTTTATGAATTCTTTCATTTTTATTAAAATATTTCAATTTCTTAATTGTTAAAACCCATCTAATATAGAATTATTTAATTTATGGATTTGTAGATAATAAATAAAGAGGATATTGTTAGAAAAATAATTCCATACAAACATATATCACAGGTTATATGTTTTTATTTTCATAAAAACCCAATCTTAGGATTCATAGAAATATATTTTTATTACAGTTCAGATTCATACTCTGAGATCCTATGCCACAAACACATAAATTACATATTGTTTCTAATATCGACTATATATTAAAAAACCCGACCATCTGGTAGTATTTTCCATAAATAAAACATTTCATTATATACATCTCTGAGAAATTTCATTGGTAGAGTTTTAAACAATTAGTACAAATCATAAGATATTACATCCTATGTACCTTCGTAACTAAAATAATTTTTTTCAACTAAATAAAACCACTTAATATAAAAAATTATCAAAATTTTCTATAAATTATCCACACAAGCTATCCTTTTATAAAAATCATGTGTAATACTTTTTCATTAATTGGGAAGATATTAAAATAAGAAGGGGTGAGATCAAAATCTCATTAAGGGAAAACATACAACTAAGGCAGTCATAGAACCAAAAAGGCATAAATATTATGGAATGAATAATTAAAAAACATGTATCCATAATAAAAAATTGAGATCATTACATATCTATGAAAATAAATAAATAAAAGGATAAAAATAATTACTAATCCTATATTTATCGGATACATGATTCCAGACTGTATAATATTCCATCAAGGACTTGTTAAAAATATATATAATGATATATGTGTAGGTATAAACAAAAAACTCATTTCATTTAATCTCATGAGACCTTTCAATGTATCATGGATCTAGATTAAGTCAAATTAATTCTTTATAACAGTTAAAATACATTTCTTACCATTCCATAAAGAAACATTAGAGGAATAAAAACCTGGTTATCATTATATTAAAAAATAATGAATGTCAATACATTATCAAACTATGTTAATTTTCAATATTCATCAATAATCTCAATACTTCCACATTCAATAACTGAATGTTCTTCATACGTGAACATTCTCTATTCTAAATTTTATAAATGGAAATGTTCACAATTTATTGGTTAATGAGTATACTGTTAAGTCAATTCTAGAATAAAATAATCATAAGAAAACTAGAGAAATAAGGTGGATGGTTTCAAAATCAAATATCCCTAGTGAATCAATGTCAACAAAGAATGATTTTTACATAAATAAAAATCACCACAGAAAAATAATTCTTTGAAAAATATATCTGAAGAAGGGTTCGAGAACTGAATTGTTTGATATTATGATTTTAATCCCCCAATTGAAATATATATATATTATAGGATACATCATGAAAAATAAACCCCATTAGGGTAATATTTTTGAAAATTATAAGGGAAATGGGAGAAAAAAGCTGAAATATCTTTTAGAAATTTTAGCATTGATGTAATTTGAAACTTTACATGTGGGTTTTAAAGGTTACTTTTGAAATGTAGAACTGAAAGATTTTGAAAATGTTTAAACCTAAAAATAATATCCAATAAAAGATTCTTGAAAATACTTAAAGTTTATATTCTATAAATTGTGAGCGAAAGGAAAAACATATGAATGTGAATGTAAAAATACATTTATTTACTTTCAAAAATAAATTTGTTAAAAACTCAAATTTTAAGAAGTGTAACGAAATATTAATTGGTTTCAAAATATCTTGTTTTACCATAGAGATAATGAAATTACTAAATTAAAAAATATCAGGGTTGAATAACCCAATAAGGGAAAACATATTTTCATGATGAAATAACATATCATAAGGAAATGATAATTAACTTATCAACATCCCTTATAGACAACATACTCCTTGAGGTAAAAAATATATAAAAAAAGTTTTATATAAAGGGAATGTGATTAAGGAAAATAACATATAATATAATCAAGTGATAATTATTACATAATTTGTACCTAATGATTCCATATTTTAAATTCAATTTATTTGATTCAATTTCTATAAGTGATAAAAATTTATTTTAAAATACTAAATGTATAATGTATTAAAAAATATTTTTCTTAGAATATATATTATGTTCTAAAATGTCAAATATGGTCTTTTAATTTTTTTTAAAATTTATAAAAACATATATAAAATTCATATACGTAAATTTAAAAAGGCTTCATGAATTCATAATTCATTCATTTATGCTTATAAATTCATAAGTTTCATGTTATTTATAAATTAATATTTTTCACTATTCACTAAAAAATCATTAATTTTATAAATATCAAAAAAATTTAAATTTAAAAATTATTACTATGATTAATTGAACAATAATTTCCATTTCTGAAAATTTAAATTCAATATTTTAGAAATTTAACTTTTAAATAAAAAAGTTAAAATATAATGAAATACTATTTTCATAGAAAAATAACTTTTTATAATATTAACCATTCTCATTCATATTTCCTATTATTAAAAAAATTAAATTAGTATTAACCAATTATGAATTTGAAATATATTTTATTATTATTAATCACATCATTATTTAAATATAAATGCATATATCATTGAAAATTTATATTTCGGAAAATAAATTTTTATGTATAAAATGATAATATTTTTCATTTTAGCTAAACCAATTGAATTTCATTTATAATAAAAGGTTCATTTATTTTATTTGTATAAATATTTTTTAAATTGCATAATCCTATCCATTCCTGTTACTGTAATGGAACGGTTTTAATGGTATAAATATATTGAAATTTCATTTTATATTAGTGTTTCATATTGAGAAAGATATGAAATTCATTGACTCGTTTAAATGTAATCATATAATAAAATTTCACAGTGTTATAATTTTTATGTTTGTTCATAGTTTTTCAATATATTTTTTTATTATTAAAGTTCAATCCCCTACAAAATGACGTATTTCTTAGTTCTGAAGAAATTATTTTACATGGAAGATTTGGGACACATGAAAATATTTTACTTATGGGTCTTTTTATAAGGATTCATATCTACCTACTCTAAATTAGAAATAATATAGAATTTACTATGTGAAATACCCTACATTGATACTTCATCTATGTAGTTTTTATATATAGAATTTATTTTTAGACAAAATCATCTATAATATCAAGTTGGGTACTTGAAGAATTTGGCTACATTGAATTTTTGTTTAAAAGATTTTAATACATAAAGACTTTGAATATACAAAATTTAGTATGTAACGATTTCAATTATACAAAATATGACACATGATATTTTTTGTATATATTTATTTTGACATTTTTTAGAACAATTATATAAAAGGTTAGGATCTGTGGACATATTTTCTTACGTAAAATTAGTGATGTGGAGACCAAATTCAAATTTAGTACTTAGATTTGCATATTTTCACCTATATAAAATCATCTACGTAGAGTTTGGCTACACAATGTTTGTTTTTACATACATGAATCTTTAAATCATGGTATTTATTATTTTTTAATACTTTTATTGGAAATTAATTTTTTTAAATATTTTTACCAATAGCTGAGTTAGTAAGTTATGGTTGACTACATGAAAAGTTTCAATGTCTATGAATGGAAAATAAACCATCTCATTTATCCTTCTATGATTTTTTCCAGTAAAATTTGGGAAATATCATTCATTATTTTTTTATTTTTATACATTAAAATTTGAATACCTAAAAGGAGGTGTTTCAAAAAGGGATATATAAGATGAAGAATAAGTAAATATATAATCATATAGAGATACATGAATAATTGAAAGTAGTTATCTTAGAAAACAATAACTCATCTTCTTCATTGCACTACACCAAGTGTAGGTCAAGGCTGTTTTTATGTATTTTTATAGGAACATATTAAATTCTAATTCTACCTTCTATTCCAAGTGATTAAATCTTTCACTCAAGATAGGAAATCCCTTGGAAAATTAATGGTTCTAATGAAAACACTTATCTCATAGAAAGAGTATTGGTGGAATTACTCTAACTATGATGTGCAATATGTATTCCATGTTGTATATCTTAAACAAAACTTCCATCTTCCACTTTTTATTGAATATTATTAAATGACTAGTTTCTTCATTTAAACCCTATTAAATTTCTTCATTAATTTCTACTAATAATCTTCACATATATTACTCCATAAATTTAGAAAAAATAATTAATTGTTAGATTTGTTAAAATAGTAACTTTCAATAACACATGAATATTTTTTATATTCTAAAATAATATCATTATTATCATAAATTTAGAATAATTTATAATATATGAAGTTATGATTTTGTTTCTTTGGAAAATCAAATAATTCATGTGATATCATAACGTTAGAATTTATATTGTAATTTTGTATGCATTATCATTTTCTTCCTTTTCTATTCATCTTGTAGTGCATGAGTCATATCATGTTTTAGTAATGATGGATAAATTCTGATAAAACATAGAGTGATTGTTTTTTAATGAATACAATATTTAAAATATATATATGAAACATGTCAATTAAAACCCTACACAATAAAACAAATTTAATCTATTTTAGCAATATAATAGTTGGTTCAGCTAAATATTATATCCTCTAAATAGAATATTTAGTTTTTGGTCCATTTGAGTTATATTTTTAAAATTCTATATGATTTAAAACTAATAATGGATCTATTAAATATAACTTATATTGATCAATATATTCCTATAATAGTGTCAAAATATAGTTTAAAAATATATAATTATAACTAAAAAATCATTGATTTTAAACCAAATTTTAAACATCTAAATGATTTATGTATAATTACTAACAGTCTAAAAATATATATATAATATTATTAATTACCAAAATAAAGAATAATCATGAAATTACATGGTCCTCATCTCATTTTATGGTAAACAATATAAGAAAACATAATCCATAAAAATTGATGTAACATCCCTTACAAAAAATACATTATACCTGAATAAATAAATTATAAATATATAAAAAATTAAAATAAATAAAAAAGGATAAATGTATATATGAATAATTGTTATAATAAATCATATCTCCAAAAAAAATTATATAATAAAATACGTAAAAATATAAGAATAAAATATTTATCCAAAACTATCATTTTCCCAAAAGTGGTAAACAAGTTAAAATGCTTAACAAAATTTTAAAAATTTATAATTTTACCATATTAAAAGCATAAATTTTATTAATTACCCCCATCAAATAATTATTAAAAAAGTGATAAATAAACTAATAAATAAAAACAAGAAATATCCCCATTAGTTAAACAATGATATATAAGAGAAAATCATCATTCTTCAAAAGAAAAATGAAAAACGACTTAATATGCCACAAGCTAAATAAAAAATAAAAATAAATTGTTTAAATAGATAATACCATTGAATTTATGATTTTAATTCATCTTAACTAGATATAATTTTAAATATACAACATTTTTAACTATTCAACCTAGAAATCCATAAATATTATGGCGAACCATTAAAACAGGTTAATAATATTCAAATAATTCAAAAAAAGAGTTACAATGAATAAAAAAAATAACCAAAAGCTTGAGAAATTTCCCTTAAACAATAATATATAACTTAAAATACATAACCATAGGCCATGATATTTTAGTAATGTAAACTATATGCTATCATAAAATATGATAAAAATAGTATGGATATGTATGATTTCCAAACAAACATAAATATTTTTCTATGGAAAGAGGACCAGTTCATGTCCAAAAAAATTAGAATAAATAACTCTAGGAAACCAAAAATTTTGTTAAGATAATTTAAGATTAAAATCATAATTTTGTAAAAAAATAATTCTTATAACCATGATATTGAATAGATATTAATGAACAATAAGATTAATAGTGATCAAAAGTTCTACCTTTTAAATAAGTCTCTAAAGAAATACATATATTTCTACCTTTTAGAAACCAAATTCTATACGTATGAGGTAAAAATGAATTATAACCAAGTACACCTTTTATTTTATTAATTTTATTCAATGAAATCATCTTATAATACATTTATATTCATTAATTCAATACAAAAATATTTTTATTTAACGATTCAAATACATATTTTAACGCAGAATTTCACATTTGAACAACCATAATAGTATCAATCACATTTTCAATAGTAATATAATAATTATTCTTTAATTTATCATTATCATACTTTAAATTATAATTTTCTTCATTTAGATTAAAAATTTCAAAATATCTTATGAAATAACACGATTATAAGACATATAGAGAAAGAAGGTGGATGTTTTAAAAAGAAAATATCATAGTTTCTCAAAGAAAATATATAAGGGTTTTGACATAAATGAAAAATACCCTTAAAAATAATTCTTTGAACAATATCATAGAAGAAGGGATCAGGTCTAACGTTGTAAGTTCAATCAAATAATAAATATATACATTAGAGTATTAATCATGAAACATAAATACCGTTTGTGTAATTATGTTTGAAAATGATAAGGGATGTGTAAGGTACAACCTAAAAGATATTTAAGAAAACATTTTTAACATTGACGTAAAATAAAAATTTACATGCCAATGTTGTAGGTTAATTTTGAAAAGTTGTCATGAATTATTTCGAAGAAGTTTAAATTTATAAATAATATCCAATAATGGAATCATGAAAAAAAAATTATGTTACATAAATTAGGAGAGGAAGAAAAAACATATGAATGTGAAAGGAAATACCTATTAATTATTTTTAATATTACTTTATTTAAAACTCACATTGTAAGAATGGTAATAAAAGATTAATTTGTATAAAAATCTATTTTCCCCACAGAAGTAAGAAACATACTATATAATAAAATATTAAGTTGGAATAATCACATCATGGAATAAATAAGATCATTATGAATCAATATAACTAAAGGAATGGTGACTTGACTTATCAATACCCATTATGTACATGAAATTAATTATATGAGAATAACATACTTCACCTTCTTAAATACATTTAGACAAGTGTTTTTATAAAAAAAGAAGAATATTTTTTTAATATATCTGATATAATTATTCTTATAAGAAACATGCATGGCTTATAAAAGTTCTTCCTTTAGCCACTAAAATTATAATATTCTATTTTCCTTGAAGGCTTATCTACTGCCAGTTGATACATAGAGCAGTGTGTCTGAAGTAATATTTTTATTCAATAATTTTTTTTATTTTGTGTATATGGAAACTCATTGAACTGAGTGTGGGTAATGGTTATTTATAATTTTATTATAATAAGCCCATTAAAAATCACATTCTACCTTATTCACTAAGTGGCGAATGCTTGCACTCAATCCAAACTGTCCCTAGAAGAAGGAATGATTTTAGTAAAATCACCAATCAAACAGAGTTATTGTTGGGTGAATGAGCTACGTGATATTTGTTCCCCAAACTATAGTAAAATCTCCCACAATCATTTCCTCTCTGTAATTTTATTTTACTCCACAATAATTGTTAATACATCAAAGGAAGTTTTAAAAAACTGGGTGCGAAATTTAAAAACAAAAATTTTCTTCCACTTTTTATAAAATATTATTCAATCACTAATTTCATTCCTCTAAACTCCATGAAGTTTCCATAATTAATGTCCAAAAATATTTTTCCCAATGATTTCACCACATGTCAAGGAAGAATAAAAAAAAATTATTAGAATAATTCTAATAATAACATTAAATAAAAATTTTATAAATTTTATTTTATAAAATAATATCATTATCACCATTCATATAAAATCCTCTTTAATATCTTGATTTTTTATATTATAATAATATAATAATTCAAGAGATATCATACCTTCATTCTTTCTATAGTAATTTTTATACATAATAGTCTTCTTCTTATTTTATTAATCCAATAGTGCATGAGTCGTAACAAGTTATAGAAATTTAAGGAGACATATAATAAAATTAATGGTTATTATTTTATTATAAATACAATATGGAAAATTTAAATATGAATCATATTAAAGAAAAACATATATAA
This sequence comes from Viscum album, assembly GCA_963277665.1. Lineage (NCBI taxonomy): Eukaryota > Viridiplantae > Streptophyta > Magnoliopsida > Santalales > Viscaceae > Viscum > Viscum album. The sequence goes on along the minus strand of OY728156.1, from coordinate 141,107,293 downwards.
TAAAAAATGTAATATATGTCAACTTTATAATAGTTGGTTCGACTAAATAATAGACAATCTAAATAACATAATTAGCTTCTGGTCTATTTGAATTATATTTTTAAAATTATCATAGTTTTTTAACTCATCAAGTATCTACTCAATAAAATCTATATATCTTAATATATTCCTCATAATACTAGTTAACACAATATAAAAACTATAGAAATATGAATAAAAACATATAATGAATTGAAATAATTTTTTTTACTTCTAAATGTTCAATTTTTTAATTACTTATAGTTTAAGAAAATGTAGATAATATGATTAGATACCTAAATAAACAATAATCATTAAAATTTATGGTATTTATGTCATGTTAATATAAAAATATATATGATAACATAATCTGAAAAATTGATGCAACATCCCTTATAGAAAATAATTCATGTATGAATAAATGAAATAAGAATATATAAGAAATTTAAACAAATTATAAAAAGCATAAAGGTATAAGTGAATAATATTAATTTTAAAAACATAATTAAGGAATATTTTTCTGGGTCACAAATAAACAATTTCTCCATTATTGATAATTATAAAACTGAGTATCGATTCCAAAAATTCTCTCACTTTTTTTGATTAATAAAAAATCATTAGCTGAAAATGACAAATCATTAAATAATTAAGAAAATTTCCACTTTTATTAATATATATATATAGTTTTTAGAAATAAACAAATCACTAAAAAAATCATATAAGAAAACACTAATAAAAATATAGAATCAAATATTTTTGCAAAATATTCATTTTCAAAAAATGTAATAAACAAGTAAACTTACCAATTTTTTAAATACTTGAATTTCATCCTAATAATATATTTAATAAATAGTTTATTACCACCTTTAAATAATTATTTCAAAAAAATTGAAAATTTACTGATAACATACAATAGTAGAGCTCCCCCTATGTTAATAAATGATATATAATATAAAAACAACATGTTTCAAAATAAAAAATAAAAATAACTTAATATGTAGTATGACGAATCAAAAATAAATAAGAACATAGAAAATAAATAATTACCCTTTAATTTATTATTATCTTTAATGTTGATATATATAATAATGAATATCTATATTAGTAAACTACTCAACCTACAAATCCATAAATTTTACACTAAGCTATGAAAATATGTTAATAATATTAAAATAATTCAAAAAAGCATTGAAAAGTATTAAAAAATAACCAAAATTTCGAGAAAATGTCATTAAACCATAATATATAAAATATAATAAATTAATGAGGGATAATAAAATTTAGTAAGATAAACCACATTCCATCACACTCTATGATAAAACTAGTAAGGATATGCATGATATCCAATCCAACAAAAATATATCAATATTGAAAGTCGACAAGTTTATGTCTAACCCTATTAGAATAAATATATTTTGGAACCCAAGTAGTATAAGGGTTCGATAATTTTGGCTTGAAATAATATTTTTGATAATGAAAATTCTTTATAACCATGTTTTTGAATAAATTTTAATAAACAATTCGATTTATAGTGTTCGAATGTGGCACATTTAAAATAATTAACTAAAGAAATACCTAAAATTTTACCATTTACAAACCAAAGTCTATACATCTAAGATAAAAATGAATTATAACAACATCCACTTTTATTTTTATTCATTTTATTAAATGAAATCATCTTATAATACATTAATCTCCCTAAATCCAATGTAGACATATTTTTATATAATGATTTAAATTCAGATTTTAACATAGAATTTACCTATTTAACAACCCCAAGATCAACAAATAAATTTTCATTATTAATAGAATAAGTATTCCTAAATTTATAATTCTCTTCCTTTAAATTCTAATTTTTTATATTAGATTATATATTTCAAAATCAACATTGGAATAACATGATCATAAGAAATATAGAGAAATATTATGGATTTTTTCATAAAAACATATCCCTAGTGTAAAAAAGAAACATATAACGGTTTAAAATAAATAAAAAACACCCTTGAAAAATGAATGCTTCAAACAATATCTCAAAAGAATTGATGAAGAATCGAGTTATGTGATACCTTGAATTAAATACAAAAAATAAAAAATATATATTCTATATGATAAATAATGAAACATAAAGCCCATTATTTTAAATATTTTTGAAAATCATAAGGTAAATAGAAGTGAAAAAATTAAATATCTATTATTATTTTATTAACATTAAAATTAAATACAAATTTACATTCTACGTTCAAGGGATACTTTTAAAAATGAGACATGGCTACTTTTGAAAAAAGTTACATTTGAAAGTAATATAAAATAATAGAGTCTTTAAAAGTCTTCATGTTTATATTTAATAACTTAGGAGAGTAAGAAAAAACATATTAAAGTGAATGAAAAAACCCGTTAAATTATTTTCAAAATTACCTTTGTTCCAAACTCACATTGTAAGAATATTAAAAAAATATTAATTTGAATCAAACTATTTTCTCTCCTCATAAAAGTTATAAAATTACAATATAATAATGTTTCAGGGTTGAATAACTTAATCATGGAGGAAATAAGTTCATGATGAAAGAATATAACTCAAGTAAATGAAAATCGAGTTATCAATATCCCTTAAATGAATGAATATAGTTACCTCCGAAAAACATACATAATCTTATTCATTACACTACAACAACTTTTTTTCTCAAAACAAAAAATAGTTTTGGAATATATCTATTTCAATTATTGTTCTAAAAAATATCCATGGATTTTAAATGTTATTCATTAAGATACTATAATTAAAAAAAATTATTCCCCTTAAAGAATAATATACTATTAGTTAATGCTTATAGCCGTGCATCTCAAATAATGTTTATGGTATACAATTTTAAATTTGTTTTAAGTGCACACTTTTTTCACTCAATGTGGGTCAAGGATGGTTGTAAGTACTTGAAAAAGATCCTAGTAAATCTGTCTAAATTTCTTACCAAGCGATACATTCTTTCAAACAAGATAGGGCATCCTAAGGAAACGAAATAGTTATAGTAAAACCACCAATCTCATAGTGAGATTGTTGGTGGAATGGACTAGTATATATTTACTCCCCGAACCATATTATAATCTCTCATGCTCCATTCCCATGTTCAATTCTATTTCATAGAACAATAGTTGTTTTTACTTTAAAGGAAGTTATCACATAGAGTGTAAGAAATTTTAGAACACAATATATTTTCAGAATTTTATATAAGATTATTCAATAAATAGTTTCCTTCATTTTAACTCCATTAATTTTCATTATTTGATGTAAAAAATAATATTCCCATAAATTTAGAAATAAATCTAGCAACAATTAAAAATAATTTCTAGAATAATTTAAATAATAACATCTAGTATCACATGTATAATTTTTATATTATAAAATAATAGCATTATAATCATATAACCAAAACCCTCTATAATATCTAAAGTATTGATTTTTTATATTATTATAATTTAATAATTTATGTGATATCATAACTTTATTCTTTATAAAACAATTTTGTATACTTCATCTTCTTCAATTAGTTTTATTCATCCTGTCGTACCTGAGTCATTACAAGTTGTAGTAATGTTTGATAATATATGATAAAACTCAAGGTTTATGTTTTATAATAACACCAATATAAAAAATTTATATATGGAAAATATTGATGAGAACTTTACACAATAAAAAAATTAACCTACTTGAACTTAAAAATAGTTTATTTTTTGAATATTTGACCCTCTAAATTGCATATTTATCTTTTGTTCTAGTTGAATTTTATTTTTACAATTCATTTAGTTTTCCAACTCATCATGGATCTCCAAAATAAAACATATATTGATTATGGGATTATTGAAAACAAATAATAATCTTAATCTTAAAATTATAGAATTATATTTAAAAAATACAATAATTTTGAACCAAATATTAAACATATAAATGATTGACATATTATTACTTATATTTAAAAAATATATATATATATAATCATATTAGTTACCCAAATCAACTATAATAATAAAATTTATTGTTCATTATCTAGCATTATTATAAAAAATATTAGAAAACATTATTTAGAAAAATTGATGTGACTTCCCTTACAAAAAATAATTTACGCATGAATAAGTAAATTAAGAATATTTAAAAAATTAAAATAAATAACAAAAAGGATAAAGGTAAATATAATGAATAGAAATTATAAAAACACAATAATAAATAGTGGTTCTTGGTTATAGTTAAAAAATATCTCCATTTTTTATAATCATAAAATTAATCATCAGTTCCAAAAATTCTCCTCTTATTTTTAATCAATCATGTTTTTAAAAATAAATGAAAAAATCATGAAATGATCAAAAAAATTCTTCATTTTTAGAATATATAAATATAATTTTGAAAAATAAAAAAAATCTCTCCAAAAAAATCATATAATCAAACACTACAGAAACATAAGAATCAAATATTTCTCTAAAACATGAATTTTCCCAAAAGTAGATAATAAGTAAACATGCCTCCAAAAGTTTTAAAAACAATAATTGCATCATATTAACATATTTAGTTTTTTTAATTACACCCCCCCAAATAATTATTTCTAAAAATATTTAAATAAAGTAATAAATTTTAACAACAAATCTCCCCCAAAGTTGAACAATTATATATTAGATAAATTTGCATGATTCAAAAGAAAAATATAAAATAACTTAATAAGTTGCATGCTAAAATAAAAATAAATTTTCATAGTTTAAATATATATATCCCCCTTAATTTATGATTCCATTTGTTCTCAAATATATATAATAATGGATATCTATATTTTTAAAATAATCATTCTACTAATCCAAATTTTTTACACGGATCGATGAAAATAGGTTAGTAATATTCAAATAACTCAAAACAAGTGTTGCATGGAATTAATAAATAACAAATATATAGAGCACATTCTATTAAAATATAGTATAAAACATAGAATACATGCTCATGGGCCCAAATAATTCAAGAATGTAAACCACATTCCATCATAAATTATAATAAAACATGTAAGGATATGCATTATGTCTAAACAAACAAAAATATATCAATATGGAATGAAGTACAATTTATACCCAAACGAATGAGAATAGAAAAATTTAGGAACCCAATAAATAAAATATTAATGTAATTTTGTCTTTAAAAACAGATTCTGATAAAAGATTAATTTTTATAGCAATGTGTTTGAATAAAAATTAATGAACAATAATATATATAGTGATCACAAGCGTCACTATTAAAATAATTAACTAAAAAAATATATATTTTTCACCTTTCACAAAGATAATTTTATAAATATAAGGTAACAATGAATTATAATGATGTCCAATCTTATTTTTGTTTATTTTATTCAATGGTATCATATTAGGATAAATTTATCTTCCCTGAACCAATGGTGAAATTTTTTTATTTAGAGATTAAAATTTAGATTTTTAACATAACATTTTTCCTTCTGAAATAAGTATTTTTTTAATTTATCATTTTATTCCATTAAATTCCATTTTTCATAGTTTATATTAAAAAATTAAAAATCAACATTATTTTTTTATTTTAATTAACTTTTATGAAGCTTATTTAACATTATATATTAATCATTAATATTATAAAAATTATCTTGTAATTCATTAATTTTGTTGCTTGTTTTTTAATACCTAGTTTAATATATTCATAATTAGTATTATAATTATAATCTAATTCAAAATTAGAAATCTCATCTATGCTATCTGTTATTTTTTTCTTCTAAATTTCATTTCATATGTTCATAAATCACTTGAATAATATGATTTAGAAGGAGAATAATAAATATGACTAAACTCTTTCATAAAATAATTTTGTTTCAATTCCTTTACACTTTTAGATTTAGTAATTTTATATAAACATTCCGAATCAATCCATGAAACTATATAATTATTTCATTATTTTGGTAAATCATTTGACTTTTTCGCCTCAAAAAATCATGTTTTATGTGTCCTCTATTACTATACTAATAAAAAGGTAGATCTAAATTTGAATTAAATTCCATGGTATCCTTTCAAAACCTATTTCATTCCCTTTTAGATCTATTATTATTGATTATTTTGAGAAAACCATTTACAACATCAGTAATCTTTAATTTTTTATATGTAAAATAACATGAATAATCAAAATAAGTACTAAATGAGGTAATAATAGTTTTAAGTACAACACCATCACATTTTTACCATATTTATTTTTATTATTTCTCAACTCAATGTCATATTAAATAAGTGAACCAATCAACTCATCCACAGTGTAGTCCTTAATGTACACACTATTATCAATAACAACCTTCTAGGTGTGCCACATATTTGGTAGAGATATGGGATCTCTTTTATATATGACAATAGTTTCTAATTTTTCTCTAATAGAAATAATCCCAATCATTATACTACTAAATTTTAATAAAATTTGATTGACAACTTCATTTTTTATCTCTAAAAATCTTGATACTTGGAATAAAACATTCTTAGTTTTGTTTTTTTCAGTTCTTCTATACCATTGTAAATAATTGTTAAAATAATACCAATTTATTGAATAGTTATAAATGAAAATACATGAATTAAAATCTTATGATTATATCAAAATAAAGAATATTCATTAATTTTTAATTAAAAATACACTTAGATTTTTTATTACTAGTAAGAGTTGTAAGATCTAAATAAATTGGTTTATAAGGTTATACCATTATCTTCCAATGATAATTTATTGGATACTTGATATAATACTGATTTTGATATTGATAATAATAGATATAATAATTACTTCCATTTAAATAAGGTGGTTTTAAGGTAATCCAACCATAATTTAACTTTTTCCCTTCCATCATAAAAAATATCATTACCTAAGATAGTTAAGTCTTGGATATAGTCAGTAAATGAAAATATATACAGTAAATTAAGTTATCTGATAGAATTGTGGAGTTATTAGGGTAAATGAAATAAATCACCATTCATAAAAGGTATGGATTCAGATTGCAATTGTTGGTCCTGAGATGGTGATGACAAAGATAGAGAGTTTATTGTTAATCTTTTAAATATCTGATTGAAGAAATATATAATGTCTAATGTGACTAAATATATAATTATATAATTTAATAAAAATTAATCAAGAGTGTAGAGTGTGAATTTTTTTATTAGGACAATAAAACAAGATAACGCAAGGATTTTTTGTAGCATTTCAGATCAATATGATCCAATATGTACTATTCACACCCCTTTATCCTGAGATATATTACACCCACAATAAGATATATCTATACTTTAGAAAAGATCCAAAACACTTTACAACCTTATTTTTACCTAACCCAAGGAATAAATAATAAAACATTTCCTTTTACACAACTATCGACACATCCTATAACTCTTTCCATTTTCCAGGGTTAGGGAATAACTTGAAAACCCACTTTTTTTATTGGGTTAGCATAAACAAGACAAACTTGTTATGGAGGTATAACAATGAGTGTGTTGCATGAATAATACTTGATAAATCTTATAGTTAAGACAATTAACTATAATATATGAAAAAATAATTATACCAATGAATAAATGGGGATTCAGTTTCTTGCATTTGAAATAGGAATTAATTTTTGGCCTTCATAAAATATATTGGTCTTGATGTCTAAGATATCCAATGAAAACAATATATATATAGTGAATTTCTCAAGATATTCAAAATATTATGTCAATCATGTCATATAATTGATATAGAATAACACAATAATATTTTAGAATGTATTTAATTTAAATAATAAAACATTTGATAGTGTCTGGTATATGCAATACTGAGCTTAAATGAACAATGATATACCATATACATATTATTATATTAGTTTTGAATGTTACAACCTCGTTAATGTTTTGACGAGTATTAATAACAATAAACACATAATGAAATATATAGAATGTTTTCCATAAAAATATCAATAATCAATCGTATATTGATTATTAATTTTTTATAAATAATGATAAAATCTTCTAAAGGTAAAAGATATATTTTTTATAAAGTTATTCTTTTATGCATAATTTATTTCTATATTAATATATTAGACTACTAACTATTCAAGAATTATCATAATGAAATATTTAGATAATATATCTAATAAAATTAATTAACATTCATTTAATTTTTTTGGGAAGGTAATGAGAATAAAGTCATTTTATGATTCAAAAATACATTTTTCTTTATAAATGGTTTTTATTACATTTTGTGTGTGGAAATTTTAATTAATTTGTAACAATTTTGGAAGTTTTATTTTAAAAAATGGAAATCAATTTTGAAATCAATATTTAATAACATTCATAGGTTGAATTTTTGGGATTCTCTTGAACATTTTGATTTTTGGATGAATAGGGAATGGTGTTTTTTATAAAAATGTAATTTTTTAATAAAATAAATTAATTTTAAAGTTGAATTATAAATTTTATTTCGTTTTAAATAAAAAATTTTCCATTTTATTAAAATTAATATAAATAATTCCATGGTATTCAATGTTAGGTTTAATTTTTCTATAAGTTCATTTTTATGATTAAAAACACAATTTCCTAAATAGTGTTTTTCATTGAATTTTATGAACTTATAAAAACTATAAATTATTAAAATTAATTAAATTGTATCTTTTAGAATTGATTATATATTTGGAATGAAAAATTTAGAAATTTTTAGGTCTTAAAGTTTATTTTTGTTTATTATGAATAAAAACCATGGTAAAAGACATGTCACCACAGTAAAGGGTAAGTTAGGTTAATTAAGGTAAAAAATGTTATAAATTCATAAAATTCTATCTTAACTATTCTTGGATGATGTAATTTAGACCTTTATCACCTTATATTATTAAATTTTATTATTTTTTATCCACTAAAAAGAGAAATACATTTATAATATTTAATGGTTTATTAAAATTGCTAGTGTTCCACTCCCCATACTTAAAAAAGGGATCATCCTATTCTCCCATAATCAAAAAATTTTAGAACTATATTTATTCAAATACCAACCTAAATCTCTCCCAAATATCTCTCAAAAAAATTTAGATTAAATATTCACACAAAATACTAATCATAAAAGGCTTATGGTGTAATAAAAACGAGGTTTCTCAAAGAAGTCGTATGAATATTGACCAAGTGTTTAATGTTTATTTATTTTTTTTACCTCATTGAAATCTACTTTAAAAATTATGAAATAATAGCATAATTGTTTTTTTGTGCAAAAAAATCATTTCAATAGAGGTTGATATATTTAAATTTATTTTAATAATCGTTTCCAGAAACTAAGAGAGAGGATCTTACATGTAAAATTTATAATTAATCTTTTTAATATTTGAAGAAATAAATTCATAGGCTTATGAATGTTATTAATTGATGAATTTTTATCATAAAAATGCCCTTTTGGATTGAATTCATAGCAATTTGTAGTATCCAAGGGTTGAATCCCCCATGTGGTGATCCACACATTCTCTACTAGTCCTCGAGTGCTAAAACATTGAATCAAATATCTTGCATTGTTTGTTATTGATCACTAATTCTTCGATCATGAGGAAATTATCTCTTAAGTTTCTCATTCTTGAGAGGGAGATAAGAGGAGGAGTTGAGATATAATTTTTGTTCCCAAAAATTCAATATTCCTATATTTATAATTGGTTTCAAATCCTTTAGACATGAGACATAACTATCTATTTATAGAGATGTGATTTCATTTACAAAATTTAATTTCATAATAGCCATTAAATATAATTATATCCTTTAATGAAATTTCATTCCACATAATAAAAATAATAATATTAATATTTTGTGGTGATCCAACTTGTGAATGATAGATAAATAATATTTACTAGTCTTAAATATTTTGTTTATCACCGTACATGGTCTTGGTCCATTGGAACTCCTTTTGAATTTATTGAACTCCTGAATAAATATTTTATTTTCTTAAACAAATATTTTATTCCTAATCTAGTAAAAAATATTTTCTAATTATTCAATAAATTAAATAAATATCTTTTATTCACAATTCAGTGAATAAGTATTTATTTAATTTATGCGATCAATATAACTAGAACAAAATTATTCCTCGGCATTGAGAATAATATTTAATAAATTCAAGTATAATTTAATCAATACAAATAGAACCAATTATTGTGTGACCCTATAGGATTATTTCTCACTGAAATTAGTTGGCCATTCTAAAATTTCTAGATTACTGTCTAGAAAAGGGTCAAGGTACCCAAGAGAAATAACATAAATTCACAACGATGACAACCACATATGAACGTTCACTATTTAATATAGCCCCTTTATCATATTATCTCATCAAGCAGGTTTCATGCCAATGACATCAAACTATATTCTTGATACATCATTCTTTGACTATGTAAAATAAACTCGTCGTTACACCATAAACATTGAATTTAGGGCGATAGTTCTATTTTAATCAATGGGTCAAGATATAAACTTCCATAAAGATGGAATGTGAAAATCCTTCTATTACTTATCCATTAATAACATGTCATTTGTGACGCACCCAACATAACCTACTTCCCACCAAAAAATGGAATGGAATTATTTTTCTGCAAAATTATGTGTGTGATTCATGACATATATTAATGATAATATTAAATTACATTGACCAATACACAAGTTCGCAGGTAGGAATTTATCATATCACCAAAACATAAAGAATTTTTACTGGCTGGTCAGTTCTCATAATCTCCCATCTTGGAGATTACCAAGTGTGAACTTTATGAGAATAATTCTCATCTGCATATGAGTATTCACACGTGATGGTATATATATTATATGGATTATAATAGTATATTATCCAATTGCAGAACTATATTAAGAAAATTTTCATAGATCTTCAAGGTTCTCACCACTGAGGGGATCTACTTTGACATTATTAATGAGAAAAATTCTCTAGGACATTATTACATTAAATTAATATATAAAAATAAATAATATGTAATAATTTGATGAATTTAATATTAAATATATCAAATATTCATGTGTTCAAAGTAAAAACAGTTGGTTCTTAGACACAAACTCTAACAGAATCCAACTTGGACTAGAGCCAATTACTTATGACATTCAGTCCTCTAGACCTCACATGATAATAATGACTCTATTGAGAATAGGCTTTTTTGAAGGGGTCCTCCACATTGTTTTCCATATAAAAATATTTCACTATATCCTCACCTCATTGAGAAAAGTCCCTTAAGAGATGATAGTTACAATGTATGTTCTTCGTCTACTGATGTGACCTTAGATCTTTGCCAAGAGCCACTGGTGAAGTATTATCACAATAGAGTATAAAGGGATATTTAGTCATATGTTATTCACCAAAATATTGGAAAAAATTATGTATCCAAAATGATTATTTAGATACCTTAGAGGCTTTAATATAATCAGACTATGCTATTAAATCTATGACCACAACCTGATTTGAGCTCTTCCAGGTCACATCACCTCCATTCAAAGTGAAGATGTATCCGGTTTGTAACATCATGTAATCTTGATCAGTTTGGAAACTAACATGTGTATATCCTATGACAACAAGTTCCTAATATCCTCTATAAACCATGAAAATAACCTTAGTACGCCTCAAATACATAATGATAGTCTTAACTTCCATCCAATGACAGTCAAATGGATCATCTTGATTTCTATATACCACACATGATTCATAGGAAACATCTATCCTAATACATAGCATATCATACTCGACTGACCTAATTTCAAATGTGTATGGAATACATTCTAGTCTATTTATTTCCTAATGGGTTTCAGGACATAATTTATAAGAACTATGAATTCCATGTGACACTAGAAACAATCCTATATTGGATTAATCCATATTGAATCTCTTCAGTATCTTGTCAATGTATGTACTTTTACATAGGCCTAAAATCCTCTTGGATATATCATGATGGATATTTATCCCAGGAATATGCGCTACCTTTCCCAAGTATTTCATGGAGATTAATTCATTCAAACATTCCTTCATAGACTATAAGACTAGTTTTTAATTTCCAATAAGTAATATGTCATCAACATATACTATTAAGAAAATGGATGATTTCTTATAGGTTATAGGATCATTATTATCAACTAATAATGAGTCACAATACTTTGTAACTAGAAAAACATACCGTTCTGGTTATCTAACCTCTCTTGTAATCTTATGTATTACTAGTGTCTCTGGAATTGTTTCTTCTTCCGTAGGGCTTTGTGTAATCTAATATTGTACCAACTCTTGTGTGCCTTGATCATAGATGTCATAAAATTTTATCTCGCTCCCACTATAACTTTTGGAGATGTGTCCCTCTCAAGGAAAATGGTGTGTGTTTCCTCTATATCCTTTTTGTTCGAGGGGTCACATAGGTAATATCCCCATGTTTCCTTGGGGTGTCCTACAAAGGTACACTTTATGACTTGGGTTGAAAGTTTTTTACTTGAAGAGGCCTTAACAAACAATTATATTCCCCACACATGTAATTTAAAAATATGGGTTTTCATCCACTCCAAATTCCATATGAAATACCATTTAACAATTTAGTTGGTACTTGGTTTAGTATGTGTGATGATATTTGTACCCCATATCCCCAAAAATATAATGGAAGACTCATATGAATCATCATTGATCTCACCATGTCTAACAAGGTGTGGTTGAACTTTCTCTTAAACCATTCCACTAAGGCATGTTAGGAGGAGTGAGGTGGGATATAATCCCAAACTTTGATAAGTAATTAATAATGTCTTGATGATGAAGTACCCACCACAATCTGAATGGATTATCTTAACCTTCCTACCAAGTTGGTTATCAACTTCATTCTTATCTTCCTTGAATTTATCAAAATAATCTGACTTAATCCTCATTAACTAAATATATTTATATCTACTTAAATAGTCTATAAAGGTTATGAATTATGAGTAACCACCCCTTTCTTCCACAAGAAATGGTCCACACACATCATTTTGAACTAATTCTAGAAGCTCTTTATCCATTTCACCTTTTCCACTAAATGGGGTTTTTTTATTTTTCCTTGAGAACATATGTGTTATACACCATGTGGTTTTAGTCTGAATGAATATAAATATCCATCTTGATGTAATTGTGTCAAGATTTTTTGATTTACATGATCTAGAGGATGATTCCATTGTTGGTTATTGTATACGTCATGTGAAATAACTTCATTATCGATTTCCATTACTTAGACCATGTAATCCAACACGTAAAGACCATTATGTAAATGTGCCTTAACATATCAATAGTTATCTAAATAAAATAAGTAACATTTATATAAAAATTTGAAAATGAGTCCATCTATATTAAGTCTATATATAGAAATAAGGTTTTTGGTAAATCAAGGAACCTAATAAACACCCTTTAAAACCAATATCATCCCAGTCGAAAATGTGAGTTGGTGGTCCCTTATAGATATAGTAGAATGTTTAGCTCCATTGGAAGATCTTATATCTACCTCTCCTTGAACAATTTTTATAAATCTACTTTCTTTTTATATTTGAGTACATATGTGAGATCCACATGATGTATCTAATACCTAATTTTTAGAAATATATGAATTTCACTAGATAAAAAATGAACTTGAAGGTTCCCCTTACTTCTTCAGCTAGCTGCAGTTTTTATTCCAGTGGTTATTCATTCCACATGTGAAAGAAATAGCATTTGATTCCCTTTCTTCCCCGTCGAACATTTTTCATATGGGAAGGTAATAAAAATCATTGGTCTTAATCTCTTTTCGTTACCTTTCTATTTTTTCACCATAAGGGCATAATGATTTTTTTATTCATATGTTTATCTATGTGGAGAAGGATGAAAAGAAGATCTAGTCGAGATTTCTCAATGTTGTTTATATTAAAATTCACAATAAAATTGGAGTAGCTTTGAGGGAGTGATGCTATAATGAGATCAATTCCCAGTTCATCAGATAGTTTAAACCCTATATCTTCTTGGCACTCAATGTAGCTAGTGATCATGACTACATAAGGCTTATCTGGGTTACCCACTCCAAGCATACTATGAAAGAGCACCTTGGAAATCTCAAATTTTTCTATCTAGTTCTATCTTAGTAAAGACCACAGAGGTTCTCAAGCATGATATACACATCCAAGTTTGTAGGATACTTCAGGAGTTCACTATACATATATTAAAGAATAAAAAATTTAACGTCGTATGCATCATTCATGTTTTTTTAATAGACTAGGAACTCTTCATCACTCGTCTCTTGAGCAAGTAGATCAGGAATTGTGGATTCTAGCACAAAATATTCTTATTCATGGTGTAGGAAAACCTGAAGGTGTATAAACAAATCCTAAATGTTACTTCTATTGAAGAGATTTTATTCACCTAATAATGATCATCAGGATTGTGTGGATGATGATCTTTTCATCTTATTCAGCAATTAAAACAGCATATTATTAGTACTTTTACTGATTACAAATTTTTTGACAACTAATAAATTAATTGATTTTTCTAAATCTCCAACTATTTTATCACATCACAATAGCCCTCACAATTTATCTTTGAATGTTTAGTTTCTAGGATATTCTAGTGGAAAGGATCCAAATTCCCTTTCATATAACCCCAATAAATGTTTCTTAGGAGATTTTGAAGGTATTTAGGTAGGAAAGTCTTTTCCAACTACGATCTTCTAGCTCAATGATCCATTGATTGGACTCCACAATCTAGAAAGAATTTCTTCAATTTTTCAATAGTTGCCTCCAAATTACACCAAGTCTAGTATGGGATAGTCCTCTTGATGTATAATGGTTAAGTAAACCCAAAAAATTCATAAAAACTCCTCTTATAAAAGTAATTTTCCCAAAACAAGGTTGGTCAAACACATAATTATATTTATTTTTTTAACTAATCATGTAATAGATGGAATAGTTTGACTTGATATTATATTGAGGGATTTTATTATATTTTTCATAAAGTATAACCTTGTTTTATCATTTACATATATTATTAATCATGAAATGGATTTTTACTTAATTAAATAACCATGTGTGGATAAAACATTTACGTATATTCAATTTTACTTAAATTCTAGATTTTCATATTAATTCATTTATGTGATTGTGGCATTGTATCAATAAATATAATTTGATGAATTATATATATAAAAAATAATTAAATGACTCGATAATGATCTAATCAATGGGTTTGTTTAATGAGTGGACATTAAATCAACATGTGACTCAGGGAAAATGAATCCTTATGTCAGACTTGGCATGAGTTTAACAACCCAAGCTTCTATGGTACGCTTCTCTTTGAATAATGTGATAGCATGTGTTGCACGCAACATCGAGTTCTAACACACCACAACCAATCAAACTATCCGTTATGAATAGTAATAACTAATTTTTGAAATTATATATATTTTATATTTCAAAATGGATTTCATTTTTGGATTCAGAATATCAAAATTATCCTAAGTTGAATTTTTTGGTATTTTCCTGAGAACTTCCAATTTTTATGAATAGTGAAAAATACTTAAAAAGGACTTTTTTAATCAAAATAATTTATAGTGATAAATTATATTATTTAGTGGTTTTAAAGTATAATTAGAATATATTTTTACCACTTTATCAAATGGTGTTCATTAGAATTAATTTCACTTTGAAATTGGACATAAACAATTGTCAATCTTTTGATATATATTGTTTCTTAAAAACACTCTATTTGTTGTAACAGTGGGAATTAATTATAAAATTAATTAATGAAACTTACATGTTTGGAATTTTGTAAAATAGGCATCATTTTTGAATTTTTAATATCAATTATAGCTTTGGGTGATATTTTGGCACTGTTCTGAAAAACATCAATTTTTGATGAATAGTGAAACCAATAAGTGGTAGTTAAAAAAACTGAATTTTTCATAAAACATAATTTTACCGCTTCTGTTAATGGAATTTCAAAAATCCAAGAGACATGGTTAATATCAAGTAGTAAAATATGGTTTAATGAGAGAATAATTTTTGGTGAATAATAACTTTTTTACTTTTATTTACCATGGTTAAAAGTAAATAGGGTAATTAAGGGTAAAATTGATATTAATATTACCCTAAAACAGGTTCTAATTCTATTTGACAAGTGTATCTCGATCAAAAACAACCTTAGGATTAAAATATTATCATTTAGGTCCAATTGTATTAGATTTGGACATTTATTATTATTTAATTCAAAGAAGAGTTAAAAGAGTTAAAATCAAAGATTATTTAATAAAACATTTTTAATATAGGGTTATACATAAGATTAATTCGATTGTAAATATTCATTAGAAAGATAAAACGAATTCCTACATAATGATAGTTTATTTACAATTTTTAGAAATTAAATAATTTGATTTATTTATGACACAATGATGATGAAGTAATTACCATAATAGTGAAAAATTAAAATAAAAGATATTATAAATACCCAAATAAATATAATTTGAGACTTTTAATGAATTAAAATAATTTTATAGGATAAAATGACATATTAGGATTTATTTAAATGACTTTTTTTGAAGTAATCATTCTGTTATGATTTTCACAAAAATCAATTATTGAATAGTGTCAAAATTGACATAAAAGAGTTTTTAAAACAAGTATTATATTATTAATTTATATTAAATTTCTAAAAATCTAAGGATAAGCCAAGAGACTTATATCATTATAGTTGTATCATTAATGGACCACTTGGGGGTCTCTTGGATGTATATTGTATGTTTATTAACCATATAATATAAAAATAAAAAGAGACATTGTAAAAGTGAAACTAATTAACTAAGAGTTAATAATTAAAGATAAGGTTAATATAGTAACCCAAACCTGTCTAAATTCTATTGGTTGAGTGGTTTTAGACACATCACCACCTTAACCTTTAAATAATCATCTTTGGAGCCATTAGAAACCGAATATGAAATTATTATAAAATAATATTTCTAGCTTTTCCCAAGGTGCCCCTCACCCCTCTTATAAAAGGGCACTCTCCCTTCTCATTAACTCACACATTCAAAGCCTTTTGGTTCGGCTAAAATATTCCCAAATACTCTCTCAACTTCTCTCAATTCATCCTATAGGCCTTCCTTTAGTCATAAAGTCAACTTATGGAGCCATTTTGATCAAATCAAAAGGAAGAACCCGAAGAAGAGGTAATGATTTCACCACCCTTTTTCAAGTTCCTTTCTTCTTCCACTTCTTCTTTCTTTGTTATTACCATTATAAAATAATAACTACAGTATATTATATATACATTGATGTTATTATAAACATTTTACAACCATATTTCAGTATTCTATCCATCTTTTGAATAACATGTCACCATACGTGCGTGCGTACGGCTTACCGTCTCCACGGCGTGGTGTAATTATTATTCAATAAATTATTATTTGGATGGGTATACTAATGATGTTTCATTCATGTAAATAATAAATATAACATGATAATTATTCTTTCTATATGATATACCATCCAATTGTATATTATTTTAATATCAATAGAATGATATTGTCGCTCGTGCGTACGTACGGACTATCGTCTCCACGAACACGATGAGATTCATTCTCAATCGTATCCATTCAAGTATAATTTTCATTTGATGATTTAAAAATAATGTTTAAGGACCTGATATAATTCTGGATATGAATAAGATACATCCAATCCATGACAAACATGTCTTACGTAACAAAACATATCAAAGAAAACGATCAAGTTAACACCCGAAACGACGATAATACTAAGATGTTATTAACAAAGCAATGTTAAAAGATCATATATGATATCATATTAATATATATGATTCTTTTATAATTTAATAACAATTATTTCACCATTATACATGATTTTAACCTACCCTCAACCAAGGAAAAGTACAAGGTAAGGGTTTATTTCTCAATGTCTTCATTATCTGAGGTTGTTTATACGTAATAATCTACTGGGACTTCTTTATCATCCACATCCATGTTTCTTAAAACTGTATTTCAAATCATTATTACTATGTTAAATACTATGGTATAAATACATTTATACCCTTGTTTGACTTTTTATAAGTGGTTTATAAAGGAATATTTCCGTCATTTTCCAAACAAGATCCTTTTTAACCTTTTCGACAGAATTAAGGTAAGAATGTTTTTTTAACATATAAGGCATGTACAGATTTTTTCCACCATTATGAAATCGTAGAAGCTTCGCTTAAAAGCTTATAATAATATTTTCAAAGAAAATGTTTTATTTTATAAATATATGACTCTTAAATTATTTCAAAATAAAAATAGATATTTCTCTAAAAAGAGTTTTGATTTCATCTGTGTCAAAATCCTTTGATGGATTTTACGCTTATTTGAAGTTGATTTATTATGATACAAAACATCAACATTTTATTGAAGGTTTTGTGATATGTTTGACTATGGATGTGTTATTTTTATACCATTCATGGTTTATAAAAGAAGTATTTACATTTCGTATGCTAGTTTTAATACGAATGTCTATGTTATGTTTAAACCTTTTCATATGGGAATGCATTGGACATAATATGTGACGAGTGGAGCCCTCTATAGCTCCTAAATGCATCGGTAGGTCTCATGAGACAAACTAGTATCTTGGTACAAGGCCTTGACAAAATCTTATTTGTAGTCTTGGCACGAGGCCTAGGCTATGTGGTTATAATAGTCTGGAATTATGCATTCCATCATTATGAAAGTGGTTATTGATATTGCATGTGATTATTCGATTAGTAGAATATCCATTTGAATAAGTAAATGGTATTATTTCATTTCATTTTTTCCATACTATGATGAAGATCAAGTTTAAAAGGCTTTTGTTTTAGTAATACATTGCCTTAAATGATTATTTTTTTATGAAAGTTTTAGCTATATTGTTATCCTTACTAGGCATTTGAGATCACCCCTTCTCTATGTTTTATTTTTCCGAGGATGTGAAGAAGTAATTTATGAATGACCTGGAGGGATAGTATGAGGGGATAAGAGTGTGGACTATGGAGACTAAGTTGTTGTAGTTTTCATTTTTATGATGTAATGTAAAACATTATTAATATATCTAGTGTTTCCAAGGCTACTAATCTAATCGGTATTTCGAGATTTGATCTTTCTTGTGATCATGCCAATGTTATGTAATAATTCACCGAATCTAGGTAACTGGGGTCAGGGCGTTACAGTTGGTATCAGAGGAAGTTTAGTACAAACCTTGGAAGCTAGATTTAGATAAAATCTGATTAGAGCACGTAGACCAAAGATGAACATTGAGGATTAGTATAGAATAACTTCCTAGAATTTTGGTATTGTAGAGATTTTGTGAGTTTTCCAAGCAATACATCCCTGTATGGATACGTGCAGGTAGAGGCGGCTCTTGCATAGATGTACCTAGGGGTAAAACCCAAAAACACCGCTTTGATCTAGACTCGAACGGGAACTGGTACACGACAATGGGCTTTGATGCACTCTTGGTTTCGACACTCTCGGGGGATATTCTTAGGATAACTATCATTTTCTTTATAAATCATTATGTAGGGTTTATGAGTATATACTTCCTCAAAGAATACATTTTTTTATGATTATGTATTATATCCATAAATAGTTCAATTTATGTTAAGTGTTTTATAAGTATGGGATTATGTATTTTGATTCATAAATTGATCTAGTTTATTCCATTGTTTAGAAATGGCTCGTAGTGGAAGAAATGGAAACCATATTAATGCACGCACTCCATGTAGGAATTTCCCTCCTACTCAAGATAATTATAGTGGATCTGGTGATGCAACTGGTGTCGATTAGCTAATCACCATACTGGGAAAACTCACTCAGGTTATGAATAATAAACTTACCTGTATGGAGCACCCTGATCTGCAGCGTGGAGGATCAATGTTAGATCGATTCATGAGGCAACAACCACCAATGTTCAATGGGAGTACAAGTCCCTTGGTAGCTGAGCAATGGATAAATTCCCTAGAGAAAATATTTCAGGCTTTGGGGAGTAGTGAAAGGGAAAAAGTTATCATGGCAGTTTACCGCCTCACTGGAGACGCTGATCAATGGTGGTCATTGATTAAAAACATGAAGGAAGATGATGAAGTATAAAATATGGAATGAAGGGAGTTCAAAGATCTGTTTTTAGAAAAATACTTTCCTCATGACCATCGAGCAGATATGGAAAGGCAATTTCTAAGTCTGAGACAAAAGGAGGATGAGAATGTCGCAAAGTATGAGGATAACATTACAAGGTTAGCAAAGTATGCTGTAGAATATATACATAACCCAAGAAGTGAGATTGATCATTTCTTTGATGGGTTAAAACCGTTTCTCCGTCGAGAATTAGTCTCACAATCCTTTTCATCGTACGAAGACATTGTCTCATGTGATATCAAGACCGAAAAGGAATTCTCTATGTCTTATGACTTTAATGCAAATCAAGAGAAGAAGAGATCTGCTGATCAATTTGGGAATGGAAATACGGGGAAGAAGGGAAAGGTTGAATATCCATCATGTGATAAATGTGGGAAGACACACCCCGGTACTTTCTTGAAGGGAATGGGTGTCTGTTACAAGTGTGGTGAAAAAGTCCACCAAGCTAGTGATTGCAAAGGGAAGAAGGAAGATACCAATGTTCAATGCTACAATTGTAGGGAGATGGGACATTACACAAATGAATGTCCTAAGCATCAGGGGAACTTACCTTAGAAAAGGCCAAGGGATCAAGGCCAAGATTATGTTATCACTACTGCTGAGGTAGAAGTTCTGAAAGACGTGGTGGCAGGTAATTTAATGGTTTCCTCAAGTTTAGAAAATGCATTATTTGATTCTGGAACATCACATTGTTTCATATCTTCCCAGTTTTCTATGAAAATTAGATATTTCCAATTTGATTTAACAAGGGAGATGTCAGTTAAAACTCCTAAGGGAAATATCATTGCAACAATGTTTTGTGAATCAGTCCCCATTAGAGCACATAAATGTTCTTTATCTGCTGATCTCATTGTCATACCTATGATTGAGTTTGATATAATCCTCAGTATGGACCGGCTTTCAGACTATGATGAGAATGTTTATTTTAAGAAGAAGGAGGTTACGATTTTTGACGATGATGATAAGGAACACCTTATCTTTAGAGCAGAATAATCACCACCTAATTCTTATCTAGATCCACCCCCAGTAGCTCAACTAAATTCAATTATTGGGGAGGAAGAGAATGAAATGACTGTGGGTGAGGAGAGGAATGTTCAAATAGAGTATGTACCTGTTGTCAACGAATATGTAGATGTATTGCTGGAAGATTTACCTGGACATCCTCCAGAACGAGAAGTTGAGTTTTCCATTGATTTATTTTCTGGATCAAAGCCTATATTGAAGACCCCTTATAGAATGTCCACTGTAGAATTAGTCGAACTAAAGAAACAACTAGTGTAATTGAGTAATAAAGGATTTATTCACCCTATTGTTTCTCCATGGGGAGCCCCTGTTCTTTTTGTTATAAATAAAGATGGATCTATGAGGTTATGTATCGACTACAGGGAGATCAATGCTATAACAATAAAGAACAAGTATCCCCTACCTCGTATTGATGATTTATTTGACCAACTGCATGGATCTCAATACTTTTAAAAGATTTACCTTCGATCTGGATACCATCAGTTGTCTGTGAAGAAGGAAGACATTCCGAAGACAGCATTTCGAACCAGGTACGGGCATTACGGGTTTACTGTAATGCCTTTTGGATTGACTAATGCACCCTCTGTATTCATGGATTTGATGAATAGAGTTTTCAAGGAATATCTCGATGAATTTGTGGTGGTATTTATTGATGATATCTTGGTATACTCTAAAAGCTACGAAGATCATGAAAATCACATGCGCATTATCTTGAAGACTCTGAGAAGACATGAATTATATGGGAAGTTTAGCAAGTGTAAATTCTGGCTTCAGGAGATTCCTTTTCTTGGCCATATTGTCTCTAAATATGGAATCTCTGTTGATCCTTCTAAGACCAAGGCAATCCATGAATGGCTAGCACCTACGACTATAACTGAGGTACGTAGTTTTATTGGTTTGGCAGGTTATTATCGATGTTTCGTCCATAATTTTGCCTGATTGGCTAACCCATTAACAAAGCTCACATGTAAAGGGGTTAAATTTGTTTGGGAAAAAGAGTGTGAAGAATGTTTCATTTAACTGAAGAGAATATTAGTCAATCATCCTATATTGACTCTACCATCGGGGAATGATGGGTTCATTATTTATAGTGATGCATCGAAGAAATGACTTGGTTGTGTCCTTATACAGAATGATAGGGTTATTGCCTATGCATCACGATAGTGGAAAATTCATGAACAAAACTATCCTACTCATGATCTCAAGTTAGCAGCTATGATCTTTTCTTTGAAGATATGGAGGCACTACCTCTATGGTGAAAAATGTGAGATTTATACTGATCACAAGAGTTTGAAGTATATTTTCTCACAAAAATAACTCAACATGAGGAAAAAAAGATGGCTTTAATTACTCAAGGATTATGATTGTATGATACACTACCACCCGGGGAAAGCAAACATGGTGGCAGATGCTTTGAGCAGAAAAGATCATGGAGTTTTGAACAATATGAGAATTGAAAGGGATTCAATTTTCATGGATCTAGTAAAGATAGACATGGGAATAACCATGGAAGGTGAAACATCAATTCTATTTCAAATGGTTGAAAACCCATCTTTACTAGAAAGGATTAAGAGTTCTCAGACCGATGATGAAGAATTTAAAAAAATATTAAAGTGGTGAATGATGGTAGATTGAGAGAATGTGTGTATGAAGAAGGAATTTTGAAATTCGGGAAGAGACATTGTGTTCCCGATATACCTGATCTAAAAAGGGAATTGGTGGATGATGCTCATAGTTTCAATTTCTCTATACACCCTGAGAGCACCAAAATGTATAGAGATTTGAAGGAACATTTTGGGTGGGACAACATGAAGAGGGAGATTGCTGATTTGGTGTCAAGATGTATGGTTTTTTAACAAGTGAAAGGTGGAAGGCAATAGCCTGGTGGAGTATTGCAACCTCTTCCCATACCTGAGTGGAAATTGGATAATATCACAATGGACTTTGTCATGGGACTACCAAAGACTCCTAGAAGGAACAATGAAATATGGGTTATTGTTGATCGTCTTACCAAGTCAACACATTTTCTTTCTATAAGAGAAGATCCACCACTGGAACGTCTATCAAGACTATATATTGATGAAGTTGTGAGACTTTATGGAGTACCCCTATCGATTATTTCTGATCGTGATCCCCATTTTACATCAAGATTCTGGAAAAGTCTTCAGAAATCCCTGGATACTGAACTTCATTTCAGCACTGCCTACCACCCTCAGACAGATGGACAATCAGAATGAACTATTCAAGCATTAGAAGACATGTTGAGATCTTGCTCACTTGACTTTCAGGGTATGTGGGATCAATATTTACCTCTGGTAGAATTTTCCTATAACAATAGTTTCTATTCGAGTATTCAGATGGAACCATATGAAGCGTTATACGGAAAGAGATGTCGCACACCAACCTATTGGGATGATGTTGGTGAAAGAAAACTTGAAGGTCCAGAATTGGTGGAGGAAACGATGGAAAAGTTGAAGGTAATCCAAAATCACATCAAAGCATCTCAATGTAGGCAGAAGAGCTATGCCGATAATCGAAGGATGCATTTGGAATTTCATGTCGGTGATCATGTTTTCCTGAAGGTATCTCCATGGAATGGAGTCATATGTTTTGGTAAGAAAGGTAAATTGAGTCCCAGGTATATCAGACCTTTTGAAATTCTAGAACGAATTGGGGCTGTAGCTTACCGATTGGCAATGCCGCCAAGTCTCTCGAAAGTTCACAATGTGTTCCGTATATCTCTATTAAGGAAATACATTCCTGAACCAACACATGTACTCACCTAAGAGGAATTAGAACATGAACCCAATCTGTCTTATTGCAAATATCCCGTCAATATTCTTGATACGAGAGAACAAGTGCTAAGAAATTGGACGACTCATCCGGTAAAAGTCTTATGGAGAAACCATAAGATGAAAGAGGCAACGTGGGAACCCGAGGAACTTATGATGAATAACCACCCAAGTCTTTTCATGTGGTAGTATTCTATAAATTTCTAGGATGAAATTATTTTAAGGAGGAGAGAATGTAACACCCCAAGCTTCTACGGTACGCATCTCTTTGAGTAATGTGATAGCGTGTGTTGCACGCAACATCGAGTTCTAACACACCACAACCAATCAAACTGGCCGTTATGAATAGTAATACCTACCTTTTGAAATTATATATATTTTATATTTTAAAATGGTTTTCATTTTTGGATTCAGAATATCAAAATTATCCTATGTTTAATTTTTGGTATTTTTCTGAGAACTTCCAATTTTTATGAATAGTGAAAAATACTTAAAAACAACTTTTTAACCAAAATAATTTATAGTAATAAATTATATTATTTAGTGGTTTTAAATTATAATTAGAATATATTTTTACCATTTTATCCAATAGTGTTCATTAAAATTAATTTCAACTTGAAATTGGACATAAACAATTGTCAATCTTGTGATATATATTGTTTCTTAAAAACATGCTATTTGTTGTAACAGAGGGATTAATTATAAAATTAATTAATGCAACTTATATGTTTGGTATTTTTCAAAATAGAAATCATTTTTGAATTCGGAATATCAATTATATCTTAGGGTGAAATTTTGGCATTGTTCTGAAAAACTTCAATTTTTGATGAATAGTGAAACCACTAAGTGGTAGTTAAAAAAACTGAATTTTTCATAAAACGTAATTTTACCACTTCTGTGAATGGAATTTCGAAAATATGAGAGACACGGTTAATATCAAGTAGTAAAATTTGGTTCAATGAGATGAAAATAATTTTTGGTGAATAATAACTTTTTTACTTCTATTTACCACGGTTAAAAGTAAATAGGGTAATTAAGGGTAAAAATGATATTAATATTACCCTAACACATGTCCTAATTCTATTTGAAAAGTGTATCTCGACCAAAAACATCCTTAGGAATAAAATATTATCATTTAGGTCCACTTGGATTAGATTTGTACATTTATTATTATTTAATTCAAAAAAGAGTTAAAAGAGTTAAAATCAATGTTTATTTACAAAAACATTATTAATATAGGGTTACAGATAAGATAAATTCGATTGTAAATATTCATTAGAAAGTTAAAACGCTTTCCTACATAATTATATTTTATTTATAAATTTTGGACATTATATAATTTAATTTATTTATGACACAATGATGATATAATAATTACTATAATAGTGACAAATTAAAATAATTGATATTATAAATACCCAAATAAATATAATTTTAGACTTTCAATGAATTAAAATAATTTTATAGGATAATATGACATATTATGATTTATTTAAATAACGTTTTTAGAATTAATCATTCTATTATTATTTTCAAAAAATTCATTTATTGAATAGGGTCAAAATTGACATAAAAGAGTTTTTAAAACAAATATTATATTATTCATTGATATTAAATTCCTAAAAATATACAGTTAGGCCAAGGGGCTTATATCATGATAGGTGTATCATTAATGGACCACTTGGGGGTTTCTTGGATGTATATAGTAAGCTTATTAATCATATAATATAAAAATAGAAAGAGACATTGTAAAAGTAAAACTAATTAACTAAGAGTTAATACTTAATGATAAGGTTAATATAGTAACCCAAACCTATCTAAATTCTATTTGTTGAGTGGTTTTCAACCCATCCCCACCATAACATTTAAATAATCCACTTTGGAGCCATTATAAACCTAACATAAATTTATTATAAATTAATATTTTTAGCTTTTCCAAAGGTGCCCCTCACCCCTCTTATAAAAGGGCACTCTCACTTCTCATTAACTCACACCTTCAAAGAGTTTTGGTTCGGCCAAACTCTGCCCAAATACTCTCTCAACTTCCATCACTTCATCCTAGAGGTCGTCATTTAGTCAGAAAGCCAACTTAAGGAGCCCTTTTGATCAAATCAAAAGGAAGAACCTGAAGAAGAGGTAATGATTTCACCACCCTTTTTCAAGTTCCTTTCTTCTTCCACTTCTTCTTTAATTGTTATTACCATTATAAAATAATAACTCCAGTATATTATATATACTTCGATGTTATTATAAAAATTTTACAACCATATTTAAGTATTCTATCCATACTTTGAATAACATGTCACCATACGTGCGTACGTACGACTTACCATCTCCACGTCGTGGTGTAATTATTATTCAATAAATTATTATTTGGATGGGTAAAATAATGATATGTAATTCATGTAAATAATAAATATAACATGATAATTATTCTTTCTATATGTTATATCATCCAATTATATATTATTTTAATATCAATAGAATGATATTGCCGCTCGTGCGTACGTACGGACTACCGTCTCTACGAACGTGATGAGATTCATTTTCCATCGTATCCATTAAAGTATAATTATCATTTGATGATTTAAAATTAATGTTTAAGGACTTGATATCATTCTGGATATTAATAAGATACATCCTATCCATGGAAAACATGGCTTACATAACAAAACATATCAAAGAAAACGAGTACGTTAACACCCGAAACGACGATAATACTAAGATATTATTAACAAATCAATGTTAAAAGATCATTTGTGATATCATATTACTATATATGATTCATGTATAATTTACTAAAAATTATTTCACCATTATAAAGGAGGTTAACCTACCCTCAACCAAGGAAAAGTACAAGGTAAGAGTTTATTTCGCAATCTCTTCATTATCCGAGGTTGTTTATACGTAATAATCTACTGGGACTTCTTTATCATCCACATCCATGTTTCTTAATAATGTATTTCAAATCATTCTTACTATTTTAAATACTATGGTATAAATACATTTATACCCTTGTTTGAATTTTTATAAGTGGTTTATAAAGGAATCTTTCCGTCATTTTCCAAACAAGATCCTTTTTAACCGTTTCGACAGAATTAAGGTAAGAATGTTTTTTTAACTTATACGGAAGGTGAGGAGTTTTTCCACCGTTATAAAATCATTGAAGATTCCCTTAAAAGCTTATAAGAATATATATTGAAAATTGATTTATTTTATAAATATATGACTCTTAAATGATTTCAAAATAAAAAGAGATATTTCTCTAAAAAGAGCTTTGATTTCATCTATGTCAACATCCATTGATTGATTTTACGCTTGTTTGAAGTTGATTTATTATGATAAAAAACATAAATATTGTACTGAAGGTTTTGTGATATGTTTGACTGTGGATGTGTTATTTTTATACCATTCATGGTTTATGAATGAAGTATTTACATTTCGTATGCTAGTTTTAATATGAATGTTTCTGTTATGTTTAATCCTTTTCATATGGGAATGCATTGGACTTAATATGTGACGGGTGGAGCCCGCTATAGCTCCTCGATGCATCGGTAGGTCTCATGAGACAAACTAGTGTCTTGGCACAAGGCCTTGACAAAATCTTATTTGTAGTCTTGGCACAAGGCCTTGGCTATGTGGTTATGATAGTCTGGCATTATGCATTCCATCATTATGAAAGTGGTTATTGATATTGCATGTGATTATTCGATTAGTAGAATATACATGTGAATAAGTAAATGTCATTATTTCATTTTATTTTTTCCATACTATGTTGAAGATCAAGTTTAAAAGGATTTTGTTTTAGTAATACATTTCCTTAAATGATTATTCTTATTTATGAATGTTTCCGCTATATTGTTATCCTTACTGGGAATTTGAGCTCACCCCTTCTCTATGTTTTATTTTTCCCAGGATGTGAAGAAGTAATTTATGAATGAACTGCAGGGATAGTATGAGGGGATAAGAGTGTGGACTATGGAGACTAAGTTGTTGTAGTTTTCATTTTTATGATGTAATGTAAAACTTTATGAATATATCTAGTGTTTCCAAGGCTACTAAACTAATCGGTCTTTCGAGATTTGATATTTCTTGTGATCATTCCAATGTTATGTAATAATGCACTTACTCTAGGTAACTGGGGTCTGGGCGTTACAATGAGCTACAACATTCCACATTTCCAACTATGTATCACCGAGTTGGCACCATTATGGTTCGGTCTTAATCCATCCCCACGCACCTTGGGACTCTCCATTAATTGAAAATATTTATTACTCACATGTAGGTGAGGGGAACCAATGTATTGGTTAAAAGGAATTACATAAATATCCTTGGAAATGCAGATCATATATTACAATGGAGGGAGGGATGACTCATATGCCATATTTTAATTTAATATTAAATAATTGAAAAACCAGGAAATAAATTTAATTAAATAAATTCCAATACATAAAAAGTTATTGGTCATTATTATGATTGGCCATACATGCAACAAATACACAAAAAGTAACCGACTAGAATTCATTTCATTATTCGTTATTTATTATTACGATGAACGTGCTTGCATTAATTAATTAATTCCATTTTCTCTTAATGATCATTAAAACTTAATTTCAGATACACATCAAATTTTCATTCATGGAAAATAAAAAAAACTATTAATGCCATATTTATTATAGTAAATTAATTTATCATTAAAAAATTATTTAAACCATTATTAAATTTTCAATCACACAATGTTTTTCCATTCAATAAAAAGTTTTTTTAATGCTGAAATTTTTCAAATTTAATATAATTTAAATTCTATAATTAATGGGAGACTACATGGATTGTACAAATATCTACATGTCATGTACCTTAGTTACTATATATCAAAGTCACATGCCTCAGGCCTCAGCATGTAAACTTGGTCAGACTACATGGTGTGTACATGCTAGCTATACACCCTGTATCTTCTTTTTGTGAGCTAGGTTTTCTCAATCAACACATGGTTTCCAATAAAATCACCACATGTTTTTAATTTCCGGTGCATATAAATACAACTCAATGGGAACACAACATTTGCTCCAGCCAGACGTCGTGTAACCCAACTTTACTAGCCAAATATTTGGAACATCATGATGGAATCTCTTTCCAATATTCACGTGTTTTTAAATCTATATGAAAATGAGGCACTGAAAAAACATGATTAATATGTTGATAAAATATTATTTGAAATTGTATTAAAGAATGAATAAAATGTAATGAAAATATTACCACAATTTAGCATAGATGAAATATAAAATAAACAATTGTAAACATAAACATGACTGCTTTGATGCCAATTTTTGGTTCCCAAAATTGCAAAATCATTTCGGTTGATGGTGATATATTATAATTTATTTTAATAATCATTACTCTAAAAAAGGATTGAGAAATTGCAAATAAAATTTTTAAATATTTTATTTAATATCTGACTAAATAAAAACATGGGATTATGAACTTTCTTTATTGATGATTATTCAACGTCCGAACAAGCCTTTCAATATTTCCATCATTGCATTTTTCAGGATCCAAGTGTATACTCCCTATTACGGTGATCCACACGTACTCCAATGGTATCCGAGAAATGCCACTTGTTATTCGGGTGCTAGGTAGGAAAATTAAATGACATGCATTGTTCATTATTGATCGCTTGTTCTTCGGTCCTGAAAGAATAATCTCTTAGGTTTCTCATTCTAGAGAGGGATAAAGGAAGAGGAGTTGTGAGAGAATTCGTTGTGCATAAAAATTCTCTATTACCCAATTTGGAATTAGTTTAGAATCCTTTACACAATATAGATAACTATATATTTATAGAGATGAGATTTTAGTTACAAAAGGTAATTTCATAAAAATGATTAAATATAATTATAACCATTAATGAAATCTCATTCAATATATTATTATTATTGTTGTTATTATTATTATTTGGTGTGACAACTTTAAAAAAATGGATAAATAATATTTAGCAACTCATATATAATTATTTTATCAGCGAACATAGTCTTGGTCCATTCAAAATCCACTCGTATATGTTGAACACCTGATTAAATATTTTATTCACAAACCATTAAATAAATATTCAACAAATAAATAAAAATATTTTATTCAGAATCCGGTGACTAAATATTTATTTAATTTATGAGATCAATATAAATTGAATAAAATTATTCCTCATTATTTGAGAAAAATATTTACTAAATTCAAATAGAATTTAATTGAAAACAATAGAAACACATAGTGTGCAACCCTTAAGGATTCTTTCTCATTAGTATTAGGTGGTCTTGCCTGAAGTCCAATATTACTATATAGAAATAGGTCAAGGTACCTAAGTGGAAGAACTTAAAGTCGTGATAATGACAACCAAATATAAATGCTCACTGTGTAATATAATCCCATTATAAGATTTTATCCCAAAACATGTTTCATGATAGTTTCATCAACCAGTATGCTCGATACATTATTCTTTGACTATCAGAAATAAACTCGTTGTTACACTATAGACATGGAATTTTGGGTGATGGTTCTATTTAAATAAAATAGAAGAGATATAAACTTAAATAAATTCGGAAGTGAAAAAACATTCCTCAAATCAACCATTAACAACCTCTCATTCATGATGCACCAAACCTATCATACTTCCTGCCAACATATGGTGTAACATTTTTCATAAGTAGATCAAATTAAGTGAGTCATGACAGTCATTAATGATATTCTTAAAGTATAAAGACCATGATACATGCTTGGAAATAAGAATATTTTATGACACCAAAACATAAGAATTTCTACTAGTGGGTTTTTTATAATCTATCATCTTAGAGATTAATAAGTGAGAAATTCATAAGAATAATAATCATCTTCTTACAAGTACTATAACACGAGTGTCTATATACTATGTGTCCCATCATAGTATGTCACCTAACTATAGAACTATATTAGGAATATTGTCATAGTACATCAAGGTTCTCATCATATTAGGGAAATAGTATGACCTTATCAACGGGACAAATACTGTAGGACAATATTACATTAATGTCATGCAGAACAATGAAAAATATGTAATATTATGTTTAATTTAATACACAACACATCAAATTTTAATGTATTCAATGTCCAAAAGTAGCTTTTCGGAAACCAAATATAACAATAATTATCATAAATACAATTAAATGTTGTTATTTTTATTATGTAACAACCCATTTTCATCTCTTTTTCCATCATATGGGAAATGAAAAAATTTCTTTTGCATATATAAGGAAATTCCACCTCCACAAAGTGCTGAGTTTTTCTTTCCATCACCACTTCACATGATTGGTTATAAAGATGGAATTATTAAATAAATACAGTTTTTATGAAATTATTAGTATTATTTAAAGATAATATATTACTTTTCTTCTTACCCATTCTGGCCATCAGAAATTGATAATGCCGCTCATGGGTATGTGTAGAATACCACCTCTACAAAGTGATGTGATTCGTTTTCCATTTCTGTCTCACATGGATAGTAATAATTATGGAACTAATTAATTAATATGAAATTTATAAAATATATATTAATTTTTAAAATATAAATATTATCTAATTTAATACTCCTACACAAAGTATAAAAATTAGAACATCATTCATTCACACGTACAAACTACCGTCTCTATATAATGATATGATTAATTTTCATTACAACAAAAAATTATGGATTAAAAAAAATTATATTCATAAAAATGATAATTATTTAATAATTAGTATTCTATATATAATGGGATAATTAACACTTTTACCTTGGTCAACCTATCATAGTTGCATTGGAAATATAAACTGAACTTTCTCAAAAAGAGAAACATGAACTTAATCAATTTTGTAACTATATAAGACATGGTAACAAAATAAAAATGGGATTATGATAAGGTAAAAACATTATAAAGTTTAGTTATAATGTAAATAATTAATTTATGTTTATTATATAGGTGTTAATGAATATACATGGCAAGTTGGACTCAAGGTAAGAGATTTATCATTTCAATTTCCTTTCTTTGTGACCGATAGAAATTTCACCACATGTATTGCATATATAATTCCATATGGATTTATTTTCACATTAATTTACATATATTGAAGGGTTTTACAAATAATTTTGAATTTATCTTCTTTAATTTCTATTATTATCAGTATTTTACAATGTGGTAAGATATTTTCTTTAAAACTATTTTTTAAAAATTCTATAATCAAAATATTTATCTTTCATGTAGTTGTTCATTAAAAAGTTTAAATAATGTTCGTAAAAGGATGTAAACTATTTTTTTTTACTATTATTGACTATTTATAATGATTTTATAAAATAATAATTCATTTTATTTCAAAATGGTCCCCTTTTTTTACATTCTACCAGGGTGAAAAGAATGTATTTAAAATAAATAACATTAGAGGAAGTTCCCTGTGTAATATACATTATTAATTATAAATCATACACTTAAATTTTAAATGGTTTTATAATATAAATAAAATATCTATTTTATTGGATAATTTTCATTTTAATGAGTTTCTAAAAGAATAGTGATATTTCTTCTCATATTTATGTTAAAATGAAAAGTGATTTTCTTATGGGTTCAAATGAGTTTTCAAATATTTTATGATAAAAACATAAAATCTTACAAATTTATTATTAATGAGAAAATTCTTTAAAACTATAGATAATTATGGGTGGGCCCAATATATCTCATGGAGATGGGTGAACTTGGAATACTTCTACAATGGATTAAGTAGTGATTTGGTCATTAAAAGTGGAAAATATGGGAGATAACCAAGATGGTTACTCGTATAGAATCAAATAGACGTCAGGTACTTATGAAATTGGTTAAAAATTATTGAAAATGTGTTATGAACATGATTCTACAAGATACCAGTTTTATACATTATAATGGTTATTATGGAAGTCTTATTATTTCATAAGTTAAATATTGTTTGTGAACTTTTAGTTGAAGGGATTTTTTTCAAAAAATAGTTTTTATGATTCATTCGTGGTTTTCTTATTCTATAAAAAGGGTTTTAAATGTTTTAATTGGAATTTTTTTAATTTTTTATATTGATATGTTTTATTTATGCACACAATGTTTTATTGTAAAAATGGTAATAATTATCATTGGTTTTCATGTCTTTCACTGGACAAAAATAATTAATTTATTTTTATATCCCTTACTAAGCTTGTTTTTTGCGTTCCATATTTTAATATGTTTTCTCATCGAATATAAGGATGTGTAGAAAGTAATGTATTGTCAATGATTCTATTATGGAAACTCATCTTTTAGGATTAATAAGTGTTTTGAATGAAGCATGAATTTAAATTTAAAAATATTATTTTATGGGAAAAATGAAAACATTCTTTCAGTGTTACCTATGTAAAGAAACCATCATCCAAAGTATTTATAACTCATAACCTAAACGATACTCGAAATATAAGAATGTTAAAATATTGTTATAAATCATGTAATTATGGGTTAATTATGGTACATATCTTTGTATGTGATAGAGCCAAATTTTTATTTTATAGATTATTTTTAGATAACTAGTATAAATAATTTAAAACACAAAAAAATTAATTCCTCAGCATTCATAAATAATATTCAAATAGATAGATCATTAAATATATCATCAATAAAAAAATAATGTTTAGAATATTATAAATAATATCTTCTCATAACAGTTACACAATTTCAATATAATGAAATAACATGTTTATCATCAGACTTAAAATATCCTCCATTACATAAAATTTAATGATATTTTATCTTCAATTATCATTCAATAATTTTATGACGTATACAATATCATAACATTATAATTTTCAAATTAATTTAGCATGTATCATTATATTCTTTCACATCTATTCACCTATAGTGAAAGAGTCATAAAAAGTTCTTGTAATACATGTTAACTTTTGATAAAACTGAAGATGACTAAATTATGATAACTCTTGCATGATATATTTATGTATGAAATATGTTAATGAAAATATTACATAATAAAAAACCTAATATTTGAGTCAGAATCATAAGGTTGGTTTCAGTCCTTTTGTAGGCACTATAAATTGAATATTTTGGTTTTAGTTTAGTTGACTTATATTTAGAAAATTTTATATGCTTTCAAAATAATTAAAAATGTCCTCAATACAAATTATATAGCTCATGATTTCACTAAAAAATAGAGTAAAATATAATATTAAAACTATAGAGTTATGAATAAAACCATTAAGTGACATTAAAAATAATATATATATATATATATGATATATGCAACATTCCTTATAATTAAATAAAATATATTTAATATTCTTATATATCAAAAATAATAAGAATATTTCAATTCTATTGTCTATAACCGATGATATAATTAAAATAATGAATCAAACTAAATATAGAGAAAACAACCTAGCATTCCCTACAAAAAATAAATTATGTATGAATAAATAAGTAAAGAATAGATAAAAATGAAAAAATTAATAAAATGAATAAAATTATATGTGGTTATTTAAAGTATCTAAACATAATTAAATAAAGTTATTTATTGAGGCACATAAAAAATTTCGTAAGTCTCCTCGGAAGGAGCCCACTTCCGTAAATGACAGATCAACCAAAGCATAGAAGAACACCCTTAAAATGAAAAAACATATGGGAAGGGGGGGAAGCGCTCAGTCTCACTATCATTCACTTAGGAGGGGGAAGAATTACCACTTATATATATATATTTTTTGATAAAAATTCCATGGTCCCCATACTCCCTATGATCAACCATCAGGATTTTGGTGACCCATAAGTTTCCTGATGGCAGAACCAGTAGCACCACAACACTGGCCTTCTAACTAAACTTCTAGAGGGATCCCACAAGGATTATATTGGGTTATATATCCCAAAATGTGTAAAATATTAAAATAATTGTAACAAATTATCCCAAGGTCCTTTATACATGAATTTACATGTTTCAATCCTCTATTACAGAGTCTCAAATATGACTCAAACATCATCCCTTCATTTAAAATTCTAAAAATTCAAAATCATTAGATTATAAATCCTCAATACCTAAATTTCATCGAATCTTGATAAAACATAACAATTCAGGTCATGATAATTTTAAACTATAAATTTTGATATGATGATTTATTAAACTGTGATGTGAATATTGTAAACATCATATGGTGATTTAATTTGGGGAAAAAGTGGTGTAAATGCTGAACTTATTTTCTGTTAATTAGATCTTTAACCAGTTGAGTTGTCCACATTAGGTTATTTACATTCCAATATAAAAATTAACATGAAATTAAATATTTATTTCTTTTTCTATTTTTCCAAACTTATTTATGGAAGGATAAATAACATTCAGTGAAATTGATGAAATCTAAGAGGTATTATTATAGATAGATTTATAGGTCACAATTTACCATAAATGGGGGTGGCTACTGTGGTATTAAATTTCAACTATAACTATTTATATAGATAAATATTTATATAGATAACTATTTTTATGGTCAACCCTTGATTTCCTATATACATTTTAAGTGAATAATGACCATTGGATTTGGCATGGTAATAACCATTGATTATATTTACATGAATTTTATAAATATATGTCAACATGATAATTAATTAAAAACCCTTTGATGTCTAGTATTATCTCAACTCATTTCCTTTTTGTAATTTTTATTTCTCATTATGGTTATATTCTCATATTCTTTCACCATCATTTTTCATATTATAATTACATAGTGATTAACTTGTGTTGAACATCACTATTTCAATTTTGAAATACTTTTCAGTTATGACGAGGACTTCAATCTAATTTTCCCAACCCATTATCAACATAATAACTTCATGTAGTAGTGATGAGTGTGTGGGTAGTGATATAAAGTTATATATAGCCCCCACACAGAACACTAGGGTTACACGAAGTGGGGCCAATGATACTTTCCCATATGTGATTTGTTTTAAAGTTGTGTGACCCAGATGTTCTAAACCAGTCAATATCATTCGGGGATTGGTTCCATGTTCATAATTTTTTTTATTTTTGTAAAGTATTATAATAAAACATAATGAAAATGATCTTATAAATCAGAAATTAAAATTGTATAGATAAAATTGAAACTATAAGATTTTTTTCATAAATAAAATCATTTCTTCAAAACCTTGTCATTGTTCTAATAACATTAAATATATAATTATATGATTTTTAGGATTTTTTATTTTATTTTTCCAAATATAATATATATGGTTTCTAATTGATTGAACCTTTCTAATATCCTAAATAATAATTTATTTATTATATGGGAAAATTGAGTTTGTTTGAAATATAATTATCAAAGTGTTTATATTTATGAAAAAGGATTATACATTAATAAAAATTAATATTATGAAAAATCATTAGAATTTAATATAAATTATTATAATATTTAAGTACACATTAACATTGTTGTATAATTTTTTTATAAATAAGTAATAGGACTAAACTATAATAAAATAAAAACTAAAATAAATGTTTACTATTTATTTTTAATATAATGTTATAAAAATGTTAAGTTAATTTAATACACCTGGTCAAATTCCATTATAAAACTATTACAATAAACTCTTATTTATAATAGATTAATTAGATATATTTTTTAATCTTTATAATATAATTAGTAATTAATGTATAATTATAAATAAATTACATGATAAAAGGATATATATAGTGTTAATAATTAAATTTATAATTACAGTGATTAATTTTTTATAATTCCAATTATTATAAAGTATGATATTATGATGTGATAAAATTTCATAATAATTCTTTCAATGATTTTATAATTTTGAAAATACTTTTTAAAAATTATTAGAAATTTTATGTGGTCATGGTTATTTTTTAAAATAATTATATTTAATTTTAATTTTATATAAAAAAATTATCTAAACATTATAGATGATAAAAATAAAATAAAAGAAAAAAATCTTTGTTTTTATAAATTTCAATAATTTTACATTGTAAAAACATTTAATGATTATTATTTGAAATTCAATAGAAATATGTTTCCAATTTAAAATATTATGTTTTTAGGTAATCCTAATTTTAGTTTATTTTTATATTACTTCATCAACATGAATATAAAATTTATAAAAAACAATACAAATATGTGATTAATTTATTTATAAATTTTATCATTTTAATGTAAAAATGTTTTTTTATCAACAAATGTTTTTTTATTCTTAAATTTCAGTTTATTGTTTATATTTTAGTAAAAATAAAATAAAATAAAAATCAATTCATAAATTATGTGAAATCAATTTGAAACCATCCACCATTATTTTGAACTGTAGAATGAATGATACCAATAAAAAATAATAATATATTGTATTTAACTATTAAAGAATGTGATTTTGGACACTATAATTTAATTATAATATAATTTTTACAATATAATTAATCATAAAAATATTTTAAATTTAAATATTTAACATAAAATAATTGATATATAATTTATGATTATAAAAAAATAAATTGTGCATGAAGGAATGTGATAGATCGCAGAATAATATCACTATTTTAAATGATTATTTTTATTAGAGAAGAGTTGTAGTACTGTCCTTTTATGCCATTTCTTCCATCATAGGAAAAATTTTATTCCATTGGTTGAAATTCAGAAGATAAAAGAAAACTAAAAAATGTATTATTTTAATAAAATTTTACCTATAAATTTAATTAAACTCTAAAATAATCGAAAATTGAATTCTATCTAATCTCATGATGTTACATTTGATATCCTTTTATTAATGATCATTTTAAAAAAATGAATAATCTAATAAACATAATGTGATAAAATATTCTTTAATTTAATTTGATATAATTTCTAAAAATGGAATGTTTAATTATTTTTGATTATTAATATGTTAAGGAATGAAATATTCATTAATATAATGTAGTGGATTATTTAATGTATGGTTTCGTTATTATGTAGTGGAACATTATTTCCTTATTTTTTTTATAAACTAAGTAAAATAAATGATTTTGTCTACAAAATTTCAAAAATCAATGTTATTATTTTTCTTTATTTGATATAAACTAGTTTTTATTATATTTATTTTTATAAAAATATTTTATTTTTCTGGTCATTCCATTATTTGTAATTTATTTTTTTGGTTTTAGTATAAGGATATGGACATTAAAATTACGTAATCTTGTAAATTCTACTAGAGAATCAATTTTTATATTCCCAAATATCAATTTGGATTAGTTTTTCGGAGAATTATGTCATAAAATAGACATAAAAAATCATACAATACAATGTATACACATATACTCAATATCCATTTTTTCAAAATTTGAAACGTTTAAAAACAAAACATGATTTCATTCCGTAATAAACATCATGCCTTTAAACATGGAATATTCCATTACTTCCACCATCCATAAACCCATTGTTTTTTTTAAAATATTTTGGTGATCATAAAAATCTTAGTAATAGACATAAATATAATGTAAGAAAACCAGTATTCCATGATTACTTTCAAGCACAAGAAATATAAACTTCTCACTCTTAAAAGTAATATATACTTCATCTTCGAAAACAAGAGGTTTATATAAAACATAGAAGGAATAAACAAACAATTTAGGTAACTTGCGGAATCATTTTCTTACAATACTAACTTATTATTTTAACCCTAAAAACTACCATATGATTTGTAACCCTTATGACTACCTTACAATGTATCCCTCACAACTACCTCATGACGTAACCATCACATTTACACATGGAATAACCATTATGGTCAACCTATAAAATACCCAATGCATTAGTAGTATATTAAGGATGCATGTGTCAATGTTTTATAAAGGAAACACCCATAGTCATAAATAATTTCCAAGAACTGTAACATAATTAAAATAAATGAATACTTGAATCATGAAAATATCATTTAGTAAAATCACACCATTCAATGGAATACTACACACATACAAAGGTATTAATTTTATTTGAAAATAATAATTAAATCATGTAAATATGTCTTTAAAACAATAGGAATTGTTAAAATAGGAAAATATGATCATTTCATATATGTTAACAAGAGAATGGTTTTCTGAATTTTTAAAAAGACACATCAAATGGGATTTTTAAAGAATAGTCCATTACCTCAGGTTTGAAATCCAAAAAATATGTCCAAAACTACTATATAATGGTTCAACGAGTTTTATTAATCTATAATAGAACTATATTGATATTTATAATACCCTATATGATCTTTTTATAAAATCATTCCACCCATTTATTAATTCTATTTTGTTATTTTCATTATTTCTAGTGCATTTATTTCATTGTTTCCAAGGTCGGTTCATTATGGATTTTCGTTTCAAATGTAATAAAAAATAGAAGTGGAATGTAATGGTATTAATATGTCTCAATAATTTTAAATGACTCAATATATCAGTTTTTTCTAATATGAGGATGATTCATTAGACAAAACATTAATGAAAATGATTTAATTTATTTTGGTGGTTTTTATGACCATCACAGACTTATATCATTTTATTTAATATCATGTTTATATATTGCATCCAGAACATTATATAACTTGTAATACATATTATAAATTTTTATTTTACCATAATTATGGTTTTCTGACAGTCCTTGATGGTGATAAGGGAAAATGAAAACTCTTCATCCATGAAGGCGGTGAATCCACACGTCACGAATGCTGTTTTAATTTTTCTAAAATAATAAAATAATACGAGAGTGTTGATGATGGGTATTACATTAACATAAGTAAAATATAGTATATGTAAGATAATAGAGTTTTCATTTTACTTGTATGAGTGTAGGTGATGAGAAAATAATAAAACAAATGTAATTGAAAATGAAATAAAATAATGTGAAAGAGGATTTTACCTCTAGAATTATTCTCATTGAGAAACTCCTTAGGAAAATTAAATTTAGTATTTTGTTAAGAAAAAATGATCCTGGAAATGGGGTAGAGTATTTCGAATAATATGGGGAATAATTTTTAAAATATTCAAGGATTTGGAGGTGTGATAAGAATAGTTGGTGTGGGGTGGTATTTATAGTGGAGGGGTGGGGTGTTTTTTGATTAATTTATTCATTAGTTTATTAGTTTGTCTCATGACAATGAATTTTTTTTATTACTATACTAAATAAACCAAAAATATAATGTTAGTTATATATTATAGGACTTACATCAGAAATGACTCATGAAATAGTGTATTTAACCTATAATGTTATATATCGTAAATTACCATATTTCACTATTCACCAAAATTTAAACTATTTCAGAAAAACCCCAAATATTCACCCTAACTATTTTTTAGTGAATAGAATTCAAAAATGCACTCCATTTGTTTTGAAAATAAACTTCTAAATATGATAAATTTACTTTTTAATTAAAATCATCATTTATATGAAAAATACCGATTTTAATATTATAACAAGTTTTTGGACACTTTGAATAGTTAATTAATGTCTCTTGAAATTTTATTATAATCATAAGGAAAAAAAATATCAATTTATGAGTCTATTTCATAAAGATAAGTTTTATTTTAAATCTTTATATTACTTATAAAACTGTAAATAACATTTTTAACAAAAATACCAAAACTTAATTTATCATTTTCAAAACATTTTATTCCATGATATAACTATGTCATATTTTCACATATTAGATACAAAAATTTTATTTTAATCTCATAAGTGAGTTACTGTTTTATTAGTACATATTATTTTTATAAATACCAATTTATTCATATAACACCCAAAGATTTCATATTACGTTAGTTATTCAAAGTTATTCAATAACTTACACTACACGAAACATCAAGTTCAAGCGCACCATGACATACCAAACTAGACGTTCAAAAGCGGTTATAAATAGTAATAACATAATTTTTAACTTTATATAACCCTTATAGTTTTAGAATCCATATTATGAGTTTCTTAGACATAATGTAAGGAAAAATTTGTTTTTTTAGATAAAAGAAGTATTTTTCAAAAAATGCAATTTTACCACCTTTTAATAAAAAATTCTTTCTAAATTCAATGTTGGAAACTTTTTTATATTAAATATGACAAAATAAACTTCTTCTTTAGGATACAGACATAAGAATTTAGTTTCAATATAATTTTGGTGTTTTTCTGATAACTTTCATATTTGGGTGAATAGTGAAAAATAATATATTTTAACTGAAAACAACTTTTTTGATCAAAATAATTTATAGTGTTCAACTATAAATATGAATGGTTTGGATGTATAATTAGATTATATTTTTACCATTTAATCCAATGTTGTTCATTCGAAGTAATATCACATTGAAATTGGACATAAACAAATGTCAATCTTTCTGTAGTTATTATTTCATAAAAATACGCTTTTTAGTTTTGACAATAGGAATTAATTTTAAACTAATAAAGGAAATTTATATGTTTATAATTTGTAAAATAGAATTCATTTTTGAATTAATAATATCAAAATTAGCTTAGGTTTAATTTTTTGTATTTTTATGAATTTTGTTTAATTTTTGATGAATAATGAAAAACACTGAGTTATAGTTGAGAGCCGAATTTTTATTTAAATAATTATTTATTTTATTTATATTTATTTTAGGTAAAAATAGATAAAAAATACTTATATAAGTTCAATATAATTCATTAGAGTCATTTTTTAATAATTTATGATATATAAAAATTTTATTAAACTTTTCACCGTCTTTTACCCACCTCCTGAGAGAATTTGCAAATTCACATAAAAATTAATTTTACTGCTTCTGTGAATGTAATTTAAAAAAATGAAAGGCACGATTGATATTTGTAAGAAAAAATTTGTCCAATAAGATGAAAATAATTTTTTGGGGAATAATAGCTTTTTACTTTTATTTACCATGATTAAATGTAAATAGGGTAATTATGTGAAAAAATGATATTATTATTATCCTAAAACATGTCCTAATTCTATTGGATAAGTATAATTCGACCAAAAACAGCCTTAGGAATAAACTATAAACCACTTTGGTCCACTTGTATTAGATTAGTACATTTATTATTATTTAATTCAAAGAAGAGTTAAAATAGTTAAAATCAAAGTTTAATAACTAAAACATATTTAATATAGGGTTAAACATAAGATAAATTAGACTAAAAATATTCATTAGAAATAGAAAATGATTTTCTTAATAATATTATTTTATTTATATTTTTTAGACAAAAAATTATTTAATTTATTTATGACACAATGATGATGTATTATCTTCCTTATTAATGAAAGAATCAAATAAATGGTATTATAAATGTTAAAATAAATATAATTTGAAATTTTTTATTCCATCCAAGAATTTTATAGGTTTTTAATACATGTTAGGATTTATTAAATAAATTAATTCTTAATTAATAAAGTTTTTATGACTTCAACAAAAATAAATTATTAAACAGTGTCAAAATTGACATAAAAGAGTTTTTTAAAAAAATAATATATTATTAATTGATATTCTATTCCTAAAAATATAAGGATCATCCAAAAGACTTATATGATGATAGGTGTATCATTAATGAAGCACTTGGGGTTATATTGAATTTATATAGTATGTTTATTAACCATATAATATAAAAATAGAAAGAGACATGATAAATGTAAAACTATTTAACTAAGAGTTAAATCTAAAACATAAGGTTAATATAGTAACCCAAACCTATCTAAAACCTATGGGTTAAGTGGTTTTTTACCCATACCCACATTATAATTTAAATAATACATTTTTGAGCCATTGTAAATGGAAATGTTTTTTATTATAAAATAATATTTATATCTTTTCCTAAGGTGCCCCAAACCCCTCTTATGAAAGGGCACTCCCCTTCCCCCGAATTCACACCTTCAAAGCCTTTTGACTCAGAAAAACTCTACCCAAATACCCTCTCAAATGTATTCCCTTCATTCTAGAGGACCTAATTTTGTCAGAAATCCATCCTAATAATCCCTTTTGATCAAATCAAAAGGAATAACCCGAAGAAGAGGTAAATATCTCATCACCTCTTTCAAGTTATTTTCTTCTTCCACTTCCTCTTTCTTTGTTGTTTCCATTATAAAATAATAAATCCAGTATATTCTATATACTTTGATGTTATTAGAAATATGTTACAACCATTTCCATTATTCTATCCATCCTTTGAATGACATGTCACCATACGTGCGTACGTACGACTTACCATCTCCACGTCATGGGGTAACTATAATTCAATACATTATTATTTGGATGGGTATAATAATGATATTTAATTGATGTAAATAATAAATATAACATGATAATGATTCTTAATATATTATATACCATCCAATTATATATTATTTTAATATCAAAAGAATGATGTTGTCACTCGTGCGTACGTACGAATTACCATCTCCACGAACGCGATGAGATTCATTCCCCATCATATCCATTCAAGACTAAATTTCATTTGATGATTAAAAATAATGTCTATTGACATGACATAATTCTTTATATGAATAAGATACATCCCATCCATAACAAATATGACTCCCATAACAAAACAATATAATGGAAAACGAATCCGTTAACACCCAAAACGACGATAATACAAGGA
This sequence comes from Viscum album, assembly GCA_963277665.1. Classification (NCBI taxonomy): domain Eukaryota; kingdom Viridiplantae; phylum Streptophyta; class Magnoliopsida; order Santalales; family Viscaceae; genus Viscum; species Viscum album. The sequence continues at coordinate 141,063,656 of OY728156.1, read as the reverse complement.
TATCATTAACAAATCAATGTTAAAAGATCATATATGATATCATATTAATGTATATTATTATTTTATAATTTAATGACAACTATTTCACCATTATAATAGAGGTTAACCTACCCTTTACAAAGTAAAAAGTACAAAGTACGGGGTTTCTTATCTCACTATTAATTTCACGAGATTTCCATTTTTCACCAATTATTTATTACATGTGGTGTGTGTAATTCCCATGATTGTATTAATTGTGTAATATACATTAATTTATGGATATTTACATCATAATTTTATGATCAATATTTCATGGTATGTATATTTCATAAGTTACTAAATTGGTAAGGGAATTAAAATTTTCAATTTCCATACATTCAGCTTTACGGATACTTCATTGAGGATTTTACTCCATGATTATGTGTGGAATCAATATTAATTTTCTTATCTCATAATTTAAACTCCCCATTATGTGGATATACTTTTGATACACATAATCAATCCATTAATAAATTCTCAAATCATCGATATGATCTTGATATGAGTAATTTTAACTTAATCTTCATTTCGTGAGTTAAGTATCCAATTAATTGGTGTTGTTTTTACAAGAATTTGTGTGAATTTCCTATGATTGATTTACACTGAATATCAAATCATATTGAGTGTATTTATATTTTTCACACATAATTATGTCGTTGATTTATCCTTAACCTAAGGATATGGTCTTCATAAGAGATTTCATCTCAATTGACATTACATTGATACTTCTTTTTTGTTATACACCAAATCTCTTTTATATGGTGTATATAATGTGTTTTGACATAGTATATCATGAATCCCTTTAATCTCATGATATTATAATGTTTTGATTACCTCAACTATTTGTATTCAAGTTCCTCTATTTTGGTTAGGAACTCTAACTAAAATATCATTTATATTTTTTAATTTTTTTTTCTTTTAAATATTTCTTATTAATGTCCATATTTTAAAATTTTTTTAAAGATTTATTTATATGGAAATTAATTTTTTAAAATTAATGTTCCTTTTAAAAGTTTCAAAGTGTTATGGGACACTTTGATTCAAAAATCTATTTTCAATGGCTTCTTGATAAATTGTGTGACTTTTAAATGTTTTCATGAAAAAGGGAGATAATTATCTCAAATAGTTTTGATGATTATTTTCATCTATGTCAACATCCTTTGATAGAGATTAAGCTTATTTGAAATTGATTTATTATGATAAAAAACTTCCATATTGTATCAAATGTTTTGTGATAGGTTTGACCGTGGATGTGTTATTTTTATATCATTCATGGTTTTTGGATAAGGTATTGAGATTTCCTATGATAGTTTTAATACAAATATTTATGTTATGTTTAAAACTTTTCAAATGAGGAATGAATTGGACTTAGTAAGTGACGGGTGGAGCCCACTATAGCTCCTCGATGCATCGGTAGGTCTCATGAGACAAACTAGTGTCTTCGAACAAGGCCTTGAAAAAATCTTATGTGTAGTCTTAGAACAAGTCCTTGACTATGTGGTTATGATAGTATAGCATTATGCATTCCATCATTATGAATATGGATATTGATATTGAATGTAATTATTCTAATAGTAGAATATCCATTTGAATAAGTAAATGAAATTATTGGATTTTATCTTTTCCATATTATGCATAAGTTCAAGTTTAAAAGACTTTTGTTTTAGTTATACAGTGACATAAATGTTAATGCTTATTTATGAAAGTTTATACTATAATGTTGTCCTTACTGAGTATCTGAGCTCACCCCTTTCTATGTTTTATTCTTCCCAGGATGTAAAGAAGTATATTATGACTGACCTGTAGGGATAGTCTCTGGGATCTCGGGGTTTTCTATAGAATCAATGTTGTTTTAGTTTTCTATTTTATGATGTAATGTAAAACTTATGAATGTATCTCGTACTTACAAGGATACTAAACTAATCGGTCTTTAGAGACATGATATTTTATGATCATGCCAATGATATGTAATAATTCATCGACTCCGGGTAACGGGTGTTGGGGTGTTACAGTTGGTATCAGAGGAAGTTTAGTACAAACCTGGGAAACTAGATTTATATAAACTCTGATTAGAGAACATAGCCCTAAGATAGACTTTTAGGATTAGTAAAGAGGAACTTCCTAAAATTTTGGTATTGTAGTGATTTTGTGAGCTTTCCAAGCAATACATCCCTATCTTGATACGAGTAGGTAGAGGCTGCTCTGGAACATATGTACCTAAGAGTGAAAACTCAGACAAGGAGTTTCGGGATTGACCCATGGTATCCTGGTACATGAAAATGGGCCTTGCTGTACTCTTGGTTATGGAACTCCCGGGGGATATGCTTAGGATAATTTACATTTTCTTTACAAAATGATTTGAAGTATGTTAATATAAGATGAGAATAAATGACCTTGGTTAATCCCAAGGTGTTTTATATTGAAAATATGGTGTCATGATATTCTCTAAATGATTTTGTGACTACTGTTACTCACACAATGCTTTCTAGTTTTATTCAATGGCTGGATTCCAAGGAAGTCATAGTAACTTTGAAAATGATGTACAAGGTGGTAACAATGGTGGAAATGAAAAAAAACGGAATGTTGATAGGCGTAAAAGATATTGTGTTCATGCCAAATCAGTTTTCCAAAAATATAATCACCAACATATATATTAACCAACTCCCAGACTCAGCAAAGAAGGGAAAGGTTGTGAATGATAAGAGCTCCAGTAGTGGATACCATGGAGAAAAGAATCCTCAATTTCCATCATGCATTCAATGTAAAAGGAGACACCCAGGAAAGTGTCTCAATGGAATGAAGAAATGATTTATGTGTGGGAAATAAGGACATAAAGTGAAAAATTACCGAGGAAAAATTAAGAGTACTGTGGAAAAAATAAAAATGGTCCCAAGAATCCATTTACAGTCAATTGCCGTAAATATAGGGGACCTGGCCATTACCCGAGTGAAGGCCTTGTTCTATAGGATATTTTATTAGTCAAAGAAGAAGTTATGAAAAAATAAATGGTTAGAGAAATGTTTAGAATTATTAGTTCTCCTTGTTGATGAGATTAATTTGGAATAATTTTCTCTTGTATTTGTAACCCTATAGTTTGTCATGTGAAAATAATATTTGAGTAAGGCTTATCTTTTCTCTTGTGGATATAGTAATAAATAACCATTTGTTTTTATATAATCATTGGGTTTGAGGCAATTACATGTTATTATATTTTGGAATGAAAATTCAAGGTATGAGATAAAATTTGTGGTCAATTTATGTTATGTCTATTTTAAGTAATTTATCTCATTTTGGTAATATTATAAAATATAGCTTTTTAAAAAGGACAACACGCAGACTGTGTGACAACCTATCACGTCGGAGAAAGTTGTGGGAATCTAACCCACAACCAGAGTGCGATGGGGATTTATCACCAACCACTAGACTACGCAAAGTCCCTAGTTAGTGTGACTAATTATTTTTAGTTAAATGATTTTATTGATCAATAATAAGTTGATTTGGGATGTTATGTCTTATCAAATGAATACCCTTAGTATAGGAAAATGATTTGGTGATTAAGAGATAAATGTTATTTTGGAAGAAGTTTGCTTTGTTAGGAAAACTATATGCCCAATGAAAATAGAATACAATGGGATTTCATTTGAGGAGTAATGGTAGATTTTTATCTATGTTTTTACTGTGGATTTATAGTGATTTGGGTTATTTATGGAAATTATTAACCTATAATAGATAACATGTGATTAGGTTAATTACATATAAGTATGTGACTTTAAGAGTAGTTTATTCTATTTGGAGATACAATTTAACGTGGAAGACTACATAAACAGATTCTTCTAGGTTTTTATTTTCAATATTAGTTTGGTTTATATTGAAGGATTTTAAGGACAATTGTTTATTGAATGGTATTTATTTAAATTTTGGGTATTGTTTTTTTAATATTATAAATTAAGAGAAGTGTTTCTTTCTTTAAAGGAATATACTTTTGGGGGATCATAAGATCTTGTACTAACCATTTTGGTTTTGATTCATCTCTAAAGACAAGTTAAATATATAGTTTATCCTTTGTGGATCATGTGATTCTCTAGAAGTTTATTCTAGCTCTTCAAGTGTGACCAAGTCTTCTTGAATAATCATCGTTTAAAAAAAATGAGCTAGTGGTAGAAATTTATTAAAGAATGAAACTCTACTTAAAAAGTAAGTATATCTCTTTATGTTCTTAGTTAATCTCAAAAATAAATTCCTCATATTTATGAAATGTAACTTAAAACAAAAAAAATGTTGTCTATTTACTTTTCCTACTGGGAAACCAATGACTGTTTGTCCCATCACAAGTTTTTGGTTTTCTTGTTGTTTACATTCTCTTGATCATGTTTTCTATCCCTCTTCATCAGAACCTAACACTTAGTTTAACTTCCATATCTTTGTTTTCCTACATGGAATCCTAGTATGGGTTATCTTGGGTGACCTTTGTACTTCTCTTTATTTATTTTAAAGTGATAGTTTTATTGACTATTTTTCAATGATGGACCTTAAATTATATTCCCATTCCCAATTTGAAAAATTTCAAGGATGCAATTTATTGAAGTAGGGAAGAATGTAACACCCCATGATTTCATAGTACATTAGTTATAAGGCCCCAACCGTAAACCTTACTTAATCTTGAGTTATTACAAGATTACACATTTAGGATCTTTTCAGGTTTAGAGTTTTAGAGAATTAGATCATAAAACATGCATTACATTCCACATATAAACAAAGTGTTTACATAAAGATAGTATTCTTCATTCCCATCAATGGAAACACATTTAAAATAAAACATGGATTATTTCTTGACACTTCCATGACACTATCATCATATCATGTACCTTTTCCTTGACCTGTGAAAAATATTTCAAAAAAACATGGGATGAGCATAAAAAAAGCTCAGTATGGGTTATAATAACATGGAAAGGAAACATGAGATCATATATACGTAAGAATGAAATCATACTTTACCCATAAAACATAGGCACTTTAACATACCTCATAAAATCATGAATAAATCATAGAAATCATAAGACATAAAGGTAGCGTGAGGCATTCATAACATTCTTACGTAGGGAGTAACCCTCTTGGTTACGTTTGGAATACCCATCATAGTATATTCCCTAAATCTCTTCGGAGAAACCTTAACGTTTCACTCCTTCGCGTTACCCAATGCATTGGAGAGCTATATCGGGCTCACCCGCCCTTAGTTTATCATGGAACCACCCGTCTCCATAATAATGCCCAAGAACCATAACATAATCGTATCACATAAAACATGCATAAAGGAAACATAACATTTCCACATTTCAATCACAATATATCAATACAACACAAAAAACATTGTGAAAAACATTTTCAATACCAAAATAAAAGAAAAGTAAAACATGGTATTTATTTTTCTTTTAAAAAGAAGGTATGGCTTGTAGAGGAAGCCGAAACTCAAATAATGGTCACGACGGCGGAGAAGTCGTTGTCACCGCATACGTACGACAAAAACATTCCCTTTTGTCATTTAGTAAACACTTCGTATAAAAAATATTCCTTTTGAATAAACGTAAAAGTCAAAGGGGTTTATACACCATATAAAAGAAAGTTGTGTATAAAATAAAATATGCCTCAATGAAAGGAGATTGAGACGAAGTCCCATACAAGGATCATTTTTTTAAATAAAATAGATCTATTATGTGTATTCACTATAATTACACATATAGAAAGTAAAAATACAAGATAGGACATAATAATATCATGACATAATTTGAAAGTAGGAGATTAACCCAAAGAATGGAAATTGTGTTAAGAAGTTCCCTTACCTCATATCCGACTTGTCCCGAACGTCCTTTAATCTCCTGAATAATAAACTTGAGTTAATACCTACTTGCTTATGAACCTTTTTCAGGTTCATTATTCCTTTTATACCATGTTATGAACATCATGTAATCATTTAAGTTAATAATGTTCATTTTGTCGGTATTTGGTTCTTAAGTCAAAAATAGACTTCTTATACTTACATGTTGTTAATTTGGTCAAAGGTTCGTTATATCCATAATGATATTAATTATTTGGATAACATATATATCATATATATTCATCATATACATGTATTTATAATATTACATCACATTTAGAGGTAAGAAATGAAATGCACCGTTCATGGAGACGGTAAGCCGTACGTACGCATGAACGCTACTTCTATTTCTATTTTGCATTTTCTGGAATGGAATTATAATGATATAAGAGTATATTATAATTCCAGTATAATAAAATATATAATATCATTAACTTTATCCTTGACACATCCCACATATGGTATTAACGAATCAAATCACTTTCAGGGGGCGGTAGTCCGCACTTCCTAAAATGAAGATATCGTGTTTACACATAATGGGAACCATAAAGGTATGCTTAAAATGAAAAAAAAACAGAAGATTAAGGAAAACATAAACATATTATATATCATATATAAATATAGTGACATCATAATGGCCACCTTTGAAGGTGTTAAATGAGTATTGAACAATCATCGTTTCGGGAGGCAGAATTTCGCCATCCACGGAAACCGTATGTTCTTTAACCATTTGATGTAGTTGTGAGAGAGTTTAGCTCAAATAAATACTATAACAAAATCCTATTATATTTAAAATACTGGTGTTGTTACAAAAGAAGTAAATAAAAAGAGTTTAGGGGGTTGGAGAAACAAAATAAAACAAATGAACATGAGAGAATGAATTACCTTTAAAAGTGTAACTCCTTTTGATTTGAGCCTAAAGGATTCCTTTGAAAGGATTATTCCCAAAGGGAATCCTCTAGGATGAGTAGAGGGATGTGGAGAGAGTAAATGGGCAGGGGTTGGCCGAGCCAAAGGCTTGAGGAGTGTGTGATATGAGGTAGAGGTGGGGGCCTTTTATAAGAGGAGAGGAGGGGCACTTTTGGAAAGTAAAGAAATATTACTTTATTTGAAAATTTGTTTCGATTTTAAAAGGTCCCACATTGATATAATTCGTGGATAAGGTGATAATACTTCTAAATCCACTCATCCAATTGGTTTTGGCCATGTGTAGGTTTTAGATGTTTCATTATCTTTCCATTTTATTTAAATCGTTAAATAATGAGGTCATCGCTGCATCATCATGATGTCATAAATAATTTAATTTATTTAAAGTCTAAAAATTATAATAAAAATACTATGATGTAGGAAATCTTTTTAGCTTTCCATATAATATTTATAATCAACAATCAGATCTCTATAACCCCATGTAAAAATTGTTTTAGAAACAAATCTCTTGTTTGTGTCATTTTTACTTTAACATTTAATAAAAAGTTATTTATGTCATTTCCCAACCAAAGTGTCTCCATGGGGTCCCCAAGTTGACCCATGGCTTGTCTTGGTCTGCCATGACACAACCAATAATGTTGGGACATTTTTCTAGGTCATTTCATATTATAAAAGCATTATTTATACCTTAAACTGCCCTAATTACCACTAATCGCGATTAAAAACTTAATAAGTTACTATTCACCAAAAAATTATTTTAATCTCATTGAACCACATTTTACTTCATAATGACAACCATGTATGTCGGATTTTTGAAATTCAAAACACAATGATGGCAAAATTTCATTTAAACGGAAAATCAGTCCTTATAAGTACCACTTAGTGGTTTCACTATTCATCAAAAATTGAAGTTTTTCAGAAAATTACCAAAAATTCACCCTAAGCTATATTTGATATTAAGAATTCAAAAATGAAGTATATTTTAAAAAATTCAAAATGTAACACCCCGAGCTTCCACGATACGCTTCTCATTCAATAATGCAATAGCTTGCATTGTACACAACTTCGAGTTCTAAAACACCGCGACTAATCAACGTAGCCGTTATGAATAGTAATAACCACTTTTTAAAATTATTGAAATTTTATATTTCAAAATGGACTTCATTTTTGTATTCGTAATATCGAAATTATCCTAAGTTGAATTTTTTGTAACTTTCTGAGAACTTCCAATTTTTTATGAATAGTGAAAAATACTTAAAACAACTTTTTTAATCAAAATAATTTATTGTGATAAATTATACTATTTAGTGGTTTTAAAGTATAATTAGAATATATTTTTACCATTTTATCCAATGGTGGTCATTAGAATTAATTTAACATTGAAATTGGACATAAACAATTGCCAATCTTTTGATATAAATTGTTTCTTAAAAACACGCTATTTGTTGTGACAGCGGGAATTAATTATAAAATTAACTAATGCAACTTATATGTTTGGAATTTTGTAAAATAGACACCATTTTTGAATTTGGAATATCAATTATAGCTTAGGGTGAAATTTTGGCATTGTTCTGAAAAACGTCAATTTTTGATGAATAGTGAAACCACTAAGTGGTAGTTAAATAACTGATTTTTTGTTTAAATGAAATATTACCACTTCTGTGATTTGATTTTCAAAAATCCGACATACATGGTTGTCATTAAGAAGTAAAATTTGGTTCAATGAGATTAAAATAATTTTTTGGTGAATAGTAACTTTTAAGTTCTTAATCGCGATTAGAGGTAATTAGTGTAGTTTAAGGTAAAAATAATGTTTTAATAATATGATATGAGCTTGACACTTGTCCTACTCCTATTGGATGAGTCATGTCCGACCAAGAAAATCCATGGGTCAACTTGGGGACCCCATGGAGCCACTTTAGTTGGAAACTGACATAAATACCTTTTATTTAATGTTAAAGTAAAAAATGACACAAACATGAGTTGTTTTACTAAAATAGTTTTTAAGTGGGGTTACACAAGTCAAAATTCTGATTATAAATATTCATTAGAAAGATAAAACGATTTCCTACATCATAGTATTTTTTTTATAATTTTTAGACATTAAATAAATTAAATTATTTATGACATCATTATGATGCAGCGATGACCTCATTATTTAACGATTTTAATAAAATGAAATGATAATGTAAAATCCAAGGCATAAACTTGTCCAAAGACTATTGGATGGGTATATTTAGAGCCCTTATCACCTTATCCACGAATTATATAAGTGTGGGACCTTTAGAATCCCAAAAGCATTGTGTAATAATGTAACATTTCAATCTTTCCAAAAGAGCCCCTCCTCTCCACTTATAAAAGGCCCCCACCTCTCCCACCTCATTTACACTTTCAAGCCATTTGGCTCGACCAACCTCTGCCCAAATACTCTCCCAACTTCCCCCTCTTACTCCTAGAAGCCTCACGTTGGGCAGAACTCTTTCCAAGGAAGCCTTTGGCTCAAATCAAAAAGAGTTACCCGATTTTGAGGTAATGTCTTCTCTAATGTTGTTTTGTTTCATTTTTCTTATCCAACCCCATAAACTCTTTTTATTCATTTCTTTTGTAACAAAACCAGTATCCTCAATATACTAGGATGTTGTTATAAGAAGGATTCGAGCTACACTTACACACACTTACATCTAATGGTTAAAGAACATACGGTTTCTGTGGATGGTGAATTTGTGCCTCACGAAACGATGATTGTTCAACACTCATATAACACCTTCAAAGGTGGCCATTAAGATGTCACTATTTTTATATATGATATATAATATGTTTATGTTTTACTTATGCTGCTGTATTTCTCATTTATGGCATACTTTATGATATCCATTATGGGTAAACGCGATAATTTCATTTTAGGAATTGCGGACTACCGCCCCCTCAAAGTGATTTGAATCATTAATGCCATATGTGGGATGTATAAAGGATGGATTAAATGGTATTATACACTATATTATACTGGAATTATATTATAAATTTATATCATTATGATTTCATTCCATTAAATACGAAATAGAAATGAAAGTAGCGTTCATGCGTACGTACGGCTTACCGTCTCCATGAACGGTGCATTTCATTTCTTACCTCTAAATGTTACATGACATTATGAATGAATGTATATAATGTATATATATGATATATATGATATCTACATCATGAATATAATTCTGGATATAATGGATATTTCACCACATGAACAACTTGTAATTATAAGAAGTTTATTTTTGACTCAAGTACCAAAGATCGACAAAACGAGCGTTATTAACTTAAATAATTAAATAATGTTCATAACATGGTAATAAGTGATATAAATGGAATAATGAACATGAAAAAGGTTCTTAAGTAAATATAAATTAACTCTAGTTTATTATTCAGGAGGTTAAAGAACGGTCGAGTCAGGACAAGACGCAAGGTAAGGGAATTTCTTAACCCAACCTCCATTCTTTGGGTTAATCTCCTACTTTCAAATTATGTCATGATATTATTATGTCCTATATTGTATTTGTACATTATTTATGTGTAATTAAAGTGAATACACATTATAGATGTACTTTATTTAAAAAAATGTTCTTTTTAAGGACTTCGTCTCAATCCCCTTTCATTGAGGCATATTTGGTTTTATACACAACTTTCTTTTATACGGTGTATAAACCCCTTTGACTTTTACGTTTATTCAAAAGGAATCTTTTTTATACGAAGCATTTTACTAAACAACAAAAGGGAATGTTTTTCTTTCCGTACTTATGCGGCGACAACGACTTCTCCGCCGCCGTGACCATTATTTTAGATTCGGCTTCCTCTACAAGCCATCATTTTTTTAAATGAAAAATAAATACAATGTTTTAACTTTCTTTTATTTTGGTATTGAAAATATTTTTGAAAGAATTTTTATTATATCAATGTGTTGTATTTATATCTTGTGATTCAAATGTGGAAATGTTATGTTTCCTTTATGCATGTTTTATGTGATACGATTATGTTATGGTTTATGATATGTTTAAACCTATTCATATAAAGAATGCATTGGACTTAATAAGTGACGGGTGGAGCCCGCTATAGCTCCTCGATGCATCAGCAGGTCTCATGAGACAAACTAGTGTCTTGGCACGAGTCCTTGACAAAATTTTATTTGTGGTCTTGGCACGAGGCCTTGGCTACGTGGTTATGATAGTCTAGCATTATGCATTCCATCATTATGAAAATGGTTATTGATGTTGCATGGGATTATTCGATTAGTAGATATCCATGTGAGTAAGTAAATGGAATTATCTCATTTTATTTTTGCCATATTATGCTAAAGTTCAAGTTTAAAAAGGCTTTTGTTTTAGTTATAAATTGCCTTAAATGTTAATGATTATTTATGAAAGCTTCCTCAATATTGTTATCCTTACTGAGCATCTGAGCTCACCCCTTAAATGTTTTAATGTTTTCCAGGATGTGAAGAAGTATTTTATGAATGACCTGCAGGGATAGTCAGAAGAGGATAGAAGTGTGGACTATGGAGACTATGTTATTATAGTTTTTCACTTTGTGATGTAATGTAACATTTATGAATGTATCTAGTTATTCCAAGGCTACTAAACTAATCGGTCTTTCGAGACTTGATCTTTTGTGATCATGCCAATGTTACGAAGTAATGCACCGACTCTGGGTAGCTGGGGTCGGGGCGTTACAGTTGGTATCAGAGGCAGTTTAGTACTATCCTTGGAAGCTAGATTTAGATAAACTCTGATTAGAGCACATAGCCCGAAGATAGACTTTGAGGATTAGTATAGAAGAACTTCCTAGAATTTTTTTATTGTAGAGATTTTGTGAGTTTTCCGAACAATACATCCCTGTCTGGATACGAGCAGATAGAGGCGGCTCTGGCACAGATGTACCTAGGGGTAAAACCCGAAAACACCGCTTTGAGCTAGACTCGAACGGGAACTGGTGCACGATAACGGGCCTTGCTGCACTCTTGGTTACGACACTCCCGGGGGATATGCTTAGGATAATTCTCATTTTCATTACAAACCACTATGAACGGTTATGAGTATATACTTCCTCAATGAAAACCTTTTTATGATTATGGATTATATCCATAAATAGTTCAATTTATGTTAAGTATTTTATAAGTATGGAATTATGTATTTTGATTCATAAACTTATCTAGTTTATGCCACTGTATAGAAATAGCGCCTAGTGGAAGGAATGGAAACTGTATCAATGCACGCACTCCGTGTAGGGATTTCCCTCCTGCTCAAGATAATTATTGTGGAGCTAGTGATACAACTGGTGCTGATCAACTTATTACCATACTGGGATAACTCGCTCAGGTTATAAATAATAACCTTACTCGTATGGAGCACCCTGATCCGCAACGTGTAGGATCAATGTTAGACCGCTTCATGAGGAAACAACCACCAACATTTAATGGGGGTACAAATCCATTAGTAGCTGATCAATGGATAAACTCCTTAGAGAAAATATTCCATGCCTTGGGGAGTAGCGAAAGGGAGAAGGTTGTCATGGCAGTTTACCGCCTCAATGGAGATGTCGATCAGTGGTGGTCGCTGATTCAAAACACAAAGGAAGATGATGATGTATCGAATATGGAATGGAGGGAGTTCAAAGAGCTTTTCTTAGAAAAATACTTTCCTTGTGACCATCGATCAGATATGGAAAGGCAATTTCTGAGTTTGAGGCAGAAGGAGGATGAGAATGTCGCAAAGTATGAGGCTAACTTTACAAGGTTAGCGAGGCATGCTGCCGATTATATACGTAACACAAGGAGTAATATTGATCGTTTCATTGATGGGTTAAAAACATTTCTCCGTCGAGCTTTAGTATCACAATCCTTCTCATCATACGAAGATATTGTCTCATGTGCTATCAAGACAGAAAAGGAATTCTCTAAGTCTTATGACAACAAAGTAAAGCAAGAGAAGAAGAGAACGGGGGAACAAGAGACAGATAAAGGGAAAAAGGGAAAGAAGGATTTTCCATTATGTGATAATTGTGGGAAGAATCACCCTGGTACGTGCCTAAAAGGAATGGGAGTTTGTTATAAATGTAGAGAAAAGGGTCACCAGGCTCGTGATTGCAAAGGAAAGAAAGAGGCTGTCAAAGTTGAATGCTACAATTATAGGGAAATGGGGCATTATGCAAATGAATGTCCTAAGAGTCAAGGAAACTTACCTCAGAAAAGGCCAAGGGATCAAGGCCAATCTTATGCTGTGACTACAGTTGAAGCGGAATAATTAATGTATTGGTGCTTTTGGACTCAAGGATTATATTCTGGTTATAAGAATAATGTGATATATATAAAGATTGTACTGAAGTACTTTTTGATTAAAGTAATATGATTAAGGTAATCATATTTTTAGTATGTGACAATAAGAGAATCGTTTCTTTGTTTGGGGAATCTGATGTTACAATTGATTTTGGAATTTAGAGACCTTTTAGAGAAAGTCTGGACGGAGGTATTTTGGATAACTATTAAGGTTGGAATGGATTAATTTGAACCATGGATAGTATTGTTTAAGGTTAAAGCATTTATGAAGATTATTTTTGGAATATTATGATACTATAGTTTTAGGAAAAGGACAACCTGCAGGGTGGGGCATAACCCGTCGCGTCGGACAAAGCTGCAGGAATCGAACCCACAACCATAGTGCGACAAGACTTTATTTCCTACCACTAGCCTACAGGAAGTTCCTGGTTATTATAAAATAATATTACTAATCTAAATGGTATCTGTAAACATTTGGAACCTTATACAATTAGGATAAGTATAATATTTTTGAGTTCTATTATCTTTTTGAGTGAAAGATGAGTTGAAGGTTGAAACTCTAATTGTCAAGCATAAATATATATATATACCTATCTCTTATTCAATGAATAAATTAATTCTTAAACTTTAGTAAAGGTATATTAAAAAAAATGTGTTATCCTAATACCTTATGTCTTGTTGAACTGATGATATTTTAAATCAACATAGATTGAATGCTTTGAGGCCCTCAATTTGACAGTTGATTGTGATTGATGACCTCAATCACTCCCTACAAATATTTACGTTTTTCCTCCAATTATATGTCTCTAATTGCCACCAATGTTCTCCTAATCGAGATCATAATTGGGTGGTGACTTTTTCATTTCCCTTTCCCTCTTATTAAGGCTAAATTTTATTAATCTTATTTCCGATGTGGGTTTTCCTCAAAGGTATTTTCTCTTTTCAACCTTTTACTTTCAAAAAAAATTCAAATTGCAAGGACGCAATTTATTGAAGGAGGGGAGAATGTAACACCCCGAGCTTCCACAATACGCTTCTCATTCAATAATGCAATAGCTTGCATTGTATGCAACTTCGAGTTCTAAAACACCGCGACTAATCAAAGTAGCCGTTATGAATAGTAATAACCACTTTTTAAAATTATAGAAATTTTATATTTCAAAATGGACTTCATTTTTGTATTCGTAATATCGAAATTATCCTAAGTTGAATTTTTTGTAACTTTCTGAGAACTTCCAATTTTTTATGAATAGTGAAAAATACTTAAAACAACTTTTTTAATCAAAATAATTTATTGTGATAAATTATACTATTTAGTGGGTTTAAAGTATAATTATAATATATTTTTACCATTTTATCCAATGGTGGTCATTAGAATTAATTTAACATTGAAATTGGACATAAACAATTGCCAATCTTTTGATATAAATTGTTTTTTAAAAACACGCTATTTATTGTGACAGCAGGAATTAATTATAAAATTAACTAATGCAACTTATATGTTTGGAATTTTGTAAAATAGACATTATTTTTGAATTTGGAATATCAATTATAACTTAGGGTGAAATTTTGCCATTGTTCTGAAAAACGTCAATTTTTGATGAATAGTGAAACCACTAAGTGGTAGTTAAATAACTGATTTTTCGTTTAAATGAAATATTACCACTTCTGTGATTTGATTTTCAAAAATCCTACATACATGGTTGTCATTAAGATGTAAAATTTGGTTCAATGAGATTAAAATAATTTTTTGGTGAATAGTAACTTTTTTGTTCTTAATCGCGATTAGAGGTAATTAGTGTAGTTTAAGGTAAAAATAATGTTTTAATAATATGATATGAGCATGAATCTTGTCATACTTCTATTGGATGAGTCATGGCTGACCAAGACAATCCATGGGTCAACTTGGGGACCCCATGGCGCCACTTTAGTTGGAAAATGACATAAATATTTTTTATTTAATGTTAAAGTAAAAAATGACACAAACATGAGTTGTTTTACGAAAACAGTTTTTAAGTGGGGTTACACAAGTCCAAATTTTGATTATAAATATTAATTAGAAAGATAAAACGATTTCCTACATCATAGTATTTTTTTTTATTTTTAGACATTAAATAAATTAAATTATTTATGACATCATTATGATGCAGCGATGACCTCATTAATTAACGATTTTAATAAAATGAAAAGATAATGTAAAATCCAAGGCTTACACATGTCCAAAGACTATTGGATGGGTATATTTAGAACCCTTATCACCTTATCCACGAATTATATAAGTTTGGGACCTTTATAATCTGAAAAGCATTGTGTAATAATGTAACATTTCAATCTTTCCAAAAGAGCCCCTCCTCTCCACTTATAAAAGGCCCCCCACCTCTCCCACCTCATTTACACTTTCAAGCCATTTAGATCGACCAACCTCTGCCCAAATACTCTCCCAACTTCCTCCTCTTACTCCTAGATGCCTCACTTTGGGCAGAACTCTTCCCAAGGAAGCCTTTGGCTCAAATCAAAAAGAGTTACCCGATTTTGAGGTAATGTCTTCTCTAATGTTGTTTTGTTTCATTTTTCTTCTCCAACCCCCTAAACTCTTTTTATTCATTTCTTTTGTAACAACACCAGTATCCTCAATATACTAGGATGTTGTTATAATAAGTATTCGAGCTACACTTACACACACATACATCTAATGGTTAAAGAACATACCGTTTCTGTGGATGGCGAATTTATGCCTCACGAAACGATGATTGTTCAACACTCATATAACACCTTCAAAAGTGGCCATTAAGATGTCACTATTTTTATATATGATATATAATATGTTTATGTTTTACTTATGCTTCTGTATTTCTCATTTATGGCATACTTTATGATTTCCATTATGGGTAAACGCGATAATTTCATTTTAGGATGTGCGGACTACCGCCCCCTCAAAGTGATTTGAATCGTTAATGCCATATGTGAGATGTATAAAGGATGGATTAAATGTTATTATACACTATATTATACTGGAATTATATTATAAATTTAGATCATTATGATTTCATTCCATTAAATACGAAATAGAAATGAATGTAGCGTTCATGCGTACGTACGGCTTACCGTCTCCATGAACGGTGCATTTCATTTCTTACCTCTAAATGTTACGTGACATTATGAATGAATGTATATAATGTATATATATGATATATATGATATCTACATCATGAATATAATTCTGGATATAATGGATATTTCACCACATGAACAACTTGTAATTATAAGAAGTTTATTTTTGACTTAAGTACCAAAGATCGACAAAACGACCGTTATTAACTTAAATAATTAAATATTGTTCATAACATGGCAATAAGTGATATAAATGGAATAATGAACATGAAAAAGGTTCTTAAGTAAATATAAATTAACTCTAGTTTATTATTCAGGAGGTTAAATAACGGTCGAGTCAGGACAAGACGCAAGGTAAGGGAATTTCTTAACCCAACTTCCATTCTTTGGGTTAATCTCCTACTTTCAAATTATGTCATGATATTATTATGTCCTATATTGTATTTGTACATTATTTATGTGTAATTATAGTGAATACACATTATAGATGTACTTTATTTAAAAAAATGATCTTTTTAAGGACTTCGTCTCAATCCCCTTTCATTGAGGCATATTCGGTTTTATACACAACTTTCTTTTATACGGTGTATAAACCCCTTTGACTTTTACGTTTATTCCAAAGGAATATTTTTTATACGAAGCGTTTTACTAAACGACAAAAGGGAATGTTTTTATTTCCGTACTTATGCGGCGACAACGACTTCTCCGCCGCCGTGACCATTATTTTAGATTCGGCTTCCTCTACAAGCCATCATTTTTTTTAATGAAAAATAAATACAATGTTTTAACTTTCTTTTATTTTGGTATTGAAAATGTTTTTGAAAGAATTTTTATTATATCAATGTGTTGTATTTATATCTTGTGATTGAAATGTGGAAATGTTATGTTTCCTTTATGCATGTTTTATGTGATACGATTATGTTATGGTTTATGATATGTTTAAACCTATTCATATGAGGAATGCATTTGACTTAATAAGTGAAGGGTGGAGCCCACTATAGCTCCTCGATGCATCGGCAGGTCTCATGAGACAAACTAGTGTCTTGGCACGAGGCCTTGACAAAATTTTATTTGTGGTCTTGGCACGAGGCCTTGGCTACGTGGTTATGATAGTCTGGAATTATGCATTCCATCATTATGAAAATGGTTATTGATGTTGCATGGGATTATTCGATTAGTAGAATATCCATGTGAGTAAGTAAATGGCATTATCTCATTTTATTTTTGCCATATTATGCTAAAGTTCAAGTTTAAAAAGGCTTTTGTTTTAGTTATACATTGCCTTAAATGTTAATGATTATTTATGAAAGCTTCCGCAATATTGTTATCCTTACTGAGCATCTGAGCTCACCCCTTCAATGTTTTAATGTTTTCCAGGATGTGAAGAAATATTTTATGAATGACCTGCAGGGATAGTCAGAAGAGGATAGAAGTGTGGACTATGGAGACTATGTTATTATAGTTTTTCACTTTGTGATGTTATGTAACATTTATGAATGTATCTAGTGATTCCAAGGCTACTAAACTAATCGGTCTTTCGAGACTTGATCTTTTGTGATCATGCCAATGTTACGAAGTAATGCACCAACTCTTGGTAGCTGGGGTTGGGGTGTTACACAAAACATATAAGTCACATTAATTAATTTAATAATTAATTCCCGCTGTCAGAGCAAATAGCGTGTTTTTATGAAACAATAAGTATCAAAAGATTGAAACTAGTTTAAGTCCAATTTCAAAGTGAAATTGATTCCAACGACCACCATTGGATTAAATGGTAAAAATATATTCATATTACACATTAAGACCAATTCAAAAGATAATCTAATCATATAAATAAATTAGATTAAAAAGCAGTTTTGATGTAAAATGCAGTATTTTTCACTATTCATTAAAAAATGAACATTGTCAGAAAAATACCAAAAATTCACACAAAGTAAATTTTGATGTCCCAATCATAATGAATAAGTTTATTTTGACAAACATAGTTTATTAAATTGTCAAAAGATAGATTTAAAAAGGGTTTTTCATCATAAGGCAGTAAAGCAATCTTTTAAGAATATTAGTGTATTCCATGCTTAAGATTGGATTTATTTTCATTTTAAGCCTCTAAAACACTATCTTAATCATTAATAGACATAGATAAAAATATCTATTATTCATTACTTTCTTGGGATGTTACATCCTTCCCCCCTTTAGAAAATTGCGTCCCCGCAATTTATTTACTTATCGAATAAATGGGGGTACTTATCCCTCATTTCATTTTCAGATTACCATGTTGCCTCTTCAATCATGTGGTTTTTCCACAAAACCTTTACCTAGTGAATCACCTTATTCCTTAACACTTGCTCCCTGTGGTCAAGAATCTGGACCGGTTGTTCCTCATAAGATAGGTTCTCTTCCAGCTGAACTACCTCTGGGCTCAAAACATGAGATGGATATGGCATATACTTTCTCAACATCGAAACGTGAAAAACATTGTGTACCTGAGATAAACTCTAAGGTAAAGCCACTCGGTATGCAACTGATCCAACTCTCTCCAGAATTTCGTATGGTCCAACGAACCTTGGACTCAACTTTCCTTTCTTCCCAAATCTCATCACACTTTTCCAAGGAGAAACCTTGAGAAAAACATGATCACCTACCTCGAAAGATAGATCCTTCCTCCGGTTATCCACATAACTCTTCTGCCTGCTCTGAGCTGTTCTCATGTGTTTCTAAATCAGGTGAACTTTTTCTTCCATCTATTCTACCAATTCTGGTCCCATCAACTTCCTTTCACCCACTTCATCCCAGAAAGATGGAGTTCGACACCGCTTCCCATATAATGCTTGAAATGGTGCCATCTGTATACTGGAATGAAAACTGTTATTATATGAAAATTCAACCAAAGAAATATGTTGGTCCCAACATCCCTGATAATCTATAGAACAAGCTCGTATCATATCCTCCAATGTCTGAATTGTTCGTTCTGACTGCCCATCTGATTGAGGATGAAAAGCTGTATTAAAATTTAATTCAGTACCCAACGACTTTTGAAGGCCTTTCCAAAAGTTAAAAGTAAACCTGGGATCATGATCCTATACAATGGAGAGAGGAACTCCATGTAACCTGACTATTTCTTTAAGATACAAACGAGAAAGTTGATCAAGAGAGAAAGTATCTCGTATAGCAAGGAAATGAGCAGATTTGGTCAAATGATCAACAATAACCCAGATTGCATTATTACCTTGAGATGTCTTCGGTAATCCCACAAAAAATTCCATGGATATGTTCTCTCATTTCCACTCTGGCACTGGTAAAGGCTGAAGCATCCGTTTCGGTAACTGCCGCTCTACTTTAACCTGTTGACATGTCAAACACTTCACAGTAAAATCAGCAATGTCTCTTTTCATTCCATCCCACCAGTAATACTCCCGCAGATCTCTATATATCTTAGTACTGCCCGGATGAACTGAAAACGGAGAACTATGAGCTTCACATAACAACACTCTCTTCAACTGTGAATCACAAGGCACACACAATCTCTTCCCAAATCTCAAAACACAATCATTATCAATGTTGAATTCAGGCAACTTACCTTTCTGAACCAGCTCTACCTTTTTCTGCAACTCACTATCTTGCTTCTGTGCTTGCTTGATTCTATCTGATAGAGAAGATCTCACTGATACCTGAAACAAAACAGAAGGACTTCCTGCACCAACAACTTCTATGCCAAAGTTCATCAAATTCTTAACCAAAGGATCACGTTCCAAATGCAACATTGTTAATGAAGCATTACTTTTTCGACTCAAAGCATCAACCACTTTATTTGCTTTTCCCGGATGGTAATGAATTGTATAATCATAATCCTTGATTAATTCTAGCCATCTCCTCTGTCTCATGTTTAACTCTTTCTGAGTGAATATATACTTTAAACTTTTGTGATCGGTATATATTTCACACTTTACTCCATACAGATGATGCCTCCAAATTTTTAAAGCAAAAACAACAGCAGCTAATTCCAAATCATGTGTAGGGTAATTTACCTCATGAGTTTTCAACTGTCGTGAAGCATAAGCAATTACATGATCATTCTTCATTAGGACGCAACCAAGTCCTTTCAATGAACCATCTCTGTATATAACAAACTATCCATTCCTAGAAGGTAGTGCTAAAACTAGAGCATTCACCAATCTTCTTTTCAATTCCTGAAAACAATCATCACATTCTTTTGTCCAGATAAACTTAACACCCTTCTGAGTTAGCTTAGTCATTGGACTAGATAACTGTGAAAAATTTCTAACAAACCTTCGGTAATAGCCCGCCAAACCAAGGAATCTACGAATCTCGGTTACATTTGTGGTTCTTGTCCATTCTTCCACAACTTTTGTTTTTGCAGGATCAACAGTTATTCCATATATAGAAACAATGTGGCCAAGGAAAGAAATTTGTTGCAACCAAAACTCACACTTTCTGAATTTCCCATACAATTTCTTTTCTTTTAAGGTTTGCAAGATAACCCTTAAATGTCTTTCGTGCTCCTCTTTACTTTTAGAAAACACCAAAAAATCATCAATGAAAACAACCAATAACTTATCACCTGAGTCAACTGAGCTATCACTACAGGAAACTCTTCAATTCTGATTCTGACCATCTCACGTTGCTGATTTAGAAGGTCATTTCCCTCTATATGCCTTCCCATAAAATCTGTTCTGTTTCCTCTACGAAAACCCATTCTTAACAAACATGTCTTAGATGAAGTAACATGGTAATCTTTAAATGCTATATCATTTCAAAAAAAAAAATATTTTTGGATAATCATTTAATAGAATTATAACTCCTAAAGTTATCTAAACCGACTTTTGATACCAACTATAAGGCCCCATCCTTAAACCTTACTTAATCTTGAGTTATTACAAGATTACACATTGAGGGTCTTTTCAGGTTTAGAGTTTTAGAGAATTAGATCATAAAACTTGCATTACATTCCACATATAAACAAAGTGGTTACATAAAGATAGTATTCTTCATTCCCATCAATGGAAACACATTTAAAATAAAACATGGATTATTTCTTGACACTTCCTTGACACTATCATCATATCATGTACCTTTCCCTTGACCAGTGAAAAACATTTAAAAAAAACTTGGGATGAGCATAAAAAAAGCTCAGTATGGGTTATAAAAACATGGAAAGGAAACATGAGATCATATATACATAAGAATGAAATCATACTTTACCCATAAAACATAGGCACTTTAACATACCTCATAAAATCATGAATAAATCATAGAAATCATAAGACATAAAGGTAACTTGAGGCATTCATAACATTATTACGTAGGGAGTAACCCTCTTGGTTACCTTTGGAATACCCATCACACTATATTCCCTAAATCTCTTCGGAGAAACCTTAACGTTTCACTCCTTCGCGTTACCCAATGCATTGGAGAGCTATATCGGGCTCACCCGCCCTTAGTTTATCACGGATCCACCCGTCTTCATAATAATTCCCAAGAACCATAACATAATTGTATCACATAAAAAATGCATAAAGGAAACATAACATTTCTACATTTCAATCACAAGATATCAATACAACACAAAAAACATTGTGAAAAACATTTTTAATACCAAAATAAAAGAAAAGTAAAACATGGTATTTATTTTTCTTTTAAAAAGAAGGTATGGCTTGTAGAGGAAGCCGAAACTCAAATAACGGTCACGACGGCGGAGAAGTCGTTGTCTCCACATACGTACGACAAAAACATTCCCTTTTGTCATTTAGTAAACACTTCGTATAAAAAATATTCCTTTTGAATAAACGTAGAAGTCAAAGGGGTTTATACACCGTATAAAAGAAAGTTGTGTATAAAATAAAATATGCCTCAATGAAAGGAGATTGAGACGAAGTCCCATAAAAGGATCATTTTTTTAAATACAATAGATCTATTATGTGTATTCACTATAATTACACATAAAGAATGTAAAAATAAAAGATAGGACATAATAATATCATGACGTAATTTGAAAGTAGGAGATTAACCCAAAGAATGGAAATTGGGTTAAGAAGTTCCCTTACCTCGTATCCGACTTGTCCAGACCGTCCTTTAATCTCCTGAATACTAAACTTGAGTTAATACCTACTTGCTTATGAACCTTTTTCAAGTTCATTATTCATTTTATACCATGTTATGAACATCATGTAATCATTTAAGTTAATAATGTTCATTTTGTCGGTATTTGGTTCTTAAGTCGAAAATAGACTTCTTATACTTACATGTTGTTAATTTGGTCAAAGGTTTGTTATATCCAGAATGATATTAATGATTTGGATAAAATATATATCATATATATTCATCATATACATGTATTTATAATATTACATCACATTTAGAGGTAAGAAATGAAATGCACCGTTCATGGAGACGGTAAGCCGTACGTATGCATAAACGCTACTTCCATTTCTATTTCGTATTTTGTGGAATGGAATCATAATTATATAAGAGTATATTATAATTACAGTATAATAAAATATATAATATCATTAACTTTATCCTTTACACATCCCACATATGGTATTAACGAATCAAATCACTTTCAGGGGGCGGTAGTCCGCACTTCCTAAAATGAAGATATCGTATTTATCCATAATGGGAACCATAAAGGTATGCCCAAAATGAAAAAAACAGAAGCTCAAGGAAAACATAAACATATTATATATCATATATAAATATAGTGACATCATAATGGCCACCTTTGAAGGTGTTAAATGAGTATTGAACAATCATCGTTTCGGGAGGCAGAATTTCGCCATCCACGGAAACCGTATGTTCATTAACCATTTGATGTAGTTGTGAGAGATTTTAGCTCAAATAAATCTTATAACAACATCCTAGTATTTTTAAGATACTGGTTTTGTTACAAAAGAAGTAAATAAAAAGAGTTTAGGGGGTTGGAGAAACAAAATAAAACAAATGAACATGAGAGAATGAATTACCTTTAAAAGTGTAACTCCTTTTGATTTGAGCCTAAAGGCTTCCTTTGAAAAGATTCTGCCCAAAGGGAATCCTCTAGGCTGAGTAGAGGGATTTTTAGAGAGTAAATGGGCAGGGATTGGCCGAGCCAAAGGCTTGAGGAGTGTGTGAAATGAGGTAGAGGTGGGGGCCTTTTATAAGATGAGAGGAGGGGCACTTTTGGAAAGTAAAGAAATATTACTTTATTTGAAAATTTGTTTCGGTTTTAAAAGGTCCCAAATTGATAAAATTAGTGGATAAGGTGATAAGGCTTCGAAATCCACTCATCCAATTGGTTTTGGCCATGTGTAGGTTTTAGATTTTTCATTATCTTTCCATTTTATTTAAATCGTTAAATAATGAGGTCATCACTGCATCATCATGATGTCATAAATAATTTAATTTATTTAAAGTCTAAAAATTATAAAAAAAACTACTATGATGTAGGAAATCTTTTTATCTTTCCAATTAATATTTATAATAAAAAATCGGATCTTTATAACCCCATGTAAAAATTGTTTTAGTAAAACATTTCTTATTTGTGTCATTTTTACTTTAACATTTAATAAAAAGTTATTTATGTCATTTCCCAACCAAAGTGTCTCCATGGGGTCCCCAAGTTAACCCATGGCTTTTCTTGGTCGGCCATGACACAACCAATAAGGTTGGGACATGTTTCTAGGTCATTTCATATTATTAAAGCATTATTTATACCTTAAACTACCCTAATTACCACTAATCGCGATTAAAAACTTAATAAGTTACTATTCACCAAAAAATTATTTTAATCTCATTGAAGCACATTTTACTTCTTAATGACAACCATGTATGTCGGATTTTTGAAATTCAAAACACAATGATGGCAAAATTTCATTTAAACGGAAAATCAGTCTTTATAAGTACCACTTAGTGGTTTTAGTATTCATCAAAAATTGAAGTTTTTCAGAAAATTACCAAAAATTCACCCTAAGATATATTTGATATTAAAAATTCAAAAATGAAGTCTATTTTCCAAAATTCAAAACATATAAGTCACATTAATTAATTTAATAATTAATTCCCGCTGTCAGAGCAAATAGCGTGTTTTTATGAAACAATAAGTATCAAAAGATTGACACTAGTTTAAGTCCAATTTCAAAGTGAAATTGATTACAATGACCACCATTGGATTAAATGGTAAAAATATATTCATATTACACATTAAGACCAATTCAAAAGATAATCTAATCATATAAATAAATTAGATTAAAAATCAGTTTTGATGTAAAATGCAGTATTTTTCACTATTCATTAAAAAATGAACATTGTCAGAAAAATACCAAAAATTCACACAAAGTAAATTTTGATGTCCCAATCATAAAGAATAAGTTTATTTTGACAAACATAGTTTATAAAATTGTCAAAAGATATATTTAAAAAGGGTTTTCCATCATAAGGCAGTAAAAAAATCTTTTAAGAATATATGTGTATTCCATGCTTAAGATTGGATTTATTTTCATTTTAAGCCTCTAAAACACTATCTTAATCATTAATAGACATAGATAAAAATATCTATTATTCATTACTTTTTTGGGATGTTACATTAGTTCTTCAAATTAATTCAATAACTTACACTACATGCAACACCGAGTTCAAGCGAACCATGACTTACCAAACTAGCAGTTCAAAAGTGGTTATGAATAGTATTAACTGAATTTTGAACTTTATATAACCCTTTTAATTTTAGAACCTATATTATGAGTTTCTTAAAGATAGTGTAAGGACAAATTCAGTTTTTTCAAATAAAATAGGTATTTTTCAAAAAATGAACTTTTACCACAATTTAATAGAGAAACCTTTTTAAATCAAATATTTGAAACATTTAAATATTCAATTTTAAAAAATAAAATTCTTATTTGGGATCATTACATAATAATTTAGATTCAACAAATTTTTGGCGTTTTTCTGATAACGTTCATATTTGGGTGAATAGTGAAAAATAATATATTTTAACTGAAAACAACTTTTTTAATCACAATAATTTATAGTGTTCAACTATATATATGAATGGTTTGGATTTATAATTAGATTAAATTTGTACCATTTAATCCAATGTTTGTCATTGGAAGTAATTTCACTTTGAAATTGAACATAAACAAATGTTAATTTTTTGGTAGTTATTATTTCAAAAAAATACGCTTTTTGGTTTTGACATTGGGAAATAATATTAATCTAATAAATGAAATTTCAATGTTTTGAATTTGGTAAAATAAAATTCATTTTTAAATTCATAATATCAGAATTATCTTAGGGTGAATTTTTGGTATGAATCTGAAAACATTTAATATTTGATAAATAGTGAAAAACACTGAGATATAGTATAAAACCGAATTTTTATTTAAATAATTATTTATTTTATTTGAATTTATTTTAGATCAAAATAGATACATAATACCTATATATATTCAATGTAATTCATTGGAGTCAGTTTATAATAATTTTAGATATATAAAAACTTTATTGAACTTTTCATCGTCTTTTACCCACCTCCTAGGAGAATTTGAAAATTCTCGTAAAATATTATTTTACCGCTTCTATGAATGGAATTCAAAACATCTGAGAGACATAGTTGATATCATTAAATAAAACTAGGTTTAATAAGATGAAAATAAATTTTGGTGAATAGTAACTTTTATCTTTTATTTACCACAGTTAAAAGTAAATAGGGTAATTGAGGGTAAAAATGATATTATTATTACCCGAACACATGTCATAATTCTATTGGATAAGTTTTTTTAGACTAAAAACGACATTAGGAATAAAATATGAACCTATTTGGTCCACTTGAATTAGATTAGGACAATTATTATTATTTAATTCAAAGAAGTGTTAAAAGAGTTAAAATCAATGTTTAATAACTAAAACATTTTTAATATAGGGATAAACATAAGATAAATTCGACTATAAATATTCATTAGAAAGATAATGTTATTTCCTACATAATGGTATTTTGTTTATATTTTTAAGACATTAAATAAAATAATTTATTTATGACACGATGATGGTACAATATTTTTTTTATTAATGAATGAATCAAATAAATGGTATTATAAATGTTAAAATAAATATAATTTGAAAGTTTTGATGACATACACGAATTTAAAATGTTGGTATTAAATGTTATTATATATTAAATAAATTAATTTCTAATTAATAAAGTTATTATTACTTTAACAAAAATCAATTATTAAATAGTGTCAAAATTGACATAAAAGAGTTTTTAAAACAAATATTATATTATTACTTGATATTCTATTTCTAAAAATATAAGGTTCAACAAAAAGACTTATATTCTGATATTTATATCATTATTGAACCACTTGAGGTTCAATTGGATGTATATAGTATTTTTATTAACCATATAATATAAAAATACAAAGAGAGATGGTAAATGTCAAACTATTTAACTAAGAGATAAATCTAAAGGATAAGGTTAATATAGTGACCCAAAACTGCCTAAAACCTATTGGTTAAGTGGTTTTCAACCCATCCCCACATTATCCTTTAAATAATCCATTTTATAGCCATAAGAAACGGAAAACTATTTTATTATAAAAGAATATTTCTAGCTTTTCCTAAGGTGCCCCTCACCCCTCTTATAAAAGGGAACTCCCCCATCCCTCAAATTCACACCTTCAAAGCCTTTTGGCTTGGCCAAACTATGCCCAAATACCCTATAAACTGTCCTCCCTAAATTCTAGATGCCCTCATTTTGTCAGAAAGCTAACCTAAGGATCCCTTTGATCAAATCAAAAGGAAGAACCCGATGGAGAGGTAAATATCTCATCACCTCTTTCAAGTTCCTTTCTTCTTACACTTCCTCCTTCTTTGTTTTTTCCATTATAAAATAATAAATCCAATATCTTCTATATACTATTATGTAATTATGAATATGGTACAACCATATTAATTATTCTATCCATCCTTTGAATGACATGTCACCATACGTGCGCACGTACGACTTACCGTCTCCACGTCGTGGAGTAATTGTTATTCAATACATTATTATTTGGATGGGTATAATAATGATGTTTAATTGATGAAAATAATAAATATAACATTAAAATTATTCTTAATATATGATATAACATCCAATTATATATTATTTTAATATCAAAAGAATGATGTTGTCACTCGTGCGTACATACGGATTACCATCTCCACGAACGCGATGAGATTCATTCCCCATCGTATCCATTCAAGACTAAATTTCATTTGATGATTAAAAATAATTTTTAGAGACATGATATCATTATTGATATGAATAATATAAATCCCATCCATAACAAATACGACTCACATAACAAATAATATAAAGGAAAATGAATCCTTTAACACCTGAAATGACGATAATAAAAAGTTATTATTAACAAAGAAATGTTAAAATAAAATATATGATATCAAATTAATGTATATGATTCTTTTATAACTTAATGAAAATTGTTTCACCATTAAAAAGGAGGATAACCTACACTCAACCAAGGAAAAAGTACAATGTAATGGGTTTCTTATCTCACTTTTAATTCTGTGAGAGTTCCATTGTTCACCACTTATTTATTGCATGTGGTGTGTGTACTGCCCATGATTGTATTAATTATGGAATATACTTTAATTTATTGACATTTAAATCATCATTTTATGATCTATCTTTCATGGTATGTATGTTTCATAAGTTACCAAATTGGTAAGGTAATTACAAATTTCAATTTCTACTCATTCATCTTTACAGATACTTCATTGATTATTTTACTCCAAGATTATTTGTGGAATCACTATTCATTTTCTTATGTCATAATTTCGACTCCCCTTTCTGTGGATAAACTTTTGATACATATAATCACTCCGATGATAAATTCTCAATTCATCGATATGAACTTGATAAGAGTAATATTAACTCAATCTCCATCTGTTGTGTTCAATAGCCAATTCATTGGTGTTGTTTTTACAAGAATATGTGCGAATGTACTATGATTTATTTACAATAAATATACAATCATATTGAGTGTATTTATATTTTTCACACATAATTATGCGGTTTATTTATCCTTAACCTAAGGATTCTGTCTTTATAAGATATTTCATCTCAATTTACATTCCACTGAGACTTCGTTGTTGTTATACACCAAATCACTTTTATATGGTGTATATAATGTATTTTGACATAGTATATCATGAATCCCTTTATTCTAATGATATTATAATGTTTTTATTACCTCAATTATTTTTATTCAAGTTCCTCTCTTTTGGTTTGGAACTCTAACTAACATATCATTTAAATTGTTTAATGATTTATTCTTCTAAATATTTCTTATTAATGTCCATGTTTAAAAAATGTTTTGAAGTCTTTATTTATATGGAAAATAATATTTTAAAATTAATGTTACTTTTAAAAGTATAAAATTGGTATGGGACACTTTGATTCAAAAATCTATTTTCAACGGCTTCTGGATAAATAGTGTGACTTTTAAATGTTTTCAAGAAAAAGGGCGATAATTCTCTCAAATTGTTTTGAGGATTATTTTCATCTATGTCAACATCCTTTAATGGATTTTAAGCTTATTATAAGTTGATTTATTATGATACAAAACTTCTATATTGAATCAAATGTTTTGTGATATGTTTTACTGTGGATATGTTACTTTTATACCATTCATGGTTTATGGATATGATATTGACATTTCGTATGCTTGTTTTAATACGAATGTTTATGTTATGTTTAAACCTTTTCATATGAGGAATGCATTGGTCTTAGTAAGAGATGGGTGGAGCCCGCTATAGCTCCTCGATTTATCGGTAGGTCTCATGAGACAAACTAGTGTCTTGGCACAAGGCCTTGAAAAAATCTTATTTGTAGTCTTGGCACAAGGCCATGACTATTTGGTTATGATAGTCTGGAATTATGCATTCCATCATTATGAAAGTGGCTATTGATATTTCATGTGATCATTCGACAAGTAGAATATCCAAGTGAATGAGTAAATGGAATTATTTGATTTTATCTTTTCCATTTTATGTAGAAGTTCATGTTTAAAAGGGTTTTGTTTTAGTTATACATTGCCTGAAATGTTTATGATTATTTATGAAGGTTTCCGCTATAACGTTATCCTTACTGAGCATCTGAGCTCACTCATTTATATGTTTTATTTTTCTCAGGATGCAAAGAAATATATTATGACTGACATGCAAGGATAGTTTATGGTATCTTAGTGTTGTGTATGGAAACAATTTTGTTTTAGTTTTCCATTTTATGATGTAATGTAAACATTATGAATATATCTAGTACATCGAAGGCTACTAAACTAATTGGTCTTTTGAGACTTTATCTTTTATGATCATTCCAATGATACGTAATAATGCACCGAATCTGGGCAACTGGGGTCAGGGAGTTACAATTCATTATACATTTATAATGAATTTGACTATTTAATTCCATAATGAAACAAATTATTTTATAGGTACCTTTGTTGTTACATTCTCCCCTTCTTCAAGAAATTGTGTCATGACAACATTTATTTACTTACTAAACAAGTGAGGATACCTTTACCTTATAGAGTTTTTATATTCCGATGTTTCTTGTTTGACTATGTGGTTTCTCCACAAAACCTTAACCTGATGAATTACCTTATACCACAATACCTTATCTCTATGTTCAAGAATGTGAATAGGATTTACCTCATATGAGAGGTTATATTACAACTAAAAAATATGTGGGATCAGAAAATGATATGAATCTAGAACATGCCTTCTCGACATCGAAACATGAAAAAATGTTTACAAAAGGAAAACTCTTAGGTAAGACATTCTGTAGTGAACTGATCTCACTTTCATAAGGATTTAATAGGTTCTAGTCAACTGTGGACTCAGCTTCCCTTCTTACCAAAATTAACCACAACTTTCCATAGATAAAAATTGACAAATACATGATCACCTACCTCTAAATAAATATCCTTTCTTTAGTAATCCGAATAACTTTACATCATACTCTGATCTATCCTTATATGTTATCAGATCACCAGTACATTCTCGTCCACTTCCACTACAAATTGTAGTCCCCTAAAATTCATTTCCCTAACTTCATCCCAAAATACTAGAGTTCAACACCACTTTCTGTATAATTCCTAAGAAGGTTAAAATTTTATACTGTAATTGAAAATTATATTATAAGAAAACTCAACGAATGAAATATGTTGATCCCAACTTCCCTATTAATCGATTAAACAAGTACATATCATGTCTTACAAGGTCTAAATTGTTCACTCATCATGTCCATGAGATTAGGGATGAAAGGCTATATTGAAATTTAATTATATTTCTAACGACTCTTGCTGGTCTTTCCAAATGTTATAAGTGAACTTGTGATTATGTAAACATATAATGAATAGAGTAACTCTATGTAATGTGACTATCACATTGAGGTATAATCGAGAAATCTAAACAAATGAAATGTTACCTTGAATAGGGAAAAATTTGTAGATTTAGTCAGTTTATCAAAAATAAACCAACTCACATTGTTACATCAAGAATTAATTGGCAGTCCCACCACAAAATCCAGGGATATATTTTCCCATTTCCACTATATAACTAGAAAAGTCTGAAGCACCTGCTTTGGTTGTTGTATTTCTACTTTAACCTGATGAAAAGTCAAACTGTTCAGGGTAAAATAAACAATTTCTCTTTTTATTACATCCCACAAATAATACAACCAAATTTTTCTATATATCTTAGTACATTCAAGATTAACTCAAAACAAAGAATTATGAGATTTCCTTAATATCTCTTTTGTCAATTGTGAATCACAAGGCATACATAATCTCTTCCTAAATCTCAAAAATGAAATCTTTATTAATTTTAAATTCTAGAATCATTCCATTTTTAACATATTCTACCTTTTCTGTAACTCATGGCATCATTTTTTACTTTTTAATTCTATCTAACAAATATGATTACAATGACCACTAAAACAAAACAGAGGAATTTTTGGATCCAACAACTTCTAATCGAAAAATAATCAAATGATCGACCAATGGTCTAGGTTCCAAATTTAACATGGTTAATATAGCATGATGATTTCAACTCAATAAATATTAAAATTGTTTTACTTTTAAAGGATGGTTATTGATCATGAAATCATAATCCTTTATCATTTAAAGACACATTCTCTATGTCATGTTCAATTCATTCTGAGTGAATATATAAATTAATTTTTTTGGTCAGTATATATATCATATTTGCATCTATATAAATATTTTATAACAATCATTAAATTGGGAACCACAATACTAATTCCATATCATATGTGTGATAATTTAACATATGACGTTTTAGTTGTCTTGAAGCATAATAAATTACCCCATCATTCTACATCAGAATGAAACCAAGTCCCTTTGATTAAGCATCACTATAGATGCAAAAATATCCAATCATGGTAGGTAAAACTAGAATGGGAGAATTTACCAATATTATTTTTAGTTAAGGAAAGAAATCATTGTATATTTTTTGTCCAAAAAAATTTGACCCTTTTCGTGTTAAATTAGTTATCAAGCTAGATAACTGGGAAAAGTTGTTAACAAAATGTCGGTAATAGCTTGTTAATCCACGAAATATATGAATCTTAGTATCATTTGTAGGTATTTTACATTAATTAACTACTTTTTTTGTGGGATCAACTATTTTTCCTTTCTTAGTTATAATGTTACCATGAAAATAAATCTTTTGCAACAGAAAATCACATTCGCTAAATTTCTCATATAACTTATTTTCATTAAGGGTTTGTAGAGAAATACATAGATGTTTTTCATGATCTTTATTAATTTTTTAATAAAACAAAATATCATTAATAAAAAACAAAAACATACTTATCCAAATATTCATAGAAGATTTTATCCATATGATACATAAATGCAGAAGGGGAATTTGTCAAACCATAGCACATAAAGACACAGTCATAATGGCCATATCTAGTTTAGAATAATGTTTTTGGAATTTCATCCTCATTTACTTTATGTTGATGGTATCCAGATCTTAATCCAATCTTGAAAAAACACTGAGCTACATAGAGATGATAAAAAAAGTCATCGATATGATTCAATTCATATTTATTCTGAAAATAAATTTTATTCAATTCCTTATAATCAATGAAATTATCATGAAACCTTATTTATTTTTAACAAAAAAGAGGACTCCATGGTGAAGTAATAGGAATAATAAATCCTTTATCATGAAACTCATGTAACTTATTTTTCAATTATAAAATTTCCATTTGAGCCATTCAAAAATGGGGTTTTTAAATTGTCATTATATTAAGAATTAATTAAATAATAAATTAAACTTCTCGATCTAGTAAAACACAAGAAAAATAATCATTAAAAATAAACAGGTATTCATTTACCACCAGAACATCATTAATCGTAATAGTTACCTTATTTTCAATAATATGTGTTAGATAACAATCATTTCTATATTTTAAGAGTTTATGAAATTCTTGATATGTTATCAATTGTGTGAGTTAGTTATTGTATAAAAACTGAAATTATTTCCAAAAAACTTCTTTATCTATAAAATCAATATTATAATGATAAACTAAAAGCCAATCCATACCCAGAATAACACAAACTATACTAAGGAAAAAACAACATTGTTCCCAGGTAATTTTTTCCACAGTGAAAAATAATAAGATTATTATAATTACATTTTCATTAATATTTACCCATATTGTTTTAACAATATGTTTTGGTTTCTTTTCATGAGGGGAAATTTCAAATTTTCTGAAATTTTCTTTGAAATAAAGGCATATGTAAACCTGTATGAAAAAAGGAATTACAAAAATAAGATTAAACATATAATGTACCTTATAAAACTTCATTGGATGTCCCAAAATATTCTAAAGTAGTCACAAAGGATTTTATTACACTGTTTTTCTTATATTCTAGATGCTTCCAATTATTCATACCCTTCTTCAGGTAGGTATGTGCATATTTCCCCATCTCACAACAGTTAATCAATTTACAGTTTTCTTATCAGAATTAAAAATTCTAAAAATATGATATTTTTCATTTCATTTTTGGGCCATATTTCCAAATTTACCACATTTAAATCACTTAACATATTTGTTAATGAATTACCTAGAGTGATTTTTATGAGGCATTCCACAAACTGGAAACTATATTTTTTTACCTTCAGATTTATTTTATTGATTCATACCCATTTATTACTATCTAGACATTTTCTTCTTCTTAATTTAAAAGTAAAATTTATCATTGGAAAACTACATTTCTACTCTCTAATCACATCAAATTTTTTTCATAACATTAGAATTCACTTGAATCTAAATCCATTTGATATATTGGCTTCAATCCCAAGTAAAAATGATTTGTTTTATTATTAAGACCTAGAATAAAAATTGGTGCATACCTTTCCAGTTGAGTGAATTTTTCTTCATCCAAAACCACATAATCTTCTTTATTTTGTTGCAATTCAAGGAATTTCTTTTCTATCCTAAGTCGAACTACCTTAGAAAAATATGTTTCAAGGAAAATATTCTAAAATTTATCCCATTTGAAGGCATATATATCTTTTTATTCCCTAATATTATTGACCATTTACCCCCACTGGTCTGGTCCACCTTCAAAAAAATTCTTACCTTTTAATTATCTGAACACCCCCATGACATAAAATCTATTTTCAAGGGAATTAATCCACTTTTCTGGCACCATCGTGTTAGAAGATCCACTGAAATTAGGTGGGTGCTTCGCAATAGAATATTTCCCTATTATCATGTTCCTTTTTATTGGATTTGGATTATATCATTCATGGATTACAATTCCATTTATATAATATTTCAAGTGATCCATTACTATCAAAAATGACTCAGTTCCAATTCCAACCATTCTAGGTTGCGGATTCAGAATGATATCATCCTCTCGGTTCCTTCTTACTTTAGTTTCCTTCTTTCTTTTGTGGAAAACCATTCTAAGAAGACAAAATTTAGATGAATCAGCATGGTATTATTCAAATTTTATATCATTTCAACTTAAAAATATGGTAAAAAACATTTATGGTGTTTTATTAACATCATCCCAACACCTAAATTTATCTATACCATGCTCTGTTTCCAACTATAACGAACCATTCCTTAAATATTACATAATCTAGTAAATTAAACTAGAAAATAACTTTCTACATTCCCAAAGAACATTAAAATTTTGAGTTTTATAGAATTAGGAAATAAAATATACACAGAAACTGATATATTACAAATTAGACACTTCTAATAAATATCAATTTTTTTTTCACAATTTTTTACATTTAAAATCAAAACTTTCATTCTTTACAAAACAAGATTCATGACGTTAAATGTGAAATCATCCATTATTTACCCATCCCTAAAACCTATGACAAAAATTTTAAAACATTCAGTGAGCACAAAAATATCAATAAGGTACATAATAATAAAGAAAAAAACCAGTAGTCAATGAATACTTATAAACACACCAATGATAAACTTATCACCCTTAAAAGTAACGTATACTAACTTTGTTAAAAAATGAGGCTTCCATAATATATGGAAGGAAAAAACCATTTAGGTAACTTATAATATCATTTTATTACTATAATTCCTTATTATTTCTACCCTCATCGATACTATATGATATTTAACCCTCACAGCTACCTATCAATATAACCCATGTGGCTACCTTATGATGTAATCATCACAATTACAATTGGAATAACCATTAGAGTAAACTTCCAAAAATAAAAATGAATAAGAGGGATATCATGGGACTACACAAGTTTTGTTTATAATAGAAAAAAATATCATTATAGACAATTACCAATAACTAGAACATAATCACAAAATGTGAATACTAGCATCATAAAAACATTCATGGAGTAAAATCACTTCATTCAAAGGAATACTATGCACATACAAAGGAATATATTTTATTTGAAAATAACGACAAAATATTTTATAAAATGATTTAAAAAAGTAATGGGTTATGAAAATGGTAAAATATTGTCATGCCAAATAAGATAAATAAACATTGTTTTTGGAATTTTTAAAAAGTGGTATTAAAGAAGATTCTTAATGGCATGTCCCTTAACTCAGGTTTTAATTCCTTAAAACATGTTCAAATCTCTTGTGTAAGCATTTAAATAGTGTTATTAATTTATATCAAAACTATATTAATATTTATAATACCTTATATTATCTTTTTATAACATATTTCCACCCATTTATTAATATAATTTTTTTATTTTCATTGTTTTTCGTGCATTTATTTCATGGTTTTCATGGTTGGTTCATTATGGATTATCTTGTAAAATGGAAGAAAATAACCAGAAGTGGAATGAAATGGTATTAATATGTTTCCATAATTTTAAATGAAACAATATATCATTTTTTTTCTCATATGAGGATGATTCATTAGATAAACCATTAATGAAATTGATTTAAATTATTTTGACGGTTTTTATGACTATCATGAACATATATTATTTTATTAAATATCATGTTTCTATATTGTTTCCATTACACTGTATAAATTATAATATTTATAGTAAAATTTTATTTAAAAATAATAATTGTTTTATGACTAGACGTGATGGCTGTATTGGGGAATGAAAACTCATCGTCCATAATAGTGGGGAATCGACACGTCACAGATGGTGTTTTCATTTTCTTGTGTAAGATAATTAGAGGGTAGTATTGATGATGGATGCTAAATAACATAATAACATTATAGTATATTTCAGATAATATAGTTATAATTTCACTTGTATAAGTGTAGGTGAGTATAGAATAAGATAATAAAAGAAATTGAAAATAAAATAAAAGAAAAAGAAAAAGTATTTTACCTCATGAATTCTTCTCCTTGAGAACCTCTTTAGAGAAATTTGATTCGGTATTTTTTTGTGAAAAGAACTCTATAAGTGGGGAATAGGTTTGGGAAGAGTATTTGTTAAATTTCAGAAAATATTCTTGGATTTGTAGAAGTAAGAAGAGGAGGTGGTGAGGGGTGGTATTTATAGTGGAGGGGAGAGGTGTTTTTTGATTATTTATTAATTAGTTTATTATTTTGGATGAAGACTATGAATAGTTTTGGTTCCCAAGAATAAATTAATTAAATAGATATGGTTGTTTTGATATTATGGTTATTAGATCATAAATGACTCATGAAATATCATATTTAACTTATAATTTTATATTCTGTAAATTACTGAATTTCACTATTCATAAAAAATTTAACTATTTCAGAAATATTTTAAAAAATTTACCCTGATGATTTTCAAAACTTTTATATAATTATTCCATCATATGAATATTTCATATTTTCACTCACAAGATAAATAAATTTTATTTAAAATATCATAAATTAGGTATCTATTATATAAGTATATATTATTTAATTTCGATAAATATCACGTATTTCATTATACAAATTTGTCTTCTTCAGGTGACATGAGGTCATCACAAACCTCCTCGGAGATGTTGAAGGAATGAGGATGCCCTCATGGTTCCTCCATATTAAATGGGAAATGGGGGGATGTGTCTAATCACGATAAAGAGAATGATGCACCTATAATATCATACAGTGATATCCTTATGAGTGGGAATAAGGGAGCCTCTGAGAGGGAAGAGCATACGAATAATACAATCAAAAGAAGACCAAAGAGAGATTAAACTGATATGCCTAAAACGGTGTCGACGAGATCTGCCTCCAAAAAAGGTTGAGGGGCTGCTATTGATGCTGGTAGGAGACATAATAGTAAACATCCCTACAAAGAGAAACCATATGTAGAACAGTTGAAATGAAAGGAACAATATATCCAACTCTTAAAATAGTATGAATTGTCAGAATGGGAATCTGTTGATGCTGATGCGATGTCAGACAATAGTGATGGAGAGGGTTATAGTTTTTTGGTGATGTAGTTTTTCTTCTGCTTGTCTTTGCCTCTTGTTATGCACCTTTAAATTTATTAATAAATTTTGGGGATCAGGCATGCCTGATCTGAACTCTCCTGGTATCTCAATGAAAAAAAATTTATTTGATAAGTGCGTGGGTTATTAGAATTAGGAAAAAATATATAATAAAATTAAATAATTACCTAAAAAGTATTTAGTTATAATCTCATCATCATATAATTATTTTCCCATATAGTTTATTTTATCTAATAATATATCTTATATGATCACATTCCAGTTAGATTATAACTTCAATATATATGACTACATTTTCGGATTCATATCAAATACAAGAAAATAAAATAAATTATCTAAATGAAATTTATTTAATAGAAATTTATTTTTAAAATAATGATAAAAATGGTTATATGTTTTCTAAATATGAAATTAAATATTTTATGTAAATATATATTAATTTTTACATCCAAGCCATTAATAATATTTTCATTTTTTTGGTTCAATCATCTTTTATTAAAATGTTAATTTTTCACTTATTGATTTTTTATTCTGTAAAATAGGTTAGTTTTTCCATAATATTATTCTATATCTCAAAATGAATTCTTATTTAGATATTTGTTTTCTGAGTCTATTGTATTATTTTAAATTTATTCGTAAAATTTTATAGAGGGATAAAATTCATTGACTATTTATTTTATGAAATCGAGTTGTGTTAGAGAAAACTGATGTATTTTTGGAGTGAAATATATTATAAAATATTGAAAAACTGAGTTTTAATTAAATTATATTTTTTTATCACCTTAATATTCCATAGTTTAACTTATTTTATCAGGGTTTAAGGTTTCAATGTGTTATGAAATCATTGTTTAAAAGACAATAATCAATGATCTTTTTGCTGCTGCAATGATTAAAACTACACCCTAGTTTTTTATATCATTACATGTTTTGTTGAAAATAATTATAGTACATGAACTATTTTAAAGGTGTATTTTTTGATTCCCTAGACCCACACTCTCAGTGTAACATCATAACCTAGCATACCATCAAACCAGTAGCCTAACTAGTGGGTCACATGGCCACAAGTACATCTCCCTATAAGCCATAGGCTGCCAACTAGCTGCGAGGGTCTCAGGAGGTGAGAGTGGAAAGACTATACCATCATATCAGATTAGAATTGCGGTAAAATATAACTAAATAACAAATAACATTGGAAGGAGTGAAAATATCAAGAGAAAGCAGTGGAAGACAGATTTTATATAACTAAAAAAAAGTGGAAAATTCCACTTTATACAATAGGTGCATGAATGGCATGGTACTGATACTTAAATAAAAGAGGTAAATAATACAACATGATTTTCCAATATAGTAAAAATTTAGAAAAAAATCCCCATGAGTGATCTCAATGAGCATCCTGACCTCCAACTCGGTCCTTTTCTCATTACTCTAGGTTCAAGTACACAACGACAAGAAAGGTCCAAGGCCCTACAAATATGAATGGTCTACTCAGGTACCCCAATGTTATGGTGGCCCAAGTGAGGTGTGAGATATAAATATTAGTAGGTAGGAACAATTTTTTCTAGCCTAATCAAGACTATAATAGAAACTTAACAATTTGCTGGTACGAAGTTTTAATGATATAATTGAATTAATAAACAACACTCGTCCATGTTCCTAAGGGACACCTGACGACGATACCTATTTCATCCCATGGATGGCATGTCAAATCATGTCACTATATATATATATAAACATATTTATATATATGTATATAAAATAGATGTTTTGAGGTAAGAATGCCTCCCATCCATAAATAAATGATAACTAGATTGAGGTAAGCTTGCCACCTGTCCATATAAGTTTGTACCAGTATAGGGTATGAATGACTCCCATCCATAATATAATATAATAGTTCATTATGTTGCATCATTATGTGCACACATTTAATATAGTTATTGGGTAAAACTACCTCCCATACATAGAAGATAATAGTTCATTATGTGGAATTGTCACGTGCACACTTTTAATACAAGGATGGGGTAAAAATTACTCCCATCCTTAGAAGATTATAGTTCATTATGTTTCATCATCATGTACACACTTTTAGTATAGAAATGGGGAAAAACTACCTCTCAACATTAGAAGATAATATTTCCTTATATGAAATCTGCATGTGCACACTTTTAATATAGGCATGGTGTAAAACTGCATCCCATACATAAGAAATAACATTTCATTAAATGGAATGGGGTAAAAATTCCTCCCATAAATAATCATGTATTATCATTGACATAACTATAATATAATACATAAGGAAGTAGCTATTATTCATTTGAAATATCTGATACAATGTTCTATATAAGAAATCATGTTCACAATTACTTAAGGAAAACCATCTTAAGTATTTCAATTTAAACATTAACATATTGATCACATTCATTTCAAATACACAAGGAAAGGGACTCCCAAGATTCTAATTAGCCATATTATATTTCATTATGAGGATCCTTTTTATTGATTCCAATTAAAAAAAGTCAAAACAATCCCTATGGCTAAACCAATTATCCAAGGCATACCAATTGAAATGAGTCATCCCACCCAAGGTAGTTCTATTTAAATTTTCCTAAACATGGAAAATGGATTTAAAGGTTAAAGCGTTTTGGCCATTACAATTATAGGGTTTCACTTTATCATCTAATCCATCCTAATCAAGATTGTTAGATCATCATGTCACAAGGAAAATGTAGGACCTCAGGACACCCTGAGAGGGGAGGGGTGAATCAGGGTGTCCACTTATTCTTTTAAAAACAAGGATCTTATTCCCATGTTGCTAGGAACTAGTTGAACCTGTATGATGAATATGATCAGCAATGAAACATTCACATGCAAAGAGACAACACAACAATTTTTACTTGGTTCACCATTAAGGGATACGTCCAAGTAGAATATGATGAAAAAATTTGGGCCGTACCAAATTACACTATTTTTCATTAGTTGTGGATTACAATGGTTTTGGAAAAGTCACTCTATCCCAGGCTCACTACCTTTACAACTATTCATGGATAGCCTACTGCGTCCCTCGGGTCACTCCCGTTGACTCCACCTAGATCAATACATTTGATAAAGTACCACTTAGTTTATAGATGTGAAAGTATCTTCATCATCACTAATGAATACATCCTCTGTTTTATATAGATTCTCTGTTGAAGTCCAACTTCCACCCATAGAGTAAACTCACTTGGCACGAAAGATTTCAGGTAAACTTCCAGCTTTCGTGAAGCCCAAAAAAGACTTGTGATCTTCAATCCACACTTGTCATGCTTCTCCAAGCCGGTGCACAAGTTTTAAGGACGGAACACATGTTCACCTCTATTACTTACGTGACACTCACTTCCTTAGCTTCAAACTTGCGTGACTCACACCCTTTTATACCCAAAACGATTTTGGTGCGCAGCTATGAACTGTCGCACTTCTTCAAATCCTAGTGCACAAGTGTCACCAAACCACCATCGTTACAACTCCTTCATCAACTCCAAACTTGGGTGACTCAACACCTTTCTCACCCAAAACACCTTGGACACACATCCAACAACTGTCACAAAACATCATCTTGCGCGACCCACCACCACTTGTGCAACCACAAAACCTGTGCGACGAGAGCTCTGAAATTTCCCTAAGTCTAAACATTGTACTGGATGAGGAGGCGTAAACCTCTATTTATATGTATTTGGATACCCTACATGACGGAGAACAAGTCTTCCCTTGACGTGCAAGTTCTGGCATTCTAGTCTCTGTCGCCCTAGTCACTTGTGCATCCAACCCAAAACTTGGGCACCCCTTCTTCCATTTCCATATTCTCATGTTCTGATATTTAAAAACAAAATGCATGAAAGTTACCTTTCCTTCAATTCAACGACGCACAAGTATCTTTTCTAAAAAACCTCTTTTCTCCATTTGTGGATTTTTAGGCCCAAAAATTTGGCAAACACTAGAAAACGGTGCCTCCTTCAATACTGTTATCTACTCATTTTTTATGATCACATTGCTGGAACACATTCTCAACTTCAACTAAGGATTGATAACAAACCGAAACCATACTACGATTAATACACAGAACTTCCATGGTTCCAACAATCTCCCCCTTTGGGTTTGTTGGAAATCAGTAAGTAAATCCAACAGATCACTATCCACATGCAAACGAAAAATGCAAGAATCAATATAGAGAACAATCTAAGTCTACGTGAGCAATGATCGGTGTAGAAAACAAGAGATGAAGCTTGAATTGTGTTCCCGTGTTTTGGAATTCTCAATGAAACCCATGTAATTTTCTGACACTGTCAGAGAAGCATTACATATCAATGTCAAGCCTGAATTTATTCCATTCTCCCCCATTGGAAATAATCCCAAAGACCGGTAATTGTTCATTGATCAGCTCAATACTCAACCCCTAGATAATATCTCCCCTACAAACCTGCATCAAAGCCATAAACATATAAAAAGAAGTTATCATAACTAGGAATAGGGATATTTCGTAACCTCCTTATGCACTTAGAGGTGACATAACACCATGGTTCAACCGATGCTTCTCAAAAAGAGATGCTGACAGTGGCTTGGTCAGGATATCAACCACTTGCTCACTCGTTCCCACATGATCCATTCTATTCACGCTTTTCTCATCTTTCTCTTTGATAAAGTGATACCTTATTTCAATATGTTTTTTATGAGAATGTTGAACATGATTCTTTGTAAGATCAATTTCACTCTTTTTATCACAGTATATCACCATTGGTTGTTTCACCTCATCACCAATATCTGTCAATTGTTGCTTCATCCATAGCAGTTGAGTGCATGCCTTTTTAGCGGATATATACTCACCTTCAGCAGTACTAAGAGAAGTACTTTTTTGTTTCTTGCTCAACCAACCAACACATATATTTCCAATATAGAATGCTCCACCACTGTTTGACTTTCTGTCAAATACATCTCCAACCCAGTCAGTATCAGAAAATGCTGGTAATTCACTGTCTCATCCTATAGAAAAGTATAACCCAAAGTTATGAGTACCTTTAATGTACCTCATGACTCTTTTTATTGATACCATATGTTACTCCTTTGGATTAGTCTAAAAGCGGGCCACTAGACATATTGCAAAGACAATATCTGGCCGTGTCGCTGTCAAGTACAATAGGCTCGCAATTAACTACCTGTACATGGTGTGATCTACAGATGTCCCATCCTCATGCTTTCCAAGTTTGGTTCCAACTGCAATCGAAGTTGACATTGGTTTGGAGTCTTGCATATTATACTTATTGAGTAACTCTCCTTCATACATTTCCTAAGAAAAGAATGTACAATCCTTCTTTTTAATCACCAACAACCCCAAGAAATATGTGATCTCCCCAATCATAGACATTTCAAATTCTGATTTCATGTGATTGGAAAATTCATCCACTGATTTCTACCTACTGTCACCAAATATAATGTCATCAATATTGACTAGAACCATTTACTGATCTTTTTCTGAATGCTTCATATATAGATTATGATCTACTCCTCCACTTTTGAATTCTAGCTTTTTGAGATAAGAGTCCTGCCGGGAATACCATGTTCGTGGATCCTGTTTCAAACTATATAGTGCTTTCTTTAGTTTGCAGAC
This sequence comes from Viscum album, assembly GCA_963277665.1. NCBI lineage: Eukaryota > Viridiplantae > Streptophyta > Magnoliopsida > Santalales > Viscaceae > Viscum > Viscum album. The sequence continues at coordinate 141,020,800 of OY728156.1, read as the reverse complement.
CTTTGTTTCATCAGTACCAAGAACAAAACCCACTTTTTGTTCAATTTAGACTTCTCCTTCGAGTACACCATTCATGAATGTTGTCTTGACATCCATCTGATATAATTTATATCCTCTTTGGACTGTCGTGGCATGTAAAAGCCTGGTTGACCCCAGTCTAGCCACTCGAGCAAAGGTTTCTTCAATATTAATGCCTTAAATATTGGAGTATAATTTACACACCAGTGGTGCCTTGTTTCTAATAACACTTCCACGCTCATAAAACATGTTCTTGAAGATCCATTTTGTACCAATCACATTGTGACCATCGAGTCACTGGACAAGATCCCATGTTTGATTTTTGTCAATATGATCTAACTCTTCATTTATGGATTTCTCCCATGATTCATCCTTTGTAGCTTCCACAAATGAGGATGGATCCACAACTGTCAGAATTGCAGATTGCATGTTATTCCTCATCCTCCTTGTTTGTGTGGGTGCATTCTTGTACCCAATTATGTTAGATGGATCAATCTCAGCTGTTTGTTTTCTCCTGTGTGGTTCAGTTCCATTCTCTCCAGCCACAATTTCTTCTTCAGATTATTCTTCTGAGTCAACATCATGATGTGACTTCTGAGTGTTTTGTATATCTTCATCTATTTCTGTATTTTTATTTTCTCCACGTTCACTTTCTTCCCCACTTTCTATCACATCAGCATATGATGTCTTTGAATCATTTTTGGTTTTCTCTTCAATTATCTTGACATCACTGCTTTCAAAAATCCTTGCTAATCGCTTGTTGAAACACTTGTAGGCTTTTATGTTCATTCGGTATCCAAGGAAAATTCATTCATCTTCATTATCACCACACTTCCCTTGATTTCCTTCATCGTTCCTAATGAATAATTTACTTCCAAAAACAAGAAAGTATTTCAAAGAGGGTTTCCTTTCATGACACAATTCATATGGTGTCTTCATCTAACCCATATAAAGTCCCGTATGATTTTCAATATATATTACAGCTTGAACATCCTCTTTCTAGTAATGTCGTGGAATACGACTCTCAATCAGCATCGTTCGTGCCATGTTGTTCACCTGTTTATTCCTACGTTCAACAACCCCATTTTGTTGTGGAGTTCTCACAATAGCTACAACATGTTGTATCCCATGCTTCTCTAGGTAATTTTCAAATTCAATGGATGTGTATTCCCCTCCATTGTCAGATCGCAACACTTTGATTGTTCATCCATTATCATTCTTAGCTATTCGTCGACATGTTTTCATGCTGTCAAGAACTTGTCGTTTCCTATGAATGACCATTATACATGCCATTCTAGAAAAATCATATATGAATAGGACAAAGTTCCTTTATCCATGAGTTCCAAAAACATTTATTGGCCCACATACATCTGTGTGAGTTAGATCAAGAAGATGAGATTCCCTTTTCTTCTTTGGCCAATATGAACTGCAAACCCGCTTCCCACGAATGCATGCATCACAAGACTTTTCACGTTCACGCTTCGGGTAGGGAATGTCCATGACAATCCTAAATTTTGATATTTTCTCCATGTCTTGTTGATTGATGTGCCCCAGTCTCCGATGCAACAAAATTGTTTTTTTCTCCAACAGTCATATAACAAAAAATTTCTTTACTATTAACCTGATACAAGTTGTTTTCTGTTCGGCATTCCTTCATAAGTGAATTGCATGTCTTTCCCTTGATAGTGCAGCCTTTCTGATTAAAAGTAACTATAAGTCCTGAGTCACAAAGTTAACTCATGCTGAGTAGATTATGACGTAGGCCATCTACATAATGTAATTCAGTCTTCTTTAGCTCTCTATTTTCTAATTCAGTACTTCCACTTCCTTTGATTTTCATAGATCCAACATTGCCCAATAGTATTGTACCATCAACCATCCTTTTGATCTCTGTTAATAGGCCAGAATTACCTGTCATATGAGATGAAAAACCACTATCCAGAATCCAGGTACTGTTTCTTTTTATAGCTTTGAGTGCCACCTATGCAAGGTTGGATTTCTCAATTTTCTTCCGTTATTTCCATGAGACATTCGATCGAGTATACAACACTGAAGGCCTTTCAATTATCTCATCTGTGTAAATTGGTTATTCATAGTCGAAGTCTTCTTTGAGAGGAGAAAACCTGTTAGTGAGAGCAACACAATATATTTGACGAGATTTCACTTGCCTCAAACTCCGGTATGAGGTGTCCATGTCCCTTATCTTCCTGCAATTAACAGCCTTATGACCAAAGATAGAACAACAAAAACAATATCCATAGAAATTATTTCTTCTATAAGATGAAGGATATGTAGTCAGTCTCCTTTGTTGCTTTCCTAGATCTTCCCCATTCAGGTAGCTCCTTGCCTCTTTACAATATGACATGGTGTGGCCGAGATAGCCATAGAACTGACACTTGATGAGAGGAAATGTCTTATCACATGAATTTCTCCTCATGTCATCTTCATTTGGAGAATAGTTGGACTACCTGGAATTTATGAATGTTTGAGGATAATTTTTAGTTATTATTTTATTTTGGATTGATGGTTTATTTTTCATGACTTCATCCAATGTTTCAACATGTCCAACTTTCATCTTGTCTTTCATTTGGCTCTCTTTAGTTCTAACAGTTGATGTCTTAGCTTCACAGCCAATTCCACTCTTTCCCATGCAAGCAGTTCTTTGATCACTCAAGATTTTTCCAACCCCATCTGAACCACACTTGGCTATTGCTAGTAATTCTACATCGAGGAATCTTCCAAAATCAATTTTCTATTTACCCTCATTTGGTGTTGATGGACATTCAATTTTACTCCTAAGAGTAACAAATTATTCTTCAGGACCCTCAAAAGTCATGGACTTTTCTTCTAGTCTGGAAGAAAGTTCATTTATGAATTTTTAGTGTTCTTCAATTCTATGCATTAGTTCTACAACACCATCTGTGCTTTCAAGGATTGAAGACAGAACTCTCACTAGTTATAATAGTTGTTCAATTTCTGCTTTAAGCTCATCAACATATTCTGATGATTCTTTCACCATTTCCTTCCACACATTTCATCTCTTACATTTATTCTCAATATTTGAACATGCATACTTAATTTGAATATTTGGATAACCATTAGGAGTAATCTCATTATCTTTCCCTTTACCGATTAGGGGTTCTGAGTTTTCAATGGTAGCCATCATAGAAGCATGGTTTCCAGTTTTAAATTCTAGTTCTTCTTTATCATAGAAATCATTATGATCTTCTTCCTCTTCATATACACATCTCTTCTTTGGTACCTTATTTCATTATTTTGAAGTCAACCTTTTTGAAAAACCTTTTCTGAGGCTTCTCAATGTTTTCAGTATCGCTATTCTCATCATCAAACATTCTTAAGCACTGAGAGGCAATGTGAACAACTTTTCCACAACAAAAGCAAGCTAGAGGTAACATCCCATTGAATTTCCCTTTTTTTATTATGGAACTTCCTTGCAATGAGATAAAGAATTTCTTTTTCCTCATCATCTTCACCACTACCGTCTTTTTAGATTTTCAGTTTCTCAATGGATTTGAATGCAATTTCCTTGCTCACTCGAGTCGTAGCATCTTCTGGTTTGACTCTCATTTCATATGCCACCAGGCTGCTCAGTAGATCATCCAAAGAATGTTTGGAATGTTCTCTTTTCTCAAGGGCTTCACCTTTTCATGTACAGGGGTGGAAGTCTTCTCTGTATTTTCCTCACAATATCAACATCTTTGATTTCTTATCCTAGGCCCCGAATTGCTCTAACCATTTCAGCAATTTGATTGAAGAAGGAGTCTGCATTCTCATCAGGATGCATCTTCAAATCATCAAACCTATTGTGTAGCACTTGTAGTTTCACCTCCTTAACTTTTTTATCTCCTTCAAAAATATTTTCAAGTTTATCCCACATGGACTTTGCTAAGGTGCAACTCATCACATTTAGATAGATCTGATCAGAAAGGGATGCGGTGAGAGAATTCTGTGCTTTAGCATCTGCAACAAGAATTTACCTATAACAATTAGTCATAGCCAGTCCTGTTGGATCAGAAACATTTATACATTGCACAGTAGAAAACAGAACTTATATTCCAAGGGATCTTAGATGAGATCACATTCTATTCTTCCAGATCTTGAAATTACCTCCATCGAAGAGAGGGACTCCCCTGACATTGACTACATTCTCTATGATGACAGAGGACAGATTCAACACCAGTAACCTCCCTCTGATACCACTTGTGGGTCCCCGGGACACCCTGAGAGGGGAGGGGTGAATTGGGGTGTCAAATTTTTCTTTTAAATACAAGGATATTGTTCCCACATTGGTATGAACTAGTTGAACCTATATGATGAATATGATCAGCAATGAAATATTCACATGAAAAGAGACGACACATCATTTTTTACATGGTTTTCCGCTAAGGGCTACGTCCATGGAGCATATGCCAATAAGTTTCCGGTCATACAAAATTCCACTATTCTTCACTAGTTGTGGATTACAAATGTTCAGAAGCAGTCACTCTGTCTCTGGATCACTGCCTTTACAACTGTTCAAGGATAGCCTACAGCGTCCCTTGGGTCACTTCTGTTGTCTTCCACTTGCTCACAACCTTTGGTGAAGTCCCACTCAGTTTATAGACATGAAGGTCTCTTCATCATCACTAATGAATACATCCTCTGTTGTATATAGATGATCCATTGAAGTCCAAATTCCACCCGTAGACTAAACTCATTTGGCACTAAAGATATCAGGAAAACATACAGCTTTCGTGCAGCCCGAAAAAGACTGGCGATCTTAAATCCAGACCCGGTGCGCTTCTCCATGCCAGCGCGCAAGTTTTATGGACCGTGCGCAAGTTCACATGTACTACTTGCACAACACTCACATCCTCAACTTCAAACTTGTGTGACTCACACTCTTTTATACCCAAACTGATTTTAGCACGCAACTATGAACTGCCGTGCTTCTTCAAATCCTAGCGCGCAAGTGTCACCAAACCACCTATGCCACACCTCCTTCACCAACTCCAAACTTTGGCGAATGAACCCCTTTCTCACCCAAAACACCTTGGACGCACAACCAACAACTGTCGCCCAAAATTAACTTGCACGACCCACCACCACTTTCACCACCACAACACCTGCGTGAGGGGAGCTCTGAAATTTCTCTACGTCTGATCTTTGTACCGAATGAGGAGGTGTCAAACTCTATTTATAGGCATTTGGACACCATGCATGACGGCGTGCAAGTCTTCCCTCGACGTGCAAGTTCCGGGGTGCTAGTCTCTGTCGCCTTAGTCACTTGCGTGACCAACCAAAAACTAGGGTTCCCCTTAATACTTTTCCATATATTCATGTTCTGATTTTGAAAAAAACGCATGCAAGTTTCCACTCCTTCATGTCAATGGCACCCAAGTCTCTTTTCCAAAAACCTCTTTTCTCCATTTTTCGATTTTCAGGCACAAAAAGTTGTCAAACACTTGAAAACGGTGCCTCCTTTAATACTGTTATCTACTTGTTCTGTATGATCACTTTACTGGAACACATTCTGAACTTCCACTAAGGATTGAAAACAAACACAAACCATACTCCAATTAATGCACAGAACGTCCATGGTTCTAACAGAAAATTATGTTTAATAGTTTATCCGGAACCAATAGGATGTATAGGGAAACATGAATTGGGCCATTTAGGGAAACTAATTTTAGAAATATTTTTAAGGTTCTTGTGCTAAACATGATATCAGACATTTCATAACAAAAGAAACAAGAATAAAGAAAGAAAAATTAAATAATCCAAACATGTATAACAATCTATAACTACATTTTGAGCTTGAAGGTAGTGCACCTTTATTGGAGGGGTTTTATTATGAAATCATGTATTTGTTAACATATAACCATTTACCTTATTTAAGCATGTTTTCCATTTCACTATAGATAATAATTTATGAGAAACTACTATAAATGGAAAAGATTTAATAATAATGAAATAATGAATAATTAACTAATTAATTAATTATTTCATAAATTAAAACGGAAAGGAATGAGAATCTACCTCAAAGTGGAACCAAGTCGTCCACTTCATCTCTTAGTGCTCTCTAACTAAAATCTGATGCTCCCCCACTAAGCATACACAACTGCACATATATTCAAGGACACATGTCCCCTATGATCACACCTACATTTCCATGAGCATGGGCATGGGGATCCTCACATATATGATTATATTCATATACCCATCTCTACTCACCTAAGTGTGTATTTTCATATATATACTTGGGAACACCATGACCCATATGTGTATAATCAGTACCATATATAATTATACATGTAATGAGGGAACCCACATATATATATATATATAGTTACTAACATATGAACACACATGTGAGTTTCCTTCAACCCACTAACTCAAAACCCCGAAGTAGAATTAAACACACTACATATTAAATACTAGGGACTAATAAAAATATTAAGGACCTAAAAAATAGGCAGTGTGAAATAAAGAAGAAGGTGTAAACCCTCACCTCAGATGGCAGCGACGTACCAATTCAACTCAAACCACATCATCTAGGGAAGGAGATGCTAGAATGCATAATAAAAAGACCCGGGTAAGCCTTCTCATAACATGGAACAAAAATCATACCAAAAGTCTAGGTTAAATCCAAACCATAGTTTTCATTAAATCTTATAGGTCGGCAGAGAAGGTAAAATCAGCTAACAAGATGAAGGATATTAGGGAATAAACCTATCCCTAATGATTCGATTAAGAACCATGAAGAAACAGTGGAATATCATCGTCTCAAGAAGGCAGCATAGAGGAGAATTGTGCCCCAAAGGGGAACCCCCATATGGTGTTTCGCAATACAGGTTGAATAAAAGCAGGGTGATGATTTAAGGCCTTTTTTTAATTCAATTTAAATTAATTAATTCCAAAAAAAGTAACACACCACACAGTTTGGGTGACACGATTAGTCAAACCATGCACTGATCGTGCGACACCCCTCTTCCTAAAAAGACTCCCCTCACATGGGCCATGCACACAGTTTTGAAACCCATGTGCAACCCATGTGATAACTTATATCCATATGAATTAAGCCTCACTTTTTCCAATTGTGGGCCATATGATTTTCTAACAAACCATGATCCCATTAAAGTCTTTAAAAAGACGATGTTTTCTGGTACAGTGCACCAAAAAATCCTAAACACACCAAAGAAACTTATCAGGTCCTAACCCAAGTAAAAAAAATCACTCTGGAGTGTTCCAACTCTCAGAATTTAATTATGATTCTCACTTTATAAAAAAACCCGTTATGTAATTGAAAAATTTTAGAAACATTCACTTTTTAGTCCGATCAAAAATGAGGATCATTACAACCTTCCCACTATAGAACTTCTCATCCCCGAGAAGCCTTTGGGAACAACGTAACACAACAACAGATCTACAAGGGTCGTGATGCTTCATTCCAATGGTCTCATAACATTTCAAAACATCTAACAAACCATCAACCACCCCTTTAAACACAGGGCACTCAAACCACCAATACTCAAGCCAGTTTCATTTTCCAACCAAAACAATGGGAGGGAACTTAATTGAGCCCCTTCTCCCAAAGACATCATCTCATCGTTATATCGATAAACATTTGGCCAAAGAAGCTTCCAACTTTAGGCTTTAACTATAAGAGGTCAATTACAAACTTTTAATAAACCACCATGGGAATTGTCTTACAATCACGCCTCTAAGTGTCTTAATGACTCTTCTGGTGTGATTCTCAAAATGGTTAAAATGGATGATCCCCATATACCTTAAAGCATAGGTTGATATAGCTATTCACGAGAAGCACCGTATGACACCAACCACACATGTATTCACCTAAATTCATGCCTTAATATTCTCTTTCAACCACTGAATTCATTAAAAATGGTTAGAAAAGAGTCAAGCCTCTTGGATGATCACTCGAGAGGATGGTCGGCTTGGACAGATGGAGCCTTTCCAAATGAACTAAAATGCCTTCTCCCAAGGCATCCTGCATTCACAACAAACACACTCATCGAAGTTTATCTCTGACTTCTAGTGATATTTTTAAGATCAATTAACCAAGGGAACTATGATTACATCATGTAACATCAAATAAGGATCACCCAAACAAGTTCAAAATCTGTAAAGTGTTCATCACGATGTATGACCGAAAATCTCTTAGTGCATCTAAGATGTTTACATGACCGGGGACATTATCATCACATAAAATCATACACTAAGAGTATTTTATTGGTTTCTAGTAAAATATTCCGATTTTTCGGAAGGAAGAAGTGTTTAAACACAACTGGTCAGCTTCTAAAATGAAAACTTTGATTCTCCTCTCGACACATCATAATTCTAGTTGATCAACACATTATTTCCACTTGATTAGTTTCTCTGATCACTCTATATTTCACCACCAAAGTCTATCCAATACTTTCAATGTTTTCTAAAAGCATGTAAATGACCATACACTCTAGATTAATTCTTCCAAGAATGTATCGATACGATTTATTACATTAATTCCTCAATGGAATTCAAGAGATCTAACCATTTACAAATGGTTCCATTTGGTTGTTCCCATTAAACATGGAAGGAAACATGTTTAACAAATTGAAAAAACAAACCCCAACATATGAGTGTTAATGTTGTTGAAATAAGAAAAAACCAACTGGCCATAAGCAATCTAGATCACATTCACTTAAAAAAATGTAATACATATGGTATGAAAACCCAACCAAACTGATGGGTGTGTCAAAACACCTGAGTCTTCAAAAACTCATCCTGAGCAATGGGAACAACCTATTTTTTTATGTTTGAGGTCACTATACCTAAATATGACCTGAGAGCACACCCCTAGGCACAAGGATAAAATATTTAACTAATATGATCTTGTTCATTAGAACATTTAAAACCTGATGGTACCACATACATCAACACATACTCCACAAGGAAAATAAAAGGGTCAAACAACCGAAGAAGTAGCCAACCATAACTGTGGCATGTCTAACCAACTGAATTTGTGCATTACCCGATGCTGAAACCAATATTAACGGTCTAAGAAAAGCATGAGCACCCGTCTGAACAAGGGTGTCATTGGAAACCGAAATTCCTACTTGGGACAATGGCACTTGAATGATACCAAACATAAGAAAACTCACAATAAAACATAGGAATTTAAGTTATAACGGTGATACCTACCAAATCTTATCCCCATTACAAAGAAAAATCACTGACACAAGAATTTGGCCACACCAATTGAATTCACTAGGCAAAAAATCTGATCTTCATGTCATTGTTGAGGAAACAGTTCCTATAGAAAACACCCACGATTCCATTATAAAGAAACTCAAAGAGAAACTCAAAACTACCCTTAAATAAGGATTTAAAAACGATTAATCTTCAATAGGTTCCATTTACAAGACCTCTTCATTTAAAAATATTTAATCATTAACCACTTTTATTGATTTAAATCAAAAAAATCAATCACACTTTCAAAACAAAATCACATGGAACTTTGTTTTTTTAACTATCAGCTCAAAGAAAAATAGAAAAGTTTTATCAACTTATTTTTCAATAAGTAATGAAAATGATCGAGGTTACATCAGTCCAACATGTGTTTTCTAGAAAATAACCCAATAGCTATTTCTCCATTCATTTTAGATCAAAATTAAATAGCATTAAAGAAAATTAGAATTACAAAAAGTATCACGCCATTACATTTATCATGGGTTTCCATTTATTAACAACATTTACATTTCAGAAATTTAACATGCTCAAAACAAATGTCCAACATATGGGTGGACATCTACCAACCCGTAAAGTGTCCATACCCTTTACATATTGGTATTTGGCACCCTTTTATCAGAATCAATCCACTTTATCATCTTAATATAGAAACCTTTTTGAATGTTTCGAATACACATGTTACACATTCCTATTTATAAGGAACCATATGCCATACAACAGAAAATTGGATCCAGACATAGTTGTAATCAGTTTACATATATCAAAACTTTAAAATAATGCTATCATAAGTAATAAACACAGAAACATGCTATAAAAAAAAGCATGACATGTGTACATGAAATGATTGCTAACAAAAAAAGGATGACATACTAATCAACTACGCATGTAATAATAACATTTTATCATCCTTAAAAATCACCTAATAAGGTACAAATCTATTAATTTTGTTATAACAAATAACATGGAATAACACTCATTGCACAAATTCAAAATCAACAAGCAGCCTACATATGCCACTACATGACATGAAATATGCAAGGAATGTGAATTTAAAATGTTACCATGATGAAACATGTAATGAAACTAACTTTCCATATATATTTGAGGGTAAAGATTCATAATGATTAAAAACCTAAATCAGCGGAAAGTACAACAATCACTCATTGTGAAATCATATCCAATCTAACAGCAAGTAACATAACTAGTAATTCCTAGCCCTAACCACTTGGTCATTTCCCACACAAAGGGTGATCAATCCCTAGAACGACTATGAAAGAAGTTCCGACACATTCATATTATCCTCTCTACCAACCCAAAATAGAAATACAAATGAAAATGATAAACTCTAATACCAATTTGTAACATCTCGACCCAACTTACCGTCAAACTGGTAGTCAGACCAGTGTGTCACATGGCCCCAAGAACGTCTCCACATATGTCAGAGGAGGTTGAATAGAAGTGAAGGTCTCGAGAGGGGAATGTGGGGAGACTATACCCTCATATATGAGTAGCAAAGTGGTGGAAAATAATTAGAATATAAAAACGTAAGCAGTAAAAATATCAAGATAAATAAACAAAATATAGATTTGATATATCTGAATAAAAGTTTCCAACACCAGTTTATAAAACATGCTCATTCATGGAATGGTAATGATACATAATTGAAAGTGGTAAACAATACACCATGATTTTCCAATATAGTACAAATAAAGAAAATATAGAAAGAATTTTGAGCGATCTCCATTAACATCTTGAGCTGTAGCTCATTCCTTTTGTCCAAACTCCATGTCCAAGAATAAAATGGCATGCAAGTTCCAAGGCCCTGCAAACAAGAAAGGTCTACTCGGGTACCCCGGTGTAATGGCATCCTTAGTGGGGATTGAGATATAAATCATAGTAGGATGAAATCACCAGTTTCTAACACATTACAGATTGTGTAATGTAATTTTAACAATGTCTAATTATGGAGTATAAATGATAGAATTTAATAAATAAACAACACATGTCCAGGTTCCTAAGGGATACCTAACAAGGAAACCTATTTCATCCACTGATTGGTATGTGTGATGACGTAACTTTTTATATATAAATATATTTATTTATAGAAACAAACAAACACGCATAGATATATATATATATATATATATATATACCATAGACGTTGTGGGGTTAGCATGCCCCCCACCACTAACTAGAAGATAAATTGGATTGTGTAAGCATGACTCACATCCATATAAGTATATACCAGCATGAGGTATGAATGTCACCCATCCATAATAGAAGATGACAATTTTTTATATGGAATAATCATGTTCAAACTTTTAATATAGGCCTATGGTAAAACTACCTCCCATATTTAGAAGATAATAGTTCATTATGTGGCATCAGCATGTGCACACTTTTAATAGAAGCATGGGCTAAAACTGTGTCCAATACTTAAAGGATAATACTTAATTATGTGGAATCATCATGTGAACACTTTTAATATATTCATGGGGTAAAACTACCTCCCATACATAGAAGATAATAGTTCATTATGTGGCATCATCACGTGATCACTTTCAATATAGGCAAGTGGTAAAACTGCCTACCATCTTTAGAAGATAATAGTTCATTGTATGAAATGGGATAAAAATTCCTCCCATCCATAATAATGTATAATAATTCACATAAATACAATATAATGTATAATTCATCACCTATTATTCATTTAAAATATCTAATTCTGTTTCATACACAAGCATTCATGTTCACAATTACTTAAGGAAAACCATATTAAGTATTTAAATTTTAAACATTATCATATTGATCACATTTATTTCAAATAAATGATGAACGGGCCTACCAAGTTTCTCATTTTTCATATTATATTTCATTATAAGGATCCTTTTTATTGAAACCACTTAATACATGTCTAAAAATTCTCGATGGAAAAACCATTTATCCAAGACATTCCATTTGATATGAGTCATACCGCTCGAGATTGTTCTAACTAAATTTTCCTAAACATGGAAAATTTATTTAAGGGTTCAATTGTTTTGGTAATTTAGATTAAAGGATTTCACTTTATCATTTAATCCCTCATCATCAAGTCCGTTAGATTTTTATAACACATGGACAATTCCATTTAATATTTAAGCTGGAACCAATGTTCTGGGAAACAAGCATTGCACCATAAAGGTCAACTCATTTTGGAATATCAATAAGGTTTTTGTGATAAACAAGCTATCATAATTTCCATTACAAAATAATAAATAATAGAAGAAGACCAATGTAATAATAAAAAAATCTATAAAATTCGAAACTATATTTTTATCATGAAGGAAGAACACCTCCATTGGAGGGGTTTTATTTTGAAATCATGACTTTGTTAACATAAATCCATTAATCCTATTTATTATCCCATCCTATTTAATCATAGAGAATAATTTATTAGTGACTAATATAAATGGAAAATATTTAATAGGAATAAAAAAATGAACAAATAACTAATTAATTAATTCTTTAATAAATTAAAAGGGCATCAAAAGGGACCCTACCTCCAAGTGGAAATAAGCCATCCACTTCTGTTCTTGGCTCCTTCTATCAAAAATATAATGATCCCCCACCAATCATACACACCTTCAAATACATGAATGGACACCTATCCCCTATGAACACACCCTCATGGACATGATCACATGCAAGGGGATCTCCATATATATTCTTATATGAATATACCCGTCTCCACTCACCTACATATGTATTTTCGCACACACACACATAGATAGATATATATATATATATATATATATATATTGGAACACATAGAAACATATGTGTATAATTAATACAATGGGTGATTATACACATAACTGGGGAACCCACACATATATATGTAGTTACCTTTGAAAACGTAGGCTAGTCGCCTTAGACCCATCGACTCGAAACCACGAAGTAGAGTTCAATGGAACACATATTATATACAAAGTATTCATAAACATATTAAGGACAAAAAAAATAGGCGGTGGGAAACAAAGTAGAATGGGTAAACCCTCACCATTGATGGAAGTGAGAGAATGATTCAACCTAAACCACTTCACCTGTGGTAGCAGTTTCCAGAACACATAAGAACAAGACCGATGATGCCATCGCTTAAACTAGAACTATAATAACACAAAATATTGATTTAAAATCCAAACCCTTGGTTCTTCTAAATATCATAGGTTGATAGAGAAGAAAAAATTTTCCCAGAAGAAGAAATATACTAGAGAAGAAGACCATACCTGGATTATTCGATAAAGAATCAGGAAGAAATGGAATAAGAAATGCAGTTGGAGGAGGCATCAAGGATGGGTATCGCAAGTTTAAGGGGAAACCCCCTTAGGGTGGTGCACAATGAGAGCCAAACAAGAGAGTGGTATGGATTTGAGGGTCTTTATTTTAATTTAATTCCATTTAAATTAATTTATTTCATAAAAATTAATACACCACACAATTTGGGTTGTGGTTAGCCAAACCATGCCCTGACCATGTAGCACCCCTCTTACTAAGAGACCCCCCTCGCATGGGATAGGTGAAAGGATGGGAAATCCATGTGTAGCCCATGCGAAAAAATTTCTCTACCTAATTTTATCCGAATGGTTTCTTTCAGTGGGCCATACAGTTTTTATGTAAACTATGCACCCTCTATAGTCTTTGAAAACTTGATGTTTCTAGGTCTGGCTCTCTTGAAACTCCCTGAGCCATCCTGGAAATTTAACGGGTCTTATCCCAAGTTCAAAGACATCACATTAGAGCATTCCAACTGTATAAATGTAATTCTAATGCTCAATTTTAAAAATGATCTGTTCAGTAATTGAAAAAGTTAAAAAACCTTCTATTTTTTAGTCTAGTCCAAAACGTGGATTATTACAAACTTCCCACAATAGAAATTCCCATACTTGAGAAGCCTTATGGAAAAACGTAACACATCACCCGACCTAAAAGGGTCATGATGATTCATTTAACTATTCAATTTATGTTTCCAAATTACCAATGCACCATCAACCACCCCTTCAAACACAGGGTACTCAACCAACCATGACTCGAGCCAATGCCCATTTTTCAACCAAAACACCAAGAAGCCACTTACCTGAGACCATCCAACCAAAGACATGATCCCATTGTTTTCATGTTAAGGATTCAAGAAAAGATACTTCCCTACTTAGGCTTTAACATTAAGTAATCAATTAAAAACATCTACTCAACCACCATTGGAATATCCTTATATGAATGAATTTAAGCCATATAATGATGCTCCTAGCTCGATTCCCTAAATCGTTAAAAATATTAATCCCCATCGACCTCGGAGCCTAGGTACGGCCATCTGTTCGTGAAAATAATTGACCAACACCATTTGAACTCATCTTCACCTAAAGATGTTCATTAAAATGGTTCTTCACCGACCATATTCATTAAAAAAGAGAAGAAATTTGTCATGATTTTTGGATGACTATTTAATAGGATTCCCGACTTAGAAGAGTAGAACCTTTCCAAAAGAACTATGATAATTTACCCCAAGGCAACTTTCATTTAAAAAAACAACCTCACTGAAGTTAATATCCGACTTTCGATGATGTTTTTAAGATCAAAGTACAATGGGAATTTCACATCAAGCATGAAACACCAAAAGTGAACCACACAAACAATCTCAACAGTTTTAAAGCATTAAATGCCGTGTAAGACTGACAATATCATAGTGAATATAGGTTGAAGAAAGGATAGGGGAAATGTACATAACATAACAGAGTACACTAAAGGGATAATAAAATTTTATAGTTAAGAATACCCATTATCTAGAATTATGATGATTTCCACGGAAAATTGTCAACATCCAAGAGGAAAACTCGGCTTCTCATACCGACACAACATCATTCAAACCGATCACCATGAATTTTTCACTTGAGGACTTTCATTGGTCACTATATATTTCACCACAAAAGTATATCCAATACTGTATGTGCTTTCTCAATGTTTGGAAATGTATAACCACACTAGATTCATGCATCCATGCAATCACTGATATGATTTAGGACATTAAATCATCAATGAAATTCAATATATATAACCATTTCCTAGTGGATTCTTCTGGCTATTCCCATTTTACCTGTAAGGACATGTGTTTAAAAAACCCACACAATGCACCCCTCCTTAAGAGTGTTAGCGTGATTGAATGAAAAAAATTCTAGCTGCTCACAAGAAATCAAGATCACATTCAAATTAAAAACAGATATAAGACATCTGGTATGAAAACCCAACCAAACTGACGGGTGTGTCCAAACACCCGAGTCTTTAGAAACTCACCCCGAGTATTGGGATGAACTTATTTATTTAATTCTCAGGTCACTCTACCTAGAGATAAACCAATACTGCACTTATAGGAACAAGGCTCAAAGATTTAACTGATGTCATCTAGTTTGATAGAACATTTAACACATGACGGTACCACATACATAAACACATATGACCTGAGGAAAAGAAAATGGTCAAATGACTTAATAATTAGCTGACCATGCCCATGTAATTTATAACTAGTTGAAGATGAGCATTACATGATGACCATGCCTGTATAAAGGGTCTAAGAAAAGCATGACCACCAATTCGAAAAAGGGTGTCATTGGAAACTGAATGTCCTACCAGGGACAATAGCACCTGAGCAACACCAAATGTCATAAAACACAAAAAAGGAAATTAAGTTCTAAGGGTGATACCA
Source organism: Viscum album (assembly GCA_963277665.1). NCBI lineage: Eukaryota > Viridiplantae > Streptophyta > Magnoliopsida > Santalales > Viscaceae > Viscum > Viscum album. Next base: position 141,004,797 of record OY728156.1, on the reverse strand, counting down.
ACCATAGTCTAGCACCCCTTACGATGAACAAGAAAAAACCCAAGAATTTGGTCACGCCAGTTGAATTCACTTAACTCAAAATACAATCATCACGCCATTTCTAAGAAAATAATGCCAAAAAAACTTCCATTCTAGGGAAACTTAAAGAGAAACTCAAAAATACCCTTCCATGAGGGTTTTAAATAGAGGAAACCTCTATAGGTTCCATTTTGATACCCTTTTCATTTAAACAAATACATTCATTAACCACGTTGAAATATTTATTCAAGGAATATCATGAAAACTTTCAAAACAGAATCACATGTCACCTTATTTTTTTAAAAATCAACTGAAAGAAAAATAGGAACGTGTCATCAAATTTCTGTTTAACAAGTAAAGAATCTAATGAAGGTTCTTTCGAGCCAACCTGGGTTTTCTTGAAAAAAAACCAAATATCAGTTTCCCCATTCATTTAAAATCAAAATTAAATAGCATTCACATAAATAATCATTTTAATAAGAATAATGTCATTACATTTAACATGAGTTTCCATTTATCAGAAAAATTTGCATTTCCGAATTATAACATGATCAAAAAAGAGTTTCAACACATGGATGGACATATACCAACCTGTAAATTTCTCATACCCTATACAATTTGACATTTGTATCTCTTTTTCCAGAATCAATCCACTTTATCATCTTAATTTAGAATCCTTTTACAAAGGATTGAATACAGGGGTTACCCCTTTCTAGTGATAAGGTGTCCATACCCCCTACAACTTAAAATTGGTTCCCAAATTAATCATAAAAAGTTTTCATAAAATAAAAATTGACAATCATTCTATCGTCATCAATAATTAAAAAACTTGCTATAACACAAAATCATGGCATGTAAATATGAATGGAATGATAAAGAGACAAAATTGAGACATGCTAATTAACTAAGAATGTTATAATATCTGGCGACCATGCTTCAAAATCACATAAGAAGGTACAAATATATGCATCTCATTAGAACACATAACATTTCGTAACACTCATTTATCAAATTACAAATCAGCAAGCGTCCTATATATGAAACTACATGGCATGGAAGATGCATGGAATGTGAATTTTCTATGTGACTATGAGGATTCATGTAATGCAACTCCCTTTCCATATCTGACTAAGGGTAAAGATTAATAATGTTCAAAAATCATAAGCAACATAATGTGAAACAACTAGTCAAGGTTAAATCATATCAAATGTTACAGTGAACAATATAAGCAGTAATTCCCAGCCCTGGACACTTAGTCATTTTCTGTAAATGGGGTGATCAGTCTTAAGCACGTCTTTCAACCAATTTCTGAAACAATCCTAGTATCTATTCTACAAACCCAAAATAGAAAAAATGGAAAAGGTTACCCTATGATACCACTTTGTAATTTCCCAACCGTGCTTACCATAAAAATTGATAGCTAGACCGGTGGGTCACATGGCCTTAACTAGGTATTCCCATACACCAGAGGATGTAAACTATCATTAAGGGTCTTAGGAGGTGATAGTAGGGAGACTATACCCTCATATTAGAGTAATAGAACAATAAAATATAACTAAATAGTAGGTAACAATAGATGTAGTAATAACAACAAGATAAAGAACCAAAAGACATATTCCATATAACTGAACAAAAGTGGACAACTCCAGTTTATAAAATAGGTGAATGAATGGAATGGTAATTATAATTAACTAAATGTGGTAAAAAATACAACATGATTTTACAATACCATACAAATAAATAAAATACAAGAATCCCCACAGGTGATCTTAATGATCATCCTAATCTCTTGGTCAGTTCATTTCTCTTAAATCCAGGTTCAAGCATACAATGACAAGCAAGGTCCAAGGCCATACAAACAAGAAATGTCTACTCGGGTACCCTAGTGGAATGGAAACTTTTGTAGGGAGTGAGATATAAATCATAGTAGGCCGGCACTACAGGGGTCTAGCCTAATCCAAATAGTGTAATAAAAATTTAACAATATTAAATTTTGAAGTATTAATGAGAGATTTAAATAAATAACAAACACCCATCCAGGTTCCTAAGGGACACATGACGGTGATACCTGTTTTAGTCTATAGACGGTATGTATGATCATGCCACTATATATATATGTATACCATAGATGGTGTGGGGTAAGCATACCTCCCACCCATAAATAAGACAACTAGAAACAGGTAAGCATTCATCCTGTATATAGAATTATATACTAGAATGTGGTAACAATTCCTCCCATCCATAATATAAGAGAGAAATTCATTATGTGGCATCATCATGTGCACACATTTAATACAGGATTAGGGTAAAAATACCTATCATCAATAGAAGATAATAGTTCATTATGTGGAATCAAGTTGTGCATGCTATTAATATAGGCATATGGTAAAACATCCTCCAATATTTAGAATATAATAGTTCATTATTTTCCATAAACATGTGCACACTTTTAATATATGCATGGGGTAAAACATTCTCCCATACTTAGAAGATAATAGTTCATTATGTGGCATCATCATGTGCACACTTTTAATATAGGCATGGGATAAAACTACCTCCCATTCCAGGAAGTTAATAATTCATTATATAGAATGGGGTAAGAATTCCTCCAATCCATAGTCAAGTATAATCATTGAAACAATAATAATATAATTCATAAGGAAGTACCTCTTATGAATTTAAAATAGTGGATCCAATATTATACATAAGAAATCATGTTCACAATCACTTAAGGAAAACCATCTAATGTATTTAAGTTTAAATAATAACATATTGATCACATTCATTTAAAATACATGCGGAAAGTTCCCCCCGAAGGTTCTCATTATCCATATTTTATTTCATTACAAGGAAATGCTTTATTGAAACCACTTAATAAAAGTAAAAAATTATCTATGTCTAAACCATTTATCCAATACATGCGATTTGATATGAGTCCTCCCACTCAAGCTCATTCTAACAAAATTTTACGAGATATTGAAAATTTATTTAGGGGCGCAAGTGTTTTTGTTTTTCCAATTTAAAAACCTCACTTTATCATTTAATCCATCATAATCATGTTCATTATATCCTCATGAAACAAGGAGAATTCCATTTAACAGTTATGATAGAACCAATCATATGATCAAGGAAACAAGAATTTGATCAATAAGGGAAACTCGTTTTTGGAATATCCATATGGGCCTTGTGTAAAATATTCTATCAAACATTCCATGACAAAACTATAAATCATAGACAAAGAAAAATGTAATAATCCAAACAACTATAAAAGTGTATCACTATATTTTTAACTTCAAGGCATTGAACCTCCATTGGAGGGGGTTTATCACAAAATTGTGACCCTTTTAACATACTACAATTTAACTTATTCAAGAACCTCTACCATTTCAATATAGAGAAAAATTTATTATAAATTACTATAAATGGAAAATCTTTAATAAGAATGCATTAATGAACAATTAATTAATTAATTAATTAATGCTTTAATAAATTTAAAGTGCATGGAAAGGGACCCTACCTCAAAATAGAACCAAGCCATCTAAATTATATCTTGGCACTTTCTATCTAAAAGATGATGCTCCCCTACTAATAATTCAAACCTTAACATACATGCAAGGAAACCTAGCCCCTATGCACACTCCTGCTTGGCCATGAGCACGTGCAAGGGGATCTTCACATATATGCTTATATGCATATACCTGTCTCCACTCACCTCCATATTCATTTTCATATATATACCTGGAAAAACCTATCCACATATGAGTATAATCACTATTATAGATGATTATAAATGTGTTAGGGGAACCCACATATATATATATATATATATATATATATATATTTACAAACCTTCAAACATGTAGGAATGTCACCTTAGACCCAGTTACTCAAAACCATGAAGTAGAGTTCATCGGACTACATATTAAATACCAGTGACTCATAAAAGATTAAGAATGTAAAAAATAGGTGGTTAAAAACAAATAAGAAGGTGTAAGCCCTCACTTTGGATTATAACAATGAACCTATTCAACTCGAACCACTTTGCATATGGTAGCGGTTTCCACAACACCCAAGAACAAGACCCGATGAAGCCTTCACATAACCCTGAACTACAATAACAGCAGAAATATGAGTTAAATCATAACCCTAGGTTTGGTAGAATCTTATAGGTCGAAATAGAATCCAAAATCAGCCCAGAAGTAGAAGGGGACTAAGGAAAAAGACCTTAGCCTGCTGATTAAAAGAATAATTGTGAAGAAATGGTAGAAGATCGACATTCGAAGGAGGCATCGATGAGGGGTGTTGTGTATCGAAGGGGAACCCTCCTTGGGGTGCTGTGCGATGTGGGTAAAACTGGAGAGGGTTGAGAATTTTATGGGTTTTATATTATTTTAATTCAATTCAAATCAATTATTCTCATACTAATGAACACACATCATGATTTGTGATGCACGATTAGCTAAACCATGTGCTGACTATGTGGAACCCATCTGCCAAAGAGACTCCCCTCACTTGGGCTAGGGGCATTGTTTAGAAAACCATGGACAACCTGTATGATAGCTTCTGTCCACTAGAATTAAGATGTATGACTTCCTACAGTGGGCCATACAGTTTTCAGGCAAACTGTGTGCCCACTCTAGTATTTTAAAATTTTCTTATTTTCTGGTTAGACACTCAAGAAACAACCCAACACACCCAATAAAATTAACAAGTCTAAAACCAAGTACAAAAAATCACTTGGTATAATTCCATATCTTGGAATTTAATTATGAAATTCGCATTAGAAAATGACGAGTTCAGAAATTGAAAAATTTCAAACTTCTTCACTATTTAGTCCAGTCCAGAACACGGACCGTTACACTCAGATGTTGTGTTCATAAAAACCTAATTTACATTACATTTTCTGATAACAGCTATAAAATCATCAATATAACCATCAATAAATACAAAATATAAGAAATAATTGTATCTCTTATATATGAAAAATATTTTCATGTTTAGATCATTGAGAATTAAGGAAATAAAAAACTAATAAATCCCATGTTATTTGTATCAAATAGAAAATTTTCCCGTTATATATGAAATTATGTAATTTATGACGAGTCTTAAACATTTCTAAAAAATCATTTCACATAATCCTTCCTTTTTAACTAGTCACTTGTGCTACTTTTCTCTATAACTTGGGGAAATGGAAACATAAAAAGTACTAATCTCAAATACAAAGTAATGAGACCATATAACTGAACAAATAATTTCATAACCATGTCATAACATTATGTAAGGAGTAAGAAAACAATATGGAGACGTGATCAACTTGAAACTAAAATCATGCATTATCCATGATAGTAAATGAAAACATGGATATACATAATAATTATATCATATCATTGGAATTGATAATAAAGGATATAAAAACCCACTTCTATGTCCTTTTTCCAAGACACATTACTTATTTTCAAGACCACAATCAAAGCATATTAATAAAATGGGAATGCATAAAAAATACCCAAAATAATTTCATCTCATAAGACCATTTAATACATCAAGGTGAAATATATTGTCATGAATCGATCATCACCAAATCATTTCCAATGAATCCACCATAAGAGCTATCGAGAATATTAATACCATTATCTGAGGAGCTTCTTACTGAATAAAACATCACTGTCCATATATTTAAGAATACAGAATACTAATACATTATCATCCCACATTAATAGTGAATAATTTTCATGAATGGATATAATTTTACCCATTTCAATAAACGGGATAAAATGATCATTAAACTTCCATTGAAATAATTTTGATGGTCTAATATAGTATGGTCAACTTTTCAAAAATCATATGTATTATAATAATAATACATAGAATGCCAATACACCTCCCCATGTTAATAAAAGGGATAAAATTATCATAACCCATCTAAAGGAAGAAGGTGGATGGTTAAACATTACATAGTCAACATGAAAATTATCATATGTATTATAATAACAATATAAATTATTCCAATACTTTTTCCAAAATAAATAGAAATTTTTTTTTGGTAAATATCCTCCAATAAAAATTATTAGAATTTTGATGTCCATGGAATATAAATAAATGAGTATTCGACTTAGTCAATAATTAAAATACATGATCATAATTTATTCCGCATATGGAGGTGGACAGTTTCTACAGAACATATCCCAAGTGTTACTAGGGAAATATATAAGGATATTAACATAGATGTAAAATATCTTTATAAAAGAATAGTTGAATGATACTACCAAATAAGGGAACTTGAATTTGCTTTTTTAGTATCATAAGTTCATTTAACCCAAATTATAACATATTTATATCAGTGTATAAATCATGAAACACAAACCTCGTTATGGGAAAACCATTTAAAAATGTAAAGATAAATAGAAGTGATAAATTAATATAGATTTTATAAAAAAATTAACATCGATATAAAATATGAAGTTATAGATCTGTTACAAAATAATATTTCAAATGGTGAACTGAAGACTCAAGTAAAACAATTAATTTTAAAATAAACTCCAATAATAGATCTAAGAAGATTAAATAAAATTTTCTATAGGAAATGTGTATCCAAAATAATTTATTATGAATGTGATATTTTTAATACATGAACTCACCATTTTTGGAAACACAAATTGTAAAAAAATTAATATAAATTATTTATTTTAAAACATCATTTTACCAAATATGATTATAAAATACAATAAAATAATAGTGTTTGAGATCCCAAAAATGTATTAACAATGTTCCAAAAATACCAACTTAAAGAAGGGGATTTGAGTTACCAAAATTACTTAATACTAGAGAGACAACTATATCATAAGAAGCATGAATATGGGAACATGATTTGGTTGAATTTTCCCATGAAATAAAAATATAATTATAAAGATATATCTATGGTAATTAAATAAAACATATAAAGTAAACATGATGCTTAATATGTACCATCTCTCAATGAATCAAAATTGATACCAATAAAACCTTTGCGAAATGAGTAAAATTTTTATCAAACAACCTTTAAATTGATGTATTGCATTTAAACAATAAATAATATTATTAAAATATAATTCATGAAAAGAAATCTAAAATTGGTAGTATAAACAACACATAAATGAATTTAGGTACATAATATAAATCTTGTCTCAAAGAATGGAATTTGAGACAAAAACCCTTACCACTTCAGAAAAGATTGGGTCAGAAACCCATGAGAGTTACAAAATAAACATTATATTTATACAACATAAAAAAATAGATTAATGATACAATATCTAAAATTATTATTATACAATCCTTTAAAATAAAAAAGGTGCATAAATTCAATACTTGTCTTAAGGAAGGGTAATTGAGATGAATACCCCTACATTGTTCTAGATTCATTCTATGTACACACTTAATATCCCGAAAAATCAAATCATGTTTAATAGATACATATATAAGAAAATAATAATTATTTTTATAATTAAATATTGACCATTTATTATTATATTCAATTCATTTATAATATATTTTTCATGCATATGTGGCATACTTTAGTTTATTCGATCAATTTTTTGTGACTCTAAATATATGTTCACCATGGTAGAATTCATCATAAAATAGTTCCATAATATCCATAATTTAACAGTCTATTGGAAGAATTGTTTACATATTAAATTTATTTATAAATTAATCCAATATGGGTGGTGATGACAAATGAAAATCATTGATTTCTGAGGTAATATTTCTCACAATCCCATGATTAATGTTTTAATTTCTCAGCGAGTTATAGGGAAAGAAGGAAAATGGTAATTTGAAATTAAATAATTATATTAATATTATATAAATAATTATTATTCAAAAATTACATCATTTTTTTCATACATGAATGGAAATGTTGAAAAAAATGGAGGACGTCGCTATGTGGATGCGGTAATCCGTAAAACACATTAAGGAATTTTTTTTCTTACCAGATGGAGAGAAATAAATATTGTTTATTAAATTAATATAATAAAAAATAATTATAATTTTGAAACTAATTTCATTTTTTTATATATATATATATATGATATTTTGAAGAGTAATATTGGGAATAAGAACTTAAGAAGAAGATTGTACTTATGTTGGATACTTGATCTTTACCTGGAAAACTCATTAGAATTGAGGAAATTAGGAAGACATAGTCTGACTAGGGGATTAAGAGCATGTGAGGGATTACTATTAGAGTATATTTTTGAGTATTTACTTTGGAATTTATAATTTTTGGTTCATGTTTGAAAGTGTGGAAGTGAACCCCATTATTAAGACAGGAAAATAGACCTTTTAGAAAAACCCTTTAGTTTTTAATAAATCCAGGACACAATTCCAATTTAAATGGATCTATAATTTTGAATTAAAAATTTTTTTGGTGTATAAGGGTCTACAATGTATCAATAAATTTATTACACAAATGTTTCAAACATGTTATATGTTGTTTACAATTATTTTTCCAAATTTTCCTCTTTTAATTTTAAACTAGGTAGCTAGTTTTTAACTAATTGATTTTATGTTTTATTTAAAATATAAAACAACCCATTTAACTAAATTTATGTGTGTTGGTACAAAAATTTTCATCTATTTTAATTTATAAATATTCTAAAATTTACATTAAAATTAAAATATATAATGTGTAGAAAATCTATTTTAGAAGAAAAATATCATTTTGAGAATTATGGATTTTTAATCTTTTTTAGCATTGATTAACAAATAAATGAGATTTAATATATATATATTTATTTAATTATATATAAAAATGGATACATTAATTAATGGTTTTAAATTTAATTTATATTATATAAATTCATTGATATAAATAAAACAATAAATTTAATGTAACGGTTTGTCAATTATTTTGGTAATTATAATTAATCTAAAATATATAATTTTTATAATAAAAGAAGAGATTTTATATCTTAATCAAAATTAATATTATTATATAAAATATAGGAATCATTTTATCAAATTAAACTTCTATGTATAGGGAAATTAATCTTAATTATAGCACATGAAACGTGTAAAAACCCTTTTGTTGAAAAGTGTATTTTTAAAGAAAAAGCTCCTATAAATTAAACAATTTCTAATGTTTTTTAATTTAATGATATTATGAATATTATAATATTTTAAATAATTTTTATGAGAAATTAAAATAAATCCAAATCCAATTTTACTTATGCATAAATTTAATTAAAAAATCCTATGAAAAGTAATATTTTAGTAAAATATTAATTGATTTTCTAAAATGATATTTGAGGGTTTTATATAGTTAAGATAGTAATTTGATGAACTTATTTTTATTTATATATATATATATAATATCAAAACCCTTTCTAAAAAATTCAAGATAAATAAAATTTATTGTTTTAACAAAATCAGTATTTCTTACCATTCACCTATAATTCAATTATTTTTTAAAAATCATAAAAATACATCCAAAGATAGTTTTTGTTGTGGGTAATTATAAAATGAATTTTAGTTAATCAAATTAAAATTCTATAATTTGTAAATTTAGCTTCTTAAAATATAATACATATTATAAAAATTGGATTTTATTGAAAATAAACTTGTCAATGTTAACTTCTATGAATTATTTACCTTATAAAGGTAAGAACTATTATTTGTTTCCTAAACTATTGTTTACTATAGCTTTAATAATAATTACTTATTAATACATTTTTGTTTTTTATGACGGGTATAGAATTTGAGACAAGTTATTAAACATATTGACTTATTTAAAGGTAATCATATATTAAGATCATAAGGGTGTAACCTTCCCCCCTCAATGAATTTTAATTATCAAAATTTTAACCATAAAAATTTATTTACGAAATTCACAAATAACCATACACCACTAAATGATGATGGGGTTATTTAAGATGAATAAGGGGATTTATACATAATAGAAATTATTTTTATAACTTTCATAAACATAGTAATCCATTTCTTAATTTTACATAGAATTCATTTAAGCGAAGAATATCATGATCTATTGGAAGAAAATAACTAGTAACCTTGAAAAATGATTCATATGATAATCATACACTATGTGTTTTTATAACTCAATATATAGTAGTTCATTAAAATCTATATATCATAAGATACTAGGAAATATATAGTGAAAACTCACTATCAAATTCCATCGTTTTAGTTTCATTGGATTTCCCTTTTTTACATGGTTATTGGTGACTATCTCCCTTATTGTCCCTTAGAAATGGAAATTGATCCACATAATTCTTAACAATATTGTAATTGAATTAATGGACTTATGTATCATCTAAATTTCTCTTAAACTTGTGATTCTTATGGCATTTATCTCTATACTTATATCATTTTCTACCATGACTCTAACCACATTTTTTAGATTTAGGGAATTCAATGATCATTTCATTATTAACTTGGTCACTTGAATTCCTATGATATTTCACCCTTACATTATTTTTTACGTGGGGAATTAAAACTATGTTTGTATTATTAATTATAATTAATGATATCCATTTTGAAATAAATATAAAATATATCTCTCTATCAATTATCCATTTTTTCAATAGGAACATTTCTACATTAACCGTGACATCCATTATTATCAAGGTTTCTCTAAGGATTCATCCATTAATAAAACAAAATTATTTAACATGAGTGATATTAAATATAATGGATTTATCATAAAAAAATGAACGATATTTTAACCTCAAGATATATTTTTTACAACACTATCATGTTATCATATAATTATTGAACATAACATTTATTAGACTTGGTTAAAGATAGATCACTCCAACTTTAATATAAATCAATCTTGGTTCCACATAATTTACATTGAGTTGGGTTCTCCCATATTTTTTACCTAATCCTTAAAATAGTTATCCTAAATTACTATGAACTATACTAAAATATTCAAATCCCAATAATAATTGAAATCTATGCTTGAAAAATTCAACTTATCCTTCCTCAAAAAATATTTATCATTCCAAAAATCATATACGCAAGTATGTATATATCCTAATTTTATACTGTCAATAAAATAAATTTTTCCAAACTTATATGAATATCAAAAACATTAAACCACAATGATATTATATATTTCTCCCAAATCTAATTCTTTATTTAAATATCAAATGGTATTAAACTCTTGTTCATAATATCACAAACTATTAACAATATATCATAATTTAAAAAATGAGATTAACTTTTCTAAAATTATATTGAATCAATTATCAGTACCATGGTTACCTATTACTATATAAGCTACTTTTCAAAATAAAACCTCCCTTTTTTATCAAAAAATCATGTGTATATTAAACACGAGAGTTATCAATGCCTTAATGAATTATTCTTCAATAGTTATCCTAAATATTATAAAGTATTCATAAAATAACTTTTGAAAGTTATAGATACCCTTTAATATATATTTTTAACCCTTTAATAAAAAATTACTGTAGTAAAATCCTTATATAATTAAAATTATCCACAATAAAATTTAACAAATACAAAAAATTCAACAAAAAATATAAATATCTAATAAGAATTGATAAGAATATAAAGAATTATATTCCATTATAATATCAACTTTACTAACATAGGAATGACTATAAAACCCATATTTTTCCATTATTAAAATAAAAGAATCAAATTCCAAAACACATAAGTATTCTTCATTACTAAGATATAAAATATATCGGTTTCTAGATGCATAACTTTCTCAACCTGATTTTTTACAATCTTATTTCAACCAAAAACTTAACCCAAAATTGTAACACCCGATGTTTTAGGAAACTTTTTATAGAATAAATTATATTTATTTTATTTGTTGGTTTATATGTCATACCAAGTTAATCTTTCACTACATGCAACCCCAACACTGCTTTATTTACACACAACCTTGAGTTTCTATGATAAATCATTTCATTACAATTTAAAAAAGATAATAACATAGATTTTAGATTAGCTATTATTAATATTAATGAATAAATTATGAACATATATGAATTATAAGATTAATTATCTGGTTTCCAATTAATTATAAATGAAAATATATTCAATTGAGTATATAGTAAATAATTTTATTTTTATGCACCCAAAGTAATTTTTTATTAGTATATTAAATGAATTTTAATTAGTGATTGTTATTAATGAAATATATACGTTATATATTCAATAAAAAATTATTGATATTGATCAAATAGATTTTATTTTCATAAGATAATAAACCACACAATTTTATGCATTGAGACCAATATTTTTCAAAAGGGAAATTTTATCGCCTTCTAATAGAGAAGATATTTTAAATACCATTTTGACACTTTAATTTATTCTATTTGAGAAAAAAAATTATTTCAATGAAGAATAAAAAATTTACTATGGATTTTTTTATTAATTTTTTTGGTATGTTTCATTTTTTGATGAATAATAAAAAATACTAAATTTTAATGAAAATAATGGTTTTTCATTGAAATAATATAGCATGTTAAATTAACATTTTAATTGGATTAAACATATAAATAGTTCAAATTTTTATCAATTTAAATAATTTAGGTCATTATCATCAATTTTACATTGAAATTATATATGAAAACATTTCAATATTTTATACGTATTAAACATAAAATAACCCATTTTCTCACGACGATAAGGGGATTAATTTTAAATTAATTAATAAAAATTTGGTTTTTGGAATTTTTAAAAATGGATTCCATATTTCGAATCAATGGGTATAAATTATTTAAATTAGGTTCATTTGTTTTTTAGCATTATGAATAGTAATTTTAGTAATTTTTTATTAATAATGTAAAAGGAAAATCTGGAAATTAAGGGTTATATAATAATATTATAAAAATTATAAAATCACCCTAAAACTTTTCCTAATAAATTTAGAGGAGTGAGTTTTGAAAAAAATTATCCTTGGACCAAAATTATAACCTTTTAATCCCATTGGATTAGAGTATGGAATTTATTATATTTCATTTAAAGAAAAGTTAATGATATCATACTCACATTTTTCTTAACTATAAAAAATTTAATATGGGCTAATATAGAGGTTTTTTCAAATATAAATACACATTTGAAATTTAAAATGTTTTTAGTCCTCATATAAATTGATTTTAGGTTTTTAAAAAATAAGTAATTACCATAAATGGTTATATAATGATGATTTAGTAATTTTTAAGTAATGAAAATATCTACTAAATGATATTCAAAATATTAAAATACAGAAAATTTTATATAATTAATTTCATACAAAATTTTTATGAATAAATTTACATTTTAGGGATATGTAAATATAGTTTTTTGATGATATTATATTTTTATGATATTTTTAAAAAGACGAGTAATGAATATTTCCAAAATTGACACTAATTATATTTTATCAAAATAATGTTTCATTAAATTATTTAAAAAACCTAAAACTATTTTAACATAAAAATACATATAATATTTTCCAATATGTTATTAAATTCTCATTTATGTTTTAATTGACACCACATTAGTAAAAATTACATCATTTTAATATTGATAATGTTTTTTAGTTAAAATTAATATATGTTAACTAATGGTTAATTAAAATGATAAGGATTAAATAAATTACCATGATTTTTCAAAAATATATTATTTGATGATATTATTAAATTATATCATATTTTCTTCCTATAAAATACATTTTTTGGTATTTGGATTGTTATTTAATTTTTCATAAATTAATTTTTTTTAAATTCCAAAAGTGCCCCTCACTGTTATTCTTAAAGGGTACCTCCTCCCTCACTAATTCTCATAACATTTAGCATTAAATATAATCCTTGCCAAACCCATTTTACTTATAAACATCCCTAGACACATCCTAGAGATTATATTATTCACTCAAGACCAACCCTAGTGTCCCTAAGAGGAGATACAATGGAGGTTAGCTACGAAAGAGGTATTTGTCTTTACCAATTATCTCAAGAGAGTTTCTTCTTATACTTAATATTCATATTCTATCTCCATTATAACATAATAAATCAAGTATCTCCTATATTATGAGATGCTATTATGATTATGGAAGAACCATATTATACCTTTTATCCATCCTATGAAAAATGAAATCACCATGCATGCATACATATGACCTACAATCTCTACACTATGGTGTAAGATGTTTTTTTATTTCCACATTACATGGATGGGTATAATGATTTAAATAATAATTATATATTATGATTATAAAATTATATTTATTATATAAAAATAATATACCGTCCACTTTCAGAGGATGCTTTATTTTTCTGATGGAATGATATTTATGAAATCCATTTCTTTTCCATGGGTTATTTTTTTATTGAAATACGTTTATAAAACCCATTTCATTATATGGGTTCTGATATGATGAATTAATTACGGTCTTGTGGAACACATATGTATGTTTTTCATTATGTGGGGGTGGGACCTATATTTTCCTCCAATTCATATGGTAGTGATTTATATCTCATGATATAAACATGGACGGGGAGTGTACTCAGTTTAGTAAGGGACTTTGTCCATTAGGAATTTATTGGGAGTGAACATGGACTATTAATATAGAAATGGGAGTTATCCATGACTTCCAGGATTATATATTGAGTGAAACTATACTAATAATATGACCTTGGCAGTGATTCCTTAAATACTATGCAAATCATTTTATATACTTAAGTGTCTTTTACAAATTCCATATATTATTTATATGTTATAAATTCATTGATTATGTTATTTATTTCATTATAATTCATTTATTATAACCATCCAATATTTAAACAATTATTCATTTTTATGATCATTGATACGCAAGGTACGATGTTCTATTATCATTATCATGTTCTTATACCCTTATTCCCATGATTACTTTTACAGGACTCCCTTGTTTTGCCTAACTATGTATATGAGCTATCCCGGTTTTTATTTTTACATTATCCTAGGTTATGAAGACACGCCTTATGTTTTATGTGTATATTAATGATCCTTGTCAAGAAAAACCTACTAGGAGATAATTAATATCATTAATGTACCATGGTTTATAATTCTATGTTTCAAAAGGCACTAGAATAGTATGGTATTTAGTCTTATGTTAATGTAAGATAATAAGTATTTCACAAAAGTGGTGTAATGTTAATGTATGATAATATTAGGTCATTATTATAGGTTTTAGAGAAAAATATTATTGGTCCTTTGTAAAATAGGATGAGAATACCTTAATGATAACCCTAAGTACATGTCTAAGGATAAGTATAATGTTGAAGAATTTTGGTAAAGCATAGAGTAAGTGGATTCCTAGAAATACATTTGTGTCTGGATACTATAAGTGGATTTAGATCAGGCACAAATTTTTCTATTTGTAAGAACTCTGAAAAGGTGCATTAAGCCTAACTCGATTGTAACCTGGTGTATGAAAACATGACTTACTACACACCTGGTTTGACACTCCCAAGGGATATGATTTGGGATGAAAACAATTTCCATTAACCATCATGAAGCATCTAAATATATGTTTTCTATGAATAACCTAGGATGAAACTATGGTGTCATAGATAAAATAAGGTTTTAAAATTATGACATGATTTATGTTATTTTTGAGGATCATGTAGTTCCTCACTATGATAATGTTTTCTTACTATTTTTTTGGTATTAGTCTATGGAAGGAATCTGAAGGAACCACGTTAATGGTGATTGTGATGGATAATAAAACATATTTCCTTATGATCAATTCAATTCTATGGGAGTTGCAATGAAAAATATCATTGATATGATCACCCATCATTATCAAGCTATCAATCATATTGGACTTCCAAAAGTGAAATGAAGAGAAAAATATTCTATTGAATCCTTCACGAGGAAACACAACCCTTCTTTTTGTGGGTCTTATGATCCCCTTATTTTTTTAATGATGGATTAGTACCACTGAAAATACATTCTCTATTATCCAGTGTTTAAAAAAAGAGAAAGTCGTTCTAGTTGTTTATTAGTTAGAAGGCGAAGTGAACCGGTTGTATACTCTAATAAAAAATACAAGGTGGAAAGGTGAAATTGAATCCATGGATTGGGATTTTTTCTATAACTCATTCTTTAATAATTATTTTCATATTATACAAGGTATAAAAATGGAGGAGTTTCTCAAGTAAAAGCAAACAGATGATTAATATGTTGGTACCTATGAAGCCAAATGCACATGAATTTCGATGTAAAATTCTGGAATTATCATCCAACATAATAGTAAAGATGATCAGATATTAATTGGATTAAATAAATGTCTTAAAATGGTGTTTTCCAAAAAATTAATTTAGTAGCTATGTCGATATTTTTTGTTGTGAAATCATGGTTGAAATAGATGTTGGAGGTATACATCAATCTCATGGTTTTGATAAGAAGAGTATGGAAAAGTTCAAAGGAAAATATAAAAACATAGAGCAAGGAAGATGAGATTTCATTTATGATATAAGCAAGGAAAGAAGTATTGAAAAAAATTTCTTGAGGGGTGTAATAAATGTTTTCAGTGTCGAATGGAATTTCATTGATAATTTTATTTCCAATGGTACAAGAAGAAGATAGATAAAAATTCTAATGGGGAGAAAGATTCATAGATTGAACCTCCCCCACTTCAGTTAAAAAAGTGTAAAGAGAATGGTAATTTTTCTAATTAGTGACAAAACCCAAGGTATGGTGATGATGATCGATCATAGCAACCTCTTAATCCAAGGGAAAATAATGTGATTGTTATTTATAATGAGGGGTTCTATAACGACATGGTGAAAGTGAAACTTACCATCCAATCTAGAACTACTAATGTCTTATTTGATTATGGTACCACCCAGTAATTATTATCTAAAGAATTTGATGAGGCAGTTAAGATTCCACCCAAATGATTAGATATATTATTAAGAGTTCAAATCCCTAATGGTAGAATGATTGCATCTCAAGTCTATGAATCCTATCTAATTAATGTATATGTGAATATGTTTCCTTAACATATTTTCATTATTCCTCTGTGTGAATTTTATGTTATCTTAGGAATGTATTGGCTTTATTTGTTTACATCCAATGTCAATTTTCAAGAATGGGAAGTTAAGTTTGATGTTCTCAATGAACCTATGATCATCTATCAATGTGACGGAAAGTATGAACATCTTATGAACATTTCATCCACTATATGGGTATTAATTCCCATTAATAATTGAGGTATCTATCAAATGGTTGGGGAGAAAATTGAAAATGATGATATTCCCATTGTTCCTGATTTTGTGGATGTCTTTCTAGAAGAGTTTTCTAGTCTTCCACCAAAATATGACGTTGAGTTCTCGATAGAACTCATACCTGGCTTTACACTAATTTCAAAGACTCTCTATAGGATAGGTTGAAGACTAAGAAACTATTCTTGAAATATTATTCTTTGGGTTCCAAATGTGGATGGGATCAACACCTTCCTCTAGTTGAGTTTTCATACAATAATATCTTTCACCCAAGCATTCAGATGGATCCTTATGAAGTTCTTTACGGGACGAAATGTAGAGCACAAACATGCTTGGATTAAGTTGTTGAAATAAATCTATTGGGTCCAGAGATTACTGAAGAGGTGGTTGAGAAGTTTAGAACCACTCAGCAATATATCAAGGTAGCACATAGTCCAAAGAAAATTTATGCTGATAAATGATAGTGTGATCTATAATTTAAAGTTGATGTGAAGGTGTTTCAATTAATTTTCCCATGAACAAAGGTTATGAGGTTTGAGAATAAAGGAAAACTATGACCTAGGGACATAGGTCCCATTGAATTTATTGATCATATCAGGATGATATCCTATCACATAGAACATCCTCCAAATCTCTCTCAAGTTCATTATGTGTTCCATGTATCTCTCATGGGAAATTATATACACGAAATATCACATTTACTAAACTTAGAGGTCATAACACCAGATCATGATATTTATTATTGGGATAAACTAGTTGAAATTTAGGATCATATAGAGAAATTTCTATGAAATAAGACCACCCACGTGGTCAATGTTTTGTTGATAAACCATTAGTTATAGGAAGATATGTGGGAACTTTATGATATAATGAGGCATATGTATCTTAATTTTCATATATTATAATGATTAATTTCAAGGAAATAATTCATTTTAATAGGGTTATAATGTTACACACCATGTATTTATAAACATTTTTTAAAATAAATTAAATTTATTTTATGTATTTTCTAATAAGCTACACCATGTTAAGCATGCGCTACATGCAACACTAACTTAGCTAGCTTTACACGTGTCATTGAGTTTCTACAAAACCTCATTTTATTATTATTAAAATAAGATAATAACCTAGAAGGTAAATTAGAGAATATTAATATAATTAATTAAAATATGAAAATAAATGTTTTATAAGATGAATTCATTAGTTACCAATTAATTAGAAATGAAAATATATAACAATTGAGTATAAAGAAAAAAATTTATTCTTGTGCTCCCAAAGTAATTTTGTATTAATAAATTATATTAATTAAAATTAGTGAATGATATTAAAAAAATATATATTATATACTCAATAATGTTTTTTATATTTATCGAATAAATTTTATAAGAATAAGATAAGAACCAACCAAATTTTATGTATAAATCCTACATTTTTTAAAATGGAAATTTTATCTCCTTTTAACAGACACCACATTTTAAATACAATTTTTGAAACATTTATACATTATATTTGACATAATAAACTTCTTATTTGAAAAAAGAATATAAAAATTTTCTTTGGTTTTTTAATTTTTGATAAGTTTCTTGTTTTGATGAATAGTAGAAATAAAAAAATTTATTTAAATATAAATTTTTGCATCAAAATAATTTATAGTGTTAAATTTTATTTTTATCTAGTTTTAAAGTGTAATTAGTTCTATTTTTAATAATATAATACAATTTATATAATTTTCATCAATTTCACATTGAATTTATATATAAAAACATTTCAATCTTTTGCATGTTTTAAACTTTAAATACCCATTTTCTCACCCATAAATTGTATTAATATTAAATTAAATACTACAAATTCTATATTATGAATTTAAAAAAATTATATTTGGAATCAGTGGTTTTAAATTATTTAATTTTTTTTTTATTTTCAGGCATTATGAATAGTAACATTAGTAATTTTTATTAACATAGTAAAATGGAAATCAGGTAATTATGTATAAAAAATAATATTGTTAATATTAAAAAATTAACCTATACATTAACCTACCCTCATTCTATAATTTTATTTAAATAAAACCCCTCTTTTGGTGGAAATTATAACCATTATAATCCACTTTTATGAGAGTATGACTTTTATTATATTTTATTTAATGAAAAGTTAAAATATCATACTAATTTATTCAAAATTATAAAAATTTCAATATGGGATTATAATGGGGATATGATTGAATATAAATTTTAATTTAAAATGTAAAATTATTTTATTTATCATTTTAGTTTATTTTAAAAGTTTATAAAATAAAAACTACCTTAAAGGCTTATACAATGACGATGCAATAATTGTTTAAGAAATGGAAATATATAATAAATGCTATTACAAATATTAAAATAAATATAATTTTATATCATTATTGTCATCCAAAAATATTATGGATCGATTTTAAAATTTATAGATATTTTAAAAGAACCTTTTATAATATATCAGATTTTATGATATTTTTAAAAATACATGTAATTAATAGTGTCAAAATTGACACAAATGATATTTTATCAAAAAATTGTTTTATCAATATATTAGAAAATCAAGAAACATGGTTACACAAACATAATAATTATAATATGGTCGAATATGTTGTAAATTTATAATTTATGGTCTAATTTACACCACATAAGTAATAATTACAACATTTTAAATTGATAAATTTGTTACATTAGTTGAAATTAAAATAGGATAACTAAGGGTCAATAAAAATGATAAGGATATAAAAAAATTGTAAAAAATATATTGGTTTATTATATTAAAAAATTATCTCATATTATAATTGAATACATGAAATATTATTTATATTTGGATTGATAATGAATTTATTACAAATTACTATTTTTTGAAATTCTAAAAGTTCCCCACACCTCAATTATACAAGGGATCCCGCTCCCTCATTCTTTCACATAAAATTTTGCCTTATATATATAAAATACCCTACCCATTTCCTATATAAACTTCCCTAGAAACATCTTGGAAGTTCTAGTTTTCTCATAATACCAACCCTACTATCCCTAATAGGAGATCCAAAGGATTTTCGGTAAGGAAGAGGTAATCATCATTATTGATTCTCTCAAGAGTATTTATTCTTCTACTTCCTATTCATGTGTTGTTTAAATTATATATCAATAAATCCATTATAAAATATATTATGAGTTTATTTTTGTTAATTGAACAATTATATCCCACCTCTTATCTATCATATGAAAAATTAAATCACTATGCTTGTTTATGTACGACCTACAGTCTCCACACAATGGTGTAATATGTTTTTCATACCCACTTTATTTTAATATGTATAATGATGGAAAAAAATTATATATGATTATTATAACATTATATTTATAATGTAACAAAATATATTCCATGAAATTTCATACATTCTCACAATTTGGGGAATGATATCATTGCTTGTGAATACAGACAACCTACCATCTCCACACTATGATGCAATTCATTTTTCATTATCACCATTAAATATTATTATATAAATGTATATAATGAATAAATATGTTATAAAATACCTTAATATAATTATAGAAATGATATAACTATATCATATGTGCATGAATCGAGACTTATACAATGAAATATGAAAAGAAAATAAAACCTGAAAGAAGGGTAATAATGAAATTTTATTGAAAAAGGGTGATACAATAATCATATATCATATAATAAATATATATATGGTTTTTTAATAATCTATTAACATTATTTGAACCGTTATATATTTTGTTACAATACTTATAAATGAAATCAGACCTAAGGTGAGGAGATTTCTAGTCTAACTTTTATTTTTGCGTGACTTATGCCATATTCACCACTTGTTTTTATAAATGCTGTATATAATTCCCATGAATGTATTATTTTGTTCTTATCTAGAAGATTTTATATTTGAATATACTTTTAATTTTTTTCATTAATGAGGAATATGATTCTATATATTATAATGTTATGAGTCATTATTTTACTATCTCATTAATATTTGTGATTGTTTCATTTTAAGTCTCCATTAGGGAATATTTCTCGTACATGTCCATTTTTTAAAAAAATGTTTTCAAAAAATATGTTAATATTATCATATGTATATTTATAGTCATTTGTTCCCATTCTTTTTCATTTTTTACTACACTTTTTGAATGGTCTATTTTTTCACTTTCCAAATGAGGTATTTTTTAACTTAAATAAAAAAAGTACGAGAAGAATGTGTTCATTAATAATCTATGGAATGAATGGTTTTTCAACATTCATGATGCCTTATTTCCAGGAAAATTCATTTTAAATATTAAAAATTTGTTTTAAAAGAAAAATTTTTATTTTAAAATTTCTTGGCATTTTATGAAAATATGTAGTTTTCAAAGAAGAAAGGATATTTTCCTCATGAATTATTTTCAACTAATCTTGAAAAATTATTTTCTATATATGATAAAAATATTTTATTTTACTTATGTTTCACTTGGGATATTATTAAATTCTACCATTATTATTCTTTTTAATAAATGTTTGTGTTTATTCTGGAATGATATTTATGAAACACATTTCTTTTCCATGGGTTTTGTTATAAATAAATGATGTTTATCAAACCCATTTCATTCAGTGGGTTATGATATGATAAATGATTTATGTTATTCTTCCACACCTATGTATGGTTTTTATTATGTGATGCATGGGACTTAAATCCCCCACCAATGTATTGGGTAATGATTTATATCTCATGAGATAGAAATTGCTGGAATAAAGAGTGAAATTAGTTCAGTAAAGGACTTCGTTCAATAAGATTGTCTGGGGAGGGAACCATGACTACATATATGGTCATGTGGGTAAAATATGACTACCAATATGGTACTATGTGTAAAACAATACTATTAATATGCCCTTATAAGTGATTCCATCACTACTATGGGTATCATTTTATTTTCTTATGTGTCTTGCACAAATTCCATGTCTTATTTTCATGTTATAATTTCACGATTATGTTTTTATTTCCTTATGATTCATGTACCATTTATTCGAAATCATTATTTCATGATTCTTGTTTAATATCATTGATACAGAAGTCATGATCTTATATTTTCATGATCACGTTCTTATCCCTTTATGATCATGATTACATTTACTTGTATCCCTTGATTACCATTACTAAGAATCTATGATAACCCCTTTTTATGTTTCTTTAATGCCATTTTATGATGATATGTATTATTTTCATGTGTATAAGAAAGGTGTAAGTCATGAAGGCCCTAGTCGTAGATATTGTAGATCACTTAGGTACCAGTGGTTATTTTTACATGTTTCCCACTGCACAATACTAGTATAGTCTTTAGGCATATGTTTATGTAAGATATAAATTATTCTACAAAAGTGATGTAAAATTAATGAATAAAAATCCTGGGTAGTTATAAAAATAGTTATGATTATATCCAAAATATTAAAAATAGTAACTCAATCTAAATATTTATTCTGATATGAAACAATTTATTTTATCATATAATACTTTTGGATAAATGTATGACTTTTCTTTGTTTAATACTTAGTTATCCATTTCCATTTTTATATCAGGTTCTATAACATAATTAGTTAACATCATTATTAAATCATTCATAATGATTTAGGAATAGAATGTGATTAACCAAAGTATATCCCAATGGAGTGTGTCATAAAGTGTGTTGTATTAGGATCACTCATCATGTATTAGAGTGAATATTAAGTCAATGATTAACCAATAATTTTTATGGAGAATACCCATAGATTCATTTTTACCACAATTCCATCCACTTAACCATTATCTCCCAGTGTTCTCTCTCGGGCGCACTTCTATTCTTATTACTCTTCTTCTATCCCCTATCATTGGAGAGTACTTTTGGCTTGTATTCTCTTCCAACAATTTCCCTAGAGAAATCTTATATCCTCTTTATCAGGTTTCATCCGAGGATATTCAATTATAGAGTGTTTTCCCAGGTTCTATCTTCATTTTATCCTTTTTCCGAAGGTTTCATTCCCTCAGTATTTCTTCCTCTTGTGTAGGGTTTCCTCCCCAAACCCCTTATGTATTTCCCTTCCATTTTTTATTATTTGGGTTTCAGTCCCATGTTAGTATAATTGTTTCAATCCCATTTTATCTCTCCATGTATCTTTCTGCTTATGGGTTTATATTCTTCTTCAATTATGTAATTTTGATGGATTTGGGGTCTTTTATTGCAGGTTAATGTTCTTAGATGTTTTTTATGGTGATATTGATGCTGATTTCTTTGTCGCAAATTCCTTTGGATGCCCTCCATTCTCGTACTCCTATCTGGCATTGAGATCCACTTCTCCCTTCTAGGTCTGTTAGGTGAGATAGTTGTTAATAGGTTATGGGTTGTGTTGTGCATTGTGGTGGATGGTTCTAGGTGTCCCAGACTACATTCATGAGATTATGGGAGTTTTTCTTTGTTTGGAGATATCGGTGAAGATCAGGTCTCCCTATAAAGGCTCCATGATTCTCCAGCTCTAAAATATCCTCAGACACCGCCTTTCCTCTCTAGGTCGGTTTGGAGAGGTGGATGTCCTAAAAGATTTGGGAGGTTATTTTCGTGTGGATATCAGTTTTCCAAGAGGCATAATCATTATTTGGGTGATACAATATCCTTTTTTCTGTTATGTGGTATAGTGATGGGGGATGATGACATGGTGTTGTTGATAAGTTTCAATGTTCTGGTTTAGTGTTCAAATGGAAATGACTATTGTAGTGGTGGACTGATGTTTATAATAGTCATGATGATGGTGGTCCTGTGAGACGATGGTGACAATGTTTAGTGCAGGATGTGGATGTTGGAGAAGAGGATGGTGATGAAGAGTCGATGAGT
The DNA here is from genome assembly GCA_963277665.1 of Viscum album. NCBI lineage: Eukaryota > Viridiplantae > Streptophyta > Magnoliopsida > Santalales > Viscaceae > Viscum > Viscum album. The sequence goes on along the minus strand of OY728156.1, from coordinate 140,980,676 downwards.
ATAATTACTATCTTAATGGGATGAAATGATAATTATTAATGTTATGAGATTATAGGCTGATGATGTGGTGATAGTGGTGAAGTGATATGGCTTCCTTGATGGTGAGTTTCTCGGGTAGAACTCTCTGCCCGAGATTGATGGTTTCAAATTTTTTAATTTTAATTTTAAAATTTCAATTTGTATTTTGCGATAATTTAATTTTGTGTAGTTCTATTTAATGTGTGCTATGTTTTAAATTGATATCCTATTTTTTTTTAAATTCCCACTCATCAAAGAAGTGGTTTTTTTTTAAATGAAGTAAATTATTTGAGGCCTCCACCTTACCGTTTCAAAATAAGGGTTTATTTAAAGATAAAACAAAATAAACCCTATATTATACAAACATCATGATGTTACCCAATAGTTATAATTATTCATAGGGGTTTCACTAATGTTTTCTAATCATAATCTATAAATAAAATATTCATTATTTCCTTTTAATTTAATCATAAATTATCTGAAATGTTTATCTATAAATTTAAATTTATTGTAAACCCTATATTATCAACCCTTAAAATATTCATAGTAAACATACTAATATCTAATGTAAACTAAAAAATTAGATTTATTAAAACTAGGACACCACATACCTGCATTCCTATATTTGGTGCTCAGAAACACATACATTATATTACTATATTTGATACCAACTATAAAATACTTTTTATAACTAACCTTAACTAAAAAATCTAAATAAATATTGAATCTCTTGAATTAGAATTATCTTTTAAGGTTTAATGTTTAGGGAATTTGGAAAAAACATAAACTAATAAATCTATGGTTATTTATTTAAAATGGAAAATTTTTCTATTATATATTAAACTAATTAATTCATGGTGACTGTTAAGTGTCTCTAACAAATACTCTCATAAGATTTATACTTCAGAACATGTTACTTGTGCTAATTTTTTAAAAAACTTTGTGAAATGGAAACATATGAAGGGGTGATATATAACTATTAGAAAGGGAAACATATAAATGAAGCAATTTTAGAAGAAACATGGAATATGTTTATGTAAAGAATAATTAAACATCATTAATACATAATAGGTTGACACTTAAAGCATTCTATATCCATGAAAATAAATTAAAACATGAATATAAATTATATTTAGCTCATACTGATGGAATTCATAATATCAGATGTCAAAACCTACTATTAAAGCATTGTAAAAAGAAGTTTTATAAGTCATTGAGATAAAAATTAAAACATCTTGCTAAAATTGGTAGGTATACACCTAATACACAAATCTATTTTGTCTCATGGGGATTTTCAATGTATCGATAGGCTATATAATGTAATGTAAAACAATTCACCTGATTATTCTAATGTATTCAGTATAATATTCATCAATACCATTAATTATATTCACAATTGATCTTATTACTTAATAATTCTTAGATATCCATATAATAAATAATACCCAATGTCAATATATGATCAAACTACATTGTCAATCAATCATAATAAAAAATTCTAATTCTTTTCCCCATTTAAATAAAAAGGATAACATGGTTATAACCAATATAGAGAAATAATTTTTATGTTCAGACATTTCATAAGAAACATATAAAAAATACTCCATATTTTAATAACAATATATAAAACACTAATGATTTTCCACATGTAAAAAAAATGGATAACATGATCATAATCCCATTAGAAGAAGAATGTGGATGGTTAAACATTAAATATTCAACATTTCAATAATTATCTTTATTAAAATAACAACATATATAATAAAAATAAATTTACCCATGTTAATATAATGACATTATTTCCATATGAACATCATCCAACACAAATTATGTAAAATATGATGCCCACACCATATAGAGAAATGAGCATACAACTAAATCAATACTTGATAATCATGATCATAATCTATCCCTAGGAAGGAGGTGGATGGTTTCAAAATAAAATATTCCTAGTGGAATAATTAAAACCTATAAGTATGTTTAAATAGGTGAAAAATAACCATAAAAAATAAATCTTGAACGATGTCACCCAAGAATGGAAAATGAATTGGATTGTTTAGTATAGTGAGAATATATCCACTAAATGGTAACACACACACACACACACATATATATATATATATTATAAAATAACTAATATAAAATAAACCCTATTTGGGAAATTGTTTTGAATAAGAAATGGTAAATGGAAGTGAAATCCTAAAAGTGTTGTTAGAAAACATTTTTAAAATTGACATAAAAGAGGAAGCTATGGGTAACTATGAAATTTATTTTTCAAAAGGTGAAGTGAAAACTCATTTAAAAAAATATTTTAAAAGTAGAATCCAATAATTGAACCTTTTTAAAGAATTAAAATTTTTTATAAGAAATTTGGATCCCAGACATTTTATTATGAATGGAAACTTTTTAATTATTTAAATTAACTTGGTTGAAAATACACATTTCCAAAAGATTATTAAAATGTTATTTTCAATTAAAAATAATTTTAAAATATATAATAATAAATACCATTAAATGTTTTGGTTGGATAAAATAATCATGGAATAACATTGTTCAATATAAAAAACTAAAATTCAATTATGGGAATTTTAGATACAAAAATCCTTACTATTTAGGAGACAACTCTGTTAATAACAACATAAAATAGGGAACAAAATTTTCTAGTAAATCACATTAAATACATAGATATTGATAAAATATATCCATGGGTTGTTAATAAACAAAAAAAATAAAACATCTTCGTTAATATATAACATGTCTCAAATAATCAGAATAGAGTCTAATAAAACCCTTTCAAGTTGATTAACATTTTAATCAAATCCCCTTAAAATAGATGGATTTTAATTGAAATTAAAATAGTATGAGTAATATATAATTTAGGATATGAAAAAAATATTTATATTATATAATCTAAATAAATGTAATTTGTTGCATAATATAAATAATGTTTCAAAGAGAGGAATTTGAGACGAAAACCAGTACCCCTCCATTAACATTTCAATCAAAAAACCTTGATATTTTAAAAAATGAAATATATATTTATATACCATGAAATAAAATATATTCATGATGAAATATCTAAAATTATAATCATACACACCTTGAAAATGAAAAAAGGATAATAAATTAAATACTAGTTTCAATGAAGTGAAATTGGGAAGAATATACTTACCTTGTTCCAGATTTAATCTGCGTGCACTCTTAGCATCCTAAATAGTCATGATATATTAATTAAATAACTTATTAAGAACATTACACTTCTTTATTTAGCTTTACATTGACCATTAGTTGTCATATTTTATTTATTTATTATATATTACTCTTTCCAATGTCTATTACTTTTGGTTATTTAATAATGTTTTGTAACACCTCATTAATGTTGAAATTTTTAGAAAGTAAAATAAAATAGTATAAAAATATATAGGATTAAAATTTTTCTATGTATAGTAGTTTTTTTATTGATTATATTATTAAATCTAACCATGATGGATGTTGGTGATAAATTAATCAAATTTCTCATGGAGGTAATACATCACACATACAAATTATTAATGTCTCTATTTATTGATGAATGAGAGGTAATGGAGGAAAATTATAATTTGAAATTTCAGAATAATATTTATATTATATTTATAATATTTATTCATCCATTAAATCCTTTTTTAATCCATGAATTTTGGTGTTGAGAAATAAAGAGATGACATCACTGCGGGGAGGTGGTTGTCCGTGAAGTGCACTAATAACACTTTTGTTTTTAATAGCAGATGAAAAGTAATAAATAATGGTTATTATATTAATTTAATAACATATCAATACAATTTTGATACTACTTTAATTATATTATTATGCATATAAGTTATTTGGATGAGTATGTTTTAGGATAAAATTTTATGATGGAGATAATACTCTTGTTGGAGACTTGATATTTCTATTGAATGGAAGAGATTAGGATAAATTAGTTAGAATGGGGGATAAGTAGGGTGTAATTTAATTATTATATATTATATGTTGCTAAATTTTGGATGATATTTATAATTCTAGGTTCATTTTTGGATGTGTGTAGGTCACCCCCTCTTATAATAGTGAACATGGACATTTAGAAACACCTCTTAGTTTTAATAATTACGTGACACTATTCCAAGGTCAGTGGAATAAAAGTTTATAAATTATTGATTATGGGGTAAATTTGGGTTGATAAATACTCAAAATGTTCTTTACACATATGTTTTAAAACTATTATATTATTTTTAGTATTATGATTTGACATTTTACTCTTTTATTTTCAAACTAAGTAACTGGTTTTTATATAAGTGATATTATGTTTTAATAAAAATATTAACTAAACCATAAATTTTTTTAGTACAATGGATCCAGTGTAATAAAATTATTTAATCCAATTAACTATAGAAATATAACAAGATTTACTTTTCAATTAAAACAAATATTATGTAGAAATAATTTTACTAGAGAAAATGACATTTTGACCATTATGAATTACTACACATATTTAGTATTAAATACCAAATAAATGAGTGTAAATATATGTAATTATATTATTATAAATAATTTCAGATTCATTATTTAAAGTATTTAATTTTAATTTTTTTTATTTAAATTCAACGATATTAATTAAATAATAATTTTAAAATAATTATTTCATTATTATCATGGTGATTAACATTAATACTAAAAATAAAAATTTTAAACCAAAAAATAAATTTTTTATTCTAAAGAATATAAAAAATATTATATAAAATATAGGAATAATTTTATAAAATTACCATTCTATATGTAGGGAAATTAATAATTACATTATCGCGTGTAACGCATAAGAACACATTTTTATGAATGTTTTTAAGGATAATGTTCATGTATAGAAAATAACTTCCTATATTGTTTATTATAATGATATTAATAATATTATAATATTTTAGGAAAATTTATGTGACATTAAAATAAATCAAGAACACATTTTTATCATGTGCAAATCTAATAAATGGAATCTTTGAGAAACGGTTTTTCATAAAAAGATTTCTTGATTTACTAAAATTAAATTTTTGAGTTTTATAAATTGAAAGTGGTAGTTTTGAAAGAATTATATTACTTTATTGGTATGTAAATTTATATGAAAAGGTTTCAATAACTTTTATGTCATATAAAAGTGATTTTATTAGATATATTATTATTATTATTTACCAAAAATTTGATTATATTTGAATAATATCAAAAAATATTCCCAAAGATAATTTTGTTGCTAGAAATTCATAAATGAATTTCACTAAATCAAACTTAAATTCTATTTTTTAAATATAATATGTTTAAAAGGAAGTATATAATATACATAAAGAATCTTTTATTGAAAATAATCTATTTAATATTAACACAGTTTAATTATTTACATTACAATGGTAATAAATATTAATGGTTTACCATAACAGTGTTTATTATAGCTTTATTTATAATTAATTATTATATTTTTATTTTTTCACATTCGGTGTAGCATGTGAAAAATGTTATAGATAATATCCATTAATTTAAAGATAATCAAATATTTAGATATCACAGTGTTACATATTTTTCATGGGAAACTATTTTAAACATGAAAATTTTCCAAATGGTTAACTGTGAGGCGTTTAATCTAAGAAATAGTGTTGAGCGTGGAAACTGTGGCTTCTGATGTGGCTCTATTTTTTCAAAGATTTGCCACATATTTTTACTTAATTTTTAATGATTTAATAAATTATTTAATCACTTTATATTAAATAATTTTAATTTTGTAATTTTATAGTCAACTTTGTTAATTAGTCAATTTTTGTAATTAATTATGTATTTTCAGTCATTAAATTAATAATTTTAATTTTACTTAACTTTTCTAATTTAATTATTTCTTAATTAGTCTTGTTAAGTGGATTCTGCATGACATTTTAATATGTCAATATGAATTTAAAACAATTATTTAATCATTCTAATTATATTTAATCAAGGTAGTCTTTATTTTAATATTTTATCTTTTAATTTAGTTACATTAGAATAGTTTCACAATGTTATTTTATATGTTTAGTCATCATTCTAATCATTTAAGTAAATAATTTGTGTTTTAAATTAAATTAAGTATTTTTCTTTTAATTTTATGTGATCAAATAGTTGTTTTATTAACTAATTAAGAGTTTTAAAACATTAATTATTTAGTCTTATATATGCAGATAAATTATTTAGTCACTAAATATTGATTTTAGTCTATTGGTGAGGTAGACAAGAGATTGCAGTAACTTATTTGGTTCCCCAATGCTAATCTTTATTATTCGCTTCTACTTTGTAATTATCTTGTTTAGTTATTTTAATTTTAAGTCTTTTATTAATTTAGTTTAACAATTATTCAGCTTATAATTCTAGTGTTTTCAATTAAAATTTTTAATGCTTTAAAGGTTAATTAAAATCTTGTTTTAAATTATGGTGTTTAGATTTCTTGTAATTAATTGTTTTCAATATTTATTTTCATTTATCTTATGTTTTAATTTATGTTCAATTTAATTTTTAATGATCACCGTTAGTTTTTCTTAATCTAACGGTGATCTCTAACCCGTGGTTTCCCTTTTTATCAGTTAACTTAGTTTATTATGTAACAGTGAGCTTACTATTTTATTTTCTAATGGTAAACCATTCTATTTAAATGTTCCAGTGACTCTTATTTTTATTTTTAATATTAACATGCTTTACTTAACCTCTACGCCGGTTTTCCCTTTTGTTTTTATTTCTAACGGTGACCCGCAGCTTCCCTCTCTAATGGTTATCTTTCATTATAATTAACGTAACAGTGAAAGCATATCACCCTGCCTCTATTTTTCTAACGGTGAGACTTTCCTCACTGTTCCTCTTACCTCCCTGTTAGAATTCAAATTTTCTCTATCTCTCTGTTATCCAATTTACCTCTAACTCACCGTTAGGCTTTCTTCCGCTGCTCCTCATGGTTAGCCCCTTAACCATAGCCTCTATTTTATTAATAATAGTGACCTAGCTCCCCTGCTTCAATTATTTTTCCTCCCTGTTGCCTCAATGTTCTAGCCGTCCGGGATGTAGTTATTCACCTGCCGTAGAGTATAATTTTTTGTGAGTGTCACGCCAAAGATGTGGTAGGCCGACGCCACTAAGGGGGGAGTGGATCACTGAATTTCCCCAGAGCCATGCTGGTTCGAACCTGCATACCCAGAACAACATTCAGATGAGTCCCGCCACCGCCTTTTCCACTGTAGTTGAGCTTACCTGAGGATGAAGCTGTCGGACTAGCTACTTTGAGGGAGACCGCTTCACCTGCTGAAGCCGCTGCACCCCTGTTATGCCATTTTCGTACTTATGGATGTCTGCCGCTGCTGGTACCGTTGGAGATGAGGAACTGGGATGTAGCATCGTGGCTGGGTGTTGCTGTGAGCGGGAGGGGTAAGAGAGAAGATAAAAAAAATAATTAATAAAAATAATAATAATAAAAGTAATATAAAACAAAAAGAAAAGTTAAAGTTAAAATTAACTTTAATAAATCAAATAAATATAATAGAATTTATAAAAGTGATAAATTTAAACAATAAGAATATTAATAAATAGATAAATTATAAATTAAAATACAGGACTAAATCAATAATAATTGTTAATAATAAATTAATTTACTGTTTATTTTATAGATATCTACTTAATAATAATTATAAATAAACTATAAAATATATATATTAATTTAAAAATATTTAAAACTAAAGTATTAATTCTAATTATTAGATTAAAATAGACTAATAAATAAATTTATTTATACATAAAATTAATCCAACAATTTAATTTCTTAAATGGTAATTTCAATAATAATATTTAAATTAGTAATAAAAAATTAATACAATCTAAACTATTAAATTTTTAATTACTTATTTAATTATGATGTTAAATTTTAATTATTTTCTTAAATATCTTAAACCTAAAAATTTAGTGTTTATATTTATTGACTTATTTTATAACTTCTTAATAAACTTATAGAATTAATTTTATAATATAAAAGTTAACATTAATTATTAGTTAAGATGTTTATTAATTAACTTTAATTAATTTTTAATAAGTATTATATCATTAAACTAAAATAATAACTTTACAATTTTAATTAACTTTCGTAGAGTTTTAATTATTTCATTTTGTTTATAACATGTGCAGGTTTATTCAACAGTCAAGTATACGTCCATATTCACTTAACTAACTCACTAGGAGTTAGTTATGTGAGAAAAACTAGTGCGACGTGTCAGTCGTGAAAAAACGCACGTTGTGCAGTTTATAGGTGAAGGACATTTAAAGTCGGTGGAAAACAAGCGGTGACAAATAGCTTTTGACATTAGCTACTTAAAGCAGAGCAAGAAGGAAACAAAAGACGACTCTCATTCGGATTTCACGCCACACAATTCAAGAGTAAATTTCCCAGGAGATACCAAGAGTGGTACCGGTGATTGGAGATGCAGGAGCGAAGTGGATATAGACGGTCTTCATCTTTAGAGGGAGGATATCTCACTTCCTCTGTTTTTATATGTTTTACATTGTAATTTCTATTGATATATCCACAATGATCTTAGGTTAATTTCATTTGCTTGAGCATTTTGTGTTTTATTGGTTAAAACTTATATATCCTTCAATTAATTACTTCAATGAGAATCAAATTCTTTCTATGATATTGAATCTGGTTCTTGAACATAACATTGAATTAACACCATTAAGAGCATAATTCCAAATTGATGATCTTTTGGTGAGATCAATCATTGAGACAGTTCATTAAACATTCAAATTCAAAATCATCAGAACACTCAGCGAGATAGTTTTCTGATGATAACCTTTTATCAATTTTTTGTTTGTGGTTTTTGATATGGATAACTTCAAGAACTAAATTACAGATTGTTATTTCTTCTGGAGAGGGAGAATTAACACTAATATCTGAGGTGTGAATTTAATCAAATTATGAACATTCTTTGAAGCCAGTAAGGTTCAATGCACTCGAGCATTCTTTTTGATCTACCCTTAGCACTCATGTTCCCTTCTATAGTTATTTTAGATTACACTGTTTCATTTTTGTTGTATCATTTCCAATATAGGTAATAAAGAATTTACAAAATTTGTTTCATACTGCTTTATTAGAAAGAAATAAAAATTAAAAAAAAATGAGATGTAAATAAAGATACTTACCTCACTGCTAACAACAGTGAGGTTTTTAGTTTTAAAACCATAGAATTTAATCACCTGCCTTCTATGTGGATCTATCATGAACTACTATGCTAGTTTAGGTTAATAAATGTAATTTTGATGGACGTGATGACCTCTAGACTGTTCAAAATATGGCGCCATTTCCAGGGAAGGCACACACTAAGAATATAAGGTTTTAAAAAAAACTAAAAAAACAATTTAGAAAAATAAAAAAAATTATATGAACATTTGATGCTTTTGTTTTGTGTTTGAGTTCTATTTTAATTTTTGTGTGTGTTTGATCTAAATCAATTTTTTTAAAAATGTAACATTATGAAGGCTCAAACTATTTCACTAGACCTTACTTTGTTTATTGTGGTGATTATGGACAAACTGCTTGGCAGTGTGTCTATAACTAGCCACAACATGATTTTTACAATGGAGAAAATAAAAAATATGTGTCTAGTCCTGACGACCTAGCTAAAATTGAATTAATTGATTCTAAATTGGATGATAGGGATGATAATTAGAACACCTGGTTTAACCAAACCCATGAAATTCAACTTAGATATTCTCAAGAGCAAGATCAAAGAATGAAAAAAATTAGAAAACATGTTCTTGGAATTACAACAAAGTGTTAAAGAACAAGAATAATTTGAGAAAAATGTAAAAGAAAATGTTTATAAAAGGTTTGAAAATAATGTGGAAGAAGAGAGTGACTGCGAAATTGGACAAGAAACCATTCACTTTGAGAAATATGATTCTATTAAATTAAATATGGAAATAACCAACTCACTAAGTCAAGAACACAACATTGAAAATCCAATAAAGAGATTTACTGGTGTTGATTTAGACAATTCTAAAGATGAATTAAAATAGATTGAAAAATATTTCCCAGTTCTTTACATAATTCCATCTTTTAAGAAAAGTCACTATTTTAGAAATTTTGAGAATGAAGTCACTCGGGATGAATATATACTAGAAACGGAAAACTTAAATGTTATAAACTTTTCATCCAACTTTTCTGAATTTGTGAATAATGAATCTGAAAAAAAATATTTGGAACACTTTAGAAGAGATCCTTTAACTAGATAACATGGAATCAGAAATATTTTAATTTCAATTGAAAACTTCTCTTCTATTTTTTGAACCTGTAAACCCAATAAATTTTGAAATTTTGTTGGTCGATGAGGACGAGGGAATGATATTTGAAGAAAGACTAACTGATGAGTTTTCATCTCCTTATTCTCATTGTAATCACTTTTCTAAAACATTTTGCAGTGAAATTGAAAACAGTGTTGATATATGCGGGAGTAAGTGTTTAAATTTGATAAATCTTGAACATGAAATTATTGAAGCTGAATTGAACACTTCTCTCCCTAGACACAACTTTCTGGAACACACTACAGACCTTCTTTTGGGAATAGAGCCTTTTGAACTTGAACATGAAAGAGAGGTTGAACACAGAGTATATGATGGTTGCAGAATTGATTTGATAGATGCAGTAGATGTTCAATGTCAGTTAACAGATGAGGATCTTTGGGAAGAGATTTAATACATTGTTAGACCTAAACCTCTTTGTGATAAAATAAATTCTCTTCATTGTTTGACACATTCTTTCTCAGCTGAGTTGGGTGAAAAAGATTATCATGATACTAATATTATTCTATAGGGGGAATCATTCATGAGTTCTAATGTTCATAATTATGTTCAGCACTATATTGAATTCCCTCTTAAACCTACTAATCATAATTTACCCATTTGCAAACTTTAATGTGAATCTGTTATTATTGATGTTGAAGAAGATACCTATGAAGACATTTTCATACCCTTTACAGAACCTAATACATTTCTTCCACTTGCGAAAAATTTTGATATTGAAAAATCTGAAACAATTATGGAAGTTGAGAGCACCGTGTCCATAACTGCTATTGGGTGTTATCTGGGTATTTATGAAGCTAATGAGAAGTTGTTTTTTACTATGCTTTAGATTTTGTGCCCACAAATCTCATCTTTCAATTAAAAATAATTGAGCCAAACACATGTGGTGGTTACTATTAAGGAAACCACATCCACCTAGTGATTATGGTTAGTTGTTAGGTGAGTCTGGCTGGAGATTTTAAACCTAGCACTGCATAGGAGGCAACCTATGGTTTTTTTTGTGTTAATAAATGAAATTTTTTGATTAAATAATGTCTAACTGTAGTATTTATATTCAGTGCTTCATGGGAGTCAACCCATGCTCTTTCTTTGTTTTCATTTTTTTGTACTGTTTATTGTCGAATAAAGTGAGGATTTGTTTTCTTCTGTATGCTTTGTCTTTTTTGGTTAATTGTTCTTTGTTTTTATGCTTTATGTTTCTAGGATGCTGTTTCTATGTCATTTATGGAGTGGAATTCCCATACTGGAGGGAAATTGAAAAATATATTCATTGAAGTACTCAACTCATATTTTTTGCATTTATTTTCTGCTCCTGTATTTACTAATAAAATTCTGCTCACTAAAAAAAATTCTGCATGTCTAAGAAATCCTATTGCATGTCACTATGCTGTGCATAAATTTTTCTTGTGACTCCTTCCTGAAAAATTGAATTTCATTGTTATTAATATCTTTTCATTTCTTGAAACATAGTTTGGGGGGGGGGTACATGTTGCTGGTCTTTTAAATCTGATTAATGTTGGGGTTTTTTGCATGAACTTTGTCTGCTTTATTGAATATCTAACTAAATAAATTTTTCTAAAGGTGCTTACACCCAATTAATTGTTCACCCACACCTTATATGCCTCATTTGAGCTATATTGGAAATTATCCACTAAACATAAATGTTAATGCATTTTTTTTCTAATGAACCTTCTGATTACTTATTCATTGAGGCAAATAATTTTTTTGAACATCATTGGGACCCATTATACATGTCATAAATCCAATTAATTGAAAATTTGTTTTGAACCATAATTGTTTAATTCTTATTATCCACTTTATAAGTTAACATTGGGGATGGAGTTGGGTTTTAAGTGTGGGGGAGGGGGTCAATTCTTGACTGTACTAAACCGCTCTTAATTGAAATCCCATCAATTCCCGTTGCAACGTAAAATTTCTAGAAAAAAATGAAAAAAATGGATAAATTTTTTCAAAATTATAACACAATTAGAAGTTGTACATTGTACTCAATTGGGTCTTGCCTTAGTACAAGTTCCATTCTGGTAGTTGAGAAATGTTTTGAGTCTCAAATTAATGATAATGGATGATTGTTAAGTGGTTTTACTTAGGTATTGAATGGATATCTTGATTTAGAGTCTATTTCTAAATGTGATATGGGTTACTTGTTTTTGGAGCTATCATCATAAACCTTGGAACTAGATGTTTGATTCTGATTCTAGGGCCCTCATCCATCTTTTAATTATTAAATTTAATTTCTTTAATAAGCCAATGTAAATGATTTCTGATATAAATCTTTTGAAACTGGAGTAATTTGGGCATCTAGTATCCCACGTTGAGTTTCTGATACCTTAGATGCTGGGTGCATTTCAGTTAACTATAATCCCTCTGTACACTTTGATTAAGTGCATTCCACAGTGCCTAGCACAATGATAAATTTATTGGAAAATAAATAAATAAAGTTCCTAGGGTCAAAAATGAGTCCATTAAGGTGAGGATAATGATGAACGATAAATGAAGAAGGGGTCAATTGGTTTATATGGGAGTCATTTAGGTTGTATAATTGAGGTGATTAACAAAAAAAATAATTGTTTTAGGAACCTAGGTGAAAAGTCAATGTACAAAGTTCCTTGGATAAGATCTTTATTCCATTAATATTTTTTCTCTTTTCATTCTTGTATTTAGAACTTCAGCTTGGATTGAAATGGGTCATTATGTTTTATCAAATATGAGGCATGACATCTTCTTTGATGGATGGTCTTTGTGTTCTTGATTACCTTTGAGTTTTTGTTATAGGCAAGATTCATATGAGTAAATCATTATCTAAAAGTCCGTTGTTATGTTTTTTCCTCTATTTTTGAGTGTTGGACGTTTTACAGTGTGATATTAATCATAAATACATTTTACAATTTTTCAATGAAAATAAAGCATGGGATTTTTTGAGGACAAATCCTGCTTAAGTGTGGGGGAAGTTGATGGGGCTCTATTTTTTCATAGATTTTCCATATATTTTTAATTAATTTTTATTGATTTAATTAATTATTGAATCACTTTATATTAAATAATTGTAATTTTTAATTTTATGTTAACTTTGTTAATTTAATCTAATTTTATAAATAATTATGTATTTTTAGTCTTTAAATTAATAATTTTAATTTTAGTTAACTTTTCTAATTTAATTATTTCTTAATTAGTCTTGTTAAGTGGATTCTTCTTGACTTTTTAATAAGTCAAAATCTATTTTAGACAACTATTTAATCAACATAATTCTATTTAATCACGTTAGTCTTTATTTAAATATTTTATTTTTTAATTTAGTTACATTAGAATTTTTTAACAATGTTAATTTATGTTTAGTCATCATGCTAATCATTTAAGTAAATAATTTGTGTTTTAAATTAAATTAAGTAGATCGATTTTAATTTTATGTGGTCAAATAGTTGTTTTATTAATTAATTAACTGTTTTAAAACATTAATTATTTAATCTCATATATGAAGATAAATTATTTAGTCACTAAATATTGTATTTAGTCTATCGATGAGGTAGACAAGAGCATGCAGTGACTTATTTAAGTCACCAATGCTAATCTTTATTATTCGCTGCTAATTTGCAATTTACTTGTTTAGTTAATTTAATTTTTAGTTATTTATTAATTTAGTTTAACAATAATTTAGTTTATAATTTTGGTGTTTTAAATTAATAATTTTAATGTTTTAACGGTTAATTAAAATCTTTTTTTAAATTATCGTGTTTAGATTTCTTTTAATTAATTCCTTTCATTTTTTTATTTTATTTTGCATAAGTTTTAATTTATGTTCAATTTTATTTTTAATGGTCACCGTTATTTTTTCTTAATGTAACGGTGATCCCTAACCCGTGGTTTCCTGTTGTATTGGTAACCATAGTTTATTATGTTACAGTGAGATTATTATTTTAGTTTCTAACGGTAACCCATTCTATTTAATTGTACCGGTGACTCCATTATTTTTATTTTTAATGGTAACATGATTTATTAAACCTCTGCGCTGGTTCTACCTTTTGTTTTTATTTCTAATGGTGACCTGCAGCTTCCCTCTCTAATGTGGATCTTTCTTTCTAATTCATGTAACACTGACCACATATCACCCTGCCTCTATTTTTATAACGGTGAGTCTTTCCTCATGGTTCCTCTTACCTCACCATTAGACTTCAATTTTTCTCCACCTCAATATTACCCAATTTCTATCTACCTCACCATTACGATTTCTTCAGTTGCTCTTCACTGTTATCCCATTAGTCGTAGCCTCTAATTTATTACTAACAGCGACCTAGTTCACCCGCAACAATTCTTTTTCCTCACTGTTTCCTCAATGTTCCAGCTGTCCAGGATGCAGTTTTGACCCACAATGGAGAAGGATTGTTGCCGAGGGTCGTGCCAGAGCAGTGGTAGAATGATGCCACTAAGAGTGAGAGTGGACCACTGAATTTCCCCAGAGCCATACTGAAGCCTTGCTGGTTCGAACCAGCATACCCAGCAGCACTTGTGGATGAGTCCTGCCACCACCTTTGCCACTAGAGTTGAGCTATCCTGAGGATGAAGCTACTGGACAAGCTACTTTAAGGGGAACTGTTGCACCTACTAGAGCCGATGCACCCCTACTGCACCATTTTCGAACTAGGGGAGGTCTTCCACTTTCGGTACCATTGGAGCTGAGGAGCCGGGATGTAGCGCCATGGATGGGTGCTACTATGAGTAGGAGAGATGCTGCACTGCTTTGTAAAGTGTCGCCAAGGAGCTGAAGCCGCCGCCGGTTTCAGGAGGAAGAAGAAAACACTCCCCCGTGTGCGCCGATAATTGGGGGAGGGGGAAGTAAGAATATAATAGAAAAATAAATAATAAAAAATAATTATAAAATTAATATAAAACAAAAAGAAAAGTTAAATTTAAATTTAACTATAATAAATCAAATAAATATAATATTTTTTATAAAAGTTATAAATTTAAACAATTATAATATTAATAAATAAATAAATTATAAATTAAAATACATGACTAAATCAATAATAAATGTTAATTATAAATTAATTTACTATTTATAGAATAAATATTTAATTAATAATAATTATAAATAAACTATAAAATATACTTATTAATTAAAAAATATTTAAAACTAATGTATTAATTGTAGTTATTAAATTAAAATAGACAAATAAATAAATTTATTTATACTTAGAATTAATCCAATAATTTAATTTCCTAAATGGTAATTACAATAATAATATTCAAATTAGTAAATAAAAATAATTAATATAATGTAAATTATTAAAATTTTAATTACTTCTTTACTTATGATGTTAAATTTTAATGATTTAGTTAAATAAGATAAACTTAAAAATTTAGTATTTATATTTATTAACTTATTTTATAACTTTTTGATAAACTTATAGTAATAATTTTATAATATAAAAGATAACATTAATTATCAGTTAAAATGTGTATTAATTAACTTTAATTACATTTTAATAAGTATTATATCTGTAAACTAAAATAATAACTTTAAAATTATAATTAACGTTCATTGAGTTATAATTATATCATTTTGTTTATAACATGTGCAGGTTCATTCAAGAGCTAAGTATACATCCAGATTCACTTAACTAACTCACAGGGAGTTAGTTATGTGAGAAAAAACTTGTGCGACGTGTCAATCGCGAAAAAACGCACGTTGTGCAGTTTATAGATAAAGGACATTTGAAGTCGGTTGAGAAATGGCGGTGACAAGGAGCTTTTGAAAGTAGCTATATAAAGAAGAGCATGTAGCAAAAAAAAGATGAATCTCATTCAGATTTCATGCCACACAATTCGAGAGCAATTTTCTCAAGAGATACCATGAGCAGTACCGGTGATTGGAGATGCAAGAGCGAAGCGACAGTACGCGATCTTCATCTTCAGAGGGAGTATATCTCTCTTCCTTTGTTTTTATATGTTTTATGTTGTACTTTTTGTTGATATATCGATAATGATCTTAGGTTTATTTAATTTTCATGAGGATTTTGAGTTTTATTGGTTAAATTCTTTATCTCCTTCAATTAATTACTTCAATGAGAATCAGATTCTTTCGGTGTGATTGAATCTAGTTCTTGAACATAAAATTGGATTAACACCTTTAAGAACATAATTCCAAATCAACTATCTTTTGGTGAGATCAATCATTAAGATAGTTCATTAATCATTAAATTTAAAAATAATCATAACTCTCGATGAGATAGTTTTCTGGTGATAACCTTTTATCAATTTTATTTTTGTGGTTTTTGATGTGGAGAACTTCAAGAACTATATTACATAGTGTTCTTTTTTATGGAGAGGGAGAATTAACACTAATATTAGAGGTGTGAATTTAACCAAATGAGGAACGTTCTTTGATGTGATTAAGGTTAAAATCTCTCGAGCATTCTTCTTGATTTACCCTCAGCACTCCTATTCCCTTCTATAGTTATTTTAGTTTACAATATTTCGTTTTTTTATCATTTCTAGTATAGGTAATAGGGAATTTCCAAAACATGTTTCATACCACTTTATTAAAAAGAAATAAAAATTAAAAAATGAAAAGTAAATAATGATTCTTACCTCAATGCTAACAATAGTGAGGTTTTTAGTTTTAAAACCTTAAAATTCACTTACCTACCTTCTCTGTGGATCAATCCTACACCATTGTTCTAGTATAGGTTAATAAATATAATTTTGGGGGCTGGGATGACCTCCATACTGTTAAGTTTCATTTTGAGGTTTTAAAGGATTTATAAATATCAAATCATGGTGGATTAAACAAAGTTATGGTCTTGGGGAAACATGTAAAATTTAAATGGAAATGGTTAGTGTAATATTAGGAAGGTTGTAGTATAGGCATCATGGTTCTTAAATATTCCTTAACTAACTTAAACTATTCCATGGTTTGTTTGAACCTATCAAAAAGGAAGGGGAGATCCCTTTTTTTTAATAAGGAATGAAAGATAAAGAGTGGATGGATTAGGTCATACAAGAATACATGCCCTCATGCCAAGGAGAAAAAAAGACACCAAATATCATATCCACAGCAAGAAATATCATAATCACCATCCCAATCAAACTTATAATCAAAAGGACAATGGGACCAAGTAACCATAGTTTTTGTTAGAGAAGAGTAGTGTTTCATCCAAATTAATTTCATAGGAGGAATATGTTGGCACCCTTAATCATCAACAATAAATTTTCTATTGGATAATTTCCGACTATATGTTTAATTTATTGGGGAATCATCATCAACATGATCCCACCTTCTATAGATTCCCTGTGTTTCCCATTATTTTTTAATTTCCTCATGGAACTTTGAGATAATTGTATGGTCACATTAAATTTGTCTTCCCTTGAGTTCAAGACCAAAGTCATGCTTATCCACTCCTGAGATCATTCCGACCTCGACAGCACGATCAGAAACCAATACCAGGGCAATGCCTGGCTTAGATCTTGCCACGTCATTCCTATATTCTTCTTAAAGCATAGGCATACTTGGTTCAGTCTCCAAATCCACCTGAGGTTCTTGTTCCAATTCACAAGGAATATCTACCACCATTTGTGGAACACCAACATCATTAAAACTTTTTTTATTGTCATGACCATTGTTCTGCATTGTCTACTTCTTCAACTTCTTCTTACAAGAGACCTCATGATTCTCTTTTAGTGAGAAAGAAGAGAATGTAATGTTTTTAAAACACTTTTCTTTGGCATGAAAAATTACTTTAAAGTCCAATGAGAAATCTAGTAAACTATCATAATCAATTTTTAAAGATATTTATTCATCCAATTCAGAGAAAACAATATTATGAATCAGACAAGAACATATATCAACATCAACTAGAAACCTAGAATAACGACCAACCATTACATCTTCAGTGTTTCTATCCATTTTATTGGAATGCCCACATCAGATGAAATATCAAAAAGAATATTTGGATACCAAAAAATCAAGTGAAGTCCAAAAATTTTAATCCAAAATTAATCCCTTGTTTTTTTACTGATAAAGGATTGAAATGAATTTACCATTCTTGAAAATAAAACATAAATTTCTTTAGCACAACTTATTCAATCCCCTAAGAATTTTCTTTCAGATCCATTAATGGGGAAATAATGTGGAATAATCCTCGACCCATGGATACACATTGTCAATCAAAAAACCCCCAAAAAAATTCAAAATCCTGACAAAATCCTCAATATTCCAAATCATTCATCCACCAGGGTGAATAATTCTATCAACAATTTAATGCTCACAAAGTTTAAATATATCAATTACAACTTATCTATTGGGAAACAGATTGGCAGTATCACCATTTTTCACAATTTTTTCAAAAGCACTATCACATATATAATTGAAACACTGTAGATTAGAATCCCTTTCAATCCCTACATGGTACTTGCTAGGGTTCACTGTTTCTGTCATACTATCCACTCCATCATATGACCTCTCCCCATCAACCATGCATTTAGACCATATCTTTGCTGCTTCCAAAGAACAATACTATATAGCTTTCCCTCATGGAAAAAGAGCCTCATCCCCCAATGATGGGTTGCTGTCATTTGAAGTTGGAAAGTTTAGATCCAACACCACCACTGCATCATTCACAACCAAAGACACTGCCAGAGCTCCACGTTCATAAAATTTACCACATCTCACCAAAATTGGGACAAATCTATCAGATAAGTCATGCTCAACATCCACATATTGCTCAGCACCCACCACCAGTTCGTGATGAACAACATCAACTACGACTGATGCACCATTCACCAGCACCACCATGGCCACTTAATTATTCACCTAAAAATACATCTCCGTAGCTATGTGTTCTTAAAATTTCTCATATCTCTCAGAAATAAGTGCAAATATCTCTGATATGTGAGATACTTTGTGCTCGTTTACCACCACCAATTGTCGGCGCTTAACCTCAGTACCCACCATCGGCTCACAAAGACCTGCATCCCCTATGAATTACGTCGTCAAACCATCATATTTGAATACCTTTTTCACAATGGTTGTACCCTTAACCATACACTTCATTTGATGGATAACAAACACCTCATTAGTGTTGAGGTAAAAAGTGAGATCGGTCAACTCACATAGAAAATCTAGACTCCATGGCTATGTAGAGAGAAACCCACAGACCCACACACCATTATCCTTTGTTACAACTTCATTAAATCATAAATTTAAATTCCTATATCTCATGTAATTAAATACTTTCAATCAATGGAAACCATGTGAAACTAAGAGGGTCACATTCTTGATCTTTTAGTTTCATTTGAGGGTTGTTTAGTTCATTTTATAATGTGATTGAATCCATGCGAGTTAAGTGTTTTCCCTCCATTGAAGATTTAAGAGGGGTAAAATTATAGTTGAGTCAAAATTATATTATTTTATTCTACATATAAATTTAAAATATTTATATGTAAACAAATATGAATTGATCTTAGTGACATACTATTAAAAGGTTCAGAAATTAAAAGACATATATGTTATAAACATAACAAAGATAAACAATCCAATCAGAAAAAAAATTCAAAAAATAATGAATAGAGTTATAGATAACAATCCATATACTCCGTTAAAAAATATTATAAAGGGTATACAATTCCACATGTAGGAACTATTTTATTTTAATTTAATCAGTTTGTGGATTAGTACATAGATCCATGGATATAAGTTCTACACTATGTAACTTCATCATTTTTCATAATAGGAAGATTCAATTTTGAAACCTAGATCTTCCTTGATAGAATGTCAATAGACTGCTGATCTATCCCTAAGATACTCTTTGATCAACATTATCTATTCTAATCCCTTCCCAGAATCTCATCAAACATAAAATTTATAAGATACCCATATTTCTAACCTGGAAATATCATTGATCTTTTAGGATCACAATAATTCATTACAATAATAGAACCATGGAAATTATAAAACAAAAGAACCTAACAAAAAATCTATGAGATTACACTAGAGAAAACATACAATCAAATTCTACCAGGCCTTGAGTTAATGATGAACTTGATTTAATGTGATTCAACATCTTACATTACTTGAATCTCTAATAAATTTATATATGTCAATGTGAAAAAGTCCATCAGGTTCTCTGGGTAAGTTTATAAAAAAATTAAAAGTTGAACTATATTTAATTGAATTTTATTTTTGATGAAGACAAACTGATTGAGGAATTATATGGATTATATATATCTCACTAGAACATATTTTATGTTAAGTTAAGTATATTTTGAAACAATACTAACAAAAGATCAATTAGGTAAAACTTTACAAATGTATACTTTATGATTCATAAAAAAAGATTTAGTAGATATAATTTTTGGAAATTTATTCAATTGTATCACCCTTTTGATAATAAAAAAACATGGAAAAAAAGTTAAAAAAATAAAAAATAAAATAGATAATTAAATTCAAATGAAATATCAAATAGTAGAAAATTGCTTGTAACTTTCAAGAAACTTACTTCTTATTGAGGTATGCAATGAATATACAAGAGTAAACTACTCCCCTTACATTAATTATCATTTCTAAAAATACCCTTTAAAATATTAGACATTATTCTCCTTTAACATCAGACATCAATGCACCATTCTTCTATTTTGGGATAAAATAATTTTCTCCCCAATGTATTTATCTAAATTCCACCCCTTTACAATACACATTCTATTGGCAAATTTTCTACCCAATCTCTTCTAATAACTCCCCCTTTGGGATTACCAATAAGAGAGCAATTATAGAAATAAGAAATAGTAAATGAAAAACATGATAGTTAAGTATATATTATAACTATAGAATAAAAAACTACAGATAAGTAAGAGTTTTTACATAAAATTTCATACAAAAGAGTAAACATGAGAAAACATATGAGTAAATAAAAAACAATATGTAAGATTAAAAAAACATATATAAGAGTAAAAAAACCATAAATAAAACAAAATATATGTATGTGTAAAAAGTAAATCAATATTTTCTTGGTTTTTCATTACATAACAGTAAAACAAAATAAGGAAATGGTACATTACACTATATAATTTATTGACAAGTAAAATGAATAGGAGAAATTCTATATGGTATAGTTCTAAAATATGTTTAAGATATATCTAAAAAAATTTGATAAATGATATTCTAGAATATTTTAAGTTCCTATATAAAAATTTAGTGCATTTCTATATAAAAAAGGAATACCACCCCCTTTCTTAAGGAGTTTTTCATTAATAGGTGAATATAAAATAATAAGTAGAAAGATGACCACATATCATTGAATATACACATATTATTTCTAATTTATTCAAATAATTAAAATTTTAAATGTTTATTAAAAATATCAGTAACATAACATTAATTTATCATAAATTCAAGAATAATATGTCCTTTGAAAGAAAAATAATTGTTCAAAAAATAAAAAAATAAAAAATGAAAAAAACATATAAAGATTTCACCAGTATATCAGCATTTTACAAAATAATATTTTAAAATTATTGAAAAGAAAATTTACATCATGCTTCAATGTTCTTCTCTAAATTATATATGTTTCGATCGTCTCATGAAAAAACATTTATGATATAACATAAAAAAGATGAATATAAATAAGAGTTTATGTAATTGATATCTATAATTAATTTTGTAAAATAAAGTAATAGTTTAGTACCCATAATTTAGTGGGACAATTAAATTTAAAATATCAATACCTAAAAAATTAAATTCCATCAAAGAATATGTTTTTTAATTTCATAAAAAAATTGGTATCCTCTAACAAAAATATAAAAATTTAATTAACATTTATTTATTTTATAGGTTTTAAAACATTAACATAAATGAGATAAAATTCCAAAATCTATCTTACAATTTATATAGAAGACAACTTTAAAATTAAAATTATTTTTTTAAAAAAAATAAATTATTACACTCTGTTAAACTCTCAAGAAAATATAAACTTTTTCTAAATTTTTTTTCCAATCATAGAAAACCCCCTAATCTCAAGAAGTTAACAAAATAAGAAGAAAAGTTTTCAAAATAAAATATATTAAATATATAGGGAATAATATTTATGATTAATAAACACCAAATAGAAAAGTAAAAAATACCATGTAATGATTGTTTTAGCTGTTGTCACTTAACTTCTTTCTCTGAAACATAATTTATGTCTTCCTTATGTAGACCATTTTTAGTCTATAAATGATTCTATATCAAACTATTAGCACCCAATTTTTTCAGAAACTTATGTTTTTAACTACCATTAGATCGTTTGAGATAAAATATCTATGAGTTTTGAATTATTTCACTTTATTTATTGATTAATTATTTTTCCCATGTCTCTATATTTGAAATTTATTTCAAAATGGCTCACTCTTTAGTATAAATTTGTTTTATTAAAAATATGATATTATGATAGACTTATATTCAATTATAGAAGATGTTATACTATGCTTCAAATATTTCTAAATTTTTTCAAATCACATATATTTGGAAGCTGTTTTTGAGAGAACCATATGTAATATTTGAACCTTTCTATTTTACTTCACATATTTTCTCATACAATCCAATGTTAAAAATAAAATTGATTTAGTATCTTACTCAAAAGTAAGTTTATAAATTATATCAAATTTTTTAGAAAGATATACCTAATATTAATTATATATTTTCCTTAACTTTTTATATATTTTCTCTGGGGTAGTCATATATTTATCCATATCTTCAAATGATGGAGTATCATTTGCATCATCATAAAAATTAAAATAATTACCAGTATCTAAATTGAAATTTATATGTGACAAAGAAGATACATTTCCAAATAATAACAATTCATTTTGATGATAATTTTCTTATAAACTGGTTATATTCTTGTTTTTCGCACTTTTTGAGCCACTTATATCAGAAGACAAATGTCCACTTACCCTCTATGAATTGGTAACAACTTTTAATAATTTAATTACCATTTTATTCGATGTTATTTTTTAATATATATCCTTCTTAATTAGTATCATTAATTCAGGAATAATAAAACATAATATCATGCATTCATGGTTGATAACATCTAATGAATCTCTGCTTCTTCAATTTTACATATTCTTCCTTCCCCTTACTCATATTATCATTCAAAAAATAATTCTTTCCAACAAATATATTCTTATATCATTCAAGTTTTGAAATTTAACATTCACTATGTTTTGAATTAGTAATATCTAAATAATTTTTATAATTAATAACTAATATAATAGTCTTAGAGGTATTATCATTTCATGTTATGAAATGGGAATTTATAGAAAATAAACTCTATTCTTTTTCTTCTTCTCCTCTTCATATGGTTTAAAAATTTTCTTGTGTTGTATTAGAGTTCTGATTATATTATCCAAACTTATCTTCATAATGTTTTTGGTGTCATATATGGATATCCTCTTGGACTCTAATTCCATCATAATAATGTAGATATCTTTTCAACTATTTTTCTACAAATAATTGCATTCCTGTAATGTGATTTTAACCTATTTACTAAAATAATAAAATATTTATTTATTTGAAACATTAATTCAACATTAAGAAAATTGAAATCTTGATTATTTTTCCATTGCATCACCTGTCTAGTCTCCAAGATCATAGAAGTTACGAAATGACTAATCTCAAGTTTTCTCAAAATTATATTTTCCATTCCACATGATAATATCTAAATTTAAATAGTTCTCATCATGTAATAAATTATTTTATTCCATACATTAAAATAGTTATACTATAACTTATCCTCACAAGTAAAATATGTAATTCCCATCTTTAAGATCTTACTATTAACAGTCATCATCAAATAATTATTAAATCCAATATTAACAATAAAAATATTCACCTAATCACTGCAATATTCAAAGGCAACAACACAATTTTTTAATGGAACTAATTTATAATTTTCATTATTCTAATTGAAAAATCACTAGTCTGGTCAAAAAAATATATTTCCTCTGCATACATGTTAGTGGAGGGAAATATGAATTATCTTTAAAACAAAATGTTAAGATACATGTTAAAAAAATATTTATAGAATATTTAATACCAAATATGTAAATAAAGAGTCCAACCATGATACTAAATATTATCCCAGTCTGGAAGCTTTATGATGGGGATAAATTTAAGTAAAATCAAACGTATAATTTTTTTCCATGAATGAATTTAAAATATTTGGAATTTGAAACCTTAAACAGATCAGAGTATAACAATAATAAAATCAAGAAAATTTAAAAATCATTAATGTTATGAACATAACTAATACAAAAAATCTGATTATAAAATAAAAATCAATTAAATAAACACTGAAAACAGTTCCGAATAACAATATTTATGGTCATTTAAAAAATATTATAATGGATATATAGTTACACTTGAACGAACTCTTAAATTTTAATCCAAATTTTTAGAATTATTAGTACATAGTTCCAAGGGATCATTTTGTTTATCTTATTACATCATTGATGGTCATAATAAGAAGATACAAGTTTGATACATGAAACATCCTTAACAGAATATCATCAGTAGGCAACTCTATCTCGGAGCTTCTATTTGATCATCATGATAAAAATTATGTCATTACATGGACATTTTCAAACAAAATATTCCAAAGATACATAGAATCTTAACCCCAAAATATCATCAATATTGGCGGATAATAAATAATTATTATAAAAATAAAGTTATTAATTTTTTTAAATGAAATAAGCTAACAAAATATATTTAAGAACTCATTGAAAAAAACACAATCAAAATCTCTCAAGCATTGAGGTAATGAAATAAACCATAATGTGACTGAGAATATTTCATTCATCAATTCTCGGCTCAATTTATTGATTTTGATGTAATAAAAAACAATGAGGTCCTTAGTTAATGTTATTACAAAATCAGAAGATGAATTATATTCTGGTAAATGTAATTCAATGTGATTTAATATTTTTATAGACATTAAATGATTGAGATCATGTTTAATAGATATTGATCAATAAAAAATTAGGTTTTTATAAAATTATAATTGATAAAAAATAATTTAAGTACAACTATGTCAGGTTCAAAATGTCAAATACCCTGAGAGGTGGGTGAGTCATGGTTTGATAGATTAAAAATACTACCCCTTCAGATCTTGTTTATTAATTAACCAAAACACACTTTTCTCCTTCTCCAATAATAATATATGAACATAAATTAAATCACACACATGACATAGTGATTTTACTTGGTTACCCATAACTGGGATACGTCAAAGGAGAATACAACGATGATGTTTTGAAGTACCAAACCCACTAAGTATCAATTCAAATTAAATGATTTGGGATAGATCTACATTCCTAGGCTCTCTACCTTAACAAGGTTTAGTGTTTTCACATTTCATTCCCAAGGGTAATCCTTATGTCTCTTCCTATAGCTCACTACCTATGGAATGGATCACCATATCTCTCTTCCTTCGTTCACAACTCTTGGAGAGGATACAAAGACAATTTATGGACTTGTAGGTCCCTTCATTTTCATGAAACCACAAATACTGAATTGTAGGTATATGCTCTATTGATGTCCTCTTCTAGCCCATATATTTAGTCCACTTTTCATCATACTATTAGTCAAAATAAATAAATTTTAACAACTATTTTCGTCCCTTTGAGAACCACCTACTTTTCTACAAAACACTTAGTACATATGCTTCACAAACCACATATTTTTTTAACTTACTCTACTTCTGCTACCACGTACCACCTCCACGTACCGCCTCCAAGAATTGTCTCTGTGTACCACCTCAGTGTACCACCCCTTCTTCCGTGGACAGCTTCTCCCCATGGACAAATTATTCTTCTAGGAGATATTTTCTAATTCATGTTCTTCTTTAGTTTGTGAGATTCAATGCCCCACAATACCCATTAATGAACTATTCCCATGAACTCTTTCTCCTTTCACATAATCCTCATCGCGAACTATTTCACCCTAATAGAATTCTCCCTCATGAACCCCTTTTGGACTTCACCAATTTCCAGGAGTAGATATGTTTTCATATGAAAATAGATATTAGTAATTATGGGATTATTGATCCTTATATAGGAATATAGATCCGAAAAATCCAATAATCTGAGATTTACCCAAATCTTAACCGCGTACCGTGCTCCCAAGAACCAATCAGCCCCACATGGTTGTCATATCTCCATTACCATCATGACCTCCAAAGTCACCGTCTCATTTTTGAGAATGATATGCCGTCTGGAAAATAGTTTGCCTTTCATAAACCACGAGACATCTAGGAAACCAACATTACTATATAAAATTTTCCTTTTATGTGTTCTGCATACCATTTTCATTCTGAAAATGTATAGACATCCAACAAACCTCCTTCGCTCCATAAACCATTCCACCTATGTGGTCAATAATCCATTTTACTTCCACAAACCATTCCGTCATACCTCCTTTTCAATCTCTGAACCAGGAACCATGGTTCTTGTACATTTTATCCCTATGGAGAAATCAAAATTTTCCAAAAACCAATCCCTGGATTTTGGGTCCCCAAAATTTGGAAAACACTGGGAAATTGCACCACCTTAAACACTTGCTTTTGAAAACACCATTCATACTCATTGGTGGTCATCTGGACTCATCAAAAAACACAATAACACCTAGAATATACTGAGAAGACACCATTATGTATTTTTCCCACCAAAATAAAACAATTTTTTTGTAATGTTTTATCAAACAATTAATTAAAAAAATTTAATTTTAAAAAAATTTGTCAATACTATGGTACTCTTTCTCTTAATTTCCTCTATTTTCACCTATTCTTCCATAATAAGTATGTGTAAATAGTGGTAAATATATCTATATGATAAATGATCAATATGTTTTTATGGCTTATAGGTCCATCAAGAGTTTTCCATATGATCATGGGAGTTTGATATCCAAGTTGTTCACTTCAATAATATAATGATTCATGAATCAATTTGAGGTTGATGTTTTAAAAAATATGTTTCTTTTACTACCATTAATGTATAATTATCATTACCTATATTCATTGGGTATATTATTTAGTGTTATGTAATTTGGTAATTTAAATTTAAATCCTATTGGTTTATGATGAGTTTAGTGTATAAGTGTTATCGTTATTTTTCATGTTTTTTGGTGTTTGAAACACATAAGTTTTAGAATATGTAATAATAATTTTCAATTATTAGTATAAAATTTGTGGTAATATAATATTTAGATAGTTATATAGTAATTCTGAAAGAGTCATACTATTTTGGTAAGTTATTCCCTAAATACGGAATGAATGAAATAAACCTGAATAATGCAAAGGGATACAATATATGATATAAATTGATAAGTGTAGGAATAAATGATGATTATGGGAATTGAATTATATCTAAATTGATAAATGTATATGATATGGAAGAATGAATTTGATAAATTAATATTATTGACTGTTTTTTTGGCATATCAGAATTCTATTTTCCACTTTGAGGTATTTGTGGAAATGTATGATGAAGATGACCTATGTGATTGGGTAGTTATAGATAACCTTAGTATGATACGGAACCTAAGATGTGATATTTGAATTTTTATATTTATATAATTTTGTGATCTATTATTTCAGTAGTTCTTTTTGTGGTATTCAATATTTCTACAAACTAACACATGATTTAGACAAAAAAACTAATGCCTCATTGGATTTGTGTATATAATGAACACCAAATTTTTAATATTGGAAACTATTGAGTGAATACTCCCTTTCACTTAATCTCCCTCCACTCATGAATGAATGTGTTGTTTTGGATATGTTATTTTATTTTTATGAAATTTATTTGGCCATGGGTGTATAATGATAAGGGTATGACTTTTATAGGATGTGGTATGTTTCTATCAAAAGGGGTGGGAGCTCAAATACATATGTTGTTAGAATGGTATGGTGTCTAGAATAGTGGGGAAGTGGGTTAAGGTAAATCTATAACATTATATTCATGATTTATATTCAAAACAATCATTGGATTTGGATGGTTTTCTTGTGGTTATATTGGTTTATAGATGACCTTAGATAGGATAATATTTTCATTTTATTATTTATTCATTGAATATTTAGTATACATTTTCTACATTGGGATGTGTCTTCTTGGGGAGTAACTTACTAAGTATGTTTTTATAATCACCCATATATTTGTATATAAATTTTTACAGAATTACAGAAAAATTTCATACAATGGTATAAACCATACTTTCTCATGTATTAGTTGTTGGTGAACATTGATGAAATTTTTATCCTTAATTATTATTTTGTAGGTATCGAATATGATGTCTATGTTGTCATTTTTAATTTTAGGAAATTATATGAATTTATCGGTTTTGTGGGTTTGAAATTTATTACCAATAGTATTGGGGTGTAAATTATAGGATCCTTTTTTCATTTTTTTGTATTAAAAAGGTCAACACCCCCCATATTACATTTTTACACCCCTAGTTCTGGTAACTAAACTATAAACTATTCCAGGTGGGATTCATGTGTCACATAAAATCATACAAAAAATTATAGAGGATTCATTGTGGACCTATGTCATAATAGATTTGTATCAATGAAATTTTTTCTTTTAGTATCGAGCTTATATTATGAACCTGTGAATATTTCATTGGGTTAATTGGGAAAAAATATAATTTAATATTACTATGTGTTATTGACATGATATATTGACTAAGATATAGAAGGGAACTTGTGATAATATTCAAGGACCCTATTTTTCAACAATACAATATTCGGAAAATGTGTAATAACTAAGATTTATATATTTATGTATGATACACATATCATTCTTGTTTAAATTTAGGAAATTTTTAGTGAAAATAAAGAAGAATTTTTATTTAAATAATTTAATTTAATTCCTTTTTCCTATGACTAAGAGATTGTTTTTTTTACTTGAAGATAGGATTGGTGGATTAAATACTCATTTAATTTTGGTTGGAAAGTGTGATAGTATTCATTGGTTAATTTTTGGAATATTGACTAGGGAGAGGATAAATTATAGATGATAAATATGCATGAGTCTTAGAGATATAATCGGCCAAATTAAAAGGGATTCATTTCAAAATAAGATATGGAGTGATGGTTAGTGGAGTTATGGAATGGGTTTGGATTGATTCTTTCATCATAACAACATTACATTCCTTTATAAGTTTGTTTATTATGAGGGTTGGCTCAATAATGTTGGATTATATACCTCAATGATTGTGAAGATTTTCATGTCACATAGAATCAAAATATGGGTTAGATCCTGATAAAATCATTGTATTTGATGATGGATGTTGTTTAGTGGTGAGAACATATCTACATATGTTAATAATATTCGTGTTTATAAGAGTTCAAGATATTTTTAATAAACCTTACATTACATTATAAAGACCTCTTAACAGATGTAGAGTTTAGTGAAAAATTTTTAGGGAGATTTGGATCCAAGGATTTAGCACTACTTGAACTCCTTCACATTAACATCTTATAATGAAGTTCTTAAGAAAACTAATGAGGTTAATAATAACCTAGTTTAAAAATATTAACATAAATATAATATTGATGAAATACTCTTAATTATTGGATCTAACATGTTGTGTTCATCTTTATAATGATAGTTAATGTTTTTACCTACCAGGGGTCTTCCTTATCCTTATCTCTATCTCTATCCCTTATATCTCTAGAGTTGATATATTGTGTACTACTATAGGAATCATAAGAGTTGTGTGATATTTTTGTGCTGGATGAGGGAATTAATAATATATATGTGTGAGGTTTCTTTGTAACAACCTAACATTTTAGATGGAAAAATAGGTTTGATAGCATATACAACACAAAACATTGAGCCTAAACGACAATGAAATATTATTATTTAAATATGACTGTTGCTACCTAGACGTTAAATAAATATGAATGAATTAGATCAAATAATTTATTAAATATGCATACTGTTACTTCTACATATAATAATTTTGATAAATTATCAGTCAATTATCACACAATTTTTAGTAGAGTCATCTTATTCTTAAAAAATATGTATTCCTCAAAAATGATTTTTAATTTTTTTTTGAGAATATACTATAATTAATTTCTGAAATATTTTCAAAAGTTATTTTATAAAATTAAAATAATTTTAGAACATTTAATATCAAAAATAACTTATGAATAAAATTTTGGATTTCTCTTAAATAGTTGATTGTTAAGTGAATAGTGAAAATTGCCAATTTCTAAAATACTCTCATATATTTTCATTAAATAAAATAATTTAAAAGTAACATAATATTCTAGATTTGGTATTAATTTTAAATATGAACCATTATATTTATAATAATTTTATTAACTTTATTTTAATAAATAATATCATGAATTTTGTATAAGTTTATTTTTATGCTTAAAAATACATTTGTCTGAATTTGTTTTAAGTGCATAAAGTTTAACCCTTAAAATTAGTTAAAATAACACCTAATAAGGAAGTATTTAAATTAATATAACAGACTATATATATTTATATGAATTTAAACTCATATAATGGTGATCCATAGTCTTAGAGTTAATGTAATATTATCTATATCTTGAAAATTGCATTTTCTTTAAAAATAACTTTTCAATGTGCTATTTGGGATGGTTAAAAAATTGTTGTCTTTCACTTATAAGGGTTTTAATTGGTAAAATGGATTCCATATATATAATCATCATAATTTATTTTATTTAATAAGGCCAATATAATTTTTTTTTCATAGAGAGTAGGAAAAATAGTAAAAATTAGTCACCATATTAAAAAGGGGAAATCAGGTAAAATTATGTTAAAATTATGTGATAGGGTCAATATTTCTTCATTTTCAGTATTATTGAGTGAATGAATTTCTATAATTATCACATTATACCATATTTTTATTTATTTTTGAGACCCAATTTTTGGAGTGTCACTTATATAATAATTTAAGTAAAAAAAGAATAAATTTCACAAAAATATTTTTCTGAGGGAATATAAAAATTTATCATTATGATGCAAATTTGTTTAAAATATTTAAAAAATATATAATCACCTTAAATTATTACACAACTCTAATGCAATATTTATTTAATTAATGAATTATAAAATAAATGATTTTAAACATATTAAAAGTAATATAATTTTATTGATTTATTATTGTCCATAAATATATAAGATTATTATAACATATTTTGGGTGTGTGATGGGTTTATATGATAAATTAATCTGTTTTATGATGCATTTATAGTCAAATAATATGAATAGTTTCCAAATATTCATTAATTATATTTTATAATAAATATTGTTTTATTAAATGATATAAAATTACTAAAAATCTTATATATATCTAAGTAAATGGGATATAATTGAAAATATAAACCAATTGAAAATTTATTGACCATTTTTTTAATAGAAATTTATTGACACTACACAGTATGAAATTTAGTACCATGGTAAATGTTAAAAAGGGTTAATACATGATAAAAACAATGGTAAGGATAAAAACATCACCCAAACCAATACAATTGTTATTATATGGGGTTATTCAGACCCAAACTCAACATATGATATAATTTATAAATTTGAACCAATTATAATATTTTAATTAATTTATATTAATTTAATACTTTATGAAATTCAAAGACTTCCACTCATCTCTCTTATAAAATGGGACCTCCTATCCTCTTTTCTTCACACTTAAAACACATTTTATTTTAGAAAATACCTTCCCAAATATATTCATTACATATCTCAACATGTTCAAGTGTCCATGGTGTGTTCCTAAAACCATCCTATGAAATATTTTGGTGAAACCCTTAAGAGGTTTTCCGAACAAAATTTATTGTTATTAATGAAGCGTTATAATTTTTTCATCTTCTATACACTTCAAGATTTATTAAAACCTTCTAAAATAATCACAGCAGTATATTTCATATAATTATATATTTATTGTTTATGGAATGACCTATAGCTATATCCTCCTCCATATAATGGAATATGAATCCAGGTTTCTTATGTTAAGAGGATTACCATCTAAATAAGATATGTAATTATTTTCTACAACCATTTCTAATGGATGGATGTAATGATGTATTTAATGCATATATATAATATTTTTTAAATATTTATAAATCATAAAATAAAATATATCTTTTAATTTCTTACCTTTTCTTTTAATGAAAAATGATAATTTCTTTTTGGAATATGCGTAGACTACCACCTCCACGAAGCGATGTAATTCCTTTTTTATCACCGTATAAAATGGATGATATAAATAATTATATTTAGAGAAATAAAAAATTATTTAGGATATTATAATAATTCTATAATGATAAAATAATACTAACCTTTTTTCAATAATTATCATTGAAGAATTTAAAGGTTACTCATGCATATGTACGTCCTACCATCTCTATAATTATAACATAGTTCATTTTTCATAACCATATTTCATGATTTGTTTTTAAATAATAAATGATGTATAAAATGATTATTATTTAAGGATTATTATTACAAATATGATTAAATAATTACAGATTTGACCATATTCAGTCTACTGAATTCATTTTGGATATATGATCCAAATATCATCAAAATTCCCAACATGAAATTATTTGATTATGTAATTATGTATAATATGAAAAAATGGAATAATAATCTTGGAAAGGATTTTATGAAAGTAAATAATTAACATAAATTTATTATTTATAAGGATATAGATGTTATTTGATGTGTTGGACTCAAGGTAAGGGACTTTCATTTTTTAAAAACCATCTTTTAGTGTTTCACTTCCATCTCTTTTCTTCATTGTCCATGTTCTTATAATTGATTCAAGAAAAATATCTTTTTATGATTTAATAGATGATAAACGTATTTTTTTGAAAATATTTTTCATTATTTCAATTTTCTTAGAAAGGTAACTTCTTAAGTCTTTTCGTAAGGGGCATGTTACCTTTAAAACCTCTTTTTAATTTTTTAATGATCTGTTTTCTAAATATTTTTATTCCCTTCCAATATTATTAAGATAATTTTATAGATGTATTTATATTGAAATAATTGGATTATAATGGAAAATATTGTTCTTTTAAAAAAATTAATATGATTGTTTTTACATATTTTTTACTGAATTTTATGAGTTTGTTTAAAAAAAAGACTGATGGAATGATATTTTTTAATGTATACAGTGACAAATGTTTTTCCCACCTTCATAACCATTATATGATATTTTATTTCCTTTATATGATTCCATTTTTTCATTAACAAAAAATCATACATCCCCTTTCTCTTTTTATTTTTAAAATGGGGTTTAAAATTGAATGGATATCTCAATATCCATATATTTTTTCGTATGGCAGAAAAGCATATTTATATGGTTATAATGATGGAAATAGTAAAATATTCTATGTAATTATTATGTTATTGTTTTTTGGTTTTTTTATTATTATGGGTAGTTATGTAATAAACTAAGAATATGTGGTTCAATTATTAACTAAAATGGAATGGTTTCATTATAAACTAAGGATGGGTGGTTCCATTATAAACAAATGCTTGGTGGGTCTGTGATATCCCACCAGTGTGATGGGTTTGGAATTTGACCATATTGGTTATTCCATTTTTAATAGTGGAATAGAAAATTATGTACCAAGTTACTTATATGACTTATCCATGTTTTATATGTTTTTTACCAAAATCTTATGCTTTATCAAGTAAAGATAATGATCTTATTTTTAAAGGAATGTGTCTAATACTTCTTAAGGGAGGAATTTATACCATTATAAAACATTCTTTATGTGTTTTTAATTGATTGAAAGGATACTTTTATGAATTTCACTTTAATTTAATTATTTCATATTAAATTGTGGAAAAAATATTTGATAAGGAAAGTTGATTTCTTGTATAAGAAAAGAATATTTTGAACCCTAATATTATTTTATTAAAGAAAATTCAAATGTATTCAAGATCTAACAGGTTTATTTATTCTATATATTATATCCCATAATGTCCTTTTTATTCTAATACCATGTTTTAAAATATTTTTCATAGGGTTTTATGAATGAGTAGGTATAAATATAAGGTTAGTATTTTTTTTAATATTTTTACTGAAAAGAAAAATTTTCCTATCTAAATTTTTTTAATAGATAAATAGATATAATGATGAAGTATATACTTTGTGTTGTAAGATTTGTTTTATATAAGGGTGATGAGATAATTCATTATATCTATAAACATAAATGATCTTTTGGAATTCAATGAAATAAATTATTATTTAAAGACTCCAAAATATTTATTCTTTAATGTGTGGTCCTTATAATTGTTATTAGATCAGTGTTTAGATAACATTTGTGTGTATGAAGTTTTATGTGATGTTATCTTAAGAATTATAGATCCCATTTTTTGTTAATAATCCAAATTTCGATCAAAATTCCAAATTCAGAAACACTTTTTAGGTTTTAATTAATGCTTATTTAATGTTATTACTGATATATTGGGAAATTTATTATTTGGATGAGGTATATGTAAACCAAAAATTTAATGTAATGGTTTATTTAATAATAATACTATTTGATTTGTAGGTATGTAAGTGTAATGGTATCAAATAACCTTTTAGGTTAAAAAGATCATTAAATATCAATTTATTATGGTTTATTTTGATGATTTTAAGGTTAATGCAATATATAATTTACAAGGGTATTATATTTATGAGGAAAATTTTAATTTTAATATATAATAATTCATTTCATGATATAATTATTCTATTTTATATAGATTATATATCATTTATAAAGATGACAGGAAAAGGATCTCATGAAACCTTATTATTCATTCCAAATTATATAATCATAACTATAATATAAAAATATTCTTCAAATAATTCTGAAATATTTTTGAACATCTAAATCACTTTTAAGAAACTATTTGATTAGTAAAATACATTTTCATTTCTAAAAATTTTTATATATAATGGAATTTATTTTTTCGTTTATAAAAATATAAACTCACCAATATCATTAGGGGAGGGAAATAATAGAAAACACTTAATTAATAAGAAATATAATAATTGTTAAATGTATAATAATTAAGTCAAATGATGGATGTGTATACCAATGATATTTTGATATATCCTAAATATTTTAGGAATCATGAAACACCTAATAATTTTTCTATAGTATTTTTGTTTTCAAAATTTAGAATCATTTGTTAGATAGAATCAATACCTTTTAATAATTGTTTAGAAAAGAGGTGATAATTTGTTAAGACAATAATTGATGGACTTAAGGTAAATAGAAAAACAAACCCTTGCATTAATATGCTATTAATGTTATGGAAATGATAATCAATTAATATTATTTTATTTGGTGTATAAAATAAGCTATATAGAATACCATAGTTGTTAAAATGTTATTTTACTATTAATGATATAATTTTTTGATGTTTATAAATTTTTTGAGAATATTTTATATATAATAGTAAAACTTTTTTCGTAAAAAATAAAATCTGGAAATATTATAGGGCTTGAACCGTCAAATGAAGGATGATAACGGTGAAACACCTACCACTAGACAATTTGATTTATTGATTAGTATGAAATATTTTTTAAAGTGATAAAAAAGATAAATATTAATTTTTCTTCACGAATATATGTTTTAGCATTGAAATTATAATGGGATTTATAAGTTATTTGATGATTAGGTTATTAATGTTATTTTAGAAGATGGTATCTATATTATGCGGACAATTATATGGTTTATGTAAATATAATGTTATAGGATTTTATTTAAGGATCAAATGTGGAATTATATTTTTGGGTATATATGATTTTAATGTTGCTTTATGTTAATTCAGGTAATTTATGGAAATCCTTAACTTATTATGGAGAATATATAACTATGGAATATGTATTTATTTTATTTGAGATTTTAAGAGTGATTAATGTTATTTGCAGATGAATGTTAAACTTATTGTAGATGAATATGTGATCAAATAATTATGATCTTTGTTTTTCTGTATTATTATAGAATATATTGATGAATTTTATAGATAAAAATTTATCAAATGATTTACTTTGAACTTTTCATGTCACTATTTAATATTGGATGTTAATGTATAACTTCTTCATATGAAGGTTTATTCATTTTGGGAACTGTCTTAACTTATTAAAAACAATTTAATTTTGGTAAATATAAAAAGATAGAAGGAATAGCTTGTGATCCTTTTTATAGAATTATGTGATTCATTTTAAGTTTATATTAGTTCATCAAGCATAAAAAACTCAACTTGAATACTCAACATTTGGAGGAAAAGATGAGATTGTTGTGGAAGTTGATTGAAAGGTGAAATTATACTTATTAAGTATGTATATTTTCCTATTTTATTCATGTATATGGTAAAGGAATTATTCAATAATACGGAAAGGATATTGAAATTAATATTTTGTCCTTTTACCCTAATTTTCTATAAATCGATAGTATTTTTAGACCAAATTGGTTAATGGTTTTGTGGTCATTAACATATTATTAATCATTCATTTTCTTGTGATAAATAATATATATCACACTGTATAATTACATAGATGTTGTATTTTTTTATCTGTGGCCATATTTTCACTTCCAACCAATGTTATCCTATTTTGGAACCTAGTTATGTGTTATTCCTGATGACTTTTGTATTTTCTTTTTCTTATTTTAATGAGGAAGTTTTATTACCCCTTTATATGATATAGTATTTCTAGAATTTAATTTCATATATAAAACCTTTTATTACAAAAATAATGTTGAAATTATGAAGACACAATTTATTAATGGGGGTATAATGTATCTCCCTAAGAATTTATAAAACGAAACTATGTTTGATGGAAAATATGACACACAAAACTCAATCTAAACAAAGCGTGAAATATTATTATTTAAATATTTTCATTATAACATAGCCATTAAATTGGAGGGTATAAATAAGACTAAATACTTTATGAAATATATATAAATTTCCTACTCAATATAAATGTTCTGATAAATTCTTATTAAATAAACACTCAAAATTTAGTAATATCATTTTATTCTTCAAAAATAAGTGTTCTTAAAAAATGTTTTTAATTACTTTTTCTAAGAACACAATAAATTAAATTATATTTTTTAAAATTTTCATTTATAAAATTAATTTAATTTTATAAATAATCGTATAAAAATTAAATTATGGTGAAATTTTGGGATTTTATTTAAATGAATTATTTTTTATTGAATTGTGAAAATTACCAATTTTTCAAATTCTGTCATTTTTTCATTAAAAAAGCAATTTAAAGTCTCATTATATAGTTTATTTTATCATAAAGTGTCATATGAAACATTTTATTTAGAATAATATAAATAATTTCATTTCAATCATCTATTTTTCATGATTTTTATAAGTTTTGTTTTTCATAAAAATACAATTATGTGAAAACTATTTTATGTTCATAAACATTACCCATTTTCATTAATTTGAATAAACACTAATAAGAAAATATTTTGATTAAATTATAATATTTTATTTTTATTTATGTTAATTTAAATTAATATAATGATGATTTTATGTAATATAGTTAATATAAGATCTAATTTGAACTTTCTTGACCCATAAAGTGTAAATTGTTTAATACCATAGTAATTGTAAAAATGGTTAAACATGGGTTCAAACAAGAATATATGGGTGAAAATATCAGCCAAACATGTCTAAATTTTATTGGATGAGAGGATTTAGAATTAAACATATATTAAAAAAAGATTATCAATTTTGATCCATTTAAAAAAGTAAACTAATAAATTTTAATTTAATACATTATGAAATTCAAAGTGTTACCCTCACCTCTCTTATAAAAGAGAACCTCTTATCTTTTTTTCCTCAAACTTAATGCAAATTTTGGTTCCTAAAAAACCTACCCAAATTCTTTACATACATCCCTTATATATCCTAGAGGTCTTTGTTTGATCATATAACCAACCTAGGTAATATTGTTAGAGTAACCATTAATAGGTCATATGAAGAAGTAATATAATTATTAATCAAGCCTTTTCATTTTATTTATCCTTCTATCTCCTTAAAACCTACTGAAATTAAAAAACTAATACTTTCCATATACTGAGATTTTTTTTTGATTTCCAGACCAATATCCATATCCTCTTGTATCAAATATGAAATAGAATCATCATTTATATGCACATAAGACAACATTATAATGAGTTGATGTATTACATTTTCCATATCATACTATTAAGGATGGTTGTAATGATGTATTTAACTTATATATATGATAATCATGACATATTATAAATATTTAAATGATAATATATCATTTATATCCTTACCATTCTATTCACTGAAAAATGACATTGTTGTTCATTCCCACGTGTGGGCTACCACCACCACAAACTGATATGATTGTTTTTCCCTCACCACATCACATAAATTAGATATAAAAATATATTTTAAAAAATATGGTACATTTAATATTATTATATTTCTATAAATATTAAATAATACTCAAATATTTCCATAATTGTTGTTAAAAAAAGAAAGTGATGCTCATGTGTATGTACGACCAACTGTTTCCATGATTGTAACATTGTTCATTTTTCATAAATATATTTTATGATTTTTTTAAAAATAATTATATATTTATAAATTTTACAATTATTCAATTATTATTATATATATAATTTTTAATAATGACCACTTTTACCATTTTCATCCTACCGAAGTCATTTTGGACATATGACCCGAATATCATCAAAACGCCCGACATGAACTTATTTGATTATATAATTGAGTATAAAATGGAAATAAATGGAATAATAAACATGAAAAATGTTCTTAAGAATGTAAATCATGAATGTAATTTTATTATTTATAAATATATGGAACATACATGATGATTCAGACTCAAGGTATAATACTTTCTCTTAACGAAATCATCCATTACTGCTTCCCTTCCAACACTTTTATTCCATGTCCATGTTCATCATAATGTTTAATGATATTTTATATTTTTGATTAAATGAATGATAATGTTAATTTTTTAAAATATTATTCTTTTTATAAATTTTTTTAATAAAATATATTCTTATGGATTTACGTAACTAATAATTTACTATAACAAATTCTTTTTAATTTTTATAATGATTTAGTTTCTAAATATATATCTTCCATGTTGGTTTTATTAAATTAATTTTATAGATATATTGATATGTAAATAAATGGATTATCAAAATATTGTATTTACTTTTCAAATGAATTGAAAGGGAATCTTTTTATGTATATTATATGGAATGCTTTTACATTCATTATTAAAGTCAAAAGGAATGTTATTTTTTAACGTATATGGTTATATATTTTCCCATTTCCGTAACTATTATTTGATATTTTAATTCCATTATGAGATACATTTTTTATTCAAATAAAATCACTCCATCCCAATGTTCTAGTTTATTTTAAATTTTCATAAAAATAAATGGATATCCCTATATTAGTAAGTGGATACTTAGGGACATATAGAATATTATATGAGTTTAACATTGGAAATTGAAATTTTGTGTGTGTTATGATTATGTTATGGTCATTGGGAATTATTATGATGACGGGTGGTTAAATTATAAACCAATTATAGGTGGTTCCATTATAAACCAAGGATGAGCATGTTCATTATAAATCAAGGACGATTGATTTCATTATAAACTAAGGACGGGTGGGTGTGAAATATCCATCCAATTCATTTGGTATGAAAGTCCACCATATTGGTTATTAAATTTGGAATATTTATATATATAATTCTATCCCATGTTACCTAAAACACATATATATGATTTATATGGTTTTTTTGGATATATTATCATTTCTAAAGGTAAGATAATGACCTTATATTTTAAATAAATTATATGGTGCTTATTGAGGTCACAAATTAAAACTTTTTGAAAAAGATTTCATATGTTTTTAAAGGATTCAAATGAACCTTTTTTATATTTATTTAAATATTCATTATAAAACTTTTTTAAAAATAATTAGGAAGGTATATTTTTTGAGTAAGAGAATTATTATTTTGAGGTCGAATATAAATTTTTAAAAGGAAAAATTATATTAGTATTGATAAACTAATGGGTTTCTTTGTTATATTTTTTATATACTATACTGAAATTTGTATTTTCATACCATTTTATATATTTTTTATAGTCTATTAAGGACATGTTGGGAAAAGTATACGGTCACCATAAAAATTATGAAGATGTGTCAGGAAAAGAAAATATGTTATATCATAAAAAATTAATATGGGAATAATATATACTAAGTGAAAGTGTTCAAATTGTGATATAATATTATTTATATAAGAGTGATGATGAAATTCTCTATAAATATAAGCCTAAAATATCTTTTCAAAATCAAGAAAAATTTATTCTTGTATAATGAAACAAGTATTTGTATTTTTAAATGTGTGGACTTGATATTATTAATAGTTTGTGTGAATACAATAACATGATGATTGGCACCCCTCGATAGTTTTGGATGAATCCATAAGTTTTATTACCATAGACATAACGACAATAAACAAGTTATAAAGAATTTGAGTCACCACTATGATGTTGAGTATATAAAGGATATTTAATGGATATTCCTTAACCTTATAGACCTATTTATGATTGAGAATAATGTGATAACTTATATTAGGAATGTTGTGGTTGATGCACTGGATATAGACATATATATAAATTGGATATTTTTACCTAAGAGTATTAAGGACTATTCATTATACTATTTACTTATATTTTGTCTTATATTATTCTTTTATTTTCATAACACCTTTACAGACCTCTCTTTCACTTGTTCTAGTTAGAGTTTTGGTACTTAAGGTGGGAAGGATTTGAAGCTCCCAATGTTGTCCTCACTAGTTAGAGGATAGTATATATTTATGGAGGTGTGTGAGGGGTGTGAGATTATGATATATTGGTATTAGTGGATTAAATAGTTCCTCTTGTGACACATTAAACTGAATTATTTCATCCTAGGAATGTATTTATTATAATCTATGAAATCCATTGTTAAAAATTACTAATTATGGGTGGCTCTCAAAGGTGTGAAAAGTTAACCTACAAAATTAATTGTAGAGAATAATCATCACATGAATTATATAATATTAGAAGATATTATATAATATAAACATGGATTATTTATGAGTTTGATATATATATATATATATGAGTTTTTAACATTATAGAGGAGTTATTGGATATAAATTCCGAATAGGATAAGATATTACCCACTTGATTTGAAATAATATTTTTGATATATTTTTAACTTGTTGTTTATAAAATTTATGTCCCCTTATTTGATAAAAAAATAAAAAATATGGGAGTTTTATATCTGGATTGATGATCATTTTCAGAATGGTTTAATTTAACGCACCACATTTCCAAGTGGTTTTATATTTTTATTTGTGAAGAAAAATACATATTTTTTTAATTTTAAATATATTAACGTATATTGAAATAGGTGATAAAAAATAACTAACCACTCCAAATTATTGATGAATTATTTAATTTTCCAAGGGTGGTAGTTAGTTGTTGAATATTTATCTATGGAAATGATACTATCAAATGTCGGTGAAAGTAGAAGACATTCGGAAGACCTCAATTACATGTCACTAAAGGTATAATGTATTTTTAATTTAGATTATGATTTTTTTTTGTTTATTTTTATTTAAATAAGGGAAATACGATTTAGTCAAAAATCAGTGTGCATTATGCTTTTTTAGGTTGAAAATTTTGGTAGGGATGCTAAAAATAATAAGGGTTATTATTTTTAGTTCGAATAAATTGTTTTTATTTTTGTGTTAAATATGGTATATATATATATATATATGAGAATATATATATATATATTTGTCTATTAATGAAAATATTTTATAAAAAAGTGAATGTTTTCTTTAGTTTGTGAGGGTGTGAACCAAGTGTGGGATTATAAAATTTCAGGTAGTTGGATATAATCCATGTATAAGAAGCATATCGACATTCCTAAACATGTTTATGATGGATAAAAGAGATGAGTAGTTGAATTATTGGGATGGTCATACCACATATGGTTATAACCATTTACTAATTTTTTCCGGTTGGGTGGTGGGTAATAAATCCACTAATCAGACATAACAAACTCTAATATTTTAAAAGTAACATGTGCAACACAATAAATGAATAGTTAAATCATTCTATTATATTATAGAAAAAATGGGGGAATAGGGACTCCTACAATTAAAAATAGGGATGTGTGAGGTAAAGGAATAAATGGTCAAATATATTTTTAAAAAATAAATGAAACTGTTAAATTATAAAAAAAATGAAGTCTGGTGTTTGAAAAATAAGGAAGCCCAGGAATCTTTTTATCATATACTAGTACTGTGCCCATGCAAATGCACAGGACTATTCAATTTTCTTTAAAATCATGTGGTTCTATGTCATTCATAAGGTATTTACATTTTTAAAAATTAATACTGAGTAGTAATTAAAATCATGTTAGAAAGACAAGATAGTGGTAGGTAATATTTAAACATTAAGAGAAACATCTGAGAAATCATAATAATAGTAGGAAGCATATATGACTAAATGAAAAGGAATGAAAATATATTTTTTTAGTGGAGAAATAAAAGATATGAATTAATTTACATTTTAAAAAAATAATGTTTATTAATGAACATAGAAATATGAGAATTAAAACAGTTGATCTTAACCTAAAAGAAAAAGTTTCAAACCAAGAAAACATAACAATATCTTTACAACGAAATTTTTCTACCCGAAAAAGAATTTTTGATATTGAAGTAGTAGATTCTAGTTTTTAATAGTTCCTGGTGTAATCCTGGGAGAGATACTATCATCATTTAGCCATGTTAGTAATATCCCTCGTGTAGTGAGTATTTGATGTAGTGGAGCCCCTATCAAGGATGTTGGGTTCACTGTATTATAGATTCTTACAGCAGAAAATAGAGGTGAGAAAAAATACTGGGAAATTAGTTATACATAAGAATGGAATAATAAATTACCTCCATTGTGTCATCATCTAAATCAAATGATCTACAATGAAAATCACCATCATCTAAAGTAGTATATCATTGAAAAATATAATGAACTAATATATGTGAAAACATGGACTATGATAGATTTAGATCATGAGGGAAGGAGGTGAGAGGGAAATATAATTCAAACCCCAAACCAAGCCAACAACAGAACTGCACATGATCATCGTAGCCATCAAATATATGGTCATTTGAGTGAAGGAATTGGTGTCAACATGATGAACATGTTAGAAAACATGTTATATTTGTGATTTATGATGGTCGAAATGTTATAGTGTCAAAAGAAATGCACATTAGAGAGTGAAAATTGTATATTAGCAAAACTTAACCTCCAACATGTATTTTTTTGGAGGAACCAACATTTTAGTACTCTTTACCCCCAAACACTATTCATTGCAGCTGACTCCAAATGATCCAGTGCTTGATGTTCCAATAATATAAGGTTAAAATGAAAATTACAATAATGTGGTCTATGTGTTAAATTTAAATTATATGGGTAGTAGTAAAATAACATTCA
This sequence comes from Viscum album, assembly GCA_963277665.1. Lineage (NCBI taxonomy): Eukaryota > Viridiplantae > Streptophyta > Magnoliopsida > Santalales > Viscaceae > Viscum > Viscum album. The sequence goes on along the minus strand of OY728156.1, from coordinate 140,936,667 downwards.
ATTTGCAGTAGTACAATGACATTCAAACAGTAACTTAAACTTGGAATGAATCTAGTTACATAATTTACAATCAGGTTTATATATCATATAACAGTGATATTACAAATCAGATTGCAATATATGGTGCTGGATCTATGGTGGTGGGTTTGGGCAGGAAGGTGATCACACCCAGAATTTATGTTTCGTTGATTTTCTGCTACTCCAATAGATAACATGTTTCAGACCTTCGTAAAATGTAACCTGTAAAATAGAACATTTTGTGAAGAATAAATGTATGGATGAAAGGATAGTTTCATTAACTACATCAATAGACCATCAAAACTGTGTTTTGAATGCAGGATCATGAATTTTGATAAATGAAAGAGGCAGCAATGCTTTTCATTCAAAGGCTTTCATCTATAAAGTAATATACTACAACAATAAATGATAATGAACCATATACAATGCAAGTCATATATATTCAATAAAAATATAAAAAAATTGGATTATGTCAATGTCAGACAGGAAGATGAAGGTATTCATAAAATAAAAGAACAGTGATTAAGATTTCTAGTGTAAAATATAAGAAGATCCATATGGGATTGTATGTATTCTACTAGTTGCGAGTGGGTATGACTATGGAAAAGAGAAAGTAGATAGAATGAGACATGGTAGGATCAATACTTGTTTGTATTTCTTCTCATTCTTGACTATTCCATTACAAAACACATTGATTCTTTGATCATTGATCTGATAAGAAATGATAAGATTTAAAAATGATTGTATTTCTTCTGAAGCCTACTTTGATGAGGAATCCTTCTTCAAGTCATTCTAGCAGTTTCCAATCATATCAATTAAAAACATTCAATTCATAAAGAATTCCATTAAAGAGTATCAAAAATATTATTTTAACAGGAACTCTGAAAAAAAAGATGAAGGATAAACAATCTATAATCACTTTTTAATATGAGTAGCAGTATAGTGCAAGAGATTAGGTTAAAGGAACCTCCAAATATTTTACGACCAGCACATCCAACTTATGTATAAATATTCTTCTTAAGCCAATGAAAAACTATCAGGTAATCAAAAACATGTTATTCAATGCAAACCCATATCCTGAAATCAATAGAAATCACCCATAAGAAACAATAAAACGGAAAAAAACACCAGTAAGTCATTGTCATCCAGTAAACGAATAAAAATATTATTCTTTTACACATAAAAGCAGTAGTAAAGATAAGAATGTTGTGATAGAACCATCACAATCAGGTACCAACTTCATCATAATTGACACTTTCCCAAGAGAAAACATGTTCTTCAATGTGAAACCATATCCTGAAATTAATAGAAGAAACACTATTCAAAATATACAAAGAAAAAATTCTTGTAAGTTTACCTCAAAGAAAAAATGAATTAACAAAATCCATTATAATTTATCCTCTTCCAAGTTAAACAGTACCCAGGAAAATAGAAATCAAGAGGCATTTTTCATAGTAAAATTAGTCCAAAATATTCAAATTAGTGAAGCATACCTTCAGGCAAGAAAATACCCCAACAATCCCATACCTCCAACCCAGGTAGAAATAAAATCGTTAAGTAATGACACCAATTAGATCCCTATAATCCCATACATTCAAGTCATTTTAGTAGTTTCTAATCAGCTCCATCAAAAAAACATAAAATATTCAATTCCTAATGAACTCCATTCATGATTACCAAAAAACTATTTTAATAAGTACTCTGAAAATAATTAGATAATGGTATGCTGAAAATCCATATATAAGCTAATAAAAATAAAATAAAATGTAAATTGACAATCTAATAAAAATGAAATAAAATGTAAATTGACATCACAAATCAATTCACACAATGATAAAAAAAATTCTGAAAAAAATAATGAACAAAGAAAACAGAGTACTAAAAATATAATCCAGAAGATAGGTTTCATAGTCAAATGGGATCTAATAGATTGAAAATATTAAAACATACCTTCAAGAATGCAATATTTTAAGGGTTATAGATCTGCATTTAACAAAATTATAAGGAATCAAATGAAAAGGCAGTGAAATGTTATAGTGGACCAAAATCATAGAGAAAAATGATGTATTTTGGGGTTACTGTAGGTGCATGGAACTGAAATCGCGAGATCATGGTGGATTTGTGGTGTGTCTATTCCCCTCTACTGTAAATGAAGTGTTACCATAGATACAGGGAAAAAATCACGAGCTGAAGCTATTTTGAAGAGATGCGGTAGTAACCGTGGGGAGGGATGCGGTGCCGAGAAGTAGAACCTTGAAGTGGATGATTTATCATCGGATTGACGGTGCTGACTATCTGAATGTGTTGGAAGTCAAAGCGCGATGTGGATGAGATTTCGATGAGTAGATTTTCGGTACATTGGGGGAGTCGACAGCAGGGAGGAGACTCAGGAGATTTCGATGAGAGTAAATCGGTAGTGTTTTGAGCAGGTTGCATCATGGAGGAAGGTCGGGAGATTTCGATGAGTGGAAACCGGTAGGGTTTCGATATGCGGGGAGGAATTTTGGAAGATTTCGATGAGAGGAAATGGGTAGGGTTTCGAGCAGGTAGCAGCGGGGAGGGAAGTCGGCACGTGGGGTTGAGGGTGATTTGTTTTTGCATGGGTTGCGATGTGAGGTGTGGAGAGTAGATGGAGCGACACGTGTTGGAGAAAAATCTTACATTAGTATGTATATAAATTCTATCTCTGTAAAATTATTTTTTATTATCTCTTCAATATCACCTTGAATATTACTTTAAATAATGAATGGTCATTAGCATTGGATTTATTTCGAATCATATATAGAAGTAATAGTTTTTTATCATTTTTGGGTTTCATTTGAAGATTTATTTGAATTTATATTTCATTATTATTTTCCATTGAAGATAATAATTCTAATAGGTGACCTATTTTATTTATTCTGTGTTTAACCTGTGATTCAATAAAAATTGAATAATCCATAAATGATTTCATGTTATCCATGGAATAATTAATGTGGAAAATTATATTTATTAATGTAGAATACCTTATTCATAATTAATTTTAGGTTATTATATTTTATTGTTTTTTTTTGTGGAGAACAAAGTGTTTTCTGATACAAGTTTTGGTAAATGTGAATAATGGTCAATTTAATGGTGATTTTAGTGTAGTAATTTATGATATAATTAATGAAGTTGAAGTGGAAGATTGAATATATATTTTATCATTTTTTTGATGTGTTGAGGTGTTTTTTGATGCTATAATAACTTTTTTATGTAATGAATAAAAGCTAATGTATTATTATGATTTATTTTTTTAAAATTTTTAGTATAGGGTTTAATGTTTACTAATGAAATTAATTTGTTTAAAATGATAATACATGGGTAAAGCGGGATTAAACATACAATAAATACTATTATAGTTAACTTGGGTATTTTTATGAATTTCTATTTTGAAAATGTAAGGTCTTTGGTGTAAAATTGATTCTAAAATCAATGTCTTAATGAGGAAATTATTATGTTAAAAAATAATTATTTCTATACTAAATTACATATTGAGTTTATGAGTTTAGTATGTTAATCAGATTATTTTATTGATGTTTGTAGTGCTTAAAACATTCGGTTGTTACATTAATGACATTATTCTCATGTAAATACATATAATTTTAAATGGAGAAAAATTTTAAATGAAAAGAGTGAATAATGTGTTTGGGTGGTTCTTTTCTACGGTTTGGTGTGCCTTTATGTAATTTTTAGTTACAATAATATATAACTTATAAGGGTATAGCGAATAGAAAGTGGTTAAATAGATTCCAAATATTAAACAGTTTAAAACATGTATAATGAAACTAAAAATAGATGATTTTACAATGTAAACATCCATTGAATATTTTTTTTTATTTTCATTAAAAAAATATTACAACCACATGTTCATAAAGGATAAGAAATTTAGGAGGAATTTTAATTTTTACCTTTCACTAAGTATGATTTTGAGATCCAATGATTAGTTCAAATTGAACAGTATATAAAAATTTTGAGGAGATATTATTGGGTGTGTAATGAGTAATGTAGGGTGATTTGGGTTCTCGAGTGTATGTGAAGGTAAGGTTAGGAGAACGGGTAGAACAAATGGATTGTACCTATTAGAAACAAGGAGGAAGAAAGAATGTGGACTTCAATGGTGGTGGGTAGAACACCAGGTTATAGGTTTTGAATCCCAAATATAATTGCGGTTCCTGGTCAACCTACCACACTATTTCACCTAAGTACCAGGTGTTTGGCCAAACATGGTGGTGGTTTGATGTACTGTGAAATGGGGACTGACAAGACTATGGTCCCTAATAGTATTGAATTTCTTACTAGTGATTTTGTGGTGGAAAACAAACATTGATGAGGTTATAGTGAAGGGTGTTTCACCTTGGATTGCCTTGGTGTTTATAAAATGGAAAGGGGGAAGGTACTATAGTGTGGTTCTAGATATTTCATGTGGATAAGGTTTTTGTCTGAAATGATGAGAAGGGAGGATCACTTGGACATATCATTAGGCATGTTGGGTTCTTGGGGGATGCTAAGTGGAACACCACTTTATTATTCAAGATTTTGAGGTTTCTATTTTTAATCCCATGATGGTTTTCAAATGAGAGAGAAACCACATTTATTTCCTATCAAAAATTAAGGGTTTGGGATCCTATATTATTCCTTTTCACATAAACTCAAGTTGAGTGAATTTAAACTCCTTAATCTACTGATTCCTATGCTATGGGGTATGTTTTTGAATAATCTCTTTGATAATTCATGATCATTAATCATAATGTATCATCATTTCTTCATTTTCTTCAATAAACGATAAATTTATTTATTTTTCAGAATGGGTTTAGTGTTGATTTCAATAGTTCTTGGTTGAATCAACAGATTTTTTATGGTTATTATACATGAAATGGACAATGTATGTTTCATGATGATGGCCATATGATATTTCCTGTCATTTTAGTTAAGATTAATCACTATATGGATTTATATACATTTTTTTATTGAATTAAATTTATTAGTATAATTTTTTACTGTCAATTGTTAGGTATTTCTATAGGATGATGTTTGGAGTATGTCATAGACATTCAATAAGAGGTTACTTTCCGTTTTGGGGTTAAGAGGTCACTTAGTGATTTATTCAACAATTATTCAAAATCACTTGAATTTATAAAAGTAATTATAAATTATAAATTTTCTATAATTATTTAAAAATTAATTAAATTGGATATCATTGCTTCAGTAGGGCCTCTTATGGATTGGTGATAATTAGATCTACTTGGTAAAACTCAAGAAATGTTTTCTAGGATGAAAGATAAGGGGATAACTCTATGTTTGATGTAGGTGGTCTATAATCATTTAACATAGGTTATTATATATGATATTTTAGAACATGATATGTGAGGTATGGACACTATGTGTGATTAACCATTTTAAATTAAGAGAATAACTAATATAAAATTTAATTCCCAAAACTCGAAAATTTTATATGGGATGTGGTAGACTTGTGTTTGTTGTCTTGACGCCTTGTCCACTAATGGACAAGGTCTTGACTCCAAATGTTAACCTAATGATATATTAAGGCGGATGGGTGAGATTCGAAAAGAAATTAGGGATCTTGGTAAACATTAGTGAATGTTCCTTAGTGGCCTTTGAGTAGAGGGAAGAATTGAATCAGGTTGATTGGCTATTCAGTCCATGTTAGAACCATGAGATTCCTGAGAGCTTTGGGCTAGATGGAGGGGGGTTTGGGTCAAGTGTTTCTCACCCATTGATACATGACTAATTGGGTGGGTATGCCTTGGGGGGAGGTTTTTATAGATAGGTTAGGTGTGAGGACCATCCTAGGGTTACTTGGGAAGGGAATGGTCATGAAATCATATCCCTAATGTGAAGATGATGTGAGATAGATCATGATGCCAACAAGGACTTAATGAGTTTTGACTAATCCATGTGATGTAATAACCTTTGAGTTTTGGGTTTCACATGATGGATATTTTTTATACATACCCTTTTATGGTGTCAAGTCTACAAGGTGGCCTTTAGTACAGTTATGGGTACCCTAAAAAATTAATGTCCCAAGAGTGGTTTTATATAAAAATTGGTAATGATGGTTATGGGAATCACCTTGTAACCCAAATAAAAAATATAAAGTTGTTTATGGATTTTATTGTGATTTTTCATGCACTTAGGAGGAAGCATCATGTTTTGGGATGGGTTTGGGTTGGTTTTCAACCCTATCTAGATACATTTCACAAGATGTGTTGGTGGGATGAACTACCCACCATGATGTATTGAGATACATTGGAAGCCTATGAAATTTTCCTTGGATCTTTTTTTTGATCCTGATTTGAACACACTATTTTGGATGCCTTGAACATGAAACATAGATCTATATAGTATGATTTACATTCAAATAATATGTTTATATGATGAAACAAAATTAATCAGACATGGTCATTGGATCATGATGATGTTATATTTGATAGGGGAGAGGCACAACCCTAGTCTCATAAAAGGTGATATCTAATAGGAGGAACCACACCCCTAGAATCAGATAATGTGATATCCATTTTGGGAGAGTCACACACCTATACTCATATGATATGGAACCTGTCTGGTTCTACCACGCACCTAGACTCAGATGATGTGATGTCCAATAAGGGAGAGTCAAACCCCTAGACTCAAATGGTGAGGTATTTGGAAAGGGTAACCATATTCCAATTCAACAGTTATTTTATGTCTATCATGAGATATCTATACCCCATGAATCTGACAATGTGATATCTAATAAATGAAAGATACACTGTTAAAATTAGTTGATATGATGTTTAGTAGTGGAGATCCACACCATTGAAGTAAATGTGCTTTCCTAGAAGAGTATTCCATGTATTCAGGTGATCGGTCATGGTTGGAACAGTTATGTGATGTTCCTAAAGACACTCTGACATAGGTTAGAGAAGGTTTAGTCTGATCCTTGGTTTCATGTTATAACTTTAGGACAAATAATGGGTATTTATTTATTCCCCTTTAGTTATTTATTTGTACACCTGATCATTTCACATGAATAGACACTACATTTACTGCTTATATATGGGACCATGTTGGTGTATCTCTATTGAGTTGTACTCATACCATGTTTAGGAATACATAAATCTTAGGTTCCTAGGTAGATAATCAACGGTCATAGTTTTAAGCTATGCATATAACCATGTTTGGATCTTATAGGTGTGAATGATCCGATGAAGTTAATAGATTGATGCAGTATGAATTAAGTATGTATTAGTGCTCTGGTACATTTTTTATATTTAGTATATTGTGATGAAATTAGTGAGAAATCATCCATTTTGTACTAAAATTACTATGAGTATGTAAGACTACATTCTTGTGAATATTTATTTGATATACCATGTTGTGTGGTTTATTACTTTTGTTTTATAGGATTTTTTATTATTGTGGATGTTTTTTTGTTATTTTTATTGTATTTCATACTCTGATGTTAGGGTATAGTTTCCCCATGGTAACACCCTAAAACACTAGTACTAGTTGGTAGCCTTTAGTATATAGGTAGGCACACCTAAAGTCCCCATACCTATTATTTTGACCTAAGAATGACTTAGTGATAAGAAACCGGGGACGACATTACAACGTGTTATCACTTACTTTATTTGAATGATATTATAGGCTTATCATATAATTGTTTTTTATTACAATTTGAGTATATGGTAGATATGTGAAATAAAAATGTGGCGGTGCATGTGATGAATATTAGGATGGTTCATCATAAACACCCGTCCTGATAAGAAGTCCAAATTACTGTGGATCATGGATTTCTACTATTAGATTTTTTTATAGTATCATGATTTCACCTAGAATGATGCAAATAGGTTTTTTATATTTATGAATTTGTTGGTTTATAGATATTTAGTAGTTTAAATAATTCTAGTGTAGATGAATTTTATTTTTCATATAGGATTCACATAATGTATGTATTCTTATGTGTGATTGATATCATTGAAGATAGAGGGTCTAATTGTTTTAAGTGTTACTGAAAGTTTATATAGAATTTTCAAAATTATCTTTTTGATGGAATTCTACACAGAATAACAACATTATATTTTCACTGACTAAAATTCATATACATATGTGGTGAAATACTCAGTTATGGATATGGATATTCAATCCCTTTTATAAGGTATGTGTAGTAAAGCTTATAGTGAGTACAAATATTATATTCTTTAGAGTTCTCCTCATACTGGGTGATTATGATTTTTGTTTTAAACTAGAATATAGGTTCAATTACTTTATCTATCAATAATAAACTATATTGGGTTTTTCTATATAGATACATGGTGTAATTATAATCAATTTAACCATATGACTATATGTATGAGACATAGATGATGGTATTGTGATGATATTATACGCATATATGATGAAATACGAGAGTGTGTTCTTCAATAGGAAGACACTTGTATGTGGAATCTAGATGAGGATCCACCAAATATTGATATTATAGAGTTGTAAGTCCCATATGTGGATGATTTTGAGTAGTAATTTAGTTTAAATGTGATTCACAAGATCGAGATGATGACCCTGAGTGGGTTGTTGGAATGTTAGTATTCATGTGATATTAAGAATATGAACAGAGTGGTGTTTCTGCTGTGTTGTGAATTACATGAGATGTGACCAATGGGTTTTGTGATAGATCCTATAGCTTGTGATATGGATCATGATGTAAGGGAGATATAAATTATGGATTATAATAGATGTTAGGCATGGAAAGGTAACCACAGAGAGGGGTTAACCTAGGTTTATGAGTTCCTTGCGGATAGGGAACATGGGTATATGATTTTTGTTATGATATTGGAACATTTCAGGTTATACCTAGTATATTTTATAGGTATATAATTTCCTTGGGATTATTTATAATGATCACATGGAGTGTTTCAGCTATCAGTGTATGATTTGTAGGAAATGATTTGTGTGTTGCCTAACCCTATTGATTTTTGGTTGTGGTTTCCAACGATATAACATACTATAACCATTGATGTTCATTTCTAGGATGGATATATCATGTGTAAAAACATTTGCTATCATTAGAAAGTAGGTTAGTAAGAAATTATAGAGTATAATTTATCATATGTGAAATGATCTATTTTGAAGAGGAGCATCGAAGATACTTCTAGATTGATGAAACAAACATGATCAAGGTCAGTGGATTGGGAGGATGATCCTAGTTTTAGGGATATATGACTCATGAGAGAATGAGTTGGGTTTTATGACAAGGTGGTATGGGGGCATATAGTCCTTATGTTTGGATGTGACTGAGGTTGTTTATGCTGAATATATGCGGTACTATATTATGTTGAAATTGATAGTGATAATTGATGGTATTGGGATTGGTGGATTTGATAAAATGATTGTTGGCCTATTTTCCTATGGTTTTGAAGAGGAATGTTACCTCTTTGATAAATATGACATTTTCAATGAGATGTGGTGACTTATTGACATGGTGGGTGAGCATGGATTGAGAGGAATGACATGTGAGTGATTATTGAAACCTATAGAGGTTGTGCTTGAGGAGCGGTGTAAGGGAATCCATATGGTAGGGTGAACCATTATCCAATTGATTGGGTAAACATAACTATGGATGGAATTTATTGGTGGCGGAGGATTATATTCTTGGTGTTACAAGAATGAAAAAAAATTAATGTTTCATATTAGTGATCATATACGAGTAGGATGGTCACATTAGAAAATTACATGTGGTAATGGATAGAGAATGGGATATAGAGATATTCCCCCTAAATAGGTACTGTCGTAGGTGCATGGCATTAAATGTTTGAAATCCGAAATATATCATTGATATTTTTGAATCTGTGAATCTATTTTTTCTAGTCATATGTAAATACCATTTTAAGGGTTTCGATGCAACTATAGTGAGAGCCTATGCATTGGAATCGATATCAGGATGATGGTTATGGGATCTAATAGTTTTTTAGATAAGAGGTGTGGTAGTTCTCTGGGTGATATCATGGTGGAGGGTTTGGTTTAATGAAGATCCAAGTGTATAACAACACTAACTGTCGAGTATGAATTCATTTTTGGATATATATATATATATGAGAATCATATTTCATCAAATTCAATGTAATTAGAATTAGGCGATAAGATAGAGTCTTGGTAGGTGCATCTAGGTGTTTTCAAGAATAGTCAGCTATAAAAGAGATAAATGATATTTTTTGTTTACTATAGGTGTGGTGATACGAAAACCATACTGAGCATGTCATTGGACCACTAGAAAGGTTCCATTGAAGGAAATTTTGATGTTGGAGAGAAACATATCTCATAAATAGTGTCTATGAGTAGAGAATTGTAGTGGGGATCAAAATATTCTTGGATATGTTTTGATTTATGAAACCATGGAGTCTTTGAATAGATGTGATTGGGTAGGAACCATCACACTAATTTTTTTATGGTTACGAGCAATGTCTTGTTTTTTTGAAGAGAAATTCATGTCATGTTTATAGTGAATATTTGAAGCTCGGTTGTGATTCTATAGTAGAATGAAATGATATGGGAATAAATTAATGGAGAAAATGGGTAAATGTGGATGGTTAAAATAATTTTAAGGATTTACAAGGATGAGAGGTGTGATGTTGTTGAGGTTTTAAAACCCTTGTGTCTATACGAGTTGAGAAATTCCAAGTGAATTTGAATTTTGACATTGGAGTGGGGTTCTTTTTTAGAACCGAAAATTTGATAATAGTTTGGAGTTTTAGACATATTTATGGGATGATTTGGGTATAAAATGAAGCCCTATGGGTGATTCTAGTTATCTAGTAGACATCATGGAAAGGCTGAGAGAATGTTTGGATCATAAGGCATATCCCTGTCTAAAATGGGGATCACCACTACATAGGGACTTCCATGCTGGAGGGAAGAACAATAAAGCTTATTTTGTGGTGACATTGGCTATGAATGGTTCCTTTTCATCACACAATTCATTAGTTCCTAAGGAATGGGAATTTTGTTGACTGTAGTATCAACCAAATGTGTGGATAAATATGATTTATTTTTCCATAGTCCCTACAGGTTGTACATTTAAGATGGGAGGAAATATGGTGTAAAATGGTTAGTATAGAGGGTTTAGTGGATGGTTTTTCCCCTAGGTAGTTTTGGTGTTTGGATAACTACATAATAGAGGTCCCTGTAGTGTGTTGTAATCTATTTCGGTGGCCGTGGTTCCCTTCCAAAACATAGAGTAGGGAGAATCCCCTATGGGTGTCGGGTTCATGGGTGGTATTGGGAGGTGCACTATGATGTTGTGTAAGTCATTATGGATTCTATTTTCCCACCCAATGTTATTTTAAAATGGCGAAATCCCATTTTTCCATTAAATTTTAAGGGATCAAACCCCTCTTTTATACATGATGTCATATGCCCAAGTTTAGGAGAATTCTCATCCTTCCTCCTATTTCCCCTATGGTTTTTAGTGAGTTTTATAATTGAATCATATACAATTCAAAGTTTTTTATCCACTATTATCATATATTTTTAATTATATATTATGGACACTTATTTATTTTCAGTTTCAATTAGGGTATAACACTGCTTCCTCTCACACATGGTGGAATCGACTAATGTTTTATTGGGATTTGGTATGTGATCGATAGAGGATGTTCTGTGATAATGATAAAATGACATTACCTTCATTTTCACAGAATTTGAATCATTATATAAATTTATTAAGGGTGTTTGTTGAAAAAAATAATCTTATTGATTTGTTTGGTTCTAAATTTTAGGGATTCATCCCTAGTTGATTTCATGAATATACTATAGAACATATTCAAGTGGCTGGTCTCTATTTTTCAGTGAAAAAGCCTCTCATTGAGTTATTTACCAATTATCACTAAAAAATTTGATTTATAAAATTAATTATTAATTATTAATTAATTACATTTAACAAATTTTTTTTGTAATGTTTTGAGTTAGGACCTAATATGGACACACAATGCTCGGCTGGACTTGAACAAGCTCTGAATAGAGTTACCGAGATAAGAAAAAATGGGATGAATCCATTGTTGATTTAGGTGGACTGTACACATATCATTTTTGTTATTATGAACGTTTTGTCTTTTATGTGATATACAAGGTATCACCCCTATGGGTGATCAACTATTTTTATTTGAGATAATTGTTTAATCAAAATGTGATTCATGGAATTGATCAAAGTTTTAGGGGATGCAATGGAACCTTGTGTACTAGATTGACAACCCAGTCATCGATGATGAAGGGCCTAACTATAAATGTCTATATGGTGATATGAAAACCACTAAGGATGAGATTTTAAATGAAATTATTGATAATAGTGTCCCTTACCATATGTTCCTTGGTGAAATATTGGTAGAAGTAAGAAAATATTTAAGGTTATTGGTTGTGAAGGCCATGTGGGAAGCATGAGAAGACTTAGAGTATTAATTTAATTAGATGGACATGGAGAGAGTGTTCCCCACCAATTGAGATCTTAGTACTAGGTGGGTATGCCCTTATTGGGAATTGGTGGTTAGGCAGGGTGTGAGGATCATCCTAGTGTGACTAGGGAGGAGAATGTGACTAATGCCATTCCCCCTATGAGATAGCAATTCATGATGGATCATGAAGCCAATGAGGCCAAGATGAGTTATGACTTAGAAATGGGTGTTATTCACTCTACATTTTGAGTTTTACTAAGGGTTGATTCTGAGATTGATAGACTCTTATGGGGTGTCATACCTATGATTTGACCTTGGGGATCCCGATGGGTTCTCTAATGAGATGATTAACGCTAGAGAGAGTGTGTATAGGAAATAGGTAGGGATGATTGTAGGTGTATCCTTAGAACCCAAATCAAACATATGATCTTATTATATCTACAACAGTGATAGGTCATTCACTAGAGATGTTGACCTCGGGATTTGGGATTGGTTCAGGCAGGAAGATAACACCCCTGTGATACATTGTATGAGATGAATGAGTGGGTTAAACTTACAATCCTCATGTATTGTGACCAATGAGATTTCTAGGACATGGTCCTAGGATCCAAATTTTGAGCCTAATAATAGAACCTGGTTTTGTAGGACTTGGATGCACTCCAAGGATCCATATAGACTAATACACATTCCATAGAGGTAGTGATAAGTGCTTTTGGATATCATGGAGATACTTCTTGGATATATATGATGTTATTAATATTATTGGAGTGGTACAACCATATAATGTAATGAGTTGATATCCTTTAGGGTTTACCACACCCATGTACGTGGATGATGTGGTGTCTGGTAGGGGCGAGTCACACCCATAGAATTGAATGACGTGACATTTATCAAGGGGATCCACACCCTTTGGATTAGATAATGTGATGTATTAAAGGGGGGAGTCACAAACTTGAACTTGGAAAATGTTATATTGATAGGGGGTACAACACCCCTGGACTCAGATGATCTGATATTTGAAATGGGATAGCTATACCATTGTACTGAAAAGAGGAGATTTTTTATAGGGAAAGCTAAACCTCTAAAATTGAATTAGATATCTATTAGGGGAGATCCAAACCCCTAGAATTGGATGACGTGTTTTCATAGAAGGGTGTACCTTGACTCTAGGTGAAATGAATTGGTTGGAATAGTTCTATAATGATCTCAGAGACACTGTAACATTGGCCAAAGTTGGTTTGGGTATATCCTGGGTTTTTTTAAAGCCAAGGGATCAACAGTGTTTATTTATTTAATATTTTACAGTTATTTGTTTTTTTAGTTAGGCATAAAAAATGAAAATGAAATACATTTACTAGCCATTTATGTGATTATGTTGGTGGTTCACTACTGAGTTTAACTCACACTCTACTCAATCAGCCATGAAACTTGGATACCTAGATGGATCTTATCTTATCACATGTTTAGGATGGGCAGTGTATTGAGTTTGGATCATTCTACGAGGAATTCTTGGATGAACTCCTGATATGGAAGATTTATGGACCAGGTATATAGTAGAGGCCTCATACATTTTTGTTTCATATAGTGAATTTTGATCATTTAATTGGTTAATAAGTCATTTTGTGCTGGAATTACCATGATTCTGTATTATTTTAGTCTTCTACATGGTCTTTTGATAATGCTTGTTTTGTGAATTATTTTTTATGAATATTGTGATTGATGATTTTTAAAGACAATTTTTTTGTTATTTTTCTAGTATTTCACAGACTAATATAGAGTTATATTCTCCACATGAAAACATCATAGAACCTACTACTATTTGGAATCATCCGTACTATGAGGAGGAACAACTGAGGCCATAATAGTTACTCCTCTAGCCCACAAATACTTATTTCACATAGAACTGAGAAGGATATTTTTAGGCCATGCTGAGAATTATAGTAATTTTTGGATGGGTTCCACTAACTTTTATATCAAGATAAATTAAAATTAAATTATCCATTTGAATGGATCCTTAGGATAGGCTGATATATGTGATATTGATTTGGGTTCTATGTGATTGGATTCACATCAAGTTAGGTATGGTAAAATATGTGATTCCATGTATTCGTCTTGTTCATCGATAAGGTGGTATGGGTTAGGAAAATTATATGATGTTAGTCCATGAGTTTAGATAACGTGATCATTGTTTACCATCATTGGATAAGGTTGTTATTATTTTCTTGGGTTTTATATCATACACATAATACATTATATAATACTAAATATTATAATTCTATATCCTTAAAAACATTATAATGTTTATACATGATCACATTTATCTCCATTGATTGCAAGGGTTTGTGGTGAATTCTATTTCTGATTATATTCTCACTTCATGTACCTATATACTATGTATGCATAAAAATTATATGAATGATTTTCAGATAAATTATAGCTTCCCCAAAAATGTGGATATGATATTTGGTTACATCTTAGAGTTTAGTTTTATTGATTTGGAGTCATGTGCAAGTGTTTGTACACCCTTTGTTTTATCTTTTATTTTGATTTTTTGTACTTATTATGGTACTTGACGAAATGAATCAAGGTTGATAGATATATAAATTACTTTTAGTTTACATAAATTCGTAATTAGTGTTACCAAAAGGCACCCAAAAAAGTATTAGTTTAGTGTCTTTAGAAACATGGAACATAATCTTCCAACTTGGGGAAATGTCTTCAAAATCTCCCATAAAGATCACTCACTTTAGTTTTCCAACCTAAAACCTTTCTTTATATCCTGAAAAAAAAGGTGAGATCAAATTATCACTAAGGTTAATTATTAATAAAATGAACCAAAACATAAATATCAGAATGAGAAAACATGTTTATAAATTTTTAATATCAAAATCATGATTCATGAAATTAATATTTACAGTACACAAGGCAATGATATTAAAGGATAATTAAGCATGAAAAAATAGAATTTTCATAAAACATGGAATTGTGGAAAAAAAAATACGAACATAATATGATTTCCATAGTAGCCAAGGAATTTCTACCAAGACCATCATTGTAGAAAAAGTCCATTACTGAACCATATTTACTTGTCATTCTTGAAATGCTTTACTGAACACTGTTCCAGCCCAATATTACTGAACTATATTTACTTGCTATTATAGTCATGTCAATATAATAAGATACAAATATCTACCCAATGAATTGGAGGGAGATATAGGTCCCACCCATCTCATAATGAAATTTTCCTCACATGTTCCACAAAACATAAACCATTCATCATAGCATAATACCAGAAACAAATAATGGATTTCTTAAACATCATTCAATAATAACATAATACATATCATATAAATGAAGTTCATAAAAATAATTCAATCACAATAACATTAAAATAAATGTAATAATAGGGACATAAACATAACCCTATGTCATACTATATGGAAAATAATTTTGAGAAAACACTAGCTTTATTACTGAGGAAAATATCCTTATTTCTACAAAAACAATTTCTACTATCAAAATTATTTGAAATTTAAAAAGAAACTAATTTAGATGAAAATAAACATGAAATAGTTTGGAGTAATATTCATTTAAATAAGACATTATGATGTAATAAAATCTGTTTATTCTGTATATGCTAAAAAACATTCTTCGCATACTCTTGCGGGATAAGCCAAAAATTACCTCGTATAGAAAATGAAATAATGATTCCTTCCATACAATTTAATAAAAATTAAAAAAATGGGTAAAATTGAATTTAAAAAATATTATTAGGATAGAAATAAAATTATATATTTAGGAAACATGGACATGGATGATAAATATACCCCAGTAAATTCTCACATATAAATAATCTTAGAAAATAAAGAGATTGTAAAATTATCCCATACCTTAGGTCTGATTTATTATGAATATGTATGAAACTAATGTATAGTTGGTTTAAACATATTATTAACTTATAAAATAACCATAACAAAATTTACGATATCATATATGATACACTTTTGACATTGAATTACCCGTTTATTTATCAATTCTATTTTAAAGCAATGTTTTGGGTAATAATTATTTTATTTATCGTATGAGTTTTGACCTGTTATTCTTGATATTGTTACATAGATCATGATTTAAATACTTAAATAATGTAGTACATGATTTATATAGAATAAATATTCAGTATAAATTTATATATAATAAATAGATAAATGAAATGGAATACACCGTTCATAGAGATGGTAGGTCGTACGTATGCATGAACATTGTTTCTGTGTCTCTATTTAATTGAATAGAATAAAGTAAATAAAATACATGAATAGACATATATATATATACACACATAAATAAACAAGAAATATTATGTCATATATTTCATTCTTTTTAATTATATATAATTTATAATAATTCTTGAATGGTTAATGTGGGGAATGAATCTCGTCTTATCGTGGAGATGGTAAGTCATACATATGTATGGGCGATGAAATCATTCCCCTGATGGTTAAATAGTATGAAATTGGATGTTATATGAATTGAAAAGAATAATAATTATTTTATATTCTTTATTTACATCCATTATACTCATCAATATACCCATCCAAATTACGTATTGTGGAATAACAATTACACCACGACGTGGAGACAGTAAGTCATATGTACACATGTATAGTGATATTTTTATTTGTAGTATGGATAAAAGAAGATGTAAGGTTGTACAATAATTATAATAACATGTCAACATGTATAATTTACTGGAGTTATTACTTCAGTATGGAACAAACATAAGAATACGATGTAGAAGAGGAAATGAATTTTGAAAGAGGTGATAAAACAGATACCTCTTATTTAGGTATCTTCTTTTAGTATGAAAAAATGACCCCTTACGATGTCTTTATTCCAAAAGGGTTGCCTCTAGGAGGAATTAAGGTAATTTTTTATGAGATTTTGTCTGGATTTGGCTGAGACAAATGGATTTGGAGGTATGATTAAATGATAAGGAGAAGAGCCTTTTTATAAGAGGGGACGAGAACCTTTGAAAAGTCTTGAAATATAAATTTATTATATATTTATTTTTAGTTTATAATTACCCAAAACTCATTTATTTATAAGATAATATGAGTATGATTTGAAATACTCTCATTCAAAATAATTTAGACATGTTTTGATTTTATTAAAAACTTTATCGGTTTTATTTATCATTATTTAATCTATTTATTTTTAGTTGTGGTAATAATATTTAAATATTAAATGTTATAAATATTTACATATTTGTTTTAAATTGTCCATAATAGGATAATTTATGAAATTTTAGATGATATACATTTCAATTAGTAATTTATAATTTTTTGTTATTTTTAAATAACTTAATAATATGTTATTTTTATAAAATATCAATAGGGTCAATTTTGACAGTATTCATTTATTTAACATTAAATAAAATTGAAATAAAAGACAAATTCAGACCGAAATATTTAATACACTACTAACAGGTCATTTTCACCTTGAAGATTCTTGGAGCACATTAATTAATTGATATGGTATTTGTTTTAATATTTTTTAAACCATTTATTAAATATTTCTATAAATAAAAAAATTTCTACATCACTATTGGGTCATCATTAATGGTAATTATTTATTATCTAAAAATTCTAATTAAATTAACACAATTTATGTAGTAGAATTATATTTCTGTAGACTATTTATGTTTGATGTTTTATAATTTTTATCAAAATATTAATATTATTATATTTATAAGATATATGAGAGTTACATGTTGTGACCTTATTTTGTGTTTATTATAATTACATTACTTTCATGGATAAAAGTTTATCAAATGAATAAATTCCTACCCATATGTGATATTAGTGGACTTTAATTCATCCAATATTATTTTTAGGTGTAAAGATAATTTTATTACATTTACCATATTGTTAGTTACCCAAATTTACGTGATTTACCATTAACTGTGGTAAATAAAAATTATCGTATTTAATATTCGTAATATCCAAAAAAAATTAACATATTAAAATAATTTACTCCCATTTATTCCAAATATGGAAACCATTTTCCAAAATTCAAAACAAAAAATTGGCCGAAATTATTTCTTGTTGTCAAAACCAAAAAGCAGGGTTTTAAGAAGTAAAAACTTATCAAAAGATTGACATGTGTTTATGTCCAATTTAAATGTGAAATTACTTCAAATGCCAAAAATTATATTAAATTATTAAAAATATCCATATAGAGTTTAGAAAAATTAAAAAACTAATTTAACTATATAAATAAATAAGATGAAAAGGTAGTTTTGAATTAAAATACATTATTTTCACTATTAATTAAAATATGAATTTTATTAAAAAATTCCAAAAACTAAAAACAATAGAAATTTTGATATTTCTATTTCATAGAATATGTTTATTTTGTCAAATATAATATATAATAGTGTAAAACACTAGATTTAAAGTTGGGTCTCCATAAAAAGGTGACAAAAATATATTTTTTAAGATATACATCTTTTATCCGAAAAATTGAATTTGTTCTTATATATTGTTCTATAAAATACATAAGATGAATGTTAATGTTATATGAAACTAAAAATGTGGTTAATAATATTCAAAACATCTAGTTTATATCACATTAAATAACACTAATTTTAAAATATTTCATTATTTTGTAAAACTCGGTGTTGCATATAAAGAAAGCTATTGAGGAAGGTCAATTTTCTTGTAATCCAAGACAAGTCGGGTTTGTGCTTAGTGTAAGCTTCCATTGGTGTTGTGAATAACATAGTCCAAAAATAGTTCTTTTATACATTGAAAAAAATCTATACTCACTGTTACATAAAAATTAATTCTATAAATAGAGCATGAAATTGTGTGTAACACAAGCCAAGTATAGTTTTATTTATACTGCAAGCTAATACGGTGTTGCGTATAGTGAAATATAGTCTTGGTGTAGCATAAAATACAATACATCAAAAAAATTAAAAAGAATCTATCTTATAAAATCACGGGGTATTACATTATACCCCCCTTAAAACTAATTTCTCCATTTAAATTCGTTAGGGATATAAATATTTTACTACATTATATTTTCTATCATAGAAACCCAAATCATAAAAAGGAATACTAAATATTAATTTTAAAAAGGGATTTAAGTAACATAACAGTTTCTCAAAGTAACTCATCACTAGGAATCCACATAAGAGAAAATAGGTGGGAAGTGTAATCATGGATATAAAAGAAAAAAATATTACCATCAATTTCTGATGGATAGTGATAAAGAACAATTTTTGGAGGATGTTAAAATCCAATAGCCATAAATATTTGATGATGTACTGGACCCTTTTATTTATCAAATAAGATGGTATTAAGATAACATTTTTGCATTTTAAGATCCATTCCTAGAAGTTGAATAATTTCATAGGAGAATAAATACTTTCTTGATTTTCGTAAAATCTCAAATTTTTTTGTGCCTTTTATAATTTCTGCAACATCTCTTATTTAAATAAATGATGTTGAATTTTTCATTCATGAAGTATTAGTAGATCATACTATGGAAATATAGTTCATTCCATCCATCTAAAAAAAAGTTTTGCAGAGGAAATAAAATGTGCATGAGTCTACCTATATTGAGATAATATATTGATCAAAAAATCATAAACCAAAGTATAACTAATACAATCCATAATTGGATATCCTTATAATCCGTCCAAATAATCAAAATACAAAACATTAGAATGTGGCGAACTAAATTGACTCAGAATTTATCTCCCATATCTCATAAGGTAGTTCTTAGCTGTCACATTCTAATCATGTGAATGCCTTAATCATGTATTCTATTGAGACATTGTAATAATATGTATTACCACAAAACCTTAGTGAAAACATGTATTCTTTCAAAATTAACTCATTCCACATAGAAAAAATACCGAAAATTATATATACTCAAACCGTGATACCACTTTTTCATTATATTATTCATGAGCTTATTAATATTATCCAACATCTCATTACCTCCTTATCCCATCATTATTCACATATCATGTGCTTTCTAGAAATATATGAATAAATTTTCATGGTTACTAGTACCATTCCACATATAATTTCAAATACTTATCGAAAATAATAGTGTAACAATCCTTAGATGTTTCTTTAAACTATAGTACCATACAATTTCTTATATAACATTATTCTTGATAAACATACAATCATTCCACTATCTTCTTAGACCATTAATCGAGCTTCATTATTTTAATCCTTAACACAAATTTCATCTCATATATCATTTATAGTCTTTTCATTGTCAACAACCTAAATACTACCAATATGACCATTCTGATTTTCTTGATGATATTTTCCATTAGGGTATCGATTTTCATAATGCCCATAAATTCAATATTTATAACAGTTAACCATTGTTTATGTCTTAGAAATTCCATTATCTGTTCCCATTATGTTAACTCAACCTTTACCTTTTCAATTACTATCTTTGTTCCCTTATTTTCCAAACCCAAAGCACATTCTAGTTCCTTTTAAACATTATCCTTGATGTCTCATCCCACATGATTTACATGAGGAAAATTGAACTTTATCTCCTCTATGATCACCATGAAACTTCATATTTCTCTTATTAGATGGGTCATGAAACTCCCCAGTATTGAAATTATTGATCATATTATGAGATTTATAATTAGGAATAATAATGATATTTCATATTCCAAATACCATTTCATTTGGTTGCTCATGAAGAATATCATTTTTTGTCTATCATATTCTCTATTAACACGAATCATCATATTTCCAAAAAAATTCTAAAACCATAAAAGAATAGTGTGAGAGGTCAAAATCATAATAGGAAAACAACTTAATCAAGGGGGAGTAATTTCAATCCCTAATATCTCAGGATTAATTATAGGTTATTCAGGATCTTTACTATAATTATTGGACTTTGACCTATAGTTAGAATTAACCTTAGGAACATCCCTAGACATAACATAGAAATATCTCTAGGGATCTAACTAATTTTTTTTTTTCACCCCAGTTTCCAATGGTTTACTAAATCTTTGATTTGATACCAACTGAAAGGTCCCACTCTTGACATACATAGACATTACATTTCTTTTGGTGAACACTTAAATTATGACAAAAAAATCCAAAAT
Source organism: Viscum album (assembly GCA_963277665.1). NCBI lineage: Eukaryota > Viridiplantae > Streptophyta > Magnoliopsida > Santalales > Viscaceae > Viscum > Viscum album. The sequence continues at coordinate 140,915,037 of OY728156.1, read as the reverse complement.
GACCGTATTAGTTTAGTGCCTTTGTAAACATGGAACAAAATATTATAAGTTGGTGAAAGATCTTCAACATCTCTAATTAATTTATTCCCCTTTAGTTTTCCTACCTAAAACTATTCCTTATATCTAGTGGAATAGAAAAAGAAAGGATGAGCTCAAATGTTTAGTATGGTTAAACATGAAGAACATCAAACAAAACATTATCATAATAATAAGGAAACTAGAACATAAATTTTGAATATCAAAATCGTGAGTGATGAAATAAATATTGGTAGTACGTAAGGCATAGATCATAAAGGAACATTAAACATGATATAATATAATTGGCGTAAAACCAAGAATTTTGGAAAACAAATAAGAACATCACATTATTTCCATAGTAGCTAAGGAATTGATTCTAAGACCATCCCAGTGGACAAAGTCCATTACTAAACCAGGTTAACTTTCCATTACAAAAATGCATTAATGAACTAGATTTACTTCCCGTTCCAACTATATATTATTGATCTTGATTTAATTTCTATTCTAATCATGTCTGTCCCATGATATATAAATATTTACCCAATGCACTAAAGGGATTATTTGTCCCAACCATCTCATAATTTAATCATTCTAAAATGTTCCACAAAAGATAAATCATTCACTATGGTATAACCCAAGGAGAAAAAAATGGGTTTCATAAACATCAGTCAATCATTACATAATCAATATAATATAAATGGATTTCGTGAAAATAATTTTATCATAAGCACAATAAAATCAATGTAATAATAAGGATAAAAACATATCTTTATGTTATCTTAGATGAAAAATAATTTTTATAAAACCCATGAGATTAATTCATATGGAAAATATCCTTTGTTCTACAAAAATGTATTTTATTCTCAAAATTACATGCAATTTTAAAAGAAATGAATTTAGTTGAAAATAAAATTAAAATTTTGTAGGGGATTATTAATGGAAATAAGGAATTATAAATACATAATACTCTGTTCATGCCTTATATGTTAAAAAAACAATCTTCTCGTACCCTTATCAGAAATGTTATAAAGTACCTCATATAGAAAACAAAAGAAATATTCCTTCCATACCATGTAATAAAAATTTAACAGTGAGTAAAATTGACTTTAAAAATAGTATAAGGATATAAATAAAATTTTATATTTAGGAAACATGTATTTGGATGATAAATAAACCCCAGTAAATTCTTACCTATAAACAATCTTAGAAAATAATGAGATTGCGGAATTATCCATTACTTTAGGTATGATTTATTCTATACGAGTCCAAAACTACAGTATAATGGGTTTATAAAAATTATTAACTTTTAATAGAACCATTATAATATTAATCATATCATATATGATTCACTTGTGACTTTTTATTATCCATTTATTTTTCAATTCCTTGTTAAAGAAACGTTTTAGGTAAAAATCATTTTAATCATCGTATGTGCTTTGACTTATTATTATTGATGTTATTAAATAGATCATGATTTAATTTATTCCATAAGGTAAAACTGATTTATATATCATAAATATTCAGTATATATATATATAATTATTAGGTTAACGAAAGAGAATACACCATTCATTAAGACGGCATGCTGTATGTATGCATGAATGTTGTTTCCATTTCATTATTGAATTTAATGGAAGAAAGTAAATGACATATATATATATACATCCACAAATACAATAGCATTATTATGTCATATATTTCATTATTATTTATTATATATACATTAAAATCAGTCTTGAATGGTTAATTTGGCGAATGAATCTCATGCCGTCGTAAAGACAGTGAGCCGTACGTATGCACAAGCGAAGATATCATTCACTTGATGGTTAAATAGTATGGAATTGGATGGTATATAAATATTACAGAATAAATATTATTTTGTATTAAATATTTACATACATTATAATAATCCATATAACAATCCAAATCAAGTATTTTGGAATAATAATTACACAATATCAAGGAGACGGTATTCCATACGTACGCACCCATGGTGATATTTTTATTCATAGGATGGATAAAAGAAGGTATAAGGTTGTCCCATAATTATAATAAAATATAATCACATAGAATATACTAGAGTTATTACATTATTATTGTAATAATATAATAAGAGAAAGTATAAGAAGAAAATAATTTTGAAAGAGGTGATAAAACAATTACCTATTTTCTGGGTATCTCTTTTTGGTATGCTCAAAAAGACTCTTTAAGATGGAATTTTGTCCAAAGGGTGGCCTCTAGAGAGAATTTAGGGAAGCTAGGAGTAGATTTGGGCAGGTATTGTCCGATCCAAAGGGATTTGGAGGTGTAATTAAAAGACAAGTAGAGGTTCCCTTTTATAAGAGATGGGAGGGGAACCTTTGAAAAGTCTTGAAATATTAATTCATTAAAAATTAATTTTTGGTTTATAATGCTCCAAACTCATTTATTTAGAATATAAAATGATTATGGGTCAATATATTATCAACCAATAAATTTTATACATGTTTTGAATTTATTTTAAACCTTATCATTTTGATTTATCCTTATATAATCTATTTAATTTTATTCGAGGCAATAATATTCTATAATGTTATATGGTAATAAATTCAATACATATGTGTTGTAAATTTTCCATAATTGGTTACTTAATGAAATTTTAGATTTATGTTTTTCAATTCGTAATTTCTATATATTTTATGACTTTTAAATAAATTAATAATAGGTCTTTTTTTTATAAAATATCCATAGTGTCAATTTTCACACTATTCATTTATTTAATATTCAATAAAAATCACACAAAATATAAATTCGAAAAAAAATATTTAATACACTCGTAACATGTCATTATATTATAGAACATTCTTGGATAACATTAATTATTACATATGATATTTATTTTAATATTTTGAAAACCATTTATTTGATATTTCTATCAATAAAATAATCTCTACATCAATATTGTGTCATCATTAATGAAAATTATTTAATTTCTAAAAAAATAAAAAAGTAATCATGATGTAAAAAATTTGATTATATTTCTAGGGAACATTTATGTTTTATGATTTATCATGTTTACCACTATATTAAAATTATTATACTTATAAGATATATGAGAGTGACATGCTGTAACCTTCTTTTTTAATTATAATTACATCACTTTCATTGGAAAAAGTCCATTGAATAAATCAATACCGACCCATATGTGATATTAGTTGACTTTAGTTTATACAAAAGGTTTTTTTTCATTTTTTAGGTTAATTTTATTATCTTTATCATATTGTTAGTTATCTTAATTTACCTGATTTACCTTTATCTCTTGTAAATAAAAATTACCATAGTTACTATTTATAATATCCAAAAATAAATAAAATTATCCTGTTAACATAATTTGGATTCACTAGATTTCAAATATGGAATCCATTTTTCAAAATTCAAATTACAGAATCGGTAGAAATTAGTTTAAAATTAATTCTTGTTGTGAAAACCAAAACGAGGGTTTTTAAGAAGTAATAACATATCAAAATGTTGACATGCGTTTATGTCCAATTTTAATTCGAAATTACTTCCAATGAAAAAAATTGGATTAAATGATAATAAATAATCTAATTAAACTTTAAAACCAATTGAAAATAAAATCTAACTATATAAGTTCATTAGATGAAATGGATGTTATGAATTAGAATGCAGTATTTTTCACGATTCATTAAAATATAAATTGTATCTGAAAATATCCAAAATTCACCCAAATTATATTTTGATGTACCTATTCCAAATTATATATTTATTTTGTCAAATATAATATATAAATGTGCAAAAAAACTTGATTTTAAATTGGTGCGGCATTAAAAGTTGACAAAACTATATTTTTTGATAAATAATTAATTTATCTGAAAAAATGAATTTGTTTATATATCATGTTCTATAAAATATATAAGATGAATTTTAATGTTATATAAAACTCAAAATGTTGTTAATACTATTCAAAATGGATAGTTTATATCCCATAAAATAATAATATTTTAATAATACATCATTGTTTCGTGAAACTCGGTGTTGCGTACAACACAAGATATCAAGGAAGGTCGCTCCTGCGTATAATGTAAGATAATTAATTGTTGCATTTACTACAAGATTAATTTGGTGTTACATATAACATAATCCAAACATATTTCTTTTATAACATGAACATAATCTATACTCAGGTCTGCGTGAAATGAATTCTATCTAAAGGAGTTGAAATTGTGTGAAACACAAGCCAAGTATAGTGTTGCATATACTACAAGCTAATACAGTGTTGTGTATAGTGAAATCTAATTTTAGTGTAGTATAAAACAAAAAACATCAATGATATTAAAAATAATCTTACTCAAAAAATATCAGGGAGTTACTGTTGGGATTTACATTTGATTCATGTTAAGATATATGACATATGTGGGAATTTAGTGGTTGTTATTATGATATTTCGACCTTCATAATCATTATTATACTATATAATGTTTTTGTAACATTTATTATATTATTTTTATGTAATGGAACATTATAGGGTAAAAATATCCCCAGTAGATATCATTAAACCCTTAATGCTAATATCCAAAATCATGTGATCAGAGACCATTATTGAGGATATATGGAGTTTTACCTTAGTGAAATGATCATACAGGGGTGGGATGTTATTAAATCATATCACAAAGGTTTCTTTTATGAGCCATGATATTTGGGAATTTTTCAGTTTGGTGATTAAGAGTAGAGACATGGAATGTATGTTATGTCTAGGTTTATATCCTACACATCCATAGTAGATTTCCATGTTACCTGTGAGTATGTGATTTCATTTTGTAATTTATAAATGATATTTTTGGTGTAATACTTTTAAGAACCTAGTTTTCACTCAGGTATGTATATGTTAATATTCGGTCTATATCCTTAATTTAGACCTAATTTGGATGGCCAATGAATTAGTAAAGGATCTGAGGGTTTCTAGGGCTTGTTCAGAGCCCATAACCCATCCTTTTGGAGAAAAAAATACCATGCGAATGGTTTAGAGAAAACCATGTGGAATTCCACATAGTTTGGAAAACCGCGTGGATGTTATTTTTTGGGATAGATCCACCTCACACAGTTGGCGCATGGCCATGAAAAATAACCATCAAATTCCCTTTTTTCCCGGGTTCCCATGCATGGGTTGCACATAGTTTGACAAACCATGCGGACCAAACCGTTCAGGAAGAGCCGTCTCACACGATTTTCACACGGTTTGAAAAATCATGCGTACAAACCGCGGACATTCAAATTTTCTAGGAAAATTTCACGTTTTCCCATTATTATCTATTAATCCTCCTCCTTCTCCCTAATTTGAGAACCTATGAGATTTTACACCATTTTCACAAGGCCAAATCTTCGGATCAAGAGATCTCCTTCATCTATCTTCCAATCAAGCATTCGTTTTTCACATTAGATGTGTAATTGTATGTTATCAAGTCCCCTTTAGCCATTCTTCTTCTCTTTTGATCTCGACCAAGATATTTTCATGTTAGCGTTTTCACCTTTCCTTAGATCTACTCCGATCTAAGTAAAATCGAAGGCCAATACCAGAGGGTAAGGATCAAATTACCCTATAGTGGGTTGTCTATAATTCATCCCTAATGTTCATAGATTTTGAAATATTTGTGGGGGGCCCTCCGATTCCATCAGGGACCGTTTCATAAATTTAAATTCCAGGATTCTACTTGATATAATCGTATGGTTATAATATTTCAAAAAATGTGATTAGTTGTTAGTGCTTACACCCACAACTCAATCTACCTCATGCCCAAGGTTATGCCATAATAAGGATTTTAGAGTTTTTGAAATGTTTGAACCACCGTTATTGTGAACCCTTTCTTGAAATTACTAAAGGTGAGACTTCCTATAATAAAAATTGATTTTTGTTTAATGAGGAATGCATAATGGCATGTACCTTGTATGTTCACCACTTGACCCGTCTAAGGTAAGTGAATTTTTGTTATTATTAAATGTGAAATGTTAAATGAAATGTATAATCAGTATATAACTTGGCCTTAACAAATGATATTGAATAATGGTTACATTTATATATCACCCATTTCCATGTTAATATAAGGTAGCACTGTGAACCTATATATTAGAATATGCCTTATGGTTAACTAAGACGTGATGAAATGGTTGCAATGCTATTTGGCCTATCCACACTAATGGAAGACAAAGATTGGACCAAAAAATAAATGTTCGAAACTCTACATGATGTATCCACACTAATGGAAGGAAAGACATGAACCAAAAGAATTATTACATGATTTCTAAATGAAATAATAATGGACTGACCCGAGATCACCATGGATTCTGGGATGAGAATACCTTGGGTCTTGGGAACCCCATTTTGATTCATGGATTCTGTTTTCTATGGTGGATACCCACGTAGAATTCGGTTCTTTTCTATTACTAAGATGCCCAGTATACTATGATTAGGTCCTTTTAATTATTATAGGATACCTCAGATACAGTCCATGGACCCAACATTGACAAGTACGTGCCATGGTGAAATCCCATAGGGCCCTATCTTTTCATAGCCTTGTTTTAACTTGATTGATCACCTATGACTCTATAGGTTCTTTATTGTGGAATGGCATCGATTACACTCCTTGTATTACACCCTTACCCCTTATCTATAACTAGATACTATTGAGTTATCATTCTATGATATCTACATTACCTTAGTTATTACCATGGAACTCCCTCACTAGATATCTTTGTTGGGTTACCTTGGTACATCTTGGGACCTTCACTAAATATACTATCACATGGTGATGTCAATGATGGATATGCCTCAGGTGACCTATTAACATTAAATTTCAATTACTTTTTTAATGATATTTTTACGTGTTCAAACACCAGCAGATGGATGAAGCATGTACTTGGGTATTTATTTACATTTTTAGTGCTTTCTTTACTTATATATCCATGAATTCACACTGCTATATTCCATTTCACAGGCTGGATGTTATAGACACCCCTGGTGTGGCCCACTAAGATTTATCTCACACCCTCTATGGGCACTGTTTAGTGCCCATAGTAGATTGCATGATTTTAGGTGTTGACAAAGGGAATAATAGAACTTCAAACACCTGAGTGCTTTCTATTTAGGATGGAGCTTGATAACATATGATCGAGTTGGATCATTGGAAGCTAGGTGTAGTCTTTCTTTCTTTAACCATGTGTAACATGTTATGCATATTGTCTTGTATCCATGTTTTCTATTTTCAGGTTACATGACATTACATCATCAAATTTATAGTTGATACATTTATTTTTATTCTTGTTTATCTATTGCATCAGTTTTCTTCCACTATTTATTTGTATTGCTTCTACTATTTACTATTACATTATATTCTGTCATATGTGCTAAACTATACTAACGAGTGTACAGTCTTCCCACGTACACACCCTAGGCCCTCAGAACTAGTCGTCAACCTCAAGCGTATGAGAAGATTCACATGAGGCCATGTGGTCCACTGGGCTCGGGGAACTTGTTAAGTGGCATCTGGGTCTGGGTCGTCACAAAGTGGTATCATAGGTGGTTTATTTTCTTACTCTACTATTTCGGGACAATACATTGGATAATAGGAATGCTTGGCACATAATCATAATTCATCATTGGGAATCACAACCCCATGTTCGATGTAGAAGCATAGTTACACAAAATGAAATTGTTGTTCTATTTTGCATATTACACTTGATATTATTTCACCGTTGGGTGATTCACCTGCTATCTGGTGTTTTTGATTATTACTATATTTTAGGGTCTTATTTTATCTTCATTGCAATGACATGAGGGAAATGAGAATTGCTACATGGATAATATTATGCACCTAGAATTCACATGTCATTCATATTTTCATACCATATAGGTGAATTTCATATCTTTACATTGCTTGAAATCCATTTGATTATAGAATGATGATCTGATAGTTTCTTGTAACTGTACTAATATTGGATTTGATTGAGTGATTTACTATCTCAATTAATGAGGTGTATGGGACTTCATGGTTTGGGAGGTGTAATCTACCTATTCGAGCAATTATGTTAAACGAAAATGGGTGTCATTTTCAATGATATGTGTATGGGCACTAATTCATTGAAAATGGATGTCCATTATAAATTGAATCTTGAAATCTAAAATGAATTTTTTGCACATACTTATCCCACCATGTCATGTTTAGGAATGGTAAAGGAGTGAACCTATAAATTAACCAAACAATAAGATGAAACTTATACTTGATCACTTACCATCACCTATTCGTCTAAGCAGGTAGTTTAGGTAGTATGCCTTGGGTAGTGAGTTTTATTACATTCTGTTTCCACTAGTGATGCTATATCCTTGCTTCTAATTTTGATCTGAGTTTTCTTCTTGGAATGTGTAGACCAATACTACCACAACGTCCTTATGTCGTTCGCCAGGAATGTGGTGTTGACCATGCTCTAGACATGGTAGACCTTAAGCTGTGAGTCTTAATTATAGGAGTCTCACCTGAGGAACCTCCTATTTTACATGATCCTAGAACTGATTCCAATGTATATGATGGTTTATTACATCTGATTTAGTCTATGCAAGGTGCTCCACGGGTTGCACCAATAATGGTTGATCCGACCCGTGAATTCCTACAGTAGCATCCTCATAATGTTTTAGGGGATGGAAGTTCTTAGGCTACTAAGTCTTGGCTAGAGACGATGTTGTATATCATTGAATATCTAGAAACACCTATATAGTGGAGATTAAAGCTTTCTACATATGTGATTCTATTATCCTACACTTTTGTCTCATATTTTTTTGATTAGGTGCTTCAAAATATATTATCTCTAAATCTATCATGGATGGTCTTGGACTAAAGATACCGTATCATTAAGGTGTAATGAACCTCGATATAACATTGAGAATAGAGACAGAGGGAATACACCAGTGTAGGAACTATCCCCTAGAGGTTGGTAGTTACCCTTTCTTGTGGAATATTTTTCTTCTCGATATGAATGGATTCAATTTCATTCTCGGGATGGAATGGTTAGTCCACGGTCACACCTGTTTCGACTTCTATCACCACATGGTTTTTTTACATCACCAAAAGGAAACAGTACTCTTTTCAAGGGTGACTATGATGTCCAGGCTGGGAGAGCTAGACTGAAGCATAGTGGGTTAGATGAAGTGACCTCCTAGATCAAAAATCATTTCATGGAGGATCATGGATTGTATGAAACTAATTTTCCTCCAGTAGTTGATCATTTCATGGAATTAATTCCTGATGACTTTTATAGATCTCCTACTAAGAGAAATGTAGATTTAACAATAGAGCATGTACCAAGAGCTTATGAAGTGTCCTTTCCTCTTTACAGGATGTTACATACTAAGCTTTAGAAGTTCACGAGGTAGATAGATGACCTATATGATAAATGTTTTATACCTCCTAGTACATCCTCTTGGGGTTCATTTGTACTTTTTGGCAATAAAGGTGGATGTAACTATTCATATATGCGTGGATTACAGAAGGTAGACCCAGATTATGGTCAAGAAATGGTATCCACATCCTTGAATAGATGATCACTTTAACCAACTTAGAGGAGAAATGGTGTTCTCTATGATCGATCTGAGATCAGGTTATCATCAGATGCGAGTCATATAATCAGACATACCTCGTATAATTTTCGATTATAGGTGTGGTCTTTATGAGTATCTTATTATTCCATTTGGACATCCGAATGAACCTGCCATTTTTATGGATTTGATGAATTGGGGTTTCCACCCCTATGAAGACTATATTGTTGCGGTCTTTGTGGACAACATCTTAGTGTATTCTCGCAGTCGTAACAACCATGAAAAACATCTTGAGATTGTTTTGAGTACACTAAAAGAGAATCAGATTTATCCCAATCTTGCTAAATGAAACTTATGGATTGAAAAAATCCACTTATTGTCTCATATTATCTCAGAATCAGGAGTATATGTTGACTATGAAAAGGTTAGTGCTATAGTTTCCAGGGAGCATCCAAAAAACATGTTTGACATCAAGAGTCTCTTAGGGCTCGATGGATATTACAATAATTTCATTCATGAATTATAACATATTTCATCACCTCTTAATGGACATAAAAAGAAGGTTGTTACGTTCTTATGGTTCGAATCATGGGAGAAATAATTTCAAGAGTTTAAGGGGAGTCTTCTCTTCGCACCGATTCTGATTCTTCCAAAACCATGTAATAGTTATATCAGCTTCTATGATGCATCAGGAATTGGCCTTGGAGTAGTTTTATTGACGGATGAAAAATTCTTTGTGTATGAATATCGACATGATGATGCCTTACAAGAGAAATTACCCTAATCACAACCTCGATCTAGCATCAGTTGTCCATGACATACATTGCTGGAGACACTGTCTGTTGGGTGAGCGCTTTGTGGTGTATACTAATAAAAAGCCTCAAGTATATATTTTATTAGTGTCACATTAACCTCAGACTATAGTGATGGGTTGAGTATCTACCATTCTTTGATTTTGATCTTACCTATACACCTTGAAAGGGAAATTTGGTGGCTGACGCGCTAAGTTGGAAAACTAAAATGTTGGACATATAAGAAACTAGTGATGAATGGAAGTTAATGGCCATTTGTTCTGAAATAAATCTAGTGTTTCATGATAGTCACGAGCAGTCTTACCTCTCATCCTTAACTGTTACCTTTTCCCCCCTTGAGAAGGTGAAGAGTAGGTTGTTTTCAAATATTAATGGTTTTTTTCTCCACAAGAGTATATCAAGAGATAACCCACCTCTGGATTGTTCAGTGGACATAGACAATGTCCTTCATCTATGTATACAAATATGTATTCCTAAAGATATGGGAGAGGAGTTATGAAAGATTCTGAGGCTTCTTAGTGGGTAGTTCATCCAAACATCTTAATGATATATCAAGATATGTGATTCTAGTATTGGTGGACTAAAATGAAGCATCAGATTGCAGGCTTCATTATTAGGTGTTCCACGTGGCAATAGGTGAAGGGGGAGTATCAAAGACCTACAAGATTGTTAAAGCCACTTCTAGTCTTGGAACAGAAATAGGAATATGTTGCTATGGATTTTGTAACAGGAATACCAAGGATGCAGAGGGGTAGCGATTTTATATGGGTAGTCATTGACCGAATAAAAAAAAATCAGCCCACGTCATTCCTATTTCGGAAAAATTCTCAGTTTATGAGCTAGGAATACTTTATGTCCATGAGATCATACGACAACATAGCATTGCAAGTACTATCATTTTAGATATGGATTCTGGATTCACTTCATGGTTATGGTAGGGTTTTCAGAAAGCTATGGGGGATTAGATGATTTTATGCACATATTGTTTCCCTCAGATTGATGGACAATCAGAATGAACAATAAAGGTTCTAGAGGATATGGTCCAAGAATGTGTCGTTGATTTTGGAGGTTCCTGGTAGAATCATATCACTCTCATTGAGTCCACTTATAATAATAGTTTTCAGGTGAAAATTCTAATGGATCATTTTGCGGCCTTATATTGTAGGCCATGTCGTTCACCATTGTACTGGCTTGAGGCAGGTGAGGCATCCCTAGTAGGTCCTTGTCTCGTTCAGGAGACTTCAAAACATGTTCAACTGATTAGAAAACGTATGACTAATTCTCATTATTGAAACAAATCTTATACTGATCGTCATCGATGAACTCTTGAGTTTGAGGTTTGGTGTTGTGGTTTTCTTCATGTAATTCCCAAGATAATTCATAGATGGTTATGGATGAAGGGAACGTTGTCACCTCATTACGTCAGGCCATTTGTGTTTATAGAGAGAGTTAGGCTAGAATCCTATCAATTGAAACAACCTTTGAAGTATCATTCCATGCACGATGTATTTAATGTCTCAAATATTCTCCAATACCATGACGACCCATCTCATACAATTGATACTGAGTAAGTGAGTTAGATGATGATACAACCTTTGTGTAGTATCCAGTACGCACTGTCTACCGAATCATGAAGGTTATCCATGGAATGTCTGCATCTATTTTAGGTGTGCAATTGCATCACAATAAATTAATAGATGATACATGGGGGAGGGAAGCCGATGTAAATTCTCAATGGCCAAATTTGGTCTCAGAAAGTGTTTCTTTACCCTTGGAAGAAGAACTCAGGGGAATGTTCTTTTATGGGGGAAGACTGTATGAACTTGGGTTTTCACTAAGGTATAGATCCATTAATGTTCAGTATAAATCTTTACTTTGGACCTAATTTTGATTCCTAATGAGTTAGTAATGGTTATGAGGGTGTTTGATGCCTATTCGGAGCCCAGATCTCTTCTTTTTTTTAAAAAAAATAGACCTTTCACACAGTTTAGAGTAAACCGTACAGAATTTCGTACGATTTGGAAAACCATGTAGATGGTGTTTTTTTGGACGGATCCACCTCACATGGTTCGCACATGGCTGTGTGGCGTAAATGTGTGAACACCCATTTTTTCCAAGGTACCCTTTCATGGGTTGCACCCAGTTTTAAAAACCATAGGGAAAAACCATGTACATGTAAATTTTCTGGGATAATACCTAGTTTTTCCATTAATGATCTATTAATCTTCCTCCTTCCTCCTAATCTGAGACTAAGTGGTATTATCCTCCATTTAGACCTATTTGGCGCTTTTTGAAGGCCAAAGCTAGGGATCAAGGGATCACCTTCATTCAGAATCCATTCGATCTTCGGTTAATCATGTTGGATGCATAACAATATGTAATCAAGTCCTCTTTATCCATTCTTCCACTCTTTTTCTCTCGGCCTAGATATCATCATGTGAGAATTTTTATCCTTTTCGTAGATCTTCCCTGATCCAAGGAAAATCAAGGTCTGATACTGAAGGAGATGGATTGTACAACCCTGAGGTGGGTTGTCTACAACTCATACCTAATGTTTGATGACATTGGAATATTTGTGTGGAGCTAGCTGATTGCATTGGGGACCGTTTCTCAAATTCACATGATATGATTATACATGAAATAATCGAATGCTTATTCTCTTTACAAATATGTGATTAGTTTTTATTGGTTACACCCACTACTAAATCTTCCTCATGTCAATTGTTATGCCATAATTGGGATTTTAGTGTTTTTGACACGTTTTAGACACCATTTGGTTGTTCCCTTCCATAACATTCCAAATGGTGAGCCTTCTTATATCAAATGGTTTGTTGTTTAATTAGGATTTCATAATAGAATGTACCATGTATGATCACCACTTGACCCACCTACGAGATGTGTTTTCAAATTATTATTAAATGTGAAATGTGAAATTGAAAGTTTACAACATATATATCTTGTCCTTAACAAATGAAATTGAATAATTGTTACATTTCCGTAGCGCCCAATTACATGTCAATGAAAAGTAGTAGAGTGAACATATATATTTTAATATTAATTAATTAATAACTAAGACTTGATTAAATGGTTGAAACACTACATGGCCTATCCACACTAATAAGAGACACATCTTTACCAATAAAAAATGGTTGCAAATCTACTTGACCTAGCCATACTAATGGAAGGAAATACTTGAACCAAATGAATTATTACATGATTAAAATATCAAATAGGAATGGGCTAACTCAATATCACCTTGGATTCTAAGAGGATGATACCTTGGGTCTCAGGAAACCCATTCTGATTCAAGGATGAGGTTTTCTTAGGTTTATACCCACCTAGACTCTGATTCTTGTGTATTCCTCGGATGCCCGATATATGATTGTTGGGTCCTTTTCATTATTATAGGATACCTCAGATACACTCCTCGTATCTATCATTTACTAGTAGGTTCCATGGTGAAAGACCATATGGCCTTGTTTTTTCTTATCCTCGTTTTACCTCGGCCGATCACCTTGGACTCGGTAGGCGCCTTATTATAGAGTGAGTTAGATTACGCTCCTTGGATTACACTCTTACCCATTTCTTAGACTCATATACTACAGAGTTATCATTCTGTGAGATTTATTTTACCTTGGTAATTACCTGGGAACTCCCTCACTAGATATCTTTGTTAGGTGGTTGTAGAGACCCGAAGCTTATCGTACATGGACATTACATTACATTTGCGGAATACTTAGTACATAACAAAAACACACACACAAGGACCGTAATAGTTTAGTGTCTTTGGAAACTCGGAGTATAATCTTCTAATCGTGGGGAAAGATCTTCAACATCTCCCATAAAGATCTTCCTTTTTTTTTACCTAAAACCTTTCTTTATATCCTGGGGAAAGGAAAACATAAAAGGGTGAGCTCAAATGCTCAGTAAGGGTAAACAAAGGAAATATCAATCACATAATTTTCATAAGAACCTAACATTTTTGGAAATCTTAACCTGCAAAAGAGAGCATAATTCCATAACATGGGATAAATCATAGTAGTGAAAATGAAACCATAACTTAGAACATTACTCATTGTGGCATACACACATAATCATAGAGAATCATTTCTTGTTAGTCAAGACTCATTGCCAAGACTATCTTAGTGGACAAAGTCCCTTTCTGAATCGAGTAATCCTCGTTTCAGTCCTGTTTCACTGAACCGGTATAACCTACCATTCCAGCCATGTCTATCTCATGAGATATGAAATCTTTACCCAATGCATTGGAGGGAGATATAGGTCCCACCCATCTTATAATGAATCCTTTCTTATGTGTGCCACATAATCATAAACCATACATCATAGCGTAACCCATGTAATAAAAATGGGATTCTTAAACAACATGACATCATAAAACCATTCATATAAGATAAAGGAATTCATAAACATAATTCCATCACAACATAGTCAAATCAATGTAAAAATATGGATAGAAACAGAACCCTTTATTATCTTAGATGGAAAATAATTTTGATAAAACACTTGAAATGAATTCTTGAGGAAAATATCCTTTCTTCTTCAAAATCAATTTCTTTTCACAAAACATCATACAATTTTTAAAGAAAGAGATTTTATTAAAAATAGTCATGAAATATTTTGGAGGAAGGTTCATGAAAATAAGGCTTTATAAAACCGTAAAAATCCGTTCGTGCCGTATAAGTTAAAAAAAACATTCTTCGTACTTTTGTCGGAAAAGTCAAAAAGTACCTCGTATAAAAAAACGACAAAAGATTCCTTTCATATCTTTTACTAAAAACTCACCGAAGGGTAACATTGGATTTAAACAATTGTAGGTGGATGGAAATAATATTACATATTGAAGAAACATGGATGTGGATGATAAAATACACCCCAGTAAATACTTACGAATAAACAATCTCGGATAAAAATGAGATTGTGATATTTCCCTTACCTTAGGTCCGACTTGCTTTGTAAGTGTCCGAACCTCCTGTATAATGATTTAAATCATGTTATTGACTTATTACAGAATCATATTCATTGTTATGATATCATATATGGTTCACTTATGACATTATATTACCCGTTCTTTTGTAAATTCCATGTTAAAGAAGCGTTTTGGGTAAAATCGTTTCATTTATCGTAGGTGTTTTGACTTGTTGTTCTTGACATCATTATTACTTATATCATGATTTACTTACTTCCAGAATATAAAATATGATTTATATATCATATATATTCAGTATATATATATATAATAGGTAGATAAATAAAATGAAAAACACCGTTCATGGAGACGGTAGTCCGTACGTACGCATGAACGCTGTTTTCCTTTCCTTATTGTCTTGAAATGGAAGTAAGTAGATGAAATACATATGTATATATATACATAAATCCAGTAGCCTTATAATGTCATATATTTCATTATTATTTCTTATATATACATTATAATCATTCTTAAATGGTTAACATGGAGAATGAATCTCATCGCGTCGTGGAGACGGTATTCCGTACGTACGCACGAGCGATGATATCATTTCTATAAATATTGAATTGAATTGGAGTGGATTATACAATATATCAGAATCAATATGATGTTGTAATAACTATGTATTGTTATTCTTTACACCATTATACCCATCCATGTAAGGTGGTGGTGGAAAATAGATTACACCACGGCGTGGAGACGGTATTCCGTACGTACGCACGCGCGGTGATTTCTTTTTCCGTAGGATGGATAGATGGTGAAATAGGGTTGTTTCATACTTATAATAAAATATCAGTATATGGGTGATACTGATGTTATTACTTTATAATGAAACAACCTAAGAAGAAGAAGTGGAAGAAGAAATAAAGATGAAAGAATTGGTAACGGTAATTACCTCTTCTTTGAAGTGCCTCTTTGAGACCTCCTCTTAGGGCACTAAAATGGGTCTTTAAGGAAGACCAGAACCTCTAGGATTATTCTAGGGAAGTGAAGAAGGGATTTTGGCAGGGGTTGGCCGAGCTTGAGTGCTCAATTTGGTGTGAGGAGGAGGGGTAGGAGGTGTCCTTTTATAGGGGAGGAGAGGGGCACCTTAGGAATTCTTAAAAATATTAATTTATAATAAATCTAACCCCACTTAAAAACCTCCAAAAATGACTCCTATTCGAATCTTAGATGAGATAGGGTTGTAATCTCATCAACCAATCAAATTTAGACATGTTTGGATCTTATTTTAAACCTTATCAATTAGATTTAACTCTAAGTTAAATAATTTAACTTTTACCGTGTCTTTTTGTTTTCTTTCACTATATGGTTAATACACTTACTATAACATGCCAAACGAACCCCAAATTGTTTATTATTAATATATATATCCTTAACTAAGTCATTTGGCCGAACCTTAGATTTTTAGGAATAAAATAACAATTAATAATATAATATTTGATTTAAAAACTATTTTGTGTCAATTTTGACACTATTTGATATATGATTTTTGTGAAAGTCATTACAGAATTAAATGTTCGAACCAAGTTGATTAAATCAACATTAATATATCATAGTAATCTAGAAAATTAGTGGAATTCATAAAAATTCTCAAATTACATTTAGTTTGGTGTTTATATCATCAATTATGTCAATATTTCATAAATAAGATAATTACTGCATCATCTTTGTGTCATACATTAATTAAATTATTTGACGTCTAAAAATTACAAATAAAATACCATTATGTAGGAAATCTTTTTAGCTTTCTAATTAATATTTATAGTCGAATTTATCTTATGTATAACCCCATATTAAAAATGATTTACTTATTAAACGTTGATTTTAACTATTTTAACCCTTCTTTAAATAAATTAATAATAAATGTCCTAATCTAATCCAAGTGGGCCTAAATGGTCATATTTTATTCCTAAGTTTGTTTTTGGTCGAATTTCACTTGTCCAATAGAATTAGGACATGTGTTAGGGTAATATTGATATCATATTTACCCTTAGTTGCCCTATTTACTATTAACCGTGGTAAAAAAAGTAAAAAGTTACTATTCACCAAAAAATTATTTTCATCTCATTGAACCACATTTTAGTCCTTGATATTAACCGTGTCTCTCGGATTTTCGAAATTCCATTCACAGAAGCGGTAAAATTAAGTTTTATGCAAAAATTCAGTTTTTAACCTACCACTTAGTACTTTCACTATTCATCAAAAATTGATGTTTTTCAGAACAATGCCAAAATTTCATCCCAAGCTATATTTCATATTCCGAATTCAAAAATGAAGTCTATTTTACCAAATTCATAACATAAAAGTTGCATTAATTAATTTTATAATTAAATCCCGCTGTTAAAACAAATAGCGTGTTTTTAAGAAACAATATCTATCAAAAGATTGACACTTGTTTATGTCTAGTTTAAATGTGAAATTACATCCAATGACCAACATTGTATTAAATTGTAAAAATATATTCTAAATATACTTTAAAACCACTCAAATTAATGATTTATCACTATTAATTATTTCGATTAAAAAATTTGTTTTTAATTATAATTTAGTAATTTTTCACTATTCATCAGAATATGAAAGTTATCCGAAAAGTACCAAAATTTCACCTTAGGCTAAATTCGATACTCCGAATCCAAGAATGAAGTTCATTTTGAAAAATAAGATTTACAGAATTTTAAAAAGTGGTTATTACTATTCATAATGGCTGGTTTTAATAATATTTTAATAGCACATCGTTGTTTAGTGAAACTCGGTATTGCGTATTACACACGCTATCGAGGAAGGTCGCGATTGCGTGTAATGCAAGGCAATACAAGGATGCGTGTTGTGCAAGCTCCTTTTGGTGTAGCGTACAACACATGACATTAATAAAATTAAAAAGAATATTTCTTTATAAAATCTTGGGCTGTTACATTCTACCCCCCTTAAAATGAATTTCGCCCTCGAAATTCGTCGGGGTTATAAATGGTTTACTATTCGAAAGTTTCTTTAATAGAAACCCACATCGTAAAAGGGAATACCAAAACTTGGCTTTAAAAACTAAAGTATGAAATGTAACGATTACCCAAATAAACTAATCACTGGGTTTCCACATAGGTGAAAATATGGATATGGAAGAGAAATCTAACCATCATGTTCTGATGGAGAGTGGTAGAGAACATGGCTATGGAAAAGCCAGTAATCACAAATCCATAAATTTGTGACGATCTAAGGTACCATCTGATTCATCAGGTATAAGAGAACTAGGACAACATTTTTGGTTTTCAAGATCATTTCCCTAAAGTTAAAGAATTTGAATTAGAATAAATACTTACTTTATTTTGGTACAATCTCGCTGTTGTTCGTGCCTTTAACAATTTCCACTTCATCTCTTAAATAAATGAAGTTGAATTTGTTATTCGTGAAGTGTTAGCAGATCATGTGATAGAATGACGGGTCATTCCATCTGTCTCAAACAAAAGGTTAGCAAAAATTATATACATAAGTCGATCTATAGTGAGATTAATCACATATGGTTCCTAAAATGGACTTATACTTCATATATCATACTGCTTAATATAATAAAACTAGTTTCTACTAAACAGGGACTTCCTGTAGGTCAGTGGTAGGCGATAAAGGCCAGTTACACTTCGGTTGTGGGTTCGATTCCTACAGCCTTGTCCGAAGCGATGGGCTGTCGCCCGTCCTGCAGGTTGTCCTTTTTCTAAAACTACGTTACTATAACATCCCATCAATAATATCGAAAATCTTCTATCCTTAAACAATACTAACTTATGTCCAACATAATCCAGTCTAATCTTTAGGCTTATACATAATACTGCAGTCCACTCTCATAATATAGTAACAACGATTACCAGAGATTTAATACTGTCGTTGATCCCCTCATATCACAAGATATGTCTTGTTGGTCACATTCCAAACATTCAAAGTCCTTAATCGTGTATTCTCTTGAATACCTTAGTGAAAACATGAGTGTAGTTAAAAGTTAACACTTTCCACATACCAAAATCCTCAAAATTCTATATACTCAAACCATGATATCACTTAGTCCTTATATTAATCATGAGCTCATGAATACTATCAAACATTTAATTTTCTCCTTATCCCTTCATTATGCGCATATCATCTACATTCCAAAAATATCTGAATAACCTTTCATGGTTACTGGTACCATTCATCATACACTTTCAAAACATAAGGAAAGACAACAGTGTAACAATCCATAGATGTCTCTTTATTCCAAAATTACACATGATAAACATGTAATCATTCCACTACATTCTCAAACCATTGATCGAGCTTCAAAAATTCTTTCATCTCACATATCATTTGTAGTCTCTTCATCATCATCCACATAAATACTACCCATATGACCATACTGATTCTCTTCACGAGTCTTTCCCTTAGGTCATTTGTTTGCATAATGCCCATACATTCCACATTTAAAACACTTAACCATTTTTGATGTCGTAGCAATACCATTATCCACATCCATGGTGTTAACCGACCCTTTTTCTTTGCACTTACTTGCTTTGTGTCCTTCTATTCCACACCCAAAGCATCTTCCAGTTCCCTTGAAACATTCTCCTTGATGCCTCTTCCCACATGATTTACATAGGGGAAATTGAACTTTCTTTCCTCTATGATCATCATGGAACTCCATCTTTCTCTTATTAGTCGAGTCAGGAAACTTACCAAATTTTACTTTATTGATCATTTTGTGAGATTGCTGATTCGGCATAATAATGATGTTTGGACATCCAAATCCCATTTCATTTGGTTGCTCATGAAGAATATCATTCCATTGTCCATCATATCCTCCATTATTGTGAATCATCTTGTTTCCAGCCATTTTCTAAAACCCAAACAGAATAGTGTTAGATGCAAAAATCGTAATAAAGGGGGAGTAACTTAAATATCTATCATCTTTGGTTTAATCTAATATCGTTACCATAGTTCTAGAACTATATCCTATACGTATACTTATCCTTAGGGGAATCCCTAGACATACCTTAGAAATATCTCTAGGGATCTTACTAACGTTTTCGCGTCCTAGTTTCCAAAGGTTGACTAAACCTTTCCTCTGATACCAACTGTAGAGACCCGAAGCTTATCGTACATGGACATTACATTACATTTGCGGAATACTTAGTACATAACAAAAACACACACACAAGGACCGTAATAGTTTAGTGTCTTTGGAAACTTGGAGTATAATCTTCTAATCGTGGGGAAAGATCTTCAACATCTCCCATAAAGATCTTCCTTTTTTTTTACCTAAAACCTTTCTTTATATCCTGGGGAAAAGAAAACATAAAAGGGTGAGCTCAAATGCTCAGTAAGGGTAAACAAAGGAAATATCAATCACATAATTTTCATAAGAACCTAACATTTTTGGAAATCTTAACCTGCAAAAGAGAGCATAATTCCATAACATGGGATAAATCATAGTAGTGAAAATGAAACCATAAATTAGAACATTACTCATTGTGGCATACACACATAATCATAGAGAATCATTTCTTGTTAGTCAATACTCATTGCCAAGACTATCTTAGTGGACAAAGTCCCTTTCTGAATCGAGTAATCCTCGTTTCAGTCCTGTTTCACTGAACCGGTATAACCTACCATTCCAGCCATGTCTATCTCATGAGATATGAAATCTTTACCCAATGCATTGGAGGGAGATATAGGTCCCACCCATCTTATAATGAATCCTTTCTTATGTGTGCCACATAATCATAAACCATACATCATAGCGTAACCCATGTAATAAAAATGGGATTCTTAAACAACATGACATCATAAAACCATTCATATAAGATAAAGGAATTCATAAACATAATTCCATCACAACATAGTCAAATCAATGTAAAAATATGGATAGAAACAGAACCCTTTATTATCTTAGATGGAAAATAATTTTGATAAAACACTTGAAATGAATTCTTGAGGAAAATATCCTTTCTTCTTCAAAATCAATTTCTTTTCACAAAACATCATACAATTTTAAAAGAAAGAGATTTTATTAAAAATAGTCATGAAATATTTTGGAGAAAGGTTCATGAAAATAAGGCTTTATAAAACCGTAAAAATCCGTTCGTGCCGTATAAGTTAAAAAAAACATTCTTCGTACTTTTGTCGGAAAAGTCAAAAAGTACCTCGTATAAGAAAAACGACAAAAGATTCATTTCATATCTTTTACTAAAAACTCACCGAAGGGTAACATTGGATTTAAACAATTGTAGGTGGATGGAAATAATATTACATATTGAAGAAACATGGATGTGGATGATAAAATACACCCCAGTAAATACTTACGAATAAACAATCTCGGATAAAAATGAGATTGTGATATTTCCCTTACCTTAGGTCCGACTTGCTTTGTAAGTGTCCGAACCTCCTGTATAATGATTTAAATCATGTTATTGACTTATTACAGAATCATATTCATTGTTATGATATCATATATGGTTCACTTATGACATTATATTACCCGTTCTTTTGTAAATTCCATGTTAAAGAAGCGTTTTGGGTAAAATCGTTTCATTTATCGTAGGTGTTTTGACTTGTTGTTCTTGACATCATTATTACTTATATCATGATTTACTTACTTCCAGAATATAAAATATGATTTATATATCATATATATTCAGTATATATATATATATAATAGGTAGATAAATAAAATGAAAAACACCGTTCATGGAGACGGTAGTCCGTACGTACGCATGAACGCTGTTTTCCTTTCCTTATTTTCTTGAAATGGAAGTAAGTAGATGACATACATATGTATATATATACATAAATCCAGTAGCCTTATAATGTCATATATTTCATTATTATTTCTTATATATACATTATAATCATTCTTAAATGGTTAACATGGAGAATGAATCTCATCGCGTCGTGGAGACGGTATTCCGTACGTACGCACGAGCGATGATATCATTTCTATAAATATTGAATTGAATTGGAGTGGATTATACAATATATCAGAATCAATATGATGTTGTAATAACTATGTATAGTTATTCTTTACACCATTATACCCATCCATGTAAGGTGGTGGTGGAAAATAGATTACACCACGGCGTGGAGACGGTATTCCGTACGTACGCACGCGCGGTGATTTCTTTTTCTGTAGGATGGATAGATGGTGAAATAGGGTTGTTTCATACTTATAATAACATATCAGTATATGGGTGATACTGATGTTATTACTTCATAATGAAACAACCTAAGAAGAAGAAGTGGAAGAAGAAATAAAGATGAAAGAATTGGTAACGGTAATTACCTCTTCTTTGAAGTGCCTCTTTGAGACCTCCTCTTAGGGCACTAAAATGGGTCTTTGATGAAGACCAGAACCTCTAGGATTATTCTAGGGAAGTGAAGAAGGGATTTTGGCAGGGGTTGGCAGAGCATGAGTGCTCAATTTGGTGTGAGGAGGAGGGGGAGGAGGTGTCCTTTTATAGGGGAGGAGAGGGGCACCTTAGGAATTCTTAAAAATATTAATTTATAATAAATCTAACCCCACTTAAAAACCTCCAAAAATGACTCATATTCGAAGCTTAGATGAGATAGGGTTGTAATCTCATCAAAAAATCAAATTTAGACATGTTTGGATCTTATTTTAAACCTTATCAATTAGATTTAACTCTAAGTTAAATAATTTAACTTTTACCGTGTCTTTTTGTTTTCTTTCACTATATGGTTAATACACTTACTATAACATGCCAAAAGAACCCCAAATTGTTTATTATTAATATATATATCCTTATCTAAGTCATTTGGCCGAACCTTAGATTTTTAGGAATAAAATAACAATTAATAATATAATATTTGATTTAAAAACTATTTTGTGTCAATTTTGACACTATTTGATATATGATTTTTGTGAAAGTCATAACAGAATTAAATGTTCGAACCAAGTTGCTTAAATCAACATTAATATATCATAGTAATCTAGAAAATTATTGGAATTCATAAAAAGTCTCAAATTACATTTATTTTGGTGTTTATAACATCAATTATGTCAATATTTCATAAATAAGATAATTACTGCATCATCTTTGTGTCATAAATTAATTAAATTATTTGACGTCTAAAAATTACAAATAAAATACCATTATGTAGGAAATTTTTTTAGCTTTCTAATGAATATTTATAGTCGAATTTATCTTATGTATAACCCCATATTAAAAATGATTTACTTATTAAACATTGATTTTAACTATTTTAACCCTTCTTTAAATAAATTATTAATAAATGTCCTAATCTAATCCAAGTGGGCCTAAATGGTCATATTTTATTCCTAAGTTTGTTTTTGGTCGAATTTCACTTGTCCAATAGAATTAGGACATGTGTTAGGGTAATATTGATATCATATTTACCCTTAGTTACCCTATTTACTATTAACCGTGGTAAAAA
Organism: Viscum album; assembly: GCA_963277665.1. Lineage (NCBI taxonomy): Eukaryota > Viridiplantae > Streptophyta > Magnoliopsida > Santalales > Viscaceae > Viscum > Viscum album. The sequence goes on along the minus strand of OY728156.1, from coordinate 140,891,207 downwards.
AAGTAAAAAGTTACTATTCACCAAAAAATTATTTTCATCTCATTGAACCACATTTTAGTCCTTGATATTAACCGTGTCTCTCGGATTTTCGAAATTCCATTCACAGAAGCGGTAAAATTAAGTTTTATGCAAAAATTCAGTTTTTAACCTACCACTTAGTAGTTTCACTATTCATCAAAAATTGATGTTTTTCAGAACAATGCCAAAATTTCATCCCAAGCTATATTTCATATTCCGAATTCAAAAATGAAGTCTATTTTACCAAATTCATAACATAAAAGTTGCATTAATTAATTTTATAATTAAATCCCGCTGTTAAAACAAATAGCGTGTTTTTAAGAAACAATATCTATCAAAAGATTGACACTTGTTTATGTCTAGTTTAAATGTGAAATTACATCCAATGACCAACATTGTATTAAATTGTAAAAATATATTCTAAATATACTTTAAAACCACTCAAATTAATGATTTATCACTATTAATTATTTCGATTAAAAAAGTTGTTTTTAATTATAATTTAGTAATTTTTCACTATTCATCAGAATATGAAAGTTATCCGAAAAGTACCAAAATTTCACCTTAGGCTAAATTCGATACTCCGAATCCAAGAATGAAGTTCATTTTGAAAAATAAGATTTACAGAATTTTAAAAAGTGGTTATTACTATTCATAACGGCTAGTTTTAATAATATTTTAATAGCACATCGTTGTTTAGTGAAACTCGGTATTGCGTATTACACACGCTATCGAGGAAGGTCGCGATTGCGTGTAATGCAAGGCAATACAAGGATGCGTGTTGTGCAAGCTCCTTTTGGTGTAGCGTACAACACATGACATTAATAAAATTAAAAAGAATATTTCTTTATAAAATCTTGGGCTGTTACAGTGGTCTTATTACATCTTGGGACCTTCACTACTTATACTATCATGAGGTGATGTCAGTGTTGGATAAGCCACATGTGACCTATCAACATTAAATGGAAATTTCATAATTAATGAACTTGTTACATGTTAAGACACTAGTTGAGGGCTAAAGTAGGTACATTTGTATATATTTATATTTTAATTGATTTCTTCACTTATGTATACATGTTTTCACACTACTATATTCCATTTCAATGGCCGAATGTTATTGACATTGTTGGTGGTCTCCCACAAAGATTTATCTCACACCCTCTTCGGGCACCGTTTGGTACCCGGAGTAGATTATATGATTGAAGGTGTTGATAAAGGTAATCATACATCTTCGATCACTTGATTTATTACTATTTAGGATAGATCTTGATAGCAAATGACCATGCTAGATCTCGGGATTCTTAGAGTTGCCTTTGTTTTTATTTTACTTTGTATAACATGTTATACCTATGGTCTTGTATCCATGTTTTCAAGTTTTCTGGTTGCATAAAATTACATCATCACATTTCAAGTTGAAATAGTAATTGTTATTTTTGTTAATCTATTACATCATTTTTCTTATGCTTCTTATTTATATTACTTCGATTGTATACAATTCCTTTATATTCCTTCTGATGTTCTACACTCTGCTAATGATGGCATAGTCATCCCATGGACACAACTTAGGGCCTCGCTACTAGTCACCAGCCTATAGAATTCAGGAATATGTGCTTGAGGCCATGTGGCCCACCTGGATTAGGGCACATGTTATGTGGAATCCGAGTCCGAGTCCTCAAAATACTCTTACTTTTCTAAAGGATGAGTTATGGGTTTTCTATGCATCACTATCAAACACATAAAAATGATATTTAAATGAGTCCACAAGTGATGATACTTGAATTTTTGATGTATTTAGAAAAATAAATTTAGTAAAATGATTTTACTATTAACAAACTAAGAAGCATTTTTTCTAATCAATTAATTAAAAATGAGTATCTTAAAAATTTTAACGAGACATGTTTGATTTTTTTTTTGTTTTTTTAAATGGAAATCGATTGTTTATAAAAAAAATGAAGTCTATTTGATTAATTGAGTGAAATTAATAATATGAATACCTATTTTTTGATAATGTAAAATGAGGTAAATTTAATATTGCTTGTATATACGTTTAATTTATATGAACATAAGGGAAGGTTGATTATAGAATTATGGAAATGTAATGTTATGATTTAAAAAATATATAATAATTAATACGTGAATTTTATGTAAAAATTAAAAGAATATAATGTTTATAAAATTAGAACTGAATTGGTTTCATTATATTATTGTAACTCATTCATATAGTATTTTAAAATTTTAAAATAATGGTACACTATACGTGGTCTAGAAATAACGAATGTGTGTAATTAATGAAGATTGATGTGCATAATTTTAATTTAATTAAAAAAAATTCTATTCATTTTTTAGATATGTAAAAATTATCATATTAAATGAGTATTCATAATATTTTGTTGATTACTAAATGATTGAGTCGTGATTATAAGGAAATAAAAGTAAATTTAATGAATTTAATTAGTATAGTAACTTTTTACTGATTAATTTTTAGTTTTGAAAAAATATTAAATAATAATTTTATGAGGTCTGTTATTTAGTTCAATATATCTAGAGTTATTAATTGTAAAAAATGTGCAGTGTAAATATAAAAGAATAAAAAATATGAGATTATTTATATATTTTATTCTTTTTTAAGAGTTAAAACTGAATGATTAATATTTTAATTGTTATGTTCAACATGATGATAAAAGATAAAGTTTTTATATTTTTGAATTCATGACGTAGATTTATAAGATCCATTATTTCAAAGAATGTTAATATTCAATTAGTATGTGAACATATTCAATTTTTAATTCAATTATATATCTCTTTTTGGGGATACATTATTTTTTAAATAATATGTTTATGAAAATGATCTAAATTGAAAAATTTTGTGTAATTTCATTAGTTGTTTTATGAATCCTACTAGTGTAAAATACTATAAATGGAATTAATAACGTTATTAAGGTTTTATTATTATTTTAATGATAAAATTGGATTAAATGAAATATATTTATGGAATTATTTTTGAGTTTTGTCTCTTTTGTGATTATTAAGAACGAATAAATATGGGGACATGGCAGTTGATTCATGATTTAAAAAAGTCATGGTGAAATGAAGAATGAAGTGGTGAATTAAAAAAAATTCAAAGCCATAATTGAGGATTTCTAATATGGAAATAGACAATGGGAATGATGAGGGAACTATATTGTTTTTAATAATGATTGGTAATTTTATTTTAAGTACTTGGTAGTTTTCATAATACATTGACCATGTTCAATTACAATATTATGATTTATAAGATATATATATATATATATATATATGTGTGTGTGTGTGTGTGTGTGTGTGTGTGTGTGAATGATTTATAAAATATTTGTTTTTGTGAAAGGATTGATTAATATGTTTTAAATTATGTGGTTTTGAAAGTGGAAAATATTCTTGAATTGGAATTTAATGTTTTAAATATAAATGTGGGTTCTTAAAATTATTAAAATAAAAAATACGATCTTTTTATTGATAAAAGTGGATGGTGGATGGTAAATGTGTGAATATTGGAAGTTAATATCGGTAAATGTTGTTTTGGTAAACTATGTTTGGGTTTTATGTAAAAAATATAGAATATGGTGTTGTTTTTAATCAAACAAGATATGTGTTTTTTCTTATCTTATGTAAAATAGAATGATAAATAATGAAGAAATTGAATGGGTTTTCATGTTAATAATTTATGATAATGTGATTTTAATGAGTTTTATTTAAAGTAGATTTAATATCATTATAGTGTGTTAGGTTACGATAAATATTAATATTTTTATGGAAATATTTCAATTGGGGTATAGGTTATTGATTGTTTCTATCATGAGATAAATAGGGAAGTATATGTGGAACAAAATATTTTTAAAATATAAGGGTATGATATGTTAGTAAAAATGTTGTTATTTTTATTTTTTTTATATATGGCCAACCTTTGTTAAATTTTCAATACGGTAAGTTTTTTTATTATTATTTTGGATAATGTGTTGTAAATTATTTTTGAAAATAATTCTTCGTTTTGTTATTCATAAATTTTACATTAAAAAATTAAATACATATAGATTTTTGTTTAAAAATGACTTGTTTAATTGAGTTTTTATTATTTATTTCATATTAATTGATTCATTATGTTCTGAAATAAAATTAAAACATGTTCATAATTTTTTTGGGTATATTTTTGAAATGTGATAGAATAAAAATTTGATTTTGTGAGTTGATATTTGTTTGGCCTTGATTTTATAAAATTAAACAATATTGGAATTAATTTTTTTTTCAAATTTACGTATTTCTATTAATTGATAAATTCTTATGAATAAAAATACATTTACTATGTGTTATTCCTTGTTTGATTGGTGGTTAAGTGTTATAATTTATTTAATTATAATTAGTTTGAAAATGAAAAATATTGAGTGTACATAGAGTTAATATATTGTGTTGTTGATTATTAAAATGTTTAGATTAGAGAATAGTTGTTAGTAATTAGGATGAAAATGTTTTTTATAAGATATGTGTTGTTTGAAATTGGTTTGGTCTCAATGTTTTACTTTCATTTAATGATTTTAGTATGATCACTTCTATGTTGGTGAACATCATGGATGATCTTTTTTATGATACATTAGTGGAATTTAAGTTTAGAGTATCGATATCCCTTATTTGGGTGCAGAAGATATGCTTCATGATACAATATTCTTCTCAATGTTGAGAGGGATTATAGATAGGGAGATTGATATTTCCCATGTATTAGGATTGTGTTTTTTATTTTATAATTTTTTAGTTAAATGGGAGAAATATTATTAAGAAAAAATTAAACATTTATTTTTATTTTTATTTTGAAGAGTGTTTTTATGAATGTTAATAAAAATAAGTATTTTTACTATTAGTTTAGATAAATTATATTTTTGTTTATGATGAATATGGTATATATATATATATATATTCTTGTGTGTTTACAAAATGAATTTATAAAAAATTAAAATTTACTTATTTTTTACTCTATGAGGGTGTGAACTAGGTTTGGGTTAGACAATTATATATAGTAAGTGGTGAGATGTGAATATATTGAAATGACGTTAATTTAAATTGATGTTTTGGAGTTAATTGATCAAGCCCTATGAATAAGAATAAATTAATTTTTATTATTAATTTTGTTCGGTTGTAAAAAAATAAAATAATATAAAAGAATATTAGTTTATTATCGATAAATATTGAAGTGAAATTGGGAATAGTATATAGTGTTAGTGATTATTGATATGAATAAATGAGTGAATAGATGATATAAATTCAGAGAAAATGTTTTTGAAAAGTTGTGTGTATCTTGACCATAACTTGGGTTCAAAGTCTTATTTTTCGTATATTGTTTTTATTATGGGAACTTATATAGTGGGTAAAACCATGAGTGGCCTTCAATAAAAGACTTCAATGGAATATTAATTCAAAATATTGGAATGTCTTTGTTTTGGACTTGGAAAAGTTGTTTCATGAAATAAAATAAAACTCGAGGATGAGCCGAATTATGGAGTGAATTTTTTAACATCACATGTGTTGGGATTATGATTTTTAGATTATAAATTTTTTTAAAATGTGAAAAATGTTATTAAGATACAATTTAATATTTATTTTTAATTTTTATGGTGAATGATTTGTTTGGTTTGTTAATTATAATAAGTGTTATTATTATTAGATTATAGAAATTATATTTTTTTTTGTACTAAATATATATATATAAGGTCCTATATATATGTGTGTGAAAGTGTGTGTGTGTATTAAGTAAATGAATTTATAACGAAATGAAAATGGGATTTTTATGATTTTTGTTTAAATTGGGAAATTGTCATTAAGACAAAATTAACTATTCATTTTTTTTTTGAAAGTGTTGGTTGGGTTGTTAATAATAATAAGTATTATTTTTTTTAGTTTATAGAAATTATATTTCTATCGTTGGTAAAAAAATATATTTATTCACATGGGAACACACACACACCCATACATATATAAATGAAAATAAGTGTTTCTTAATGCATGAGGGGCGTGATGTGGTTGTCGGAATAGATTATTCATGGTAGTATTCATTGATACGTGTTTATAGTGTGAGGTGAGGTGTCTGACCATGTGTAGTTTGGGGGAGACATTGAATAGTTGGGTAGGATTAATATAGTGTTTCTTTTTCCTAGAAATGTTTGGGCTAGTAGTGGTTGATGACTCCTTCAAGCAGATACAATAAACCATGATGTGGTGTAACTTCACACCCATCCACATTGGATTATGTCAAGGAATAATTAATACTTGGACTTATGTGACATCCCCAAGGTGCATATGGTTGGAAAAAAATTCCAAGGTCTTCATTACAAGTGGGGGACGATTTTCCCTTTGGAAATAAAACTACCCAAACAAACATTCCATAACAAAATAAACCGCTACATGATGTGTGATAAAAATGTAATACAACTCAAATAAATAACATTGATATCAATAACAACAACAATTGAGTACCACAATGGAGTATAACAAACATCAAAGTACACAATAGATAAAAACAAACAAAACATAGTGAAAACTCATGTTACTCTAATGTTCCAATATGCCCCATGCTCTGACTCCACAAAACATCCCATGTATCACGACACACCACTATATAATTGTGATACATTACATTTTCCAATATCTCGATAAAAAATATCTACAAAAGCACCATAGTTCCAAAGTTGGGGTGAGTAATGAATCTTAGTATAATTCCTGAAAATTACTTCTCTACTCACATCACTAGGATAACAAATCTTAGCAAAATTATATGAACCTATTTATATAAAAAGTTTAAATAGTATACGAAAATTGAAAACCTATTTATAATAAAAAAAAATTTCCAAACCAGTAATGTTTTCCTTGGAAAGATACTTTTAATTCTTTAATCCTTTTCACATTCACTTTTTGGCATATCCCACATCAATCCACAAACCCACACATCCAAAAATGCATGCCTTAGTATAATATTTCCATACTCATGAGTTATTTCTCATTGAGAATCCAAGTCATAACAATGTAATTAAAATCCAACATACCATTACAAATTTTGCACAATGGACCAAATCATATTTCAAAAAGACATTTTAAATGTCAACATGAACACAAACAACCAAGTATGTCCAAAATAAAACCCAATAAAATCATTCCAAAACCATTTCAATAAAAAAATATTTGCATTGAAAAACTTTTCATAAATCTTTTTCCCATGAATGAAACCAGGAAACTATTTGAAAATCAACATTTTAGAATCATATATCAATCTACTTTACACAAGAATTCCTTAATTTCATTGAAAATTTTAATCCATCACTGTGGATGTTTTCTACCATTCTTTACACAACAATATCAAAACTAAATTCAATCAATTTAAACAATTTGAAATCATTCCATCTTGTTCTTGTATGATGAGTAGTGAGTGAATCCACATACCTCACTAATTATGGAGAAAATGAATAACTGCATTAAAAAACCTACAAAACTGGGTTGAATCACTAAAAGACATCCCTAGTTTCCTCCCCTAACATCAATAAGGAAAAATATAACCATTATTGGACACAAAATACTTATATCAATCCATGAAAGACAATATATAAGAAAATGAGATAGGGAAGAAAGTAGATCTAAGAAAATCCATGAAAAATTACCACAAATGAGGAATTTCCAAGGGAATAAGGCTTTAACACACAAAGAAAAATCTTCAGATCACTTCCAATTTAAGGGGAAAGGTTATAAAACCTTTTTAGGTAGAAATATTGAGCAGGGTTAAATTTGGAGAAAAAAGGGGTTATTGCTTAATCCAGACCTAGGTCCAATTTTTTAAGATCTTGTTTTTTAACAATATATGGTTAGTCACACATTTTGGAAAAACTATGCACTAACAATATGTTAGGATCATACATAATGAGGACCTCACAAATTTGGACAACATGGTTAGAAAATTCATGCACCAACCATAAAAAATCACATTGTCCCACATTTTATGATCTATCATAGGTGTCCGTATGGTTTGGGAAACAATGAACATAACCGTGTGCCTTCCCCTTAAAACCCTTATCAATGTGAATTATTTTATGTTACTATTTCATAGTTTCCATTAACCATTCAACTTTAGGAATTCCCCCCAAAAATGAAAAATTCTTCCAAACCCTCCCAAACATCAACCAAATACTTTACATACATAAAAAACATAAATTGTTAATTACATGAAACTGAAGTGCTATATTCTCACCTACATTAGCCTTTCCACCACCAGAAAGTTGAAAAACCAACTTTTGTTGAAATATTTATAGCCATTGATCAAACAATTCCGTTTCTAGTTACCAAGTCTATTCCAATATCTTCCAATTTTCCTATAAATCACCACTAGATGGATGATTTTCCCATAAAATTCATTATTTTGGATATCAAAAATCTACACTAGCACGTGCACCAATGAAGCATCAATCTCTAGGTCAACATGATCCCATTAAATCACATGGTCAAGATTAGGATGATTCTTTTTCCAATTAGATACATGAAAAACATTATTAACTTCACTAAACCATGGTGGAAATTCCAACTCATATTCCTCTACTCAAACTCGTTTATGTATCTCAAAAGGGACTATGTATCTACGAGATAACATTTCTTCATTTCCAAAACAATGGTGACCAATCCTTGAATTCATTCTAAAAAAACACATGATCACACATTGTGAATGAAAATTTCCATCCATGATAATCCACATAAGATTTATAAAGACTCTAAGTTGCCTAAATCTATTTCAAGATCAACAGAAGCATCTTTATTTTCTCATAGACACGGATCAGTCCAATCGGTGAAGTCTCACATGTTTTCACCCAATGAAGTGGGTCACAACAAGGATTCCCATTCAATGATTTAATGGGATCCATATGTATCAAGGCATAATAATTGTTTACATATGATAACTATACCTGTGGTATGTTCTCTTCGCATGAGCCACCAAAATCCATTACACAAGTAAGCAACGTGTCTTCCTATGTTTGTATCATATGTTCAAATTATCTATCCATATAAGGATGATGCGCCGTATCCATATTCAACAGAGTCTTAAGGGCATGTTTTAAGGATTTTGAAAAAAAAATACGTAAACCTTAGGTCTCAATCTGATATGATTGAATCTGGTACACCATCCCTCTATTCCACTTCTTGGTTATAGATTTTTTACAAGTACCCCATATGATATTCCCAAAATAGTGATGAAATGTGATGACTTTATGTACCGATCCACTATCATCAAAAAGGAATAATGTTTCTAAACCATCCATGGGATATCTATTAAGAAATCAATAATTATATTCTCCCATTTCATAAAATAAATAGGTAATGACTAAAACATACCTATTGTTCAATGATACTTTGCCTTAACCAACTTATAAGTGATGCATAATGAAACAATCTCAACCACCCAACTTTAAATATTGCCCCACCAAAACTACTCTTTCAATGCCTTAAATATAATCTGTATTAAAGGAGGAAAAACCCATCTCAAATGGTGGTAATCATGATAAATTTGTTTTTAAGAATCCATAGATACAACCATCATGTTTATAAACCAAAAAATGGAAATCCCACCCACCCTTCATCCCTGAATGGTACCCCAAATTATGTTTTGACCACATTGAAACAAATTTTGAATCAGATGCCTTTGGCTCTTTTACTATTTCACAAAATTAGGAATGAAAAAAATAGGAATGAATGCCACAACATCACCTAGTTATCACATTCCAAGTGCATTTCTACAATCACTAACATCAGTTCCCCTAATCTGAATCCTCTTTTCCATTAGAGAATATGAATTTATAATTAATGTATCTACCACCTTATTTCCTTTACCCAGTTTATAAATCAAGTCCAATTCAAACATTTGGTGATACTCCATCCATATTCTTTGTCTCAGGTTAAAATACCATTGTGATAAAATCTGATTCAATGTCTAATGATTCGTAAACACTATAATTTATCACTGAAGATGTAATGATGTAAAGTATTCCAAGCATGGACTATGTTATCTAAATAAAAATTTTGTTTCGGGTAGTTTTTCTCATGAAACCATAACTTTCCAAATTCATAACAAACAAAATTTTACCCTTGTATGATAACACATCCTATTCCTGATAACAAAGAATCACAATACACCATGTTCACTTTTCTTGATTTCATAAATATCATGATTTGTACTGATGTAATGTGCACTTCAATATCTTAAAAATAATTGTCACATTCCTCATTAACTTATTGGACTTTTTATTTTTAACACAGGGGGAATAATTAAAGGATTTAAACCCTACAAATCAATATCATGATAATAAATAATGTAATGGGATTCACTCATATAATACTAAGCATACTAAAGGGTAGAATTCAAAATAATATTACCTCTCACTATCGATGGTCTAGACTAATCATCCACAGTCAACTTCTCAGCTCAATATAATTGATTGATCATGAAACATTGTTCCTTATTTCCCAGTTGGTATTTACCTTGATGGGGAGTCATGGAATTATTGGAATCATAATTGGAAACTCTATTATAGTGATAATGATTGTTCTATTTCCCTCATCTCATCAATGCAGATGACATCTGTGACACATTATATGTTTCTCTAACACCTAAACCGAAGGTAATGTGATAGTAGCACTAAAGATGTACCATTTTGTTGTATATATGTCATGCTCTTGGGGGTTTCATAAACTCTCACTTCATGTTGTTTAAGGAACCACATTGGAAATATGTAGCTTTAATTCAAGGTCTTGGAGGAAGATTCACTAATCCACCTGTTTGATTCTATGTCATCTCCATACCAAAGAAATAGGTGTCCCAATTTTTATTTCTCCTAGTATTATGGTTGTCATCATTTCTATTAGGTATCAACATGATCCTAACACTATTACCTCCTGAGATGTCCCTTTCTTTAAAAATAGATCTATTCACCATCTCTGTATTATCTGTTATATAGAGCATATAAATATTTTACTGAATCCCAACCATATCCTTGATTCAATGATGTGTGCCATCAAGGATGCAGTGGTAGAAACATTGGGCGCAACGAAGACTGAATTAAAACATTTAGTTGTGTACTCTATCACTGTGATGATCCCATGTTTAATACTGGGAAAGTTATTCTGTCTTCAAATTCTAAACATGTACGAACAAAATTATTTTTTGGATAATTATTCAAAATACTATCATGCCAGGACATGGTTTGATTTATCCCGATCTACTAAATACCACCACTAGTGTGCAAGATTATCCAACATATATGTTTCTGGAAATACTTTCACCTCTGTTTGTGTGCCATGGAAATAAAAGATACGATTCATCATATTCAACCACATATTCACATTCTCTTGTTCTGAATCACCCCGAATGATGGGGGGATTATTCTTCTATAATTGGATGGAATGATCCACATTCCATTGTTCATCCCTCATGTTACCTATGCCTATAACCTGAAGTTATTGGAAAATACTCTCAACTAGTTATAGGTTCAACTATGCCATAGGTGAAACCACATTCTTAGCAGCTTCCTCTGTTTGGATTATATGATGCGTACTTGGTGCCATTTTTTAAAAATTAAAAAAATTCCATAAGTCTCACCCTCTACCAACTGAATTCTTAATAATTTAAAATTCTACCATATCATCCATGAAAATAGTTCATTCCAAAATTCAATATTATCTGTGTTCAACCATTTTTTAAAAGTCCGCTATACTTATCAAATGGTTTTTCAAAAGAATACTTTCATTCCATTTTCAAAATCTTACATTTGAAAACAATTTTCCAATACTTTTCAAATATTAAAATTTTTCCACAGAGTCATAAATCATTAATCAAAAAGAAATATTATTTGATAGTGGGAAGTCATTTTTAAAATGAATTTCAGGCTTATATCATTGGATAAACCCATTACAATGAGATTATGATTTCTATAAGTGTCTCAAAATCACTTATGTAACCAAACCTTGGTAACTTGAAGTTCAACACAAAAAGGTTACGTTTTCCTTTTATGTTCTAAATTTTATGTCATGAAAATCCTACTACTCTCTACCAACCTGTCATAAATAATATAGTACAATGAATTTCAACTCCAAGACTGACACAACTAATAACCGAGTCAATGAATAACTAGGACTAATAATAATTACATGTTAAGGAGCGAACTAGATTTTATACCACCTGTAATACCCCTCCCCTCCACATTATCTTATGTCGAAGTGGAATTGAAACTTGGTCTGAAGAAACAATCTCCTGGTGCCAAAGGATAGTAATAAATTCCAAGGGATTCATTACAAGTGGGGGACGATTTTCCATGTTGAAAAAACCCCCAAAAAATCATGATATAACAAAATAAATCACTACAAGATGCATGATAACAATGTATAATAACACAAAGAAATACCGGTTATATAAAAAAACTACAATAGAGTACCATAGTCGAAGACCACTAAAATCAAAATACAAAATAGAAGACCAAACCTACAAAACTCATTGACAACCCACATAACTCCTAATATCCAACATACTCCACGATATAACTCCCCAAAAAATCCCACATATCATGATTCACCACTAAAATAGTGTGATACTTTAACATTGCCTATTTCCTGATAAAACATTTATGTTAAATCACTAAAATGTCATTTCTAGGTTGGGAGACCAAATTGAGTTGGATTTTCTCAAATGACTTCCCTACTCACGCAACTAGAATAGAATAAGTTAGCATAATTATGTAAAACAATTATATAAAATAGTTTAAAAAATATAACATAAAGACAAAAATACTTATATGTTAAATAGGTTTCAAAAAATTATTTTCCAAATGATTTCATGTTCCCTTTTTGGAATATTACATTTTAATCCACAAACCCACGCATATACACAAGCATGCCTTGTTAAGAAAGTTCCGTAGTCATGAGTGGTTTCTTGTCAATCTACTATGTCATCATAAGGAAATTAAAATTACATGTTCCATTAATCCTTTAGTATCATTTATCAACTCATATTTTAACAAGTCCTAAAAAATTGTAACATGAACATATACCACCAAGTATTACCAATAACCATGCTAATAAAATCGTGAAAAAACCATTTTAGTATAACAATATTCTTAATTAAAAATTCCACAAAATCGTTTTCCACAAATCAAACCAAGAAACTAATTTAAAATAAACATTTACAAATCATTTAAGAAAGAAAATTGCACAATAATTCCATAACTTACAAAAATACAAATACCATAACTAAATATGGTTTCTACCATGATTTTCAGAAAAATTTAGCAACCAAATTAAATCACTTTTAAAAAATTGAAATAAAAAATTCTAGATCTAGAAAATAGTGTTGTTATTGAAGCCAATGACATTAGGAATTATGGAAAAAATGAATAAGGGTATGAAAACACAGACAAAACTAGGTTGAATCTATAAAAACCCACCTTAGACCTATTCCTCAAACATCAACATGGACATATCTAACCTGATTAGAAAAAACAACCATAGATATATCCACATCACGATAGATATAATAAAATGATATATAGAATAATTTATATATAATAAAAACCATGAAAAAGAACCACAAATGGGGACTTACCAAGCGAATCGGGCTTCAATGCACCATGAAACGCCTCTAGATCACTTCCAATTTGATGGAGAAATGTTTATAAGAATTTGGGAGGGAAATATCGATTTGGGGTCAATTTGGAGTAAACAATGAGGTGATTAAACATAATCATTTCACAGATCCACTTTCATAGGTTCTTGTTTTTAAACCATGCACAATTAGTCACGCAGTTAGGCAAAATAGTGCAATAATCGTGTGCCAAGAATTGCCATAACGAGGACACCACACAGTTGACCCACATGGTTAAGAAAAAATGGGTTCCAACCATCAATAATCTCACTATCCAAATTTTTATAGTTTCTACTACAAGGACACATGGTTTTGGAAAATCGTGCACCAAACCATGCACCTTCCCCTTAGCCCATGTCTCACAATTCATGGTTTCCATTATTAGTTGAATGGTTTTCACTAATCATCCACCAATTGTGCTTCTTTAGTAAATCCCAAAAAACATTCTCAAATTCTTTCGAACCCTCTCTAACTTCACTAGAACACTTTAAAAACATAAAAATCATAAATAAATGGTTACTTACTTGACACTGGGAGTGTTGCAAGTGGGACATGGCACACTCCGAGCATAGAGAATAAACCATAGGCTTGTAAACATTAGGGGAAAATTGTGGCAAGGGGTCTTGAACATGGGTTAATAGTTACATATAAGGTAGATGGGGAAGGGATAATTCTTTTTTTAAAATAATGACACTATTAAAATAAATTTACTCATGGTGTCCAGTGTTTGGATGATTTGGTACCACTAGGGCCTGTTATTCTACCATTCATTCCCTCTATCTAAAATTATTATATATTCTCCCATTCACATATAAATAAATATAAATAAAAATGATTAATGGTCAATTATATTAAATTAATCTCATTGCATAGATGGTTTGATCTATGTTTGTTTTTGAAGGAATCAATGTTATAGTTCCATAATTAGTTTAATTATATTTTCATGATATTTTTAATTGATGAAATCAGAGTGTATTATGATGATTTTTTTATTAATACGAATTAAGGTTAATGAAAATATGTATTTATTGTAGATAGTTATGTTAAAATATACCTTTTGGAAATGGATATGATGAAAACGCTTCATATGCTGCCTGATTTTTCATTTCTCTCGACCAGTAATCATGTGGTTCCTACTCCCCCAACTGGTTCCTCCTGTCCTTTTTGTGGTTTTTGATGATTGGTCACAAGATCTTATCTATCCCTTACCACCCCAATTTAAATAGTGTATTATCACATTATTTTAATGTTCATTCTTTTTTGAAAATTTGTTGTGTTTTTTTCGGATGTGCATGAAGACAGCTCCCAACCGAAAGGATCCCATTATCTTTCATTGTATATCTCATTCTTAATTACCCTTCCAATTTTGCATCATGTTGTTCTCCATCTCCAGCTCAGTGCAGTACACCGATATAAGATGATTCTTAGGAATTTATGGTGTGTCTAGAGGTACCTTTACATTTATTCACTATGGTGTCTGCACCAGATGCAATTCTAAACTGAAGGTAAACCAACCGTATTCTTTGGTTATGTGAACCGAGTCACCCAGGGAAAAAGCTGGAAGAATCACTCTATGATGATCTCATTCCTCTTCTAGAGTGTAACAGATTGGAATCCTGGGTTAAGATATATTTCATCTCCAATGAACTTTGTAAAAACATCTCTTCCCTAGATAGAGTTATTAAGCCTAAACAATGTTCTTCTATGATAGTGAAATATGTGGATATAATAAGGGTGTGTAACATCTTGAATGTCAACCCCCATAATATATATATATATATATATATATATATATTCTGTAATTCCACCTTCTCTACGGAATATCATGCTACCTCATATTAGTTTCTGACTACTAAAATTATCACATGTTCTCTTTATTTTGTCATCTCAATCACTTATACTAAATGAAATGCTCAAGACATGGAGTCCCTAGGGAAAGATCGTGGTTCCTTCAAAATTTTCCTATAACCAAATGTGCATATAATCAGTCCTAGTGTCACCTCGATCAATGATTCAAGAACTACCACACCAACTCCACTTATCATGATATTATGTATACTTATCTCATTCGTAGATCTTATTATCACTTCCCTTTTCTTATTGGTTTGGCCCCCAGAAATGAAATATAAGATTAATTAAATTTTACTCATCTCTATATAAAAGACGTAGGATTACATGACATGGTGAGGGAGTCTTGGATCAAGCCTTTATAGGGACATTTTGGGACTTCTCTTAAGAAAAACTCAGGCATCTAAGAGGTGATCTCCAAAAATAGATCAGGGATTAACCTCTCTGATCTTATGTCATGGAGGAGATCAACATGGAAATAAAATGCATTTAGAATAGAAAATTATTGGACAGAAAACTTATTTATTGATCTTTTTAACAGATACAATATTTTTGAAGATATAATATTGAAACTAGAATTATTGGATCACTGATAATCGACAATCAAATGGATTCGGTAAGGAGGTCATAATTATACATTCATTCATGCTTGAATTAAATAACACTTGTACACCAAAATACCCAATATTGTCATGGGGAACTACTATTACATAGAATATTGTGATGTGGAGTGAGGTATGGTCAATTATTACATTAAATCTCTTCAAGCTAGTATAAATCCTCTCTTATAGGGAGGATAATGAAGAGGTCACATAGATCTTTTTGATGCCATCCCTTATATAGTATTTGATAATTATAATGAGTTTCTAGATTCTATCCTTGATGAGATGGAGATCCAAGAATATGTGTGCACTCTCTACCCATATTGTGTGTCTTTTCTAGAAGTATTTTCAGGTACTTTTTATAGGGCATCATGGGACTCAATTTGGAGTGAGTTGGTGCAAGTGGTGCAAGAATGCTTCCACGATGGTATTCTCCCTTGTCTCCCCAACATCACTATGATAGTGATTTTTAAAAAGGTTACAAATATATATTATCTAAAATGTTACATAACTATTAGAATGTGTAACTTTACATATAAGGTATTGGACAATATCATCAATAATAGACCATCCATCCATCTCATATGTTGGATTTATGAAGAATAATAATGCTTTGTTAAGGGAAAAATGATACAGGGTAATATTTGTCTTTCCCATGAAGTGATTAAATATATCAATCAAATGTACCTTAGATTAAATATAAAAATCAATTTTGATATCAAAAATTACTATAATAGAATTTAATGGATGCATCATTCTCAAGGTGCACAATCGTAGGGGATTCTATTATTTAGAATATAATCTCATTTCACATTGTATTAGTTTCCCTTGTATCTCTACCCCCTCACGGGTAAACATTATGGATTCATTAAAGAATTTTGTGGCCTGGGGAAATAAGATTTTATGTCACCTAACTTTTTTATTCTTACCCATGACACGCTTATCCAATATATCAAAAAAAGTATACTACCATTTAGTATACTTTTATATCACTATAGGAATCAATTGTTATGATATTTATCACCTTATGTTTGTAGATTACATAATACGTTTTTTTTTAATTTTAGTAAAATATATATTCAGGGTGTCAATGGAAGAATGGAGGAATAATGTAAATGGATCGGCCAATTTTCTAATCGAGAGAAGAGTAGTATTTACATTTTGGGAATATGTTTAGACCATTAGGTCAGATCCATAGATAGAAATATTTACATGCATAAAAGGAATTTTCTTATGGAATATATTGGAACCACAATCTCCCTAATTAAACATAAAATTCATCACTTTGATTTAGTTATTGATAGGATCATGAGGCACATCAAGAATTATAAAAATAGTTCTTATCCTTAGGATTAAAAATTACAATGGTGAATTGTCTCCTCTCATCAATTAAAATTTATGTCCTATAAGGTCAAAAAAGTGGTCATATCTAGCATTAATAAAATCATGGTTTCTCTATTATGGGATGAACATTTGGAAGGAATGAACCACTAAACTTCATGGTATATGAGGGAAAGACCTTCGATTAGAGGTGGTTTAAACATTAGAATTTTCTTAGGTACAATGCAGAGTTTGTCTAAAAATTTGTTGTTAGATGTTCTTGAGGGAAAGATACTCTAGGGATGGAAAATGAAGAAAGATCACGTGGAAGATATGGTAATGCATAAAGGTAGGTCCTTAGATGTTCGTCTTATGATCCAGCCACACTTATTGAATCCCCAATTCCATACTCTCTAGATAGTGGGTAGGGGTGATATCAATATATGGACGCATTACTGGGTGGGATCAAAGTTCCTTGTTTAGGATGTCCTACTCCGGACATCATTTTCATGAAATAAAGTGAGCACTTGAGCTTCATCCAAGATACTCTAGATGATAACTAGTGGTCTACCTTTGATAATATTGTGTTAAATTATTAAACAAACAATTTTTTCATCACTATTTGTACCTCAAGTGTTTTCTAGGTGAAATAGTTCCATAGAATGTTGGCAACATCCAATGATCCTCACTATTAGGGTTAAGTTTATTTTTGCAAGGATATTTAGACAAAATAAAACATCATAGTATGTTGTGTATGGAATAATGCACTTCACATTGAGAAAATCAACAAACATCTATGATTTATCATTGATTCAAGGTTCCAATGTTGCAGGGAACCATAGAATGAAATCTTTAATCTTAAATTATTTAATGGTGACTCAGAACATAATGTGTTGGGATCATTAGGTGACTTCACTGGTCTTCATTACCGTGATCTATCATGTAGGACCTTATTCAATATTTGGATACAAGGAGTAAGAATCCATGGACCTGAGAAGAAAGAGAGAGAACTTATCCTCATAGTGGTTTGTTAGTGGATCTGTAAAAGTGATGAATGAATCTCAAGACAACAGATCTCTATGTACTAGAACATGATTTTTTTAAAATAAGGAACAATTTCGTTGATATGATCTGTATTTTTATGATCTAGGAAAAGGACCACTCTATAAGATCAATTATGGCCACCAGTCCCACAACATGTTGGGTCCAAAGATAAACACTGGTGGTTCAAGAAACATGGGAGTTATTTGGGGTGGAAGAGTTGTTTTTTATCCAATGGGCTCTATTATCCTTTCTTTTATACCTTACTTCAGCAGAGGTGACATACATCAAGTAGAATCTCAAGCGATGATCGCCAGAATTATTCTCTTCATCCATAGTAACATGAATCTTATGCCAATCCATACTAAATCTCTCACAATATAAAATTCTCTACATGGTCTTAGACCAATACCCTGGTCTATTAGAAACATTATTTGTAGGTTTAAGGGTATTATGAACAACCAGATGGATATTATCCATACCTGATTTGATGGGAACATAGTTTTTGATTTTATTACTTCAAAAGTGACCCAAGGCAAGTAGATTTCTTGTTATTTCCAATCTAGTATCTTTTTTCCCCTGAGGGAGCAAACTGTGTTAGAGTGACCACTCTTGGTCTTCATTAATTAGACTCCTATGACCTTTTGTAGTGTTCTCTCTTCGGTTTCACCCATTATTTCTCCAGTACTCTACCTTTATAATAAAATATACAGATTGGGAGAAAAAGTAGGGAATGAAATATATATTTTATCATTGTTTTTATGTGTTAAGGATTTGTTCTCTAATATAATAACTTTTTCATAAATGGTTAGATTTTAGAGTAGTTTTTTTGAATTGTTAGTTTCACATTATGAGGGTTTTGTTTAATGTTTTAGGAAAAATAAGTTTTCTTAATGTGATAATACATGAGTATAAGAGAACTAAATACACAATAAGGACTAATAAAGTCACTTGTGGTTTTTAGTGAATTATTGTTATGAAAATATAAGGTTTTCTACATGAAATTAAATATTTAATGGGGAGATTATTATGTTAAGAAATAATCATTGATATATAATTAATATACTGTGTTTATGTGTTTATTATGTTGCTGAGATGAGATTTTTGATGTGGCAAATTCTTAAAACAAATTTTCCTATTATATTGAGTGTATTCCCAAGTGAATATGAATGTTTGAAAAGGTAAAATCACACTAGATTAATTAAAATGGTTAAGAATGTGTTTAGGTGGTGTTTTATTGGGGTTTTATGTGACTTTATATGATGTGTGGTTACTATAATTTATGATCAAAAGGGGTAAAAAAATGATAAATCCAGAAAACGGATGTCTAATGTAAGATTGAAACTAAAAATGGGTTATGATAGTAAAATTGGCATTTTTCTATGTGTAATAAATTTCTAAATTTTATTTTTTCGGAATTAATAAATGAAAACAAAATTCATAGTATATTTTGTAAATTGTTCGAGTTAACCATGTGGAATAACATAGGGATTATTTTTTATGTTATATTGGGAATTAAAGTTATGTTTGGATGGTTACCACTGGAGTTTTTATTGAAATAATGTCCCATGAAGTTGGCCACATACAAGGAGCCCTAGGTTATGTTGAGGTGTCTGATATCAATGTGAGAGCAATGTATTTTTTTTATTATATTTTTAGGATTGGGAAAATATGTGTAGTATTGTTTTTTATGTTTCTATGAGGTTCCATGGATTTTGTAAATGAGATTAAATCAATCCATGTTTTTGGTTACATTAATCTTAAATTATTTTCACCGAGGAAGGTATGGTTTACTTGTGTGTTATTAAGCATGCTTAATAATTTATAACTTGAAAAATGATAATGGTATATAATTTAAAGTACTACACTATTTATATATGATCATAGTTTACTCATGTGGATTTTGGGGGTTGTAGTGGTTTATAGTGAGGATTAAAAGTTTAATTCTTAATTGCTCACACAATATGTGCATACATATTATATGCATGATATTTTAGTTAAGGGTAAGAGGCCTATACAAAAGAGATACGATGTTAGGAGACATCCTAGAGTTGATTTCATATGATTTGGAGTCATATGGAAGGGGTTATCCCCCACATATTTGATTTTCTATTTTAGTTATTTATTTTATATTATGTGTAACATCCTGGCTTGACTCACTCAGAATAATAACGAGAACTGATTCAACACATGAACTCAAGCACACCTCCCTGAATTCCAGAGCCTACCGACTAGAAAAAATGGTCTCATCGAGAGGCTATACCCCTTGTATTATAGTGTGAAATAAAATTTAAAATTACTAAATATCATCCATCACAAAAAATTGAAAGTGGGAGAAGATAAATACAATCCATACTATAATAAATAAAATCTAGTAAAATCCCAAATAGTTATGGCATACATATGAGTAATTTCCCACTATGATGGTTACATATATATACAAAAATAAAAGTAAATAAAGATGTTTGATTCATGTAAAATTGAAAAAATATCACACACTACTCTTTAGAAATCATCCAAGCTATCTAGCTGAACATCCAACACCTAAGCCACAAGCCTCAGCCGAACCAGTACCTCTATTGAGTGAATATTTTCTCAGATAAACTACTACAAAACATCAATTTTACAGTGCTGATATTTATCAGTGATATAAAAACCACTAATAAGTGGCATGTCTATAAGTGCTAAAGAAAGTGATGATAAATTTAACTATTTATCAGCACTTTATTTTCAGCATTGATAAAATATATCCTTTATCACCACTTTATTTTTATAACTAATAATGGGTACCCTTTATCATCGCTATATTTTTAGTGATAAAAAGGAGTCATTTATCAGGTCTTTTTAGTGCTGATAATGGTATGAATAAATAAAATGAAATAATTAAATAAATAAAAAATAAAAAATGAATTTACTAAAAAAGATTAAAAATTTTATTAATTAAATAATTATTGATAAAAATGAATACATTGATTATAATATATATATATTATAAATACAAATAAATAGTATGAATTAAATGTAAAGATATGAAAAATGAAAATTAAAAAAATTAAAAAATAAAAATAAGTAAATTGAGATAAATATTAAATTTTTTATTAATTATATGATTATTGAAAATGTTTACAAATACTATATATTAAATATATAGATATATATTAATGTATATAAATATGCTTTATATATTAAGAAATATCTATGCTCTTTACATTAAATAGTCATATATTTTTTGAATAATGGTTTATAATTAAAAATTAATATGAATAAAAAATACTATCTAATTGCATAGAGTAATGGATATATAATTGAATGTCGTTTGATTTTTCAATTTAACATAGATCAAATGTGTGTTATATTGATTTCACATACACATAATTAATTCATTTTTATACACAAGTCCCACAGACAAAACTTATCAATTTTTTCAATATTATTAAAGTGTAATTATATTTAATTTATTCAATTTCACTCATTTTTGACATTCATGGACATAAAATTTGATATTTATTTATAATTTTAAAAAAAAATTGTAAAAAAATATTTATATTTTTTTATAAATATATATATTCATGAATAAATATATTTAAAAATGTTCATAAAATATTTATAAAATTTTATATTTATAATTATAAATAAATAAATATTTTTTTAAAAGTATTTATATAATTATAAATAAATAAAAATATATATTTAAATAAATAAAAACGTTATAATAAATTTACATAAATATTGAATATATTTAAAATTTATATATATATATATTAAATATATATATATATATATAATTAAATAAATATATATAATGATATAAATATTAATTTCTTAAAATAATTATGTAATTATAAATAAATAATTACAAATTTAAATAATTATAAAATAATAATTAATATATTTAAATTTAGAATTTATTTACTATATTAATATTTATATATATTTATTACGTGTATATATATATGTACAAATTTTATAATTTATAATTATAATTATAAATCTTTTATCAACGCTTATTTAAAAAGTACTGGTAAAAGAAATCATTATCAGAGCTTTCTTTAGTGCTAACAAAGATGAGGATTTATCAGGGCAAAGAAAAGTGATGATAAAATTCATATTTATCAGCTCTTTCTTAGTGTTGATAAAGACAAACCTTTATCAGTGCCAAAAAAGTGCTGATAAATATTCATTTTATCAGTTCTTAAATAATAATCACTGACAAAAGGACTCTTTTTCAATGCTTTTAAAAAAGTACTGATAAAAGTGTCCTGATCAAATTAAAACAAATATTACTTATTGTGAACCCATTATGATATCAGAATCTCTCCATGGAAGCCACCCATTTCCGACACTCCTCCTCGGTGAATCGAAGCTGGAATCACACAATCCAACTTCCTCTAGTTTCTCTAACATCATCCGACATTAATTTTTTTATTGTAGTTTGGATCTCTAAGGAAAACATTGATATATTGATCTAAGGGTCTCATAGTTTCTTTAACATAGTGCAGTAGGCCTCTTTTTTCCTTTATTAGTTTTGTTTTTATTTATGTACTTTTTGTTTCGAGATCTAGATATGGGGGCTTCTTATTTTCCTTTTTATGTTTTGATTATCTTTCGGTATTGGTGCTCCTGTTGTTGGATTCTTTTTATCTTTTGTTTATGATCTGTTTTTTGCTTAACTAATGTTTTGAATGTAATCTTTTGGTCGTTTAATGTTGTTGTTTTGAATCAATTTTCTTCACTCTCAACATCTATAACCTAGCTTTCTTCTCTTTTTGGAATCAATTTCCACTGTAGGTTACATGAAAACTATTTTAGAAAACTAATTCTTAGTCTGATTATGGAGAAAAGCAGCAACATATGTTTATTTTATTAAATTCATGTAAGGGAATTTATTTACTTAAATTCACTTTTAATATTATGATGTAATGTATTTCCATAAAATATTATTTTCAATGAATTGTGTTGTGTTATTTTAAGATAAATCTTAGTGAGGGTGATACAATATTTATTTATTTTCAAGGGCTCTCTATTCTCAAACATAGTATTGTGTTGTATTTATTTTACTATGTTCAATATTCTGCTATAAGGGTTATATATATTTTTATCAATTTTTGTTTATCTTATAATGATATATATATACACACATATACAAGTACATATATATATTTCTATCTATTTATATGCATTTTAAAAATTTATAACATAGGAGTGATTTTATAATTATTTATTCAGAAATTATTATTATAGATATCTACATTAGGAAGGGATTATATTTATTTTCATTAACATTTATGTTAAAATTTTCATTTTTTTCAATTATGGGTACTATAAATTCCATGATATATATATATATATATATGTGTGTGTGTGTGTGTGTGTGTGTGTGTTTAAATGTGTATGGGATAAATCTTCCAAGGGTTGGGGTGTTTTTCACCTTATTTTTTATATATCTTTTTTATGTGTATTATTATAATATGCCATCTTTTTTATAGACCTCCCTAGAATCTGAAGGATGGGTCAATGTGTATTAGATGGCCTCCCTAGATTCCTAATTTCTCTATATCATTTGTTCCAAAAACATAGAATGGAAGTTATCAAATTCTATATATTAGAATTTTTAAGCTATTCATCATTTCAAGTGTATATATATTTTTTAGATTTATATATACATTTAATTAATAGTAATACAGTAGCTACATAAATAACCAATAAAATAATGTAAACTCATTTTACATTCTAAATAATAAAATTAGGTAACTATAAATATATTTTAATTAATTAAACTTTAAAAAATTTAAATAATTATATTTTATAAACAATTACTGAAAATAATAATTATTTGTAATTAATATATTTTGAAATTTATTATAAAAAGTATTTTTGTAGTTTCATTAGAAAAAAGAGTAATATATATATATACATCAATTATTATATTGTATATTTAAATAAATATAAAAATGATAAATAATATATATAATTATATTCATATAAAGTTACTTATTTTTTACACACACGCATATATATATATATAACATATATATATATATATATATAATATTTAGGTCGATTCACTTTATTAATCACTGTATTGAATGAGGAGTGACCTCCATATTATTGTTTTTTATTGTGGAAGGTGTGAACCTCGTTCAAGTATATTTCCTATTGAGGTAAGTATGAATGAAATACACACCTACATCGATGTAAAACCTGGACCCTAGAAGCCCATAGTCAGTGCATTATTTTAATACATAGACATGATTACAAGGAATCATATACCAAAGACCGATCAGTTTAGTAGCTTTGGAAGTAATAGATACATAGATGAATTTTATATAACATTATAAAATAAAAAACAACAACATTATGTATATTTTGAACACACTCATATCCCATACATTATCCCTTCAAGTCAGTCATAATACACTTCTTCACATCTTGGAGAAAATAAAACATAGAATGCGGTGAGTTGAGATGCTCAGTAAGGGTAAAAAATATAACAAAAACTATAAACTTTTAAGAAATGATATGTAATAAAAACAAAAGACTTTTAATCATAATCGTGAACTTAATATGGAAAAAATAAATCAAACACTACCATATAAACATGCATATTGATATTATATTAGTTGAACAATCACATGAAATAACTAATTTCATAATGAGGGAATGCATAATACTAGAAATCATAACCTCATAGTCAAGGCCTCCTGCCAAGAATAAAAATAATTTTTTTTTTCAACGCCTTATGACAAGACACTAATTTTTCTCATGAGACACACTGATGCATCGAGGAGCTATATCGGGCTCCATCCGTCACTTACTATGTCCAATGCATTTCTCATATGAAAATGTTGAAACATAACATAAACATCTATATTAAAACTAGCATACAAAATGTATATACTTTAACCATAAATCATGAATTGTATAAAAATATAACATTCACAGTAAAACATATCATAACTCATCTAATACAATATTGAAGACTGTATTTATAACAAATCAATCTTAATCAATAAAAACATCATGTAAGGGATGTTGACATAGTTGAAAATGATTATTAGAACTCTTTAAGATAAATATCACATTTTCTAAAATCATTTAAGAGTCACATATTTATAAATGATTCCATTAAAAATATATTTTATAATCAAACTGTCCAATACCACTTTAAATCCATTGAATGTAATTAACATTTTAAAACAATCATGTCCATATAAATAAAACCGAAAAGTCATTTTTTAGAACATTGAAATTAATTAAAAATATTTACAAAAATAAATCATTAAAAAATTTAAATGTCAATATAGTTAAATATTATCGTATATAAAACATAAAAGATCCATTTTTAAAACATTTTTATGATACATGGACATGGATGATAAATATTTCCAAGAAAATACATACTCACAAACAATCTCAAATTATAATGTGATTGATGAATTAACCCTACCTTGTACGTTCTATTAGTCTAGGGTACATTTAACCTCATTTATAATGACAATAGTATGTTATTAAATTATAAAATTACTATATTCATATTTATTATATCATACATGATTCATTAATGACTTTATACTGCACATTAATAATAATTTTCACGTTAAAGTAACATGTTGAGTAATAATTGCTTTCTTTATCGTATATGTTTTAACTTGTTATTCTTGATCGTATAACTTAGATCATGATTTAGACATTTTCAGAATATAAAACATGATTTATATTTCATATATATTCAGAATATAAACATGTATAAAGAATAGATATATGAAATGGAAACACCATTCATGGAGACTGTAGTCCGTACGTACGCATGGACGTTGTTTCTGTTTTCTTATAGCATTGAATGGAAGTAAGTGATTGATATATATGTGTCTATATATATATTCTTAAAGTAAAATTATTATGTCATATATCACATACTTATTAATAATATATATATTTATAATCATCATTTAATGATGAATGTGGAAATGAATCTCATCGCGTCGTGGTGATGGTAAGCCTTACGTACGCACATATGGTGACTTTGACATTAATAGGATGGATAGAATAATGAATATGGTTGTACCATATTTATAATAACAATACAGTATGTATATGGTATTTTAGTTATCATTTTTTTATGGAATCAACAATGAAAGAGGAAGTGGAAGTAGAAAAGAACTTTGAAAGAGATGACGAAACAATTACCTCTTCTTCAGGTGTATCCTTTTGATTTGATCAAAAGGGATCCATAGATTGGTATTATGATAAAAATAAGGCATCTAAATTTATGTGAGAATAGTTTGGAGGATATTTTTTTAGGTTTTCGATGAGAAAAATGGTTATGGGGGTCTGAAATTAAGAGAAGGGTAAGTACCCTTTTATAAGAGAGGTGAGGAGAACTTTAGGAAAAGCATGAAATATTATTTTAATATAAAATAATTTTTTTATAGTGTCTAAAAATGGATATATTTCGAGGATAAGGTGGGTATGGGTCTAAAACATCTCAAATAATAGGTTTTATACATGTTTAGGTCATCATATTAACCTTATCTTTTAGATTTAACTCTTAGTTAAATAGTTTAACTTTTACCATGGATTCTTGTATTTTTATGTTACATGGAAAATAAAACTACTATAAAATTCGCAGAGAAATTAAAGTGGTTCATTAATGAAATATATATCATTATATAAGTCTTTTTTTCGTATTTTAGATTTTTAGGAATATTATATCATTTAATAATATATTATTTGTTTTAAAAGCTCATTTATGTCAATTTTGACATTATTTAGTATTTGGTTTTTGTGAAAGTCATAACACATCGATTAATTCTAAAACAATACATTATATCAACCCAAACATGTCATATTCACCTATAATATTCTTACATGGCATCAAATTTCTCATTTTACATTTATTTTGATATTAATAATATCAATTATTTTAATCTTTCATTGATAAAGTAATTACTGGGTCATTATTGTGTCATAAATAAATATAGTTATTTAATATCTAAAAATTAAAAATAAAATAACATGATATAATGTATTTTGATATATAATGAACATTTATATTCGAAATTAACTTATGTATAACCCTAAATTAAAAATATTTTACTTATTAAAATTTTAATTAATCAATTTTAACTCTTCTTTAATTAAACTAATAATAAACGTCCTAATAGAATCAAAGTGGATAAAAAATAATAATATATTATTCATAAGGTTGATTTTGGTCGAAAAAAATTTATCCAATAGAATTAGGTCATTTGATGGGGTAATTATAATATCATTTTTACCTTGAATCACTATATTTACTTTTAACCATGGTAAATAAAATTCAAAAGATACAATTCAACTAAAATTATATTCATATTATTGAACCAAATTTTTTTACATATGTTGACCATGTCTATTGTATTATATAAATTCAATTCACAGAAGAAGTGAAATTACGTTTTTTAAAAAATTTCAAATGTGCCTTAAAGGTGGGTAAAAGACGTTAAAAGTTCAATAAATTATATATATATATAATCTTATTATAAAATTACTAAACTGAATTAAACTGGAATAATATAGGTATTATGTAACAATTTGGAATTTAAAATAAATATAAATAAAAATAATACTTATTTAAATAAATTTCTATTTTAAACAATAACGCAGTGTTTTTATCTATTCATCAAAAATTTAAAGTTGTTAGAAAAATACCAAAAATTCACCATAAGTTAATATTGATATTCCGAAATAAAAAATTAAGTCTATATTACCAAATTAAAATACTTGAAGTTTCATTAATTAATTTAAAATTAATTTCCGTTGTCAGAACCAGAATGTTTGTTTTTATAAAGTAAAAACTGTCAAACGATTGACATGTGTTTATATCCAATTTAAATGTAAAATTTCTTAAAATGACCTAAATTATATCAAATGATAAAAATATAATCTAATTATTTTTCAAAACCATTAAAATGTATAATTTAACAGTATAAATTATTTTTATTATAAAGTTTTTTTCAATTTAAATTTAGTATTTTTCACTATTCATCAAAATATGAAGGTCATCAAAAATACACAAAAAATTTATCCAAACTAAATTTTTATGTCCCGCATCAAAATAAGAAGCTTATTTTGTCAAATTTAATATATTAATGTGTCAAATATTGAATAAAAAAGGATTATCCATTAATAGGTGGTAAAATTGAATTTTTTGAAAAATACTTCTTTTATTTGAAAAATTGAATTTGTTCATATATTATTTCCAATAAACACATAATATGGATGTTAAAATTATATAAAGTATTCAAAATGAAATTTATACTATTCATAACTTCTTTTTGAATGGCTTGTTTTGTCTGTCGTGGTCTGCTTGAACATGGTGTTGCATGTAGAACAAGCTATTGAATTACTTTAAAGAGATAATGTACTATGAAATATTGGGGTGTTACATTCTACCCTCCTTCAATAAATTTTTTCCTCAATATTTGAAATTTTTATTTCAAAATAAATGTATTAGGATATAAAATACCTTTGTGGAAATCCCACATCAAAAATAGGGTTAATAATATTTAGTCTTAATAAGAGCGTAAGGGAAATGAAAATGTCACCACCAAATTAGGGGTTCGAATAGAAGACAATTTGTGGATATTATAGGCACATCATTGATGGTAAAATGTAAATATTTATCAGGGGTTATTGAAGTCATAAATCACAAACATTTGAACAATAAATGGAAAATTAAGGGCCTCAAAGCAATAAATGTATGATGATTTAAAATATCATCAATTCAACAAAACATAAGGTATTAGGATAAAATATTTTATGTTTTTATATCCATTCCCCAATGTTTATGATTTAATTTCTTCATAAAATAAGAAAAAAAATAATACTTGACAAGTATAGTTCCATCCATTAAATAATTTCTACCACAAACTCATCTTTCTCTCCTAAATATAAATGAACTCAAAAATAATCTATTAAACCTAATCGTATTGGGTTTCAAAAAAATGAATTTATAATTCATCTGTCATACCATTTAAAAACCAAAATTATACAAACTAGGGAATCGTGTAGTCCAGTGGAAGGTGATGTACCCTTGTCGCCTTTCGGTTGCTGGGTCAAGGACTCGTGGCCTTTCCGGGCATGATAGGTTGTCGCCCGAACTCTAGATTGACCTTTTTATTACAATCCAAAAATAATCTTATGAAATGTTTTAACCTTAAGAAATAGTATCCAATGTCCAACTAAATCCATTAAACCTTTAGACTTATCCCAAATACTTGTTCCCAAACTCATAGTTCAAAACATTATAAGGATGGTCAATATAACATATTGAAGATCTCTTTTTTCCACATAATAATATATGAATACCTTCATCATGTATTCTATTAAAACATGGTAACACCCTGAATTACCATAAAACCTTATTGATTCCATTAATTCTCCCTTATTCGATATAGAATATTTGATATATTCATTATATCCAAAATGTTTGAATACTATAACACAGATGGAATAAAAAACCATTAATTAGATCCAATGTAGCCATGAATATCAAATATAATTTATCCAAATCAACCATATCTTTTTCCAAAATAACTACTTTAGTATCCGGACCATATTAAGTTTTATCTTTCATTCAACCTTGTATTTTCAAAAAAAATTAACTTTTTGTTCAGTCACTTTTCTTAGTTCGATATAATATCATGTCCTTAATGAAATAGTACTGTAGTAAAATCCTTATGTACTCTATAATTATTATAACTTGCACATCCATAATACAATACTCAAATGACAGAATTATTTAATAAAAACATTATAACACTAGTCATTTATCTTCATATGTAGTAGTATCATAACTTGATTATTATCCAATAGCATCATTTTGGGTATACTCTGATGATTGGTACATTGATTCGCGTAGTGTCCCAACTATTTCCAGATGAAGCATTGTACATTTGAAACCTTTTTATTACCCTTGCAATCACGTACTTGGTGTCCTTTTTCTCTACACTTATAAAAAACTCTTATTCCCTTCAGGAATTTACCAAGGTGATTAAATCCACAATTATCACATATTGGAAAAATCCTTCTTTCCCTTCTTCCCATTATCCATCTTTCTCTCTACCATCCCTTTCTTCTCTTGCATCACTTCATATGCATCAGACATAGTGAATTCATTACTTATATTATTAACACATGATACTATTTATTTATATGATGAGAATATGTTGGAGGCTATTTCCCTTATAAATGTTGGCTTAATACCATGAAAGATATGATCCTTCCTACTCTCTGGATGATATGTATTGCTAGAGTTCTCATTCCGTCTACTCGGTGCCATTTCTAAACAATGAAATACCCTAGGATAGTTTATGAATCACAATGCATAATTCCAAACTAGTTAAATACCTAACATAAATTTAAAGTTTATTCATATAATCTAAAATCATAAAAATGTTTTCTTTGAGGAAGAATTTACTCATAAATCCTTCATAATGGATTGTAAAGAAAATGTGAATTATCCTAGGCATATCCCCCGGGAGTGTCGTAACCAAGAGTGAATCAAGACCATTTTCATGTACCAGGATACCCCTGGTCAAGAATGAATCTCTTTATCCTTCTTTTCACTCCTAGGTACATCTATGGAAAATTCGCCTCTACCTGCTCGTATCTAGAAATGGATGTATTTTTAGGAAATTCACGAAATCCCTACATTACAAAAATTATATAAAGTTATTCTTTACTAATCCACAAAGTATTTCTTATGGTAGATTTCTCAAATCAGAGTTTTTATAAATATCATTTTCAAGGTTTATACTAAACTTCATCTGATGCCAACTGTAACTCCTCATCCCTATAAGCCCAGAGTCAGTGCATTATTTTAAAACATTGGCATGATTACAAGGAATCAAGTCCTGAATGTCTGATCTGTTTAGTATCCATGGATGTACTAGATACATAAATGAGTTTTACATTACATAATAAAATTGAAAAACCAACATTGTGTATCCTATTAACACACTCATATCCATTATATTATCCTTAAACGTTAGTAATAATATACTTCTTAAAATTCGGGGGAAAATAAATCATAAAAAGGGATGAGCCCAGATTCTAAGTAAGGTTAAATAATATAGCAGAAACTATAAACATTTAAGGACATATTTGTAATAAAAACAAAATCATGTTAAACATAATCTTGATCATAATGTGAAAAAAAATCAAACATTACCATATAAACATGAAGATGGATATTCTACTAGTTGAATAATCACATGTAATAAATAATTTCCTAACAAAGTAATGCATAATTTCAGACATCATAACCACATAGTGAAGGCCTTATTCCATGACTACAGATAAATATTTCGTCAAGGCCTTGTGCCAAGACACTAGTTTGTCTCATGAGACCTGTCAATTTATCAAAGATCTATAGCGGGATCCACCCATCACTTACTATGTCTAATGAATTCCTCAAATGAAAATGTTGAAATATAACATAAACATCCCTATTAAAAATAGCATATGCAATTTAAATAATTTACCCATAAATCATGAATGGTATAAAAATAGCACATTCACTCTCAAACATATCATAACTCATTAAATAAAATATCCAAGACTATATTTATAATAAATCAATCTAAATCAATAATAATATCCTGCAATGGATTTTGACATAGTTGAAAATGATCAGTAAAACTCTTTGAGAGAAATATCACTTTTTGTGAAATCATTTAAAAGTCACACATTTAAAATTGAAGTCGTTTAAAATTTATTTTTGAATAAAAGTGTCACATACCAATTTGAAACATTTGAATGGAATTAAAATTTTAAAACAATCATGTCTATATAAATAAATCCTTAAAATCATTTTGAAAACATGAACATTAATTAAAAAGATTTAGAAAAAGAAATCATTAAAAAATTTAAATGATGATCTAGTTAAATAGTAATTTCCTTAAAAATTAAAATATTCCTTTTGAAAATATTTTTATGATACATGGACATGGATGATAAATATGTACCAAAAAATACATTCACATAAACAATCTCAGATAATAATGAGATTGAAGAAATAACCCTTACCTTGTTCCTTCCATTAGTCGAGGGAATGTATAACCTCATGTATATTGACAGTAGTATGTTATTAAATTATAATAGAACCATATTCATATTTATTATATTATACATTATTCATTTATGACTTTATACTTCCCATTAATAATAATTTCCATGTTCATGTAACATTTCAGTTAATAATTGCTTTCTTTATCGTATGTGTTTTAACTCTTTATTGTTGATAATATCACTTAGATCATGATTTTTATATATCCAGAATATAAAACATGATTTATATATCATATATATTCATAATATAGATATGTATAAAAATAGATATATGAAATGGAAACACCATTCATAGAGACGATAGTCCGTATGTATGCATGGATGTTGTTTCCATTTTCTTATCGTATTGAATGGAAGTAAGTGATTTAGAGAGATGTAAATATATATATATATATATATCCAGTAGAATTATTATTCCATATATTACTTAATTATTAATAATATATATTTTAATAATCATTGTTTAATGGTGAATGTGGAAATGAATCTCATCACATTGTGGAGACTGTAAGCTGTATTTATATTCGTATGGTGACTTTGTCATTCATAGGATGGATTGAATAATGAATTTGGTTGTACCAAATTTTTAATAACATCAAATTATGTATAAGGTTTTGGATTTATTATTTTGGTATGGAAACAACGAAGAAAGAGGAAGTGGAAGAAGAAAAGAACATTGAAAGAGGTGATGAAATAATTATATCTTCTACGGGTGCTTTATTTTGATTTGACCAAAATCGCTCCATAGGATGTATTTATAATCAAATTAAGGCCTATAGGTTCAATTTATGGTATTTGGGAGGATATTTGAGTTCGTTTTTTCTAGACAAATGGATTTGGAGGTGTGAAATTAATAGGATGGGAAGTACCCATTTATAAGATAGGTGAGGGGCACTTTAGGAAAAGCTTGAAATATTATATTATCCTAAATTTATTTTCGGTTTCTAGTGGCTCAAAATGGATTTATTTCAATGTTAAGGTGGTTATGGGTCGAAACTCTCTCAACCAATAGATTTTAGACTAGTTTAGGTCACCATATTAACTTTATCTTTTAGATTTAATTCTTAGTTAAATAATTTAACTTTTACCATGTCTTCTTGTATTTTTATATTACATGGTTAAAAAAAATTCTATAATATTCGAAGAGAACATAAGTTGTTCATTAATAAAACATAAATCATTATATATGTCCTTTGGCTGAATCATAGATTTTTAAGAATTTTATATCATTTAATTATATAGTATTTGTTTTAAAAACTCATTTATGTTAAATTTGTCACTATTTAGAAATTCATTTTTTTGAAAGTCATTAAATGTTTATTACTTATAAAAAATAAATTAAATAAAACCTATAATATCATATTAACCTATAAAATTATTGGATGGAATAAAAATTCTCAATTTACATTTATTTTGATATTTATAATTTCAATTATTTTAATCTTTCATTGAAAAAGTAATTACCGCATCATCATTGTGTCATAAATAAATTTAATCATTTAATCTCTAAAAATTATAAATAAAATAACATGATATATTAAATATGTTTATATTTCAAATTAATATATATAGTTGAAATTATCTTAAGTATAACCCGATATTATAAATTTTTTAGTTATTAAAATTTGAATTTAACACTTTTAACTCTTCCTTAAATAAATAATAATAAATGTCTCAATCTAATACAAGTGGATAAAAAAGGATCATATTTTTTTAATAAGGTTGATTTTGGTCGAAAAACACTTATACAATAGAATTATGACATGTTTTGGGGTAATTATAATATCATTTTAACCATTAATTACCATATTTACTTTTAACTGTGGTAAATAAAATTCAGAAGTTACTATTCACCGAAAATTAGTATCGTTTTCTTAGAAAAAAAATTAATTAATGATAATGACTGTGTCTCTCAGATTTTTTTAATTCAATTCACAGAATTGGTAGAATTACATTTTATGAAAATTTTCAAATGTGCCTAGGAGGTTGGTAAAAGACGTTAAAAGTTCAATATTATTTAATATATCTAATCTTATTATAAAATGACTCAAATGAATTTAATTAGACTGATATAGATATTATGTATCTATTTTTAATTTAATATAAATTTAAATAAATATAATAATTATTTAAATAAATGTCAGTTTTAAATAATAACGCAGTGTTTTTTACTATTAATCAAAAACTGAATGTTTTTTCAAAAAAATACAAAAAATTCCCCTAAGCTAATTTTGATATTACGAATTCAATAATAAAGACTATTTTACCAAATTAAATAAATATAATTTATATTAATTAATTTAAAATTAATTCCCCTCATCAAAACCAAAAAGCAAGTTTTTAATAAATAAACACTATCAAAAGATTGACATGTGTTTATGTACAATTTAAATTTGAAATTACTTATAATGTTATAAATTATATTAAATGATAAAAATATAATGTAATTATGATTCAAAACCATTCAAATATTTTGTTTATCACTATAAATGATTTTGATTACAAATTTGTTTTCAATTAAAATTTATTATCTTTCACTATTCATGAAAATATAAAAGTTATCATAAAAACAAGAAATATTTATCCAAACTAAATTTTTATGTCACAATTCTAATTAAAAAGTATATTTTTCAAATTTAATATATAAAGGTGTCATATATTGGATTTATAAATAGTTTTCCATTGATATTTGGTAAAAATTCATTTTTTTAAATATACTTCTTTTATATAAAAAATGGAATTTTTTCTTACATTTTTTCTAAGAAATACATAATATGGATGTTAAAATTATATAAGGTTTTCAAAATTCAGTTAAAACTATTCATAACTACTTTTTGAACATCTAGTTTGGTATGTCGTGGTGCGCTCGAACTCAGTGTTCGGTGTAGCACAAGCTATTGAATTACTTTAAAGAGATAACACACTATGAAATATTGGGGCGTTACAGTCGAACAGTTTTTAAAAATTTATATAAACCTATAATTTTTTAATAAAATAAATCCTCTTAAAAATTACCTTGTCTTATTGAGAAATATATAATAAAAATTCTCAACTAATTAATTTTTTAATATTTTATTTGGATCTCTGTGGGTAAATTTGAGGATAAAAACGGAATTATTTCATCATTAACTCTTCCTAGAAATATAACAAAATAAATTAATTTTAGTAACATACACTTTAGATAAAATTTCACTATCGAAGATGAAGACCCCCAAGCAATATAGAACAATAATTGTGTATTCTGATTCTACTATCTCCACCCTCTCTATTTCTTTCTCACCCTTCACTCTATTATTTATATACATGTGTGGATATTTTCTCTAGCAGGATTTGGTGTAAATTGAGGTATTGACTTAATATCTATTTTCAATGGTGTAATTATTATAAATGGAAGGGATTAACCCTTTTAGAGAACACAATGAAGTAAATTGGTTGCATTTCCCCTTGTACTTCATTGTGTTATCTAAAAGGTGAAATTCCTATCATTAGTGAGAATTACACTATTGAAACTACTTAATAAATTAATAATGATATTTCCACCAAATTACTCTAAAGAAAATATACTTAAAACTAGAGAAACAATATAGAGAAGGGAAAGAAAAAACTGGAGTGGATGGAGATGGAAGAATAAGAATGTGCAATTGCAGTGCTACGCAGCTCGGGGGGGTCTTCGGTTGCTACAGTTTAATTTTAGCTGATGAGTATATATTAATAAAATTAATTTATTTGCATTGACATGGAGGGAGAGTTAACATTGAATTAATTTCATTTTTATCCTTGAATTTAACAACAATTCTATGAATAAAACCTTAATAAAACAATTGGTTAAGGTTTTTTTATATTGTTTTTTTTTATAAATCTTGGGTTTTTATTAGGTTTTATTTAATTAAAAAAGACCTGGTTTTATATGATTGTAAAAAGAGTTAAATGGGGGCATGTACTTCTTTCACACTTTGTGAAATTATCCATAAGTTATGTGAGATGTATATGAATTAGCCACACCTCAATTAGTTTCATAGTGTGAGCAATATGACTCAATGTGTCCATTATCAGTTTCAAATTGACATTTTAGTTCAAAAAATGTAACTCCTTGAAAAAAACAAAAAATGATCGTATTTTATTTATAAATTATTAAATTTATTCATATATCCTTTATGACATGTTGTAATAGATCTCACATCAAATAAATACATGATGTGATCGATATAGGTCAAACTGCGTGTTTCTAGTTTAAAATGAAATTTTAATTAAAAAACAATTTTTTAACTACAAAACCAAGAAAAAAATTTCAATTGTTTTGATACATTATAGGAATGATCCATATTTAATTTTAAATGTGTAGGAATCAATCGTTCCTGAATCTGATGCATGGTGTGTTCGATATGACTCAAAGTGCATATTTTTATTTAAAAATGGAATCAATTTTTTTAAAAAGGAAATAGACCTACTCAAAACTAAGAATAAACATTAATATTATTTTTATAGTTTAGCCAAACAATCCAAAAGTAATTTGTGATGTGTAGGAATCCACCAAACATGAATATGATGCACGGTGTTTCTGGTACGACTCAATGTGTCCATTCTTAGATTATAATCGACAGTTTAGTTAAAAAAATGCCACTCATTGAAAAATGATAAAACACACTTGAATATTCATGATAATTTAGGAAATTGATTTATATTTCATTTGTGACATATAGAAATTAGTATCACAACAAACTGATACATGATGTGGTCGGTATCAGTCAATGTGTTGTTTCCATTTTAAAATGACATGTTAGTAAAAAAGGAAAGTGACTAACTCAAAACCATGTAAATAAATTTTTATCATTTTGATACTTTACGAAAATGATCCATATGTGATTTGGAATGTTTAAGAATTAGATGCACCTCAATATGACATAATGTGTGACTGATATGACTCAAAGTGTTTGTTTTTTATTTTAAAATGACATAAATTTTAGTAAAAAGGAAAACTCACCTACTCAAAACCGAGAAAACATATTTGAATCGTTTTAATACATTAATATAATGATACATATTTTATTTGAGATTTTAAGGAATCAAGCACACCTCAACATGACACATGGTGTGACTAGTCTATCTTTGAGAGAAATGTTTTCAATATATAAGTATCATTTTAGATTAAAACGTGAATCATATCGCCAAAACCAAGAAAATGAGACTAGATTGTTTTATCTATATTTGATTTTATATTCAATCAAGGATAAACATTCAATGGGAAATCAAAATCAGTTCATTTCTATCATAATGTAGACAATTTCATGTATGTTATAGGGGACCAAAAAAGGGGAAATGAAATCTAGATAGTGTAACCAAATCCTTGAAACCTTAAAATAAAAAATTGAGTTCAATTAGAAGGAAAAAATTATTTTTAATATATTATGTTTTTTCTCATAATATTATATGTTCTCTACTACACTAATGTTATATAAATTAAATTCCTAACTACTCAAGTAGAAAATGTCTTCTACACATTATGATATTACCAATCCCTCAGAGGAACAAACAATAATGAAGGAAACCCTTTATAAATATGTAAAAGTAATTTTAAGATATACTTTATTTATTTAATCTAAAAACTATATTGATAAATGTTTATTTAATTTTCATTATTCCTTTCATAGTTTGATTATTTTAGAAAATGTATATCCATGTGTCATGCCTTTGAAAGAAGAGAAACAATATTATCTCTGCTCTATCACAATGGTAATCTTGATGTCTGCACAAAAAAATCATTATCCATAGAGATAATGTATTGTTTTATATTTATGATTAATTTATTTTTTTTTAGTATTACTCACATAATAATTGTTTTCTTTTATAGGTGGATAATTTTGTTAATGTTGGGGTCGTATGTCCATCTTTCATGCCTTTCTACACCAAAATATCCACAAGCTTATTCTCCCTAAAAACCTTTTCACCCCTCTAGTGGTGAATATATCACTTTATTTAAAGTTACATCCACTGACTTAGCATAAAGGGAAATTATGATACCTCTTCGCAATTATAGAGTAAATCGTGATGTTTTCATAGTAAAATCATTTCCCATAGAATTAATATATAGTTTCATATTTTATGTTTAATTTATTATGTTTCCATATTACTCACATAATAATTGTTTTCATATATAGGTGGATTATTTTTTTGAGTTGGGGGTGCTCTATCCATGTTTCATGCTGTTCTGCACCAAAAATTCCTCAAATTTCTCCACCCTAAAAACCGTTCTCCCATAGAGTATTTAAAATTTTCACTTTACTTCACATTATCTCTAGAGCACAATATTAGAGGTAATCTTGATATCTTCATAGTAACAATGCACAGTGTGCTCTATCCATGTTTCATGTTGTTTTGCATTCAATAACAATGAGCAGTGTGACCACTATGACTCTAAGGGCGTCTTTGTTTAAAATCGACATGAGTTTTAGTAAAAAAAACAAACTAAACTACTCAAAACCGAAAAAAACATTCATATTTTGTGGATACTTTTTAAAATTTATCCATATGATTTTTGAGATGTGCATGAATTAATCAAACCTCAATCTGATACATAGTGTGACTGGTATGACTCCAAGTAATTATTTTTAATTAACATTAACATCAATTTTTGAAAAAAGGCCAATCGACCTACTAAATACTGATAAAACACATTCAAATTGTGTATATACAATTGGAAATTGATCCATAAGTCATATCTAAGGTGTAGGAATCATCCAGACATCAATATAATACAAAATGTGAATGGTATGAGTCAAATTACGTGTTTCAATTTTAAAATGACCTTTTAGTAAAAAAGATAAGAGACATACTCCAAATCATGAAAACACATTCACATTGTATTTATATTTAATGAAAAAAATATGTATGCCATTTGGTATGTGTAGGAATAAACAACACATCAATATGATGCACATTGAGGCCGGTATGACTCAAAACACATCTTGTTATTTTAAATTGTCATGAATTTTAGTAAAGTGGGAAACATTCCTACTCAAAACCATGAAAAAGAATTTTGAATTTTCTTATACATTACGATAATAATCCATAATCCATTTGTGATGTTTGGAAATCAGTCACGCCTCAATTGAGTACATAATGTGCCCAATATGACTCAATGTGTTTGTTATCTATTTAAAATTTACGTTTTTTTCCAAAAGTTTCAATCAATACAAAATGATAAACCATGCTAAGATATTCATGAAAATTTAGGTAAACGATTCTTAAGTCATTTTTTTGATGTGTAAGAATTTGTTTCATGTCAAACTGATACACGATGTGATCAGAATTATTCAAAAGTGAATGTTTCCAGTTTAAAATGTAATTTTAGTAAAAAAGTCAACCAATGTACTCAAAACTAGGAAAATACATTCATATTATTTTGATACTTTAATAAATGATCCAAATGTCATATGAGATGTGTTAGAATCAGCTGCACCTCAATTCAATGCATGGCGTGACTGGTATGACTCCAATTATATCTTTTTATTTAAAATTAATAAAAAATTTAGAAAAATTAACTCTTTCATTAATTTATTTCTATATATTAATACTATCATAATTCTTTTTCTTCTATAGGTTCATTATTTTGTTCGAGAAGCAGTGGTTTGTATGGTAATATCATGAGTCGGGTCATGATTAAAAAACAACGGAACAATTATGTTATTGAATGTATGTAATCATTTATATTTATGAATTTTATAAACCAATGTTTGAAATTTCTGTAATATACTATTTATTTTTGTGTTTTTTTTAAATTTAATATCTTTTAAATCATATATTGGTAACTGTTTTTGTTGATATCTGGCGTGTTTCGAGTCCTGCGGTATGCTATTTTAGCACACTGTCGTATGCCCCTTTATCAACACTAATATGAGAATTGATAAAATATCATTTTTCAGTGCTTTTATATGTGTGGATAAAGGTTCACTTTATTATTAATTTTATAAGCAATGATAAAAGTCCCCTTATTACTTCTTTTATAAGCATTGATAAATGAATCTGTTAGCAGCGCTCAATTAAATCTCTAATATATTGTTCCTTTATCTTTACTTTTAAAAGTGTAGATACACATATCATTTATACTTGATTTTTTAACATAGATAAAGGAACCCTTTATTATCACTTTTTTAGTATTGATGATGGACCATTGCTTTTATCCCTACTCGTTTAGTCACCACTTTTCTAGTGCAGATAATGATTATTTATAGCATTCTTAAAGGTCTATTTTGTAGTTGTGGTACCCATGTATAGTGGTGTCCTGAGTATATTGGATGTGAAAAAATAGGGAACCAAATACATCATACTATACTATGAAATATAATCAATGACATGTTCATTTGATATAACCTGCAAAAAAAGTAAATAAGGTAACTACAAAAAATATAAACAAAAAAACATCCTTAGGTCCAATGCAGGATAGTCTCTAAGATTATCATGATGAATATTCCACTATAGAGACCAATTTATATCCTTGAGCATGATAACTCAATCGATCATACATTATTTAGCTAGTGGCGGGGTGTCTCTAAGAATTTTTTTTGGTTTTAGGAAAAACAGAAGCATGTGACGTGCGATTCCCAACATTAATAGTTTTCTTAATTGATGATCAACCCGAGATCTATAAGATGATAAATTCCATGATCCACATAATTGAGTAAAAGATATACACAATATATAATTTCATCAGAATCCATAGAGAAGAGATCAACACATATTTTTTATAATTAATATAATTAGATAATTAATTACCTCTAAGGAATTATTTATTCATTGTTGAATATGGAGACAGATATACGGTGCACTATCATTGCAGTGTATAAATGATGTGACAATTTCCTCTAGCGATGATTCACTCGTGTTCCATGAATATCTAGACCTCGCTGAAGGATTCTCTGATTACTATCAAGGAAGATACCTATGCATGAATTTTCTACATCGATATCCTTGACAATCACTTCCCAAGAAATATCATTGATCCAGTGGAGGATTATTTCTCACCATTCTTGGGAGCATTCTTACATAATGGTTCTCTCTAGGCTTGAGAGTATTCTCCAAGATTTTTCTTCACAACTGAATGAGGTCTTGAGAGAATAAAATAATTTTCTATTTATATTGCTAGGGTTAACATAAAATAGGTTCACATGGGCTTTAAATATTTATTTAAACCTACCAAAACCCCATGTAAATTTATAAATGAAATATTATTATTTCTCAACATGCACTTAACTTGAGAATTAAATAATATTTAATTAACTAATATTCAATATTTATTATTTCCCACTGGACTATTAAAACCATTCATCCATTCCTCCATGATATTTAAGAGTATTTTAATTATGTCTATTTATTTACTAAATAAATATTACTTTATTATTGTCCAATACATAAGTAAATATAATATTAACTAAAAAACAAATAAATATTAATTAAAAATTCCACTCACAATATATTTTCTCGAATAAATAGTGATTGAATAAATGAGATCAAGGATATATGAATAATTACTAAACCACACATGGGAATAGTATTTACACAACCTATTAAATTATAAATAATAATATATTATTTAACTCAGAATTTGGATACACTTAGTGTGTGACTCTCTAGGACTATTTCTTAGTGGGATTAAGAGATATAGTCTAATGTTCAAGGTTATCATCGTACAAACTACCAAGACACCCATAGATAATTTTTTTAATGCCGCAATGATATGTTACCTCATATGGATGCTTACTGTGTAATATAATAACCATATCAAAATATATCTAATCAAGAAAGTGGAAAGCTAGTGCCATTAACCTATGTGCTCGATATTTCATTATCTGACTTTTCGAAAACAGAAATTACCTATGGAACACCATGGACATGGATTTATTTAGACTATATCGTTTCCATCAAAGGACCTGAGATATTATATTCTGTCAATGAATAGAAGGGATAAATAATTTTTCACATTATTCATTAACGTAATGTTATTTGTGATGTAAACAACGTATCATACCATACAAAGAACATCTGTCATCAGGATTATTTTTCAATACATCTATTTGTTTGACTAATAATACACATTAAAAATAATCTAAAATTCTATGGAAAACTACAAACATTCACAAATAGTAACACAGAAGGACACATATAAATGTGGGTTTCCTATTGGTAGGTCTCATTCTTATAATATCCTACTAGATATTACCAAGTGTGTACTCCAAGGTATGGTTCCTCAAAGTCCTATGAATCCCCACCCATGATATCCTATAACATTTTCCCCCTAAAATGATATCATCCAACTATAGAACATATATTTTCAAGAATAGTATTATAGAACTTTCGGGTTCCCATCACAGTGGAGAACTGCTATGACCTTTTAGTGCGACAACTACTCTTAAGGAATTAGCACATATTATGTCACATAGAAGAAAAATCATGATGTGATGTGTAGTTTATTAATATTAAAAAACATGAATACATTATTACTATAAAGTAAAAAAGATGTTG
Organism: Viscum album; assembly: GCA_963277665.1. Lineage (NCBI taxonomy): Eukaryota > Viridiplantae > Streptophyta > Magnoliopsida > Santalales > Viscaceae > Viscum > Viscum album. The sequence continues at coordinate 140,848,070 of OY728156.1, read as the reverse complement.
GTTTAAGGGAACCAACTCCATTAGACTCCAACTTGAATTAGATCCACCTACTAACAACCTTCAGTCCACTATATTCTACATGAAAGTCTTGATTATTTTTATATATGACTTTAGTTATGGGGTCTTCTACATTCTATTACATGGGTACACTGCTCACTAAAACTTCATCCCTCTAATATAAATACATCATGATGTGATACTTCCTAAGCATATTCTTTATTCATTGGTGTGACCTTGGATATTTTTCAAGAGCCACCATTATAGTGTTATCATAATACAATGTGATAGGGTATTTACATCTAGGTACGCAATCATGATCCTGAACAAAATTAAGAATCCAAATTTCTTCCTTGGAAACATATAATGCTTATATAAAATCAGAAACCAATATAGAATAAGCAACAACTGACTTATTTGTACTCTTTAATCTCACAACTCCTCAATTGAGACAAAAAACAAATCTTGAATATGTATTCAGATCATTTAAATGTATATGAAAACAAGAATTAGTATAACCTCTGAGGACCAGATCCTCATCTCTTCTATATACCCAAAAAATATCCTAAATTCTTCTAAGATACATAATTATAAACATAACTACAGCACAATCCTAGTCTCTTGGATCTACTTGATATCTTCCTACCACACCTAGTTCAAAGGAAACATCTATTGTAGTATATAACATAGAATACATGATTGACCCTATCATCGAAGTGCATGGTAGCTTACTCATTATATCTTTCTCATGTTGTGTTTTGGGACACATTTTCATATAAACATGTAAACAATGTGACACTGGAACCAATACCCTCTAGGATTGTTTCATAGTAAATATATTTAGTATCTGGTTAACTTATGTACTTTGAAATAGTCCTAGAAACGTGTTGGATCTATCATGAATGATCTTGATCCATAGAATATAGGCGGCTTCTCCTATGTCCTTCATGATGAAAAACATATTTAGCCAGTCCTTAACAGATTTAAAAATTGGTATGTCATTTTCAATATATAATATGTCATCAACATATACTTCTAGGATAATGATATAATTCCCAATAAACCTATTTTAAATACATAACTAACATTCATTAATAATTAAACCAACTTCTTTTATTGATTCATAGAATTGAATGTTCCATGACCTAGATGCTTGATTCAGTCCATAAATGTATCTCTGTAACATGAAAATATATTTGGCATAACCTGGAGTCACAAACCCTTCTTGTTATCTCTTATATACATCTTCCTGAAGGTTTGCATTATGGAATACAACATTGAAATCCATATAGAATATCTCATAGTCATGGTAAGATGTTATAAAAAGTATGATTATAATGGATTTAGATATTTAAACTGTTGAAATTATTTCATTATAGTCAATACATTGACACTGTTTAAACCCATTATCAACTAGGCTTAATTTATAGCTACTTACATTATGTTCCATGCACACTTTCCACTTAAATACCCATTTAAAACTGGTAAGATTTACAACAACTGGCACGATAACCAAAAACCAAACATGGTTTTGATACATGGAATTTATCCCAAAAATATTGTCTTATAGTCATCTTTCAGCTTCTGAGATCTCTACTATATCTTTGTAGGATAGAGGTTTATCACAGTCAAGCAATAATGAGTCCACATCATTGGTGACTAGAAAACCATATCTCTCCTATTCCTTATCCACTCTTACACTCCTACAGAACACTTATGTTTCAGGAAATACTTATTCCATGAGGGCATAGGGAATCTATTCACTTAACCACTCTTGTGTATCTTGAGTGTAAACTTCATCGAAGTCATTCACAGTCCCACTATCCTTTTTAAGGATGTTGTCCCTCTCAAGAAATATGGATTTTCTAGTGACAATCAGTTTCTTGTCTATGGGGATGTATATGTAGTATCCCTTTGTTTCATTGGGAAACTCTAACAAGATACACTTCATGCATTGAGGTGGTTGTTTATTTCCTGATATAGGATTTATAAACACCTCACAACCCCATACACATGTATGTAGTATAATGGGTTTCCTTACACTCCATAGCTCAAATGGGTTTTCATTATCCAGTTTATTTTCTACTCAATTTAATGTGTTTCCTGTAGTTTTTAAGGTATATCCCTAAAAAAATAATGAAATATATGCCAAAATCACCATTAACCTTACCGTGTTTTACAAGGTATAATTCCTCCTTTCACTAAAACCATTCACCTATGGTGTATATGGTGGAATGAGTTGATATAGAATCAAAAACACCTATATAAATTCTATAAACTCTTTCTTAATATATTCACCACCTCGATCTGATCAAAGTTTCATTATCTTATTACCATGTTTATTCTTTTCATGATTCTTTAATTCCATCAATTTCTCAAAGGACTCAGACTTATACCTCATCAATTAAATATATCAATATCTAATGAATTCATTAGTAAAAGTAATTATGTAAGAATATCCACCTCTAGATTCTACTAGAAATGGTCCACATGCATCAGTGTGTACCAATACTTGAATTTTTTTGGACTTCTCACCATATCCACTGAATGGTGGTCTGGTCATTTTTTTTGTACAGAATCATAACATATATCAACTTCTTTTAGCTTAGAAGAGTCTAAAGAGCCATATTGACAGAGATTTTTCAAATGCTTATCATTTACACGAATAATATGGTGATGCAAGAGTTAGGTGTTATATGAGGCATGTGAAAATTATTCTCTATCAATTTCCAATACAATGTTTTCATAATTTAATTCATTAATATTGTTATTTAAATGTTCCATACCATAACATATTTCTTCCTTATAAAGGAAACAAATTTTATTTCATAATTTGAAGATAAAACCATCACTATCTATTCATGGAACAAAAATTATATTCCTGGTAACAATATGTGCATAATAATAATCTCTTAAAACCAAAATCGTTCCTGTTTGAAATGAACATTGGTAGTCCCCAATGGCCAAAGTGGAAAACCTCACACCATTGGCAGCTCACAGATCCAAATCACCTCTAGAAATATTTTGGAATTAACATGGTTCCTATAATTGGATACAGATGTTAGCACCACAATATATATCTAATACCAAATGTGTATAAATTGAATGATTTCACTCGATAAAGAATGAACCTTTATCTTCCCCTTTCTTTTGGGTGTAGTTACTCTTCCAGTGGCCTGGATGGACACATGAAAAACATACTATGTCCTTTTTCTTCCCCTACATATGGATATTCTTTTTATTGGAAGGCTTTTTCTTGATATCTTTAGACTGTTTATCAGTCTTGGACCCCTTTTCCATTTTCTTCCTTTTCTTATTTTCCATAAGGATCATGGGTTTATCGTGACCCATTTTGTTTATCCACTTAGAGATTCAAGTTCCAAAGTTCTGAAAGACTCTTCTTGTTATTTTTCATATTATAATTCACAATAATGTTATAGAAGGTATTGGGCAGTGATGAATGTAAAATATATGTATGAAAGTCATCATGGAATTTAATCCCCATGATGCCCAAACATTCAATGTACCCAATAATAATGACTACATGAGGCCGAGCTAGAATATACTCTCCAAGATGAATTGTAAAAAAAGAATTGGATATTTAATTCCTCTCTTGTCTCACCTTCTCTTGATTGAGATCCCAAAGGTGAGACCTCATGATATATCAATCTATATCCTAATGTGACTTCAAAATCTCATTGGACTTGGATAATATCGTGACGCACTACAAATATATAGCATCATTCAGATGTTTCTCATTGAGAGGTAGTTCTTCATCACTTTCCTCAATTCTAGGCATAAATTGTTAAGGTTCTTCCAGCACATACAATTTCCTTTCATGGTGAAGGATGAAATGTAAACACCTTTTATACTCTTAGAAATGTATGCCATGGAGAAGGTTTTCATATTTGAGTATAGTTAATAAAGATATGTTTAACAATATTTTATTTCTCTTTCTACAAAATAGGAAAAAATTTAGTACCTTATCTAATAAAATTTAGGAAAATAAATAAATATTATATTTATTAGTCACCCACTATTTTATCAAAACCCAATATCCCTCACTATTAGCTTCAAAATATCATGTTTCATGGATATTATAATGGTATAGAACCATATTACCCTTCTCATTACCACAACATTGGTTGGTAAAGCATATTGAATTATTTTAGGTAGTCATTCCAAATGCCACCTAAATTAACTCACTGTTCCTTGGTTTGTTGAGAGGACTCCGTAATCCTAAAATAAATAATTTATATTTCCTCAGCCATTTCCTCTTGGATACCCCATGTACTGCTTTGGCAATAAACGCATGATGTGAACCATGTTATGCCAACCCAAAAACTCATGTTATAATTCCATGATAATTGAACTCACCCCAAGATTGGATGGTCAAGTACTTTTAACTATGGTTCTATTCTAACAAAAGTAATTGAAGTCTATACCGAACTAATGTTTTTTTGAGGGATTTTATCCTTTTATGTATAAATTTTCAAGTATTATCTATATCACTAGCTTTTTAATATTATTTGGGATTAAATGATTTATTAATTAGATATTAGATAATATTTACATGTAGCCAGTTTATTTTAGTTCCACCTTACATGATTGTTAATTCATTAATTATGCGATCATGAAAAAATATCCATAATGAAATAACCCAATAACTCAGAGAAATAAAATAAAGGGTATGACCATGAGCTTATATTAATGGTTACATTATGTAATGGTTGATAAACTAGCCGTTGAACTAGGGGAGATAAACCTTGAACCAATTTAGGTTCATGTTTTCATCTTTTCATCTGTCTACATTTGTGTCTCCTTGGATTGGTTTATCCTCATCTCCAATCATTAACTGACTCCACTAGATTTGGAGATCCATTGATTACATATGCCTTTTACTTACACGTATGTTAGTGGAAAAGTAGGTTTACATAAAAGAAACCACGAGAAAATAATCCCTATATAATAATGAGGAGATAAAGAATTAAAGCCAACAATTTAATGTAATAATAAATTAAATGAAACCAATTTCATACAAAAGACTTGGTCTAGTTAATTATTATTCACATGCATGCAACAGATTACTCATTTAATAAAACTAGAATTCAATTCTTAATTTCTATTATTTAAGATAAATCCAAATGAATTTATTAATTAACCAATTCTTTAAACATAATCCTTATATAAATTTTATTGATATTCTAATCCATTATAATTTTATTAAATTTAAATAACTTAAAAAAATAACTTTTTACATAAATGTAACATGGAGGAATCATAGTGAATACAATTAGGATTCTTCCCAACATGTAATATATTCATATACCATTTTACTCTTGTGACATATCTTATACATGAGATATCAAATAATTTCATAGTGTGTACTTTATAGATGATTAAACGAATTACATGATCTTTTAGTCACGTGTTTTTATTAAATGCATGTAGAGTAAAAAATAGTAATAAAAGTTATTCATGATATGTAGATATGAACATTAAATAGATATTATTTAAACATTCAATATTTATGTCTATTAAAACCTATTACATGGCATGTTCTATCTTTTCAACCACATGCAAGTACATGTCTCAATGTTTACATATGAAAATAAATAAATTTTAAATCTGCGTATTTGGTAAATAGTACATGACATGTAAATCTTATCTACACAGTGTTTACATCACTCACCATATATTTTAGGTACATGCCTATGGACTCACCCTATGAAACATACCATAAGAAATTTGGAGTAAATGATATGTCCAATGGGCCACATTCCTTGTTGACTCAGTGTTACATTGTCATCAGGCAGGTAGGTTGTGTTTGGAATACATGGACTGCCTATGAAACAAAGGGACTACATGCTATGTATGTGGGATACATGGCATGTTGTCAGACTGGCTGTGCACAATTTAATTTTTGTCAATATGAGGTGCATTAAATGGGGAAATTAATACAATAATCATTTCATAATCTTGAATTGATTTCCAAATCAAACAATGATTCATTGAATATTATTTCAATGTGTGTAACTCAGGTTACATGGAATGAAATGTAGTGTTGTTTGAATAGAAACATTGGAATCTTCAGATGAGTTATAATATTTTCTAAATAATAAAATTAATCATCTCGATTATATCTACAAAAAATATAACATGAAGAAAGAGATCCCGAAATTCAGATTAAAAGAATGATTAAACATGAATTGGTAACCAAAATTATAAATACGTAAAAAACTAATGATTGGTAAATAATAATAATCAATTATGTTCTTTCTCTGATACCACTTGTAGGTTCTGTTCGTAGTGGAAGCATGTGATGGGTGGTTCCTAGCATTAATTTTTTTAATAATCCATGGTCAATTTGAGATCTATACAACGATTAACATCGTGATCCATAGAAATACATCAACGAAATATAGAATAAATAATTGTTTCAGAACTGAGAGAGGTTTGATCATCACATATTGTTTATAATTAATTTAATTAGACAAAGAATTACCTATAAGGAATTATTTCTTTATTACTGAATTTGTTGACAGATCTATGGTGTACAATCAATTCATTGTAGAAACCATTTGTATATTTTCTCTAGAACTAATACACACATGTTCCAAGAATCTCCAAATGATTTATAAGGAGTCTTTGGGTGCTAGTACAAAAGATCATTGTTCTTAAGTCATCCTCCTTGATCGCCTTCAGAATCACTCAAAAATCTTTCTCCTTGATCTAGTATAGGAGGATTTCTCACCATTATTGGGAGCGTTCTCAGAGGAGGGAGATCTCTAGGCTTGGTAGGATTCTCTAATGTTGTTGTGAACAACTGAATTAGGTCTTTAGATAATAACATTACTGAGTATTTATATTATTGAGAAAGTTCCCATAATTATCTATTTACTCCACAAAAAGGACCATGCTAAATAATAATAGTAATATTATTATTTCTCAACATGCTCTTAAATTGAGAATTAAATATTATTTAATTAATTAAACTTTAACATTTACTATTTCACAGCAAACTATTAAAATCAGTCCATCATTCCTCCATGACATTTATCTGGATTTGAATAATGTATTTTTATTTATTAAATATATATCACTTAATTATTCCCCAATAAATAAATAAATGTTATACTCAATAAACATTAAATAAATATTTATTAAATATTCGGCTCGCAATATACTATCTTGAATAACTAGTGATGAAATAAATCTGATCAATCAAACATGAATAATTATTAAACTTCCTTTGCGAAAAATTTTTATTCAGCATATTAGATGATAAATAATAATATATTATTTTACTAAGATTCTAGGTACACATTGTGTCTTACCCTACATGCCTCTTTCTCTGTGGCATTAGTTGAAGCAACCTAAAGTCTATGGATATCATTTAGAAACACTCCAAGGAACATACATATAAAGAAGTTAATTCCTCAATGATATGTAACCTCATATATATTCTTACCATGTAATATTATCCATTTATCACGATATATCTAATCGATTATTTTGCTTGACAGTTCCATCAACTTATGTCCTCGATATCTCATTCTCTGAATTTTTAGAAATAGAACTTTTCTATAAAACAACATATCCATGGATTTTTTTATGCTATGTCATTTTAATCAAAGGGCCTAAAATATTAATTTATTTAAATGAATAGAAAGGATAAATTCTTTCACACATTATTCATGAATGCAATATTATTCATGATGCAGCCAACTTATATTACCTCTCCGCAAACATCTGTCATCATAGTTTTCATCAATACATCTACAAAAGTGAATCATAGTAATTATCGATAATATTTGTAATGTCTAATGACCAATAAAAATTCCCACTGATAGAAACATATAATAACACATATAAATTTGGGTCTCCAATTGGTGGGTCTCGTTCTCATAATATAAAATTGGATATTACAAAGGGCGTACACCATGAAAAGGTGCCTCAAAGTCTTAAGAGTCTACACCACCGATACCCTATTTTATTTTCGTCCCTTAAATGATATCATCCATATATATAACATATATATTTATGAATAGTGTTGTAGAACATACAGGTTCCTATTATAGTGGGGAACTGCTACCACCTTTTAGTGCAACAGCTACTCCTAAGACATTAGCACATAATATGTCACATATAAGAAAAATAATGATGTGATAATTTGATTTTAATATATAATAGTAATAAATAAATTTTTATCATAATGTACAAAGAAGTTGGTTCTAGGGAACCAACGCCAACACATGTCCCATTATTATTCCATCATAGTAATCTAAAAGGACCTCTAGATAATCCTTAGGTAATCCTAGGACACCATTAGAGAATAGAACTACTAGGGGTAATATACCCATCCCCATGGAATGAATTCTTATCCGACTTGGGGTAATATAATCATCATATTGGTATTGATCAACCACAGTAGCTGCTATTCCATATGGTGGATATATACCCATACCCAGTCATCTAGGGTTAGCATGCCTACCCGGAGTAATATACCCATTGATATCGCATGTGGTCTCAACCAAATGGGAGTAATATTCCCATACATATAGAGAAATTGGGAACTGGTGTAAATATAAACATTTACATGCCATTAATAATGACCTCAAAAAACATGATGAGAGAATCCACCATCATAGGAAATCAAGAAAATTATGTAAAATAAATTAGGGGATTTACCACATTCTTGATGCATCGTAGCCACAACAACCTTCTCAGATCACAATGTAACTTGTTTTTTAACATGACACTATTAGTTATATATAACCATATCTAAACCTAATCACAACACCATCATTCTAACCATGTGACTCTGGTCCCACTGGACACCCATAATCACTATTACCCATCCCACATACAACCACTCATGTCTGATCTAACACTTAGAACCCACTTGGGTTAATATGTTAAATACAAAGTTGGAGGCAATCCAATTGGACACTTGAGTGTTAGTTTAGTCTCTATAGAAAACACCCATTACTCAAAGAAACTGTATCTCTAAAATATATCAATAATATCTCTCAACCCAATGTTATAAACGGGTGTTCCCTTCATGAATGGGTTTCAATGATATAAAATACCCATATTGATTTCCATGGTCATATTATTCTATTCTACTAAATCAAACATTCTAATCCAACCAATTTATTCTATCCTAGGACTTTTCACATCATATGGGAGGGGATATCTCATCCTATACTCATCTTGATAACCTAATAGCTTGAGGTCATAAAAGGGGACTTCTAAGGTCCACCAGGTAAAGAAACTCTATGTCTAAACTAACCTTTATATTATAGTAATTTCAATCCCATTTGTACTATTTAGAAGGTGACATTATTTTCTGCTTCACCACTCAAGTGGTAAAGAAGATACAAGTTATCCCAAGGGTCCCACATATCCCTCCTGGTCCCATTAACTCATGTCACAACACTCCGTCCTTAAGTGAAAATCAAATTCTCTTTTAATGGGTCCAGGAAGTCTCTTTAAGCCCAACCATTCTCCCAAGGAGTATTTACGTAACAATGCATAACCATGCTATATGAAACATAAATTGGTGGATAAATAATAAAGCTAGTGGAATAATACTTATGGGGCTAAGGAACTTTTGTTTTCTCACATAAGGAATTATACATCTCTAAAATTTTTAATCTAAGTCAAATAGGTAGTTAAAATTCAATAATATATATAATCAAAAAGGGAATAATCTAAAGTGTTGAACCCAAATAATGTGTTTCATACAAAAATAAAAATGTTTTAGGGTATGTACACAAGAAAAAAAATTCTATAAGACCATCCCATTTAATTTATATTAGGGAAACTCTTTGTTAATCTTCTCCAAGATTATCTCAGCTCAAACGAGCACCACCAGTGCTGTTAGAAACCTATGCCACATGAAGGCATAAAAATAATTAATTATGATAATATATATTTAACTTAACCATTTTATCTGGATTGGAATAATTCTTAATTAATCACTGAATTTCACTACTGCACCGACACCACACCCAAAAATACCCCAAGAGTCTGTATCAAATCCACAAACCCACACCATGTAAAATTCCCAATAGGAAAAAAAATCAATATTATTTTCAATATTATTTTTAATTTAAAATAAAAAATAACACAATTGTGTAATTAAAATTAACCAAGATTATGATCCACTAATGTAGATGGTCATATGAGTCACCCCCTTCCGATGTTGAGTGAAATATGAATCACACTCGGCCGATTAAACCAACATCTTTTGGAATTATAATTTTTTCCTTAAATGGAGAAAAAATATTGGGATAAAATACAGGAGAAGATAAAATAAGGTTATTGAAGGAGGAAAATTTTCTTAAATCATTAATAAAATACCATACAAGGGATCCCAAAACAAATGGAGTGAAGTTGAGAAAGGGGGAACTGACCCCTAGCCACGTGAACCAAACAAGAAGAATATGGGAGGTCCCCACTTAAGTATTAGGGGGAAGCATTTTCATTATTATCGATTGAAGGACCATTAATGAGCTGGTGGAGGTAAATATATAGAAGATGTCCACCGGTAGCAGCAGATACTACTTCTAGATAGCACCAACTAGGTTGTAAAAGTACATTAGCATTGGCTATAGCAGCCTCCCGACCATTCCCGAAGCTCCTATTATACCCCATGAACTTTCCTGAGCATACAACCGTATATAAAACATATATTTAAAAGTTACCAATCTTTTTATATTCAAGTACTAATTTTATTTATCCAAACAACCTGGCCACAACTTTGAAAATTCGAGTTCCTTTTCATATTATCTCACTCATATGGACATGATACATTATAAACACCCCACCATAACAATTATATACCCCAATAATTCTTTATGGACATCCAAAAATGAATCTTAGCCTACCTAGTTTTTTATTTCCCAACCAGATGACCACATTGAATTGTTAAAACAGTTAAGACTTCCTTATCACAATTTAAAACATTATGTGTTGAGTTCTTAAAAGCCCAATGTAATTCTTATATCATTTCTAAGAATAAAAATGACCCAACACAATGATAATTTAACACAATACACCCATGTTACATCAATTAATTAATTATATATCCTATGGTTCTACCCAATATACGATAGAGCTAATAAAAACTGATTTCAATGATATAGTTTTTACACCATTGAAATGTCCTAAAAAATAAAAATATACATTATAATGATTCACATGACATGATATACAACTCACCATAACCATTAACAATTTAGAAAACAAATTATTGTTCTATATTGTAAAATCAATTGGTCAATTTCTGATTGACCAAATCTTGAACCTAGTTATGATGTATTTTCCAGGAGAAGCCCCAAGTGATCCACAAAAACATGTTTTGTGTCAAAAATGACATTCTAAATGTATTTTCTAGATAACCACCTCAATTTAAACATGAAAAAACATGTCCATCCGCCTTAGTCTGACCATTCTAAAAAATATTTTGTTACACCAACTAATGAATCTACCAAACACATGATCATGATGCATTAAAAAAAGGCATTCCATGATCATATGAACAAACTCCTTGTAGTTATAACTGAATTAAAAGGTAATTACTATTAGTTGATCATAAAAAACAATTAATGTTCCATCTCCCTAAGAACAACAAAACTACCAACAAACACGATGTTAGATACCATTAAAACTATATCAAGCCCAACGCTAATGCACCGACTCTTTCCACAAGACTTACGAGTTTTTACTTGGAATTTTATGAGTAATATACATAAAAATAGATCCATTTTCTTACTAGAATCCAAATACCAAAAAAAAATACAATGGTAGATATCTCTACACCAATAACCATTCTATAATGATGGTCATACTTCTAGGATGCATGAATTATCCATTATGACATGTAATGAATAGGTATGATTGTACTAGTCATACCTGAGCAGAAATTATGAAACATAGTTTTCCATAGATTCCAATCACATAGAAACATCATCCTCAACACTTAATGAAATTCATTTGAAACAAGGGACATATAATTAATGACCGACGGTGGGATTCCAACCACATGGATTCCCGTAAACCAAAACATGATTGTAATCTCAAAGGGATCCAAAAAAACTATATGTGTAGGTTCTCTAGATCCATTCCCATTCCACATCATCAAAACTTGACGAGGAATTAACCTAATTGGACATGCTACCCAAATAAATCCAATTATTATGTATCCTACATCAAAGGGGTACATGACTAATTTCATAAAAATCCTAGTACTCTATTCCCACAATTTTTTCATTAATCCAACATAATGGGTGTGAAATATTGTACCAAACAATCCATTACTTGAATCATGCACACATTGGTTGTACCACTAACCGTGATAAATGAAATTTCATCCCTGTACTACTAGGTGTACGCTTCATACCATCCACAAAATTTGGAACATTATATGCATCATTTCATATCACATGCTCACATTCATTTTGAAATAATACCCAATAATTATCAAGGTCTTGACATTCACTACCACACTACCATAGGTGAATCTATGAACACACCAAGTAAGATATCACCCTAGTACTGCCCTTAATAAAAATCATTGATACCCAAGGAAATAAAATTCATGTTAATAACCATCAAAAAAACGGCAAGGCCTCACCATGCCTATGTCACATACCTGGTAGCACCTCATGTGGACAATTCTCAACTTGAAGCATCTACGCATGATACCCATTCACAAAGAATCCCTATGTCTAGGATAATCCATCACAAGGGTTACCCTTATTAATCTCATCTCATATCATCAATAATACCAAGATAACTAAAATCCCATGTCGTATCTCAATATACTAAAATATAGGTTATGTCTCGTGAAAATTATATCTCAAAAGAAACACCTCAATGTATGCCTAAAAAAGTAACACAAGAACTAATGTCCCCAAAATACCCAATATAGGGTCCCATGTAATAATCATAGGCATCACATACTAACTAAATACCTACATTTTAAATGATCATCAATGTGTATCTGCATATGAGACAAACCCCATAAGAATCAAAAAACTTCATACCAACCCTTAATAGGACTCTACATATGGGTTTCGCTACCTTAAGGATCATATTCACTTTGGATAGCACATGTAAAACACGTCACTATAGCATGATGTATATCATGTAACCAATTTCTGTGGTCTTATTAGGTATAATGAATACGTGAATATATATAAAAAGTACCATATATGTTTTGTAGAAAATTTAAATAATAAAGCATTTTCTATTTTCTGGACCAGTATTATAACTACCATATATGGTTATCTCTATGGAATCATATTTCTATGCTGATCAAACAGGGCCATTATACATCCCTTGTAATAAGGAAGACATCTCTAACATCAAGATGCATCACACCATAAAACAACACGACCCACCATCATAAGAAAATACATATAGAAGTGTTACTACATGAGTACAATTCCACTAAGTAAATATACATGAAGACAACATATGTGAAGATATTGACACCTTAAAAAAAATTGAATTGGTATTTGTTAATAATAATTTCACATGTAGGATTATATGTTAGGTGATTTGTATATGCCTAATATAATGCATGAGACAGCTATAGACTTTATGCATCAAGAGTCATATCCATAACTAGTTCCTTCCAATGAGCTAAGAAAATAAAACCAATATATAAAAAGAACATCAAACAACCATTCGAGTCACTTGAGGTGAGAAATATTATAATTATATGATGTCAAATATAAAGAACCACTATCCCATCCCCGGGTAACATGTAATTTTTATCAGAATTGCTTTTCATGACAAATCAACCTATTATCGATTATAGGATTCAACGCATTACTCTGTAACCCATATACCCTATACCCACAATAATAATAGGAAATTAAATCTACAATAACACTTTGGAACTTCAAGACCAACAAACTATAAATAGTAATCAGGCCGATTCACTACATAACCTCATGTACACCTTCCCAAATGCCAGAGGCTTCACACTAGAAGCTATGGTTTAAAGATTTTTCATGAAGAGGATATACCCCCTATATCATAATGTACAATAAAATATAATAAAACAAAATAGAATCCATCATAAACAAATATAAAGAAAAAATATATAAATATAAAAAATACTACACTAAATGGAATCCAGTAATGAACCAATCAACCATGACATATATATAATATTCCTTCCATTGTTCCAGTTATATATGTTGACCATAATGAAATGAAATAATGAGAATGGCTCTATAATAAATCTATGAAATATCACACCCCATGATCTCGAAACTGTGATAGCTATCCTACTGAATTCTTAACACCTAAGCCACATGACTCAACCAAGTGTGTAACTACATCAAGTGAATGTATGCTTAGGTATCCCTGAATAGTGGATGAATGATAAAGGAGTGAGTAAAAATTTTAATAGGGAACCACTAAAATTTTCCCATACATAATAGAATATACATTGATATATTCATATGATATTCTATCAGAAATTAGTAAACAATGTATCTATTGAAAGATAAACATAAACTACCTACTTTAGCCCAATGATAGAAACATTCCGTGCACATTCTAATATAGTGCCACAACAATAACCAATTCTGGTCATCGACTTTGAGAGCACGATCAACCATACATACTTTATCCAGTGCAAGGGTTTATTTGAATATGCTAGAATTAAAATACAAATATATTATCCAACAAGGCTCTCTATTCAATACCTATGTAGTCCTCGGTAATATGTAGGGATCAATATTAATAGGGGTACTCTACCCATACCCTGGAATTTATTATTATCCATCAGAGGATAATATACCCATCCATATGGAACATATCAATCACCATAGGTATACAATTATATCAGCTAAATATACCCATCCTTAGATCATCTATAGATAACATGCCTACTAAGGGTAACATACACACCCATGTGGAAGAAAATCATAGACAACCAAGGTCAATATAACCATACCAATGTCTCAGTTATGAATTGAGGGAAATATACCCATCATGGGGCCATGTGTGATGACCTGTAAAAGAAACCATCTACCTGATGGTTTCTACTATACCATGCTATTAGGTATAAGATTGTAAAGAAAAGGGGGGAATGGCCACCTGCTTGAACCTCCTCATGCAAAATATACTTCTTGGATCACAATATAACTGGGTTACTAGGGTGAAAATTGTATCAATCTATAATATTTTTTATACATCATCGTAACCCCATCAGGCTTACGAAGACACTTCATTCCCACAGAATGCCCTCAATGACCACTACCCACATCACATGCACCGACCATGTGATTTTCAAATAATGGGAACCCAATGGGTGCCCAATAGTCTATAAAAATATTAATAAACTCTAGTTCGATTACCCAGTCTTTGTTTAGTCTCTTAGTTTAACACCCAACACTCGAAGGAACATTGTCTTCTGACCGCATCTCAAATTTCTCATGCCCCCAAGGCCTAAAAAGGGTGTTTTATGCTGGAAAGATAATACAAAAATGACCAAAATGATTATGGTTGTTTAATAATTGTCTACTCACTCAATCATTTTAACTCTTTCTATGTCTTTCCACCTTGACATAGTCATATAAGACAAGATAGGATCATGTTTCCCACACTCATCCTGATAACACAATAGCTTGAAGGCATATAAGGGTCCTTCTAATGTATACTTGATTAAGATCCACTATTTCCAAACTCACTTATATATTAAAGGAATCTAAAGACCATATGAATAGGATATTATGTCACATTATGTTCAACCCCACCTCTCAAGAGTTATGTAATCCACTGTATATCTCAAGGGCCCTACATGGTCCACCTAGTCTAGTTATATCATGTCCCAATACCCCTTCCTCAAGAGGAAATCATGGGATCCTATATAAGATCCATTAAGTCTCTCCATGTGTGACCACTCCCCTAAAGAGCCTGAAATTTCCCATGAATCACCGTAGTCTATGCCTCATCCTTAGTAGCCAAGGCATTAAGACAGTGCACTAGGAATGATGCGACCGTGGAACTTTGGTCTTCCCCTATAAGGTGATCTATATTCCCAACCAATTAAATTTTACATAATCATTAAATTAATATTAAATAAACCTTCTAATCAAAAGGGTAATAACCTATTGTATCAATCTCACATAACACATGTAACATAGATGAAATCAAAAAATCTATAGAAAAAGTATGCAAGATAACTTACCTATTCAGAAACGCTTTTAAATTTAATTTCTATTACAATAACTCTTTCCTAAGATCACCCAAGCATGTATTGGATCAACCGGTCACCACCCACACTCTCAAGAACCTACACCACAAAAATAAATCACACATAATTAATTATAACCACTTAAAATTATTTAAACCATATTATAAAAATTCTCATAATGCACAATTTATCACCAAATGTCACCTCCATACCAAAACCACACACAAAAACACCCCAAGGGTCTGTCTCACATCATCGATATTATTTACATCAAAATCCCAAATAAGAAACACAAAATGAATAGGTCATTAAATTTAATTTTAATCACATATAGATAATAAAATGACTACATAATTTAGATTAAGAAAAATGATGGCGTGTCATGGAAGGATAGAATTTTGGGTCACCCTCTTCCTAGGAAGAGCAAAATCTCTATCATATTTGATTTATTATACAATAATTTAGTATAATTGGAAACCTAAACCAAATAAATGAATTTTAAATTAGTATAAAAGAGAGGCTATGATAAATGTAGTTTAGTGAAGCAGTAAATATACCTCAAATCACTAGGAAAGCATAATAAAAATCCATTCCAACCCAAGATATGAAAGGTATGAAAAGGGATAACCTCCCCTAAAGAGGCAAGATCCATAGGAGGGGAAGAGGTTTCCTCACCTTTTAATTTCAAGGGGGAATAATATAATGTATTCCTTAATAAAGTCCCCCTAGCTAGTCAATGTCTATGATATGGATTTGGCTACAATAGAAACATGACCTCTACAAAGGATCCTTTGAGACCCTTGGATGTCTCTCAATCCTTAATCATTGTCTAAAGAACCTATTTGAAGGAATTTATACACAATGAAATAGATTAAGAGACCTAGATATCAAAACGATACAACCTCTAATATAAAATCAATGTTCTTTTGGAGATTATTATGCCTATACTAACACAATGCATTCCATTATGGTACTTGAGATCTTATAAAATCTTGGTCTAGATATATGATATACGATGGCATTTTTGGGCTGTTATCACATTATTTTTATGATCTTTACTTCCTTTCTCTACTTATTATTAAGTAACCATTTATTAATAAATTTTTATTTTATTTACCATTTGAGGGTAACTCACTCTGAGAGAGATATCTTTGAACCCTCAATGATAGTTTTCTATATCTGGTGACTAGGGAGAGAGCATGAGGTCGCATGTCATATTTCAACAGTATTATGGTCATACTAGGGAAATATGTTACAATTGAAAATTTGAGTTCATATAGATTCCCTTAAGAGTCCTAAATGGATCTAAGGTATTCATAGGGCTACTAAACTAGATGTTACATGATATTCTGGATATGTTCATTGTGGTGTTAATTGATGAAATACAATCTTATTTGAACAAAGAGGAGTATATCATGTATATATGAACTTTTGTGTGGTTCATTTGATAATAAAATTTGTATAGTAGGTTATCCGAGTATAATTTCAATACATGTGATCTAATTTCTCTTAGACATTTTATGTATCAGTGGGATATAATAGTTGATCCTTAGAATATAATGGTGGTGGTTCTTTATTGTCCCGAACAAATCTATATAAAATTTACCTTCTGTTTATATATATATGTCTGTGTGTTTGTGAAATATTAGATATAACATATATAATAAAACACATGCACCGTGTAATGAAGAAAACTCTAATTTATTCCAATAAGGTAGATAATCATATGTGGATAATTAATTTTATTTATAAAATTTAACAATGTATAATTTGATAATTAATATAAATAAAAAACATAACATGAATTTTAAATTATAGTGCATCAAAATATCCTGGAATAATCATGATCAAGGACATAATAAAAAAGAAAATACTTTTTTAAATTAGAGAGATAACACTGAGTGAAAAGTATGTGGGTGAAGAATGAAGGAAAAGTGGGTATTTATAAGAAGTGTAATACTAATATGATCTTTGGGAGAGTGGCCTAGAAGTTAGATTAATAAATTTAGTATTAGAATAGAAACTTAAAAATTAGAATTGAATAATTAATTTTAATTATTATTTAATATTAATAAAATAAGTGAATAAAAATATCATAATTCCTAATGATAAAAATTCAAATTATAAGATTTAATAAAAATTGTGATTTTTTTATTGATGAGTGTTTTAATGAATTTTGTAAAAATCATAATAATTATCGGGTAATAATTAAACTTGTAAAATTTTTTATATATTAAATAAATTTTTATAATCAATATATATAATTTTTTTTTAATTATTTATAATTTTAACCGTAACCTGAGTTTTTTAGTGAATAATAAAATAATTTTATTTATATACTAATGTATTATGTAGTTATATTGATAAAATATTTCCTTATGTAATCCTAAAATAGTTTTTTCATCCTATAATATGTTTTATAAGAAAAAAATTAAAAAAATAATAGTATAAACTTAAACCCTAAAATACTAATTTTCAATTTAAAAACATAATTTGTAACATTAAAAATAATTTTTCATAATTTATTTCATCCTTTTTTAATGTAAATAATATACTTATTTAAGGTTTTTAAAGTAATATAAAATTATAATTATAATTAAATAAAATTCAAATTGTGAAATAATAACAGTACTAAAAGTTTTACTTTTGGAATAATATTTTATTAATTATTTTGTACTCAATTACCCCTCCCCATCAAGTATAAATTTATTATATTAACCAATTGGATAATTACATACCAAAAAATTCTCATTACAAACTACAATTCCATTTTTATTATCCTAATCCTCATATGATCCTTGAAGACATTCTGGTCTCATCAAAATACAAGCCTCTAAGACATTCTTCCTGTAGAAAAAGAGAAATGTTGGGAAATGAATTAAACTTTCTCACTTGATTTATTAATTATTTCATTATCCCATACATCTATTATCATTCCCACTTCTAATGAAATAATCCTCCAAATAGTAAATGAGTATTTTTAAATAATTTATTTTTTATTATATTACTGGAGATGTTTTATACACTATTTATAAAATGCCAATTATTTATCTCCCTCGTTTGACAATGTCTGGTTAATGATCATTTTTCTTCTTAATAATAAATCATCAATAACTTATTTATCAATACGTTTAGGGATTATTATTATATTTTTTATATAAATAATTGATATTATTTTGTAATATAGTAATTAACAAATAGTTTCTGATATATATGTGTTACCACTCTCTCCCTCTCTTTTGAAAGATCCCATTAATAGTTATTTTATTATCTACAAGGATGTTGTTAATTCAATACATAACACCACCTTCATGGAAGATTGGTGTAAATTATGTGTAGTATGTAAATATTTAATATTATGTAATTTTATGATTATGTAGGCAATTTTACAAATGTAGAATTAACAATGAATCAAAACCATGTCATCGAAAAAAATATTTCATAATTCAAAAAAAACATGGTAGAAAATAATTATATCTATAAAGAATGTTTAATAAATAGATTAAAATAATTATAATTTAGAAATAATACAAAAAATTAATATAATAAAATTACATATTATTGTTCAAATAATCATATTTTGATTATACGTGAGGTGTAAAAATAATTGAACACAGTGATACCGAAATTAAGGGCATTATTTCTCTACCTTTTACATAGAGATTCTATCTTAATGTATAATCATATTATATAGGCTTTGTATATATTCTCCAAACCAATCATCATACCCATTTGTATACTGAAATTTTCAATGGAATTACATATGCATTCATTATTATCTTAATTAACTATGCTTATGTAATGTCTAATAATGATATTTAGTGGGTTTAATCTATTTGATTTAACATATTTAAAAAGAATTATTTGTATTTTTAACTAAAAATTCCAATTAATTTTATTAATTAAAATTTATAGGGATTTATATTACCATTAATTATAATCTCAAATATTTATTCCCATGTTAAACCTTATAATGTTTATTAGGAGACTCTCAATCCTTTATTTTCTTTTGGTTTTACGATATCATTCCCACTATATTTTCCTTATTAATCTTAAAAATCTTCATTAATCCCATTCTAAGTTGAATTATCTAAAACATTAACTTATTCTTAATGTAAGGATATGAATATATTTACTTTTTTAGATATATTATTATCCATCTTCATGATTACTGGTAATGAATTTATTATCTAAATCACTCAATTATTCATCTTATATTTATTCTTGTCATCACCCTATAATATGATATATATATATTTTTTAATTTTACCTCTTAATTTCCAAAAAATATATACTAAATTATTATTTTTAAAACCTCTATGTTTATTCACTGACATGATGTTTTTGAAATCATCATGAAACCTATTATTTTATCATGATTTTTCTTTATTTTTATTATTTATATATGTTTCCAATCAATATGAAATTCATGATTATAAACATATTAATATATAACTAGTGGGCCTAGAATTATATTCCTCTTCAATGCATTGATCAATGTGATATATCACATGGTATTGTTATGAATGAACATGAATATATCTTTGTTCCCATGATGGAATTATATATGTACACATGTGATGTACAGACAAGATTCTAACATTGTTAATATTTTATGTATGGGAATGATGCAATTAGCAGTGTCCACAATGTTATGATATTTATTTACAATAAATTTTCAACATTTGATATATATTTGAAATTATTTTCATTTTATTTATGATGATAATCATATTATTATGATATGATGATGATTATTATGCACCCACATGCGATTAAATTTATTAATGTATCATATTTATTTGTATTATTCCTCGCATTACTAGGAATTTATCTCACCCTTTCCTTGATGAATGTTATAAGGTGATTACATGTTATAAGGGGATTATAAAATATAATTGTAATTACATGCTAAATAATTTTAATAAATATTGACTTTTTATATATATTCATCTTGAATGAACCAAATTCTATTAACATAGTAAACATATCTTTTCCTGGATTTGTAATATTATGTTTTTTATTTTATAAATGAATCAATAATCATGCATTGAAGGTGTAGTTCACTAGAGTTGGTATGAATTAAATGGTTTTATTAATTTTTAAATAAGGTAAGATATGTAAACACTATGTTAATCATTGTTATTTCATAGGTTATAACATTATTATTGATTTATTCATTTTAATAAGTTGTTTTTACATACTTTATTGACATATATTTTCTCAAACCATTACTATTTTTAGGTGCCTTAGATTTGTTGAATAATTTTTCATTATTTTTAATAAAATGTGACATGTGTTGTGGGATGGATGAGATGTTTTTTTGGAGACTGAAGATGACATATATATTTTTAAGAAAGTTTTGTGTTTATGTTATTTAAATATTTAATTTTTGTTCATATACTAAAAGTTCTGATAAATTCTCTCTAAGTATATGACTTTGGTGTCTTGAATATAAAAACAAAAAATCCTGAGGAAATCATAATACTTGTTATATATAATGACATTAATGGGTATCATATGACCTAAGATATACAATACGACTTGTTTATGATGTATGAACATTAGAACTAATGAAATTGACACAATTCAATCCATATATCATTGAGTTCCATCGTTTAACTTTAATGGAAATCATTTTATATTAGCATATAAATTTTCTAGTTTAAGAGTTTTAGTAGTTGGGTATATAACACTGGTATACAACTTTGATGTATGTATATGAATATTTGGTATGAATTCAAGAAGAATATTAATTTTAAATTCATTCAAAAAAAAATAAAAATACGGAGGATTTATAAAATTAAAATATTCTACAGAAAATGATAAGAGATCAGGTGGTGATAATTTTTTTCTTTATCGATCAAACACCATACTAATTTGATTGGATAATGATTCATGTAAATGTTACAGTACAAAAATACAGGTGATACTGTGTATTGAGATGAGTTCTTTACACTATAGAGGATGATGCCATATCATAGGTCCATGTGTGTGAAAATGGAATTTGAATTCTTGTGATATTTATGGGTATTTTGAAGTGTAAATTTATTTTATGATTCTTGGATTTTTTTTATGATTTTTTCACTAAAATTAAAATGAGAAAGATCTTGTATTATTCTTATAGATTTCAGATTAAATATTTGAAATCATTCATGTTCAAATGTATAGGAAAAGAAATTGAGGATATTGACAAAAAAACTCACTGAACCCAAAATTCAAGGATAATTTCTATAATGATTATAAAAATATAATATGAGTATAATTTATATAATAATAATTGAGAAATTAATAAATTGAGTGTGTTTGATAATTTATATATAGCTACTTGTATTCTACTTTATCAAAAATAAAATTTTACAAATATCAACATATGTTACATTCATTTTCCTAAGAAGTTTGAGGCAATTTGATATGATTTTTCTTGATCTGAGAACATAACAATGAAGATAAATGAGGCTATATTCATGCATGTATTCTCTTGTTAAGGGATAGACTAGCCTGATCATGTGTTAGTAAAGTCCAACATGATTATATGATATTCATCAAGTAAGTTGAAGTTATTTTAGAAGAATATATTTTATTGATGTTTAGGCATATCATTATTTGTTAAAGACCTGATTCATTCTATAGTGAGGGAATAATATTTAAATAATACTTGGTTCTTGTAAAAAAATTCCAAGTAATATAAAGTTGGTTGTTGATGATGAATTTATATAAAGGGAAGTGGGTGATATATGTTTGAATATTGTGTTCCAATTGAAAAGATGTTACAATTTCTATAAATTATAGTTATAATAAAATAAATGACTCAACCAAAGAATGATCATGGAAAAGATTCGGCTCTCACAATATTACTGAACCTTGTATAATTTATTATATGTTATGTTTATTAATTTGTTATAAAGAAAAGGTTACAATATTTATTGATTGAATATAAACACTAACGAGTCACATGGGTTGGATTGAATTTTGAATATATAAAAAAATTGATAACATTAATTCAACCACCACTTAGTGGTATTTTCATATGATTTAGGCCCTTCATGTGGTATCATAGAACACTTGGTTCCATTAGGATTATACATGGATAAATTTTATCATGGGAATTGAACGTTTTGTGAATATCCTAGGTGATTCATTATTTTAAGTAATAAAATTTCACTAGAAGAACAATTGAGTAACACAATATCTTCACAAATAATTACTCTAAGTGAGTAATGTTTTTATCATGGGTTTTCACCATTTAATTAAATTATATATCATTATTTTTCTGATACTATATGTTTATAAAAAACTATAAATGTTAGTAATTCAATAGTTTCATCTATATCAGATAAATCCTACACCAAGGAAAATATACAAATATTAGATAAATAGATATGGGATAAAATTTAAAACATGTATAAGGGTAAAATAATGACCTATGAAGACAAATTAAAAACTTATAGGGAAATGTATAAATATATATGAATAGAAAAAGATGAGAATATTTGGTAATATTTTACTAGGATGAATGAAATAGATAACACCATTAGGGGTTTTGTAAAAATATATATTTTTAATCTATGGTCAACAAATTTGTGAGAAACATTCTAGATATATTTTACCCAAAGATATCATCATTGAGAGAAGATCACGATTTTATTATTGATGAGTTATACAACAACTTTTTGTATTATAAGATTATAAAATAAATAGTCATTAAGAATATGTCCATGGAGGACATAAATTTTAATACTATGTTTTAAAATAAGGTAGAGATAAATGGGAATGAGGATGTTTCATCTAGAAATGTTAAAAAAATTATGGGAGTAATGGGAGTAATAAAAGAATAACAGATTTCCTCTAAACTAATCCTAAAAAGGTAAAAAGTAAGTATAATAGGAAACTCCCCAAAAAATGTTTTAGGTGAGGAAAAATTGGGTACTCTGGAGAAAAATTCCCAAGTAAAAAAAAGATTGTGGAAAAAATATGATGAAAATGATAAATAAAGGTATAACAACAGATCTAAAGATAGATATTTAACGGTACAAATTATTTGATGGTGGTCGAATAAAATTTCAAATAAAAAATAAAATAAGAATCCAAAGTAAATATGAAGAAGATAGTTATTCCCCATGAATGGATTTTTGGGAATAATTTGGTAGTAAGGAGGAAAATTTCATGGATCATATTAAAATTATATGGACAACTCGATTATTTGTGAATAAGTGGTAGAATAATCCTATATGGAGAATATTTAGAAACTTAAACTTGAAGTATAAAATTGTAGAAACAAAGAAAAAAATAAGGAAATAAAATCTCTAAATAAGAAGGATAGAAAACTGAATAAAGGTGAATATGTGTTAGAAAATACATAGAATGATCATATTTGGGAAATTTGGATCCCTAATCTGACGGTGGATTAGCAAGAAAGAGTTATAATGTAAACTAAAAATATGTTTGATTCGTAATAGTAAATTATAAATTAGGATGAATAAGTGTATTTTAATGCTCAAAATACCCTTTTAATGTTTAATATTGACTTTTATAAATTTATTATTATTACATATAATACATAAAAGGGTATTTGGAACTCTTATACCTCAAATTTGGTAAAACATGTAACTATGTTTTATTGAAATATTTAATATTTATTATGTAATAGTGTAGGTTCTAAGTGAAATAGTGGGGAAAATTTGGCTGAGAATAATTCTATGAAGAGGAAGACATTAATGAAGGGAGTTGAGAATATTAATAAGAATAAGGATCCATGAAATCCGAACACATAAAGGCTTATTCTATGGTAAAACAACAATCCAATTTATTGGTGTGGGCGCAAAAATTTCCTTTAATAATTAGTTTTAGAGGATATTGTTTTTGCTGGGGTGACTATAGGAACAAAACATATGTTTTTTGGTTTAATGTTTCCCTTTTTAACAAAATATACTGTAATATCAGAGGATATATAATTAATATATATAAAATTTATCTAGAATTAAGTAGACTCGATATAAGAGCACATCATGTGTATTTATTCAAAAAAGGATTAGTCGGATTGAACAGATCTATAGAAGATGAAACCTATATGGTCACTATATAGAATATTTTTTTTAACAATGATTATAGGTAAAAAACAATAGATTTTGAAATAAAATAAGACACCAAATAGATGTAAGATACAAAATTCATTGATTTTGGAGGTTCTTCTTAATGAATGTAAAAGGAAAGAGCCATGGATCCTTGATAGTGTATGCTCAACACAAATGAATTGGAATACAATGATTCTAAAAAATATGAAAAATGTGTTTGTTGTGATGTAAACATTGATAGTGACAACTCATTGAAAATTAGAGGCATTTGAATAGATTAATATGATCACCACCTAGTGAAGAAAAAATATGATTTAATTGTTTATGGGATCAAATATAATCTATTGAGTGTAAATAAAATTTGAGAAGAAGGATACATGTTTAGATTCAAGAGAAATTTATATTCACATCAAATTAAATAAATATGGAAAAATAATCACAATAGGAGAATGAACCAGTGTGAATTTATCTTATATTGTATATTTTTTAAATTCCTTCCACCATAGTGGAAGAGAAGAAGATAATCGTTAGTATAGTAGAATTGGGTATATTATCCCAAATAATATATGTAATATATTTAAAGACAATATTTTGTGGTAGATTCATTAGTAAAAATAAGATTTAGATTTATTCTTTAAAACCTATAAATTGGGAAATATGGTTAAAGGAATGTTAAAAAGAGTAGAGATGAAACCAATAAGGCCCCTTGAATTAACCCAATCACTTTTTTGGACACATGAGACTCAAATCCATATGTGTTTAATTTTATTTTATCACATTAATTTATTTTTATACAATAGTGGAAATATTTTTATTCATTAAGCCCAAGTTATGATAAGTGTATATATTTTAGAATTACAAAAGTGACATCAAAAGACATCTAGGAATTCACATCAATAAATTCTGAATTGATAATGGGAAAGAGTATAAAAGAAATGAATTTGAATCATTTATGAAAAAATATAGGATTTAACATCAATATAATAATTATTACAGACCTAAATATAATTAGATTTTGAGAGGATTAAGAGAATAACTATGGAAATTGGGAGAATAATGCTTGCGGATTTTATAAGATCAATGTTCATTTAGATAGAAGCAGTGTACACTATTTTACACTTTCAAAAAAATTTCTTTTTGAGTCTAAACTCAAATATTACCTCATTTAAAATGTTAAATTAATGGAAACCTATAATATTTTTTAGGAAATGGTATCCCATACCTCATCAAAATCAAATAAAAAAATTTGGGAAAACTTGATAAAAGAGTCGAAGAAGGTATATTTCATAGGAATAAATATAATTGAAATGGAAAATTATTTTGGAATAAAATACTCTAATAGGATGTTTATTGTTATTATGTAAAACAAATTTAAAACTATCTCAATAATATTTGTCTAGACATATCATTTTTTGTAGAAACATTATAATATAATGAAAAAAAGACTAGAATAGTGAAAAAATGTTGAGTATGATCTTTAAACACCATATGTGTATTCATAGTAAAATTATTATGAAATCGGATTATTGAGAAACATACATTCTATATTTTAGGGATGTATGTTGATATAAATAATATCATTGGATAAAAACATCTTCCCATACAGACCAGATGAATATTGATATATGTGGAACAAAAAATGAAACTAACTAATATAAGGATGGTTTTTGAAAATCATACCTTAGTCATATATTAGTTTAAACCAAAATATATGACATAATCCTTTACATATAAGGAATTAATTGAGGCTTTGTATGATTAGATAAATTATATCTAAAATTATGCTGCCTAGGACCTTATTCCAAGACCTAATAATAAGAATTTATTTATAATAAAATGGGTATTTTGGAACTAGTTGAATTGTCATGACATGATTTTTATAAACCCTGCTCGATTAGTGGAAAAGTGTCCACTCAACATGAAGTGATATATATTAAGGATAATTTTGTTGTAATTTCAATGTTGAATTCCACTAATATGTTTTTTATTCTTACAACCTACATGCAGTATAGGATCTATCAGGATGATTTTAAATGTATATTCTTGAATTATTAGTTGGAATAAGAAGTATATATTGTGAAATGTGATGTTTTTGTTCTTTTTAATAATTACACAATTGTATAAAATTTAAAAAATATTTATATGTCTTAAAAAAATCCCCAAGGGAACATTATTCTACGCTTGATAGTGTCTTGAGGGGTTTGAAATTAATCAAAAGAAAAGTGGACTCCAAATTTTATGTTAAGGGAATGAATATAGGCATTATTATTATAATTATAAATTCTAATGAAATCATTTTTAGAGGTGATCTTGAGATTTTTTGTCCATAATTTTTTAATTTAATGAATAAATAATTTGAAATTTCTATATATGGTGAGGTGAAATCTTTCATGGGTGTAGAAGTGTTACGAGCCTAAAATTTAATTTTTCTATCCTAATAAATGTGTAACGAATAATTTAATAAAAATTTTAAGATAGAGGGCTCTAAAAAATTATGTAAATTCATTATTTTGGGAACAACATTGTTAAGGGATACCGAAGGAATGAGTGTTGACCAAAGAGAATTCAAAAAATGATTGACAACATACTATATATCCTATATTAAGGAAAATATATTGTTTATATTGCTAGTATATATTCTTGATATTAGATTGACCCTAATGATTCATATTTTCAAACTACTAAAAGTGTTTTAAAATATTTTAATAGAACTATAGGTTTTAAGTTTCTTTATAAGAGACAAAAAAAATTAAAACTATCTAGATTAATAGATTCAGATCGAGTAGGTAACTATTATGATAAGTGGTCTAATTTAGGTAAAATATTCATATGGGGAAATTACTGTGTGATATGGAAGAAAAATAAAGAAAAAAAGAGTTACACTAAGTACTATAGAAGAAAAATAAGTTGCTATTATTTGATTTTTTAGTCAAATTATCTTAATGAAGAATAAGATAGATGATTTATGTGTGATGGTGAAAAAATTCTATCGTAATACTTTGTGATAATAATTTATCTATATATCATTAAAAAATTGACTCTAACAATAAATGTTCAATCATATTCATATTACATTTCATATAGCAGGTAGATAATGGAATATTGAGATACAAAACAAGAATCTATTCCAACCAAAGGTAAATGGGTAGCTATAATCACCAATGTTATACCCAAGGATAGATTTGATACATTGAGGCTAAAAATCAATTTTTTCTACCTATACATAATTGATAATATTTGGAAGGTATCCCCCCTGATCCAAGAATTATGTCATCAATGATGAATAAGTATGTTTACAATTCTTTCCAAAATTAAGTATGTGGAAATTCATATTTGTAACCTTACGAGTTATTAAATTAAATAATATATTTATTGTGACAAAGGGGAGTTATTTGAAGAGATGTTATTGAATTAATGGCTATAGAGCCTTGTCCCTGGTAAAAAATGTTTTCTATCACTGAGAGAATATGTTCACTCAAAAACACTATTCTAAACGTTGTTTTGGTTTTATGATAATTTTCACATGAAAAAGAATATGATTTTGTGTCTCTTAGATTACAATATTTGTTTCAATATTATATTTTAATGACTTCTGTTGTGTTTAGAAAAAAAATATAATATGGGGAGTTATAAGTACCCTTATATTTATTAAAAAATATTTCTTTTCTATTAACCAAATGTGGGAAGTGTTTTATGATGTATTAGGAGTTTATGTGTGGAGGTTAGATAAGGTTGATAGAATTTTAGGAAGTCTCTATATATATTTAAGTGAAATTTTGAATTGTAGTTAGTCGAGTGGAAATCAAAAGACATTGACTCATTCCATATGACTTTAATGATTATTGTATATCTTTAGGATAAAACATATGAATTTGGTTAGGTAGTATTAATTTCAGTGTGTATAAATTTGGAATAAGTTATTTTGTATTAATATTATTTATAGTATTAGTGTTTTTTGGAAATCATAAGACACTGGTTTATGAGTTTCCCAATATCAATATTTGAGTTGCTAGACATCAAACATTGGTGTATTAAATTAAAGATATTGTATGAATTTTGTGTTGAAATTAAAATATCATATGACCATCAATGTTATGTTTAAAATATAAAAATGTTATGGATTTACAAAATTATTATAATATGTAGAATATGATATGAAATTATGTGGTTCTCACATGTGGTTCTTTATAGATCAACCATACGAGTGATTTGAATTAATTATGATTTAAACTGATGTTGGAGCATCAATCCAATAGTGATTTTGTGAGATGAGATGAGTTTTAAATTATATAGAGGATAATTGAAGATTAGATTTCCATGGGAGTATTAATTGAATTTTAAATCTGTTTAGATTCATGTATTTTTTGAAGGATATATCTATTTTGAGATACATAGAAATTTATATGTGATTATTTTGGACAAAAATAAAAATGATAAGGATATTATGTTTTCTTTTTGATTTAAAAATAAATAATTCAAATTCCTCATTTCCAATTCTCCAGATCAAAATTGAGGCTATTGACTAAAGAAATCATATCTCATAAAATTCATTGTTAATTTCCATAATAATTATTGAATTATATTTCAATCATAATCTGTACAATATAAAAATGTGAAATAATAAAATTGAGTGTGTTCTATAATTTAGAAATATCTCTCGATACTTTACTATATCAATGATTTATTAAGTTAATAATATCAACATGTTCAATGTTATTATTCTAGAGGAATTCAAGGAATATTGATCTGTAAATTATTTATCTAGTAAAATGATACTAAGGAGAAAGATGGTCATATTCAGGAAGCTATTCTCTCGTGCATGGATAGATTATCTTAAAGATGTATGATGAAAGGATAATGTGATTCTATAATATTAATCAAGGTATTCAAAGTTTTTTCAACAGTATACCTTTTAATGATGTTTATGAGTATTGTTTTTAAATATTATATTAATTCTAGATTATGGAATGAATCATTGAGTAATAGGTATTTAAAATTTGAGAGACAAATTGCAATTAATAGTAGTAAGTGGATGAAAACTACCTAGGAAGAGAAGAAGATGATATCTATATAAATAATGTTATACAACTGATGGAAAATTGTCATTAATATGAATTACACTGATCATAAAATATATTAATTCACCAATAGTAGATCATGAAAAGGATTATTCTCTCACACTATGGCCAAACCTAGTAAAAGATTATATGGAATGTGTTTTATTATTATTTTTTCATTCAGGTAAGGAGGAGAGATTCATTAAGAGAATAAAGACTATAACTAGTTTTAGGGGATAAAATCAAAATATGAATTGTAAATAAAATGGGTTCCACTAATTCACCATATCTCAAGTTTATACTCAAACGATATTATCACTTTAGTTTTAGAGAAATGGTGTAAACATGAATAAACAAATCCAATAATACATACAATGGATAATGTAATGAATATCCAAATAATTCCCCTAATGCTAAGAGATATTGAGTTTAAAAACCTCATGGTGGATATTATAAACATTTAAAATGTTTCAAATAATAACACGAACCATGTAAAACATCCACCTTCACCCAATAAGGAGAAATTAGTCACTAAGACCCTCATGTAGAAATGAACATGAACATTTATTAGATCATTTAATCCAATTATTATAGAAAAATAGTATAACTTGATTAAAAATATTTTTTAATGTACACCATTTATCTAATATTTTCAAATTTAATATATTTATCTATCATTTAGAATAATATGTTTACTAATGGTTGGAATTGACCACGATTACAATTATAAAGGTTGAAGTGGTGTTAATGTAGTGAGGATAATTAAATGGCATGTTTTTGAACATGTATTTTCCTCACACATGTATACCATGATGGATAGATATTATCTCAATCTTAATAAAAATGTGAATGAATATATTATATTATATGATGTGAATTTCACATGTCTATAGAAGTAGGAATATAGTTTTCTTATCAACCATGATTGAAAAATAGATAAATAATTTAATACATAAAACCAAATCTCCAAAACAAATATAGCTATCAGAGACTTTTGAGAGTTATAAATAAGTAGTTCATTGAGATATTCTAGTAGATATGGATATTTTGAATGGTCCCATGAACATAGAGACTAGAAATTAAGGATGGGGTTTCACATTGCAGAATCAAATGAAAATTGATGTATGAGAAAAGGATCCCACTACCCACTATCAAAATATGTTGTGATAATTACCATATAAACTTCTTAAAATGAATGATAAAATTATTTAAGTGTGTTAAATGAGGGAATAAAGTTAAGTAATTCCAAAAAACATGATGAATCCAACCAATTCAACATAGGAAAGGCTCTACCTGAGATGCCACTAATGGTTTAATATGTTGACTAAAAAGAAGATTTTAACTATACATGTGAGTGTACCAATACAAGTTTCACCAATTGAAATCAATTTTAACAACAATCTAATTTATGGGAGTAAGGAAAAAATTACATCATCACCACCATTGAGGTGCAAGAAGAAAATTAAGTAGTGAAATGTAAATATATTATTCCATCTAGAATGGTGAAGGTTTTATTTGAATTGGGATAAATGAATTCCTTTATATCATGTATTATTTATATAACAATTGAATCCAATGCTTCATAATTTATATTATTGATATCCATAAAAACACATAGCAGTGTAAATGATAAAACTCATGAGTTTGAATATTCTTTAATTAAGATTACTATAGAATATTATATTTGGAAATCCCACAAAACATCCTTTGTTGGGATTTTATGAAATAATCAGTACATATTGGATCTCATTACATATATCTCATATAAAATTTTGATAAAGTAAAATATATTTTAATATCAGGAAACATCTTTGTAAAAAATTTCATAGAACATTATGAGCTTTTTTATAAAAATTTTCAATTTTTTGTGAATTGATGCTGAAAAACAAACATTTATTTCTAAAACTACTGAGATAAAGTAAAATATGAAACTTAGATTGATGATTATTGTGAGGGAATAAAATTTTGAATCCCTTCATCAATTTCCATGACATCACTCAGAATATGAGGATAGTTTCCAATAGAAATTATACTAGGTGAAACACTTATATCAAATATTACATATAGAAGAACTTTGATATAACAAGACAAGTTAATGAATTAAGATCAATAATATTTAGATAAATGATTTATATTCCCCAGTAAAACACTTTAGGGGTTACTTATATAATTTTTTAAGAATATAGATGAGTCAATTTGATTTTTCATCAATTTCAAAGTTCAAAAAATGATCATTTAATAGAATAAATATCCTCTTCTAAATAATGATGATCTCTTAAATCAATATTAGGTAGGACAATAATTTAAAAATTTATATATTTATTAATGTTATAATTGAATAAATCGGATATTAAAAATGTATATCTTCAAATAATATATGGAAACTATGAGGTTGTAGTGATTCAATTTAGACTTAGAAACTCACTGACTATCACAATAGAATTGATAAATAGATTTTTTAGATATTATGTTTATAATTTTATTATATACATTATTGATTATATTTTCTTATCCTCAAAGAGAAAATAAGAATATGAAGAGCAGCTAAGGATTCTTTTTGTGATTTTATGGAATGATAAGTTGTATGATATGTTTAACAGGTATAAATTATGGATGATATCAGTCACATTATTAGGGATTCAAATCACAGTAGAAGGAATTTTGAATGATCTATCATTGATAAAAACAATTAATAAATGACCTAGACAAATAATTTTTATTGATATCCATATTTTTTTTTATCTAGGTAATACTGATTCATTCTAAGAAATTTGTAATGATTTTCTTTACCACTATCTAAGTTAACATGGAAGGGAGTAAATTATTAATGGATGGAGAAATGTGAATATAGTTTTAAGGAGGTTAAAATGAGGCTTATAACTATATCTGTAACCATACTAAAATATTATAAATAAGGGTTGGTGGGATAAAATATGGATTAAAATAAAAGATTAGGGTTTTACTAATAAAAAATGCTAAAGTTATTGGATATACCTTAAGAAAAGTTAAAATACATGAGTAAAAATAATCATTTCATGACTTGAAGTTAGTATCTATGTTATATAAATTTATTTTATAGAGGAATTATATTTATAAGATGAATTGTGTTATATATACCAAATTAAAGAGTCTAAAGTACATATCTATATAGAAGTTGTTGAATATGAAAAGAAAATTATGGAGGGAGTTAATAAATGACCATGATTTCTCAATTAACTAGTATCCTAGAAAGTATAAAAATATAGCTATTTTTCTTATCTAAAAGGTAACCACTACACTATGCATGATGAGGATTGAAAATATCCTTAAATTCATAGATATGAAAAGTATGGATATTAAAATCATAATGTAAGGGGAGACATTCTACCTTTCCCAAATTATTTCTTTACTATATACCCAAGGGAATGCCTAGGAGGTTCAAAGGGATGATTTAGAGATTGAAGGGAAAGTGAATGCAAAAAAGGAATGAAATATTCAAGAATTAAATATTGAAAAATATAAAGAAATTTTTATTGTAAGTACACTTTATATGAAATCACCACTAAAGATAAGAAGGGACCTATTATAGGATTCACATATATCATCTTTAACTATGCACCCTAGAAGTACCACGATGTAAAAATTTCATTAACAACACTTTTGGTGGTAAAACCGGAATGAGTAGATTACTAATTACACCTCAAATTGATTTCTATTATTCAAATTTATGTTCAATATTAAATAATCTAAGGCGAGGATGTAATGACTACTCATACAAACATCTTAATGGTTAAACATCACTGTTGTATTTATCATGTGTATTTTTTTGAAATCTTATAGAAAAAATGTCATAAGGGCTGTAGTAGATCAACTCACCAAGACTAATAACTCCATCACTATTATAGACGATTAATAATGATATCAAATAACTATGATATATGTTTTGAATGTAGTGATACTAAAATCACATTTCATTCAATTGTATCTGATAAAGATCTGAGTTTTTCCTCTAAGGTTGGTAGGATTCTTTAACATGAATTCATTATCGAATTGTTCTCTAGTATAACCCATCACCCCAAGATTTATGGTCATTATAAAAGGACAATTTAAAATTTTAATACATTCTAGGATATTGGAAAATGCACATTAAATAATAAAAGTATTAATATATTTCACTGGTCGAGTTCTCATACAACAAAAGTTTCATCTAAAGTATTTAGATGGATCAAAAATAAAAATCTATCTGGGGTGAGATATAATCCTCAAAATTATTTATTGAAGTTGGTGAATAGAAGTTTCTATGAATATAGAATTTTTACGAGATGATAGAGAAAGTTAAAGACATTCAGAAATCGATTGAATATTATTAGAGTTGAAATAAGAAATACATTGAGAATCATTAAAGATACCCAAATTTCAATGTCAGATAAAAAGTGCTCCATTGAATATATCCCTATAATAGACTCATGAGGTTTTGATAAAGGGAAAGAACATCAATAGGTATATTTTACCATTTAATATGGTTGATTATATAGGAGCTGAACGATATTTATTAGAACATCCACTAAACACCACTCAAGTGCATGATGTGTTCTATGTATCTCTCCCTTGGAAGCACATAACTGATCTCTCACATGAACTATAACACTAATTTTTAAATGTGTAAGAAGATATGTCTCATCCCGAGGGTCACACTCCAATATCCTATAAAAAATACTATTTATATTTTTAGAATATAAATAGAAAAATATACAGTCCTTTATAAAACTGTCGATCTTTTATGATCTAGGATTTGGTGGAAAATGTAAAACTATTGCAAGATATAATATTTTTATCCATTAATAATTAAAAAAAATATTTTTACTTTAACCATGACATATCCTTAATGATGCTAAATTTCTATGTAACATATAATATGCATATGTAAGACATATTAAAAATGTGGGTCGAGCATAAAATTTCATGGAAGGGGGTTTTAAAAAAGATCAATTCCATTTATAAAAACATTTTAAAAAATTATTTTCAAAATATATTACATTATATCAAATATAAATAGTTTGAAAATTACTTATTTAAAATATAATTATATGGTATAAAAAATATATAATCTTTTAAAATACTTTTCAAAAACCATTGAGAAAATATTTTCCTTCAAAACATCATTGTGATATTATTGTATCAGAACATTTGAAAAAATAAATAAACATATTTCTAAAATATATGGTTTTTAAAATATAACATGGCAAATAATTTTCACAAAGGTTTGAAAATATATATAAGTTTGAAAATATTTTTATTTAAAAAAATATAATAATCATTGAAAATACCTGGAAATTCATTTCTTATAAACAAATACTTTGGGATTATAGAAATTATTATGCAATCGTGGGAACAAAAGAAGAACTCAAATTGGGACATTCAAGGCTATAAATAGAGTACCCATCATGTAGAGTTGGGTTTACTCTTTAAATACCTATCATTATTACAAATTTTGAGTGCTGAATTTTATAAAAAAAATTGAGCTTTATATGATTTTTATTTTTCAGTAGAGTTTTTAGCTTAAAAAAACAAGAAAATACATTATTATTATTATTAATATATACATACATATATATATATAGAAAGTAATTATTTGAATTTGGAAGAGTGAAATGTTATCATAAATAAACAATGTATGCCATCATGGAATGTTAATGAAGGTAAAAAATAATGGATAAATCTATAAATATTATTAAAATAATTATATTTAAAATGATATTTCATTCATAAAATTACAAAATCATTTAGATCAAAAATAATTTTATTGAAATAGAATATTAAATGACAAAATTAATTATTTAAAATTCATACTCGAATAAAAAAATAAGATTCCTATTTTGGAAGAACATCCATAATTAACATTGAGTCATTGGAAAAATTGTATGATTACATAAAATAATTGTATGAGTGTATAAATCCTTAACATAAATTAATTGTAATTACTTTTTTATTCATAAAATAATACATTAAAACTACAGAATGTTTCATTCATAAAACAATCATGAAAATTTTTCTTAAAAAGGAAATTATTCTATTTACATACTATTATGAAAAAAAATTTATTACACAGGAAATTATTATTCTTAAATGAGGTAGGTTTAAATAAAATTGTTATTTTTAATAAGATAATGTGTCCTTGAATAACAATAATTCCAAAAATATAATTCAATGACCAGTTTTAATATCAACCTTTGTTAAGACCATAATTTGAAATTATAATTTTGAAAATAATTAATACTCCTACATAATACAATAAATATAAGTTTGAGATAATAAACATGAAAATATAATTCCATTACAAAAGAGGGTATTTTCAAAAATTATTATATTAGATATTAAATAGGGTATCCCTCTTACATAAATTTATTAGTTTGATGAAAACTAAAAATTGTTTTGAGAAATTATAAATCCCGTTACATGGAGTGGAAGATAATCCCTTCTACCAAATTGATTAATCAAACCAGGCAGGAAGTGTGGGAGGGGGAGAGAGTATGGTCCATGTGATTCAACCAAATAATTGGGGGTTATCTTATATATTTATATAGTAATTTTATTCACTGTGATTGGTAGTGGATAAATGTTGAAGAAGCTCAAAGGTGGTACTGTCTAGTAGGACTTCGGCATGGAAGACAAAAATTTGTATCATATTTCCAATGGGGTTCCATGTGGGGATCGATTTTCCAATATATATTTAGACATATATATAATGTCTCCATGATTAAAAACCTGAAATTATAATTGATTAATTTTGTGTATTTATTTCAGCTACTCCAAGATTCATAGGGAAGGCTCATATAAAACATTGTTGGGTGATATTTTCATTGAAAAAAATATGTGGATGTAAGAACTATGAAAGTTTATTGTTTTCGGTTGATATTTTGAGTGTTAATATCCAAATAAAACAATCATGGTTGTATATGGTATATAATTTTTAATTCATCTAGTGTTTCCTTGCATATTATGGAGATAGTGATGAAAATGAATGAAGAATATGATAGTAAGGAGTGTGAAGGAGGATTTTGTATGGAACATTAGAGGAGGATGAATTGAGGGGGTGTAAATAAGAAAATGTTTATAGACATTAGATTAATAATATAATTAAAATCACAAAGTTGTGACATAAGTGACAAATTTTAAAATGGGTGATTAATATACACATAGATAGATCCCACATAAAAAGATTTCATGATTTTTAACTTGTATATTCACTAATTCATTTTCACTAAAAGAAAGAAGTGAGTAATAGGGTCCTCTCATTGCACACACTTGCGGTATGCAGCCCAATAAAACCCATGCCTGCTCACACACTTATACATGGCCCGGCATGAAATTTTTACTGTGATGTTATGAAAGCCTAACCTCATGGGAGGTGACATATCATCCCCTCCCACTGAGAAATCTGGCCAATGCTAGATCCCCATGCATGGTTAACCTAAGGTCCCATAATGCATGGGTTGAATAGGCCTGTCTAGATACTAGGTTTTCCCCAATTTTAAATAGTAATTTTGTTTTCATAAATTTCCTGAGATTTTTAAATAAAACCAATGAAACATTTATTATACATAAACAGAAATATAATTTTTTTAATTATTATTTATTATTTATAATTCATTTAATATATTTTTTATTGATATCATATTAACCATACTTTTTTATTATTAAAAAAAAATTAAAAAATTTATGATATAAATAAATTTTATGTCCATCATTCATGTATTAACATTATTAGATAAGGGCCTCAAAATTAATTACATAATAATACAAATTTATTATGAAAGTTTCATAGATAAGATACTTTGAATATTATTTTGTTAAATAGACTTACATTCAACATTGAATCATAGATTATATATATATATATTATATACATATATATATTTGATTAATCAAAATGATTATAAGGATTATTTATTTTATCCATACTAACACATTTTAACTAAAAATTACTTAATAAATATAAGCTAACAACAAAATTTATATTCCATGAAATATATAGCCCCATGAAATGAAATTCGAACAAACTGTTATCCTTGTGTTTGAAAATTTCTCTATTGTAAAGATGGTTCTTATCTTTCCAATTTTCTATGTGATTTTTCTATCTTCCAAATTTTTTGTTTTTCAACTCATGGATGATCCCATCGAGGTGGGTTATGATATTTCAATTCATATAAATATTTTATCATATCCTTTTATACTATTGAGGATTTCATTAAGTTTACATTACTAGTTGATCACTTATCTAGATATGGGTGTTCTGGTGTTAGAGTCTGAGTGCATGTATTATTTTGAATAAAATGTACTCAATTATTATTTGTGATTGAATGGATTTTTATATTTATTTAAAATAAATTTAAAAACAAAAATTACTAGAGTATTACGTGATATATATTATAAGGAGTAGTTGGTAATGATCATGGATAATAGAAACAATGTACTACCAAATAAGATAACTTACATTGTCAATATAAATTGGTGAAATAATAAGTGCGAGGAGGAAATATGGGAACCTGAGGATTCAATGAAATTCACATACCATCATATATTATCAATCGAGGATATGAGTTGAAACTTCTAGGATAAAATTCCTAAAAGGGGGAGTAATTTAACGAACCAAAATTTTTTACATGATATTAACCCTATATATATGTATGTATGTTTATAAATACATATATTCTATATTAGGCATAAAATTAAAAACCACATGCACCATATAATTATAACATATACTAAATTATTCAATCACTCTTGGACATTATATAAAGATGATAAATATACTCCATAGAATTTCTGAAAAAAACTGGGGAAAATTGAAAAAATAATAAAATAACCAAACAATGAAATTCTAGAACATTTTAGACTACAAAAATATTTATGGTCTATAAAAGAAGTGTAAAAATAAAAAAATAAGAAAAATTATTGGAATGTTATAAATGATGGAGATAAAATTCAATTAAAAATAATTATATGATTACGAAAATAAATAATATGTATTTATAGAAAATATAAGAGTATTACAACTATTGGAATAAAAATAGGACTATTGGGAATGTTAGTTCATTGTTTGAATAGTAAAAAGACATTTAGAATTGAAAATAAGATTGTAAATAATATTTAGTATG
Source organism: Viscum album (assembly GCA_963277665.1). Taxonomy (NCBI): domain Eukaryota; kingdom Viridiplantae; phylum Streptophyta; class Magnoliopsida; order Santalales; family Viscaceae; genus Viscum; species Viscum album. The sequence continues at coordinate 140,808,580 of OY728156.1, read as the reverse complement.
AATACAATAAATAAATATAAATTTCATAATACTTTAAAATAATATGCAATTCTGAAAACATAAATAATGTTTATGTGGATTTTTAATGTAGTGTGTTTTAACATTTTTTCTAAAAAAATTAGTATTTATATTAATAATAAATAAATATAGTTTGAAATTTTTTTCTATGTTAAATTTCTATTTTTTAATTAAGATTCTTAAATTTTTCATGACTTAAATATTTATAATTTTATAAAAGAATTGAAATTTTGGATGAATAGTAAAAATATTGAAATAATGAGGTTTATGATGTAATATTAATATAATAATTACTTAATTAATAATAAAATGGTTGGTTTTTCGCAACATATTATTAAAAATGTAAATTATTCATTTATAATTATTAATCATAATTTAAAAACCTAAAAAAAGAAATTTCCCATATCTATTAAGATAAATTATATCATTAGAAAAAAAATTCTCATTTTTCCTTAAAATGTTTTATATCAATTAATAAATTAAACATTGTAAAGGTCTAAAATTAACAAAAAAATATAATTTTGATCACATATAATTTAAAATTTTAAAAATGGAAATTTTTATATGTTGAAATTTGGATAGAATATTCCAATCAGCAATCACCAACATCATGGATTGTTAGTGTAACTTTTATATAACATATATATATACATAGTTTTATATTTTTAAGAATCATGAGGGAAGTTTACTAATGAATTATTAAAAATAAATCAAAACCATGAAATTGAAACCAAAATAGGGAAATTCAAACAAACTTTTCATCAGACCATTATATTTTGAATTAAATTTTCAAATATAAATTAAAATGATTATAATTATTCAATAATAAATAAAGAAAAATAATACACTTCCATATCAATGTTATAATAGTGATAATTTCGTTATATAGGTGGTTTAAATGTGAAAAAACAGAATAAGACCAAATGTAATGTGCTTCCATTTTGACCTTTCAACTTGGGATTATATCATTTTATATAATATTATTTCAATTTTTATATTTTTTATACACATATACCTATAATAATTTTTTATTGAACTTTTAATGGTATTTACATCACTATTGATTGTATTCTTAATAAATTTTTATTATTTCACGACATAAAAAATTTCTTCGAATACTCTCTCTCAATTATTTTCATTAGATTCAATCTCACTGATAAATTATTTTTAGAAATGGTTGTTTTTATTTTGTTCTCTAAATATCTTATGTTTTTTATAATCTAATTTTACATGAATTTACATATCCATTGATTGTAATATAAAAAATTTACTCATAAGTCAAACATTTTAATTTCTCTAAGGGGAATATAAAACTGTGCTTTTTATTTTAGGATTATCCCCTAATACTCATTATTTTTTCCCTATGAATATTATAAACATTCATTAGTCTCCTTAAATTTTCTGTATATATATTTTCACTTTTATTATTATGGGGATATCCATATTTTCTTTTTGGGTAATTATTCTTAGAAATCGTCATGATTATTAATGAATAATTTATTCTTGAAATCAACTGATGATTATTATAAAATCTATTCTTCTCCAAAACATGAAATCTGAACACTTATATATAAAATATAACATTGAAAGTAAAAAAATTACATTGTAAATTTTTTGGATCATGTTTTTTTTATTCACTGAAATAGTTATTACATGGTTATTTTGAAGAAAATGCTTTTATAATAGGGTTGTTTCATGTTTATGATTGATATATGTTTCTTGTATTTATAGAATGATTGATTCTGAGAATATTATTATGTAATGAGAGAGATGAGAATTATATATCATTATAATTCATTTGGTACATATATATAATAGGATATTATTATCCATTAACATTAAGCCTTCCTTTTTCACATGATGTATTAATCGTGGTATATATATGATAAATGAACATGATGTTAACTTTTCTCACATTATATGCATTTTCATGATGAATTTATCATTCAAGACAATGTCATGATGTTTTATAATTATTTATTTTCCACATTAAATGGTTATTTCAGTATGCAAACGCCATATTATGATGATTATATTATGACTATGATACGATTATGATGATTATGATCACCCTTGTAACTATATTGATTCATACATCATGTTATAATCTATTTTTCATCCCCTTATTGGGATTTTTCTCACTTTTAGTTGATATATTTTCCTATATGATTATATATATTAACTGTATTATTAAATCTTACAGATTGACCATGTTGAATGATGTAAAAAATATTTACATTTCTATATATTTTAAGTTTTAGGAACTAAATTTCATGAATAAACTAAAAAAATAAATTTTTAGATTTTTAATTTTATGTATGTATATTAAAAAAATAATGAAATAATCATTAATTTACTATATAATACTCTATAAATCATCATTTATAATAACCAATAATGTTTGATAGGTATATAGTTTCCTTAAGTTGATAAGTTATTACAGATGGTTTGCGACAAATTTCTCCAAATTTGTAAATCCTTTGAGGTATTTGACAAAGAAACACAATGATTTTGTGTGGATAGATAAATATTTGGACATGTTTTATTATTTGAAAGTGAAGACTATTTTTCCCCTATGCTTTTCTTAATAGTGGAATGAGTCATTTTTTGTGTTTATTTTGATACTTCTTCTCTTATTCAAGGATGAGTATTGATGGATGATAGAGAAGTGACCACATTGAAGTCGTGGAAATTGAACTCTGATGAATATAACTACAATACTCATCGTCTTGAGCTTATTGTGGTGAGTTTTTAATTAAAAACATAAAAACATTACATCATCAAAGACTGATTTTTGATATTTATATACCACAACATCCACAATATATATTCTCTCAGTGGGACTTGAATTTTAATAAATGATTATAGGTCTATTTATCACATGATTATGATTATATGATCTCAAATACTTCATGTATATTAATTATTGTAACTAATGCATTGATTATGAGGATTTATGTTGGTTTTTCTCATGAATTTGTTAATTTAATGATAATTATGGAGGATCTTGTGTCCTTGAATCCAGACATGGATGAGGTTAGTGGTGATGTTTTCCTAAATTGTCATGTGCTTCACGTTTTTTAGTATTTGGAATAATTTTTGTTTTAGATACTGAAGTGGATGCAACAAATATTTAATAATATTGGGAGATGATCCAAATTTATAGTTATAAGATATTAAACATAAATTATCATTTCATTGTAATATGGTTCATGCATGTCTGATGAGAGTGAATGTTTTTCATGAGATTCATAACATTCATATAATAGTGCTTATATGATATTCCAAGATGTATCATGATTTCGAGGAGTTTCTTGGGTGGACCGATATAAGAAATTTAGTGAAAAAATCAATGAACTAATTCATTATTTTTTAGCCGAATAAATCCATTTATTTATTCCTTATAGTTTTTTAATCCACATAATATTCCATAATTTTTGTGGGAAGATATATTTTAGGATTTTAAGATTTGTATTAATTGATAATTGGGATGATATAAAACCATATGCATAATTAGGGATTAAATGAAAACATAATCTTATTAATTTATAATTAAAGTATCTAGATTGGTAACAAACCATAATAGGATTCCATATAAATCCATAAATAACTGAAACTCTCACTGACATGAGGGGCATCCCCAATCCCCATTATATAAGGATAAAAATCATTATCAAAAAATGAAATACCTGTTGATTATTTCAATGAATAAAAAATATTTAATGAGTAGAGAAATTTTTATATAAATTTTATCATGACCCATCCATAAATTTTACATCCTTTCAAAAACAAAAAAATATATAATAAATAAAAATTAAATATAATAATTTCAATAGAACATATATAATTCAAATTAAAATCCCTTAGATCATGCTCAGATTCCATCTATATAAACAACCCATTGGTCCAATGTAACATCCACATGAAGCTACACCTCCAATAACCATAAATAAAAAAAGATTATGTATACTAGGACAAAACTACAAAAATAATCAAATTAAACACTAACTTACCAAATCAAATGAAACCCTTTATCTAAAGGTCACTCTCTATCCAACATATAGGGAAACCACTAAGTGAGTATCTAATAATTAAATTTGAGCATAAAAAACTATTCGGTTTACAAATAGTTAGTGATGTAAATTAAATGTGAACATAAAAATATTAGTTTGTAATCATTGAATAATCTATGAGTTTTCCTTTTAATATAATTATATAAATTCTATATTGAAATATAATAAAGTAAAATTATTATTTCCAATATTTTTATTAACAATATAAATAATATTTTAAAACCAATTTTAAAACACAAAAATAATATTTTATGATCATGAAAACTATCCTCAAACATTTAATTTTATATATGACATTAAAAATTATTTTCCAAACTATGAATTTCCCAAAACACCCTTCTATTTAACAATTATTATTCAGAATAATATACCAATAAGGATAAGAAAATAATTTCGTCAAATTATTTACAATATATAAATTACTAAATAAAATAAATATGGAAGTGTAATAAAAGACTAAACATGATAAATTAAATTAAATACCTGTGTAGGTTGAAATTAAAATCATAAATATAAAAAGGAAATGGAATTTATGGGAACATATTTGACCAATAGGTTCTAAAGGCTCTGGAACTCACTCATAGAAATATAAACTACCTTGATGAACCTTCCAAAATAACCAAAACATGATATATTTCATGATCTCACTAGAAAAAACCGTTACTAGATTAATTCATAAAAATAGGGTTGTAACCGTGCACTCATCTGCATACCTAAGGTCACCCATGTTCCAACACTATAAGGCTCATTCAATATAAAAATCCAAAACAAGTGTGAATCCCACACACTTCAAAAAAGAATACAAAAATCTATCATCAAATACCCCCTATGAAATTCATTTGAAAACGAAGTATCATTTTAAACTCACCTAAACCTTATTTTTCAAAATTCATTTTTGAAAACAATGAAAACAAAATTGGGAACTCAAATTTTAATAATAAATTATATGAAATTTCCATATATATATATATGTACATATAAATATAAACTTATCCCCTTAATATATAAAAAAATTCATAAATAATTATAATGGATCAAATAAAGGGACACAATTCAAATAATTCTTCAAGAATTCTGGAATTCACATAAAAAGCCATCAAAACCCCAAAAAACAAATAATATTATTTTATCATCACTCAAACAGTATAAATATGTGAAAAAAAAACAATAAATTTTTCTCCTGAAAAACAGATGTAGAAGATCAGTGTGACAGAAATCATAAAATAATACCCACGAATTATTCATCTGAAATTAATCAAAGGCATCAAATGTATTTTAAATTAAAAATTCATATGATAAATTATATTAGACATTTAATTAAACAAATATAACATATAAATTATATAAACAAAAATTTTAGGAAAACTAGATGCAAAATGGACTACTCAGAAAAAACGAAAATTAGGAAACAACTACGTATGAAAATAATAAATCGAGTTAGAATGATCCAAACCACATCGCCTTAGGTGATAATTGCTGAAATACATAAGAGAGAACCAAAATAACATAAAACATAAACTAGAAAATAATGACCATAAGATATTTAGACCCACAACCCTCCCAGGTTTTGACTTAGGGAAAATTGCAATAAGGTAGAGGTGGAATGACAAAAAAACGAAGAAGAAAGGGATGGAAGATGAGAGGAATACCTTACCTGAGAATATTTCACCTAAAATATATTGGATGAGAACATCGATCAGATGGGAAGTGGAGGGGAGGCTATATGTGATTACTTCCGTATGGCTTCCTAGTGCGATGTTAAAGGAGGGGAAAGAATACTAAGGTTTTTGGTTTTTCTTTTAATCATTGAAGTTAATTTTCTATATATGGATAAAAATAAAAAACAATACATGTTTCAAGATATACGTATGGTTTAAAAAATTTGTGTACCAACTATATTTCCTTTAATGAGAACACTTAGGGACCCCAAGGGATTTCTCAAATGATTTTTAATACCATTAACAAACCATGTGAAATTCTACTATAAAATTTAAAACCTGATGGAATAGTCTCCTCAAATATATTACTAATCATACAATAACTATGTGGAATTCCAATTTTCATAAAACATGAAAATAGTAATATGTTCGAGCCTATAACTATAGAGAAAAAATAATGGATGGAGAATAATTAAATTTAAGTATATACATGAGTTTGGGGTGCCATAATCTCCGCATCTTAAAGCATTGAACCCTTAGAAATTTTTTTACTAAGATAGGGAGATAAAATAAATAAAATGATTCAAACCTCTCCTCTAAATAGAAATTATAAAGACCATGGGAAAACATGAAATTATCTGAAACTAGATTAAATTAATTCAAAGACCGATGAAAAAGAACAAACAAACATGCTATCTCCAATGAAAATTTTGACTATACTATAACTACCCAACCTTTTCTATGAATGGAAAATTATAATAGAATCATAATAAACCCACTTAAATTGATTCAAAAATGGGGTAGGGTTGAATATAGGAAATAAAAAACACCATAATATTAAGAGGAAGAATGAATGCCATAGATAAATAGTAACACTCATGGTGGTGTCCCCACAATTTATGAATGTTTCTATAATTATAATTCTATAAAGAAAACCTACACTCCCAATACTTATATATGACTATATTTTTATTCAATGGACTTTACAATAGAGATATGTGTCAAAAAAAATTTGACACCCAAGAAAATCATTGGAATATCACCCAATGCTTGAGGATATCCCTAATATGAACTACTAACATAGTAATACTAAACACTCCATTATAACCAACAACATAGAGTGGTACATCAATCATTTCACTCAATACATACCATGAATGAAAGCAAATACTTAAATAAAAATGCCTCATTTATTGGGATTTCTAGGAAAGAACAACAAGGGATCTAGTGATTAGTTTAGTGGGGGAAACCTAGGACCTTAACCTTCGAACACCAGCATTCAGTGATACCAACTAAAAACATATAATTACATAGAGAGAACAACCTATATTGGTAGTGACACAAATCCCACTCACCCAAAGACCCCAATAAATCCCACATATAACTCCTCATAAATGGAAGATCACCACAAGGAAAGATTGACCACAAAATTAATGGTCATAAAAATTAAAAATTATAGAGAATCATCAAACTAACCACATTCCATATGAATAACCAAGGAAATACCAAAATATCAAATCAACCTAGAATTTCATGATGATCGTTTATTTGTCTATAATCATTATGAAAAATACTGAAACGACCAATCACGATCCTCCAAATAAATACCCTTACCCAAATCTAAAATTTATTTACACCAAGAAAATTATGGAATACTCCCTAAGAATATATCCTAGGTATTTAGTCTTGACATTTCACCATAAATTTATTGGATATAAGTAATGTAATGCTAATCATGAACCACTTTACTCATGCTTTCTTGTTTAAACCAAATGACCCTAATCAAAACCACATAAAAAATCAAGATAATTCACCCTATAAAACAAATTCATTTTTAATATATTTTATTATAAAATTTATTAAAAAAATTCTCTTGAACATATTTTTTCTCAAAACCCAAGTGAGTACAAAACTGTTTTTCAAATAACCCATTTAAAAATAAAAACATGAGAAATTGAACCATGAAAACATCCCATTTCATTAAGAAAACTAATTAGAATTCCAATTTTCACACCCTCTCTATTAAAACATCCATTCATACTAAAATATCCCATTTTATGTCAAAATAAAAATCATAATAAAACCAATATATAACCCCACTAAAATATTTCTAAAATTAATTTGAAATAAAATAAAACCCCCCGTTTAAATCCGAAACACTCAAAATCAAAATTTGAAAATTTTAATATATAGAAAATACTGATAGTTATTATGTAAAATTCAACTTATATATCATTATTTTTTTAATTAAATTAGAAAATCAAGTATTTAAATGAAAAAAATATAATTTTAAAAATTCACCAACCCCTTTTTATATATTATAGAACCAACCATAAAAATACAATTTTCAAAAATATTTCCAAAAACATTTCCTTTTTACAAAACCTTCCCATTACCAATTATACATTTACCCAACATTTTTATCACATCATAAGGCCCAAAACGATCCATTTTACCATTGACTAGATAAAATAATTAATGGGTCTATAAAAATAATCAAGTCACAATTTATAATCCATCAATACCTAGACCAAAGGGATGATGGAATACAGGATGGCCAAGAAACAATTCATACTTTTTTCAGATTGAGAATTAGTTTACTTAGTAGTTTTTTAAGACATGAAAAATAACCTCATTTCGTCTATCATTCACCTATTTTAATTAAAAAACCAAAAACCGAATTCTAAAAAAAATCACCATACTAATGAGGTTCAACATCAAAAATGATAATCAAAATAAATCTTTGTACTAAAATTTAATATTCTAACTACCCACGGTAACTGACGTACCATGACAATGTTTGTTGATCATGAACCCTTTCATGAGAAAACTATCGATTCTTTATGATCATAAATCCAATATAGAACAAATAAATTTAGAAAAAAAGGTTAATATAATACATATTCCTTTGTATAAACCTAATATTTGATGTCATTTATAACAAATTTTCCAAGAAAACCACCTAAACTAGCACCTGACATAGCCACCCACTCACTCAAGGGTTTTCCCATATCCACCAATACTATAAACAATCATTATTAGAAATAAAAGAAATCATTGAGTATGATTTTTAATAATAATTAATAATTAATAAGTTGAATAATTTCAAATAAAATTTTGGAATTAATCATCCATGCCTTCATCCTCCATGCCAAAATCAAAAAGTCTACAAAAAATATTATAATAGAATAGATTTAATTCCATAGAAATACCCTAAACATACCCTCCAGAAACCCCTATATAACTAACCACATGTTCCATTGCATCATCCACATGATATTAAGCCTCCAATAACCATAATTAAAATAGGAGAAGTCCTACTTGTCCAGAACTACTAAAAAATACAATTAAACACTAACATACTTCATAAAATGATTCCCTTTGAAACTAAGGTCATACTTCATCAAAATACCAAATAAACCATTTTATGAGTAAACAAGAACTGAATATAAACCTAAAAAATCTAGTCAGCCTATAGAAACTAAGTCATGTATGTATGTTAAGAGCATAAATAACTCTTTTTGTAAGTACTACAAAATCTATGTGTTTACCAATACAACACATTCCCAGAAACTAATTTGGAATAAAATAATTTAAAATATTTAATTTTCATTATTGGAAAGAAAATTACTGAATTAGTTCTCCAATTATCTATTGAAAATAAATCATTTTTTAAAAAATATCATGAAATCCCCCCTAATTCATTTAATTTTTAAAAATACTTTGAGGAATACATTAAAAATAATTCATTTCCCAAAACCTCACATTAATTTGGAAATATTTTTTCAAAAAATAATACCAAGAAGAAAAAAATGTTTATCTGAAATAGATCTAGTAGAAAAATACCTGAACGAAATAAATGGAATAGTTAACCAAAAGATCAATGATGATAAAGATAAATAAATATGTGCACATGTATAATGGAAAATTAATTAATATAATCATGAAAATAATATATGGTGATAACCATAAAATATTTGTTAAAAAAGAACTAGGACTCAATCATGGAACATTATATGACCTAGATTATTCTTAAAAATAACGAAAACCTGGGATATCTCTCGGTATCACTGGAAAATAGACCCTAAATAAAAACATGCCAAAAACTGGGGCCACACTCATATACTACTCATCAAACCTATGGCATCCCAATTTAAAACATAGTAAATAATATTCAAAATCACAATACAGAAAAACTTTCAGGCCCACACACTCATCTAATATGGTACAAAAACTACACATTAAATGTAAAAATGAAAAGTCATTTGAAAATCATGAATCATTTAAAACTCATATAAAACCCTTATTTGGAAATCCAAGTTTCAAAAAATTGTTTTTTTGGGATAGCTTATTTTAATAATAAATTCGATGAAATTACCATATATATGCATGTACAAAAATATAGGTAAATATTTGTATAGATATATTTATTCGTTTCACCTGAAAATATAAAAACATTCATAATGAATTTGAAATGATCAAATGAAGGGATACATTTCAAATAATTCTTCATGAACATATGAATTTCCATGTAAAACCATAAGAAAATAGAAAAGTAAATCACAATATTCTAAAATCATCACAAAAACACCATAAAAATTTGAAACAAATATAGAATATAAATTTTTATTAAATACAAACTTATAATCTCAAAGAAGTTGAAATATTATAAAAAACCCCATGAGTTTTTCTATTGAATATTAATTAAATGATTAAAAAACTATTTTAAATACAAAATTATATTTAGAAATACTCTTATTTATTTAATTAAACACATACAAAATATAATAACTAAGAATTATAATATAAGAAACATATTAACAACTTTAATTTGATGGTTAATATAGAAAACATTGAATTACCTACCATGGGAAATAAAAAATCAAGATAGAATTATCCAAACCGTAATGAATTTACTAGAAGATTCCCAAAAACATTAGAGATGACCTGAATAACACATCACATACCAAATAAAACCAGGAAGATAAAAAATTATAACCCAACAACCCTCATAGGGTTTGTCGTAAAGAAAGATGTAATACATGGTGATGAGAAAAATTAGTACAAAGAAGAATAAGAAGGAGTAGGATAAGAGGAAGACATATCATGAAACAATATCACTTGAAATTTGGGGGCGGAGTGCCAAGAACAAGAGGGGAGGAGGAAGGGGAGTCCATATAAGAATCCATCCATATGGATTCCCTATGTGATGTGAGAAGTGGGGGTAGGGAGATTGAGGGTGGGGAATTTTTTTTAATCTATTAATGAAATTTTCATAATTTTATAAAATAAACTTAATACTTGGAATATTGTGCGGCTTTTTCATGATTTACAAAAAAAATTCCAATCATGAACCCCTTAATGAGAACACTAGAGCACCCACGTTGTTTGCCAAAAAAATTTGGGAAAATATTCTCCAACCATTAAAAACATAACTATAAACCATAAACAATAATATAATGACTACCATACATTTAATACTACATGTTCTCTAACCTAATGAAATGCCAATTTTATTAATACAAATACAATGTTAATGTTTTAGGCTTAAAAATATTAGAAAATATAGTGTAAAATAATTAAATAAATAAAAATTGATAATATAGGTCAATGTGTCACAATATTTAGGGATGCGTTAGCAAGAATTTATATAATATAAGCCATGAGACTCTATGGAGACACTAAGATTAACTTTTGTGATAAGGATTATATATATTTAATCATGTGTATGTATGGAGTTAAAATGTTAATTGTGAACATAGTAGTTATTTATAACAATATTCTATTTTGATATGGATGAAAAAAATATGAAAGATGATCAAAAAATTTCAGGAAATCATGTTAACACGTGTAATTAATTTTTAAGGATCATGGGTAATTTTTTTTTATTTGTTTGTATTTCTTATGAAAATATATATGAAATATCCATAGATATGATCCCTTTTTAGGGTTAATATGGATGACCATATGTATTACCCTTGTTTTGGAATAACATTTTCTGAATAATGATCATTAGACCATACATGGTTAAGAGTATAATGGAGAAGGTGAACGTAATTTGAGAGAAGCATAAATCTATATAGGATAGTCAATAATATTATTCAAATAATAGGTTAAACCACTATAGTTTTAAGATAGTGTTCATTATTTCATGAATAGTTTTCACCATCATGGGTAGAATAGGATTGGTATATGTATTATATTTTCTCTAGGGATTCTAGACCCTTTGAATTGTTAGAATGAATTGGTGAAGTAGAATATAGGATAATTCTTTATCATTAGATTAAGAGAGTTCACAAAATTGTACACATTTTCTAGGTTTTAAGGTATCATCATGATGAAAATCATGTTATAATTTCTGGATAATTTATTATAAATAAGGATTGGGAGTTTATGTGCTGGATCATGGAGATCCAATATCATAAATAGAAGGTCATTAATGGGTGAGTAATTCCATTAATACTTGTTCTGTGTAGTAATGGTGGTTTTGAGGAATATACAAGGGATTTATAGTCATAGATTTAGGTTTAATAAATAGTTTTCTTTCAAAAAACGGATCATTTTACTAGATTTTGGATTTAAAACTATGTTTTATGTAAATTATGTTATTTAATTTTTCATTTTGTTGGAATTTTATTCTTGGTTTTTTTTAGTGGTAATGGTTATGTTTGAATGGTATCTCATTGGGTGGTTTTGTTTTGGGAATTTAATTTTTTAATTTTGTTGTTATGTCTATTGAGAATGTGAATCATTTTGAATAAACTAATGTAGGGGCCTTAGAATACCTAATTATTTACCTTGTGTAATCTATTTTAGATGAATAAAATGCGAGTTTAATGTTAATTGTTGAAAAATATATAGGAAATATAATTTTTAGTGAAACTATATTGTGGTTAAAAATTCAATATACCATGTATTTCCATATTTCATTAAATATAGAGGGTTTAATTTATTATGAAGTCACGAATTTTGAAAAAAAAAATATTATAGGAACAGATAATCACAAAGTGGAAGAAAACTACATCATGTTTTTTGTTCCACAAAATGGGTTTTTGAAATAGTTATAATTCATCTAGTAGTTTGAAGTGGTATTTTAGTGGATCTAAAATCTGAAATAGGGAGAAATTATTTCATTTTTAATAGTCATTGTTTTATGTGAGGAGATTTTTTAATAATTAGGAAGTCATGGTTTCATTTTGAGGTTTATAAATATTTTAGGAAAGCATTGTTTCAATGTATTAATCTACATTAGTGTTGGGTAAAGTCATATAAAATTTAAAAATAAATTCCTAGTGAATTCATATAAACATCATGTTATGTGAATCATGGTTCTTATATATGGATCATCTAACCCAAACCATGTCATGGTTTAGGGTACCATTCAATGGTTTGGTCCACCACTATGCAATTATAAATTTTAAAATTTCTTCCTCCTCTCATTTGATCATTTTCCATCATTATGTACCCTAAATGGAAGGGATAATATCTTTAGTCTTCTCTGAGATCAATTTATTTGTTAATTCATTCATTCCTTCATGGTATTGAATATATCTGAGTTAATGTACTAATTCTCTTGAATCATCCTCCTTTCACCAATTATTTTATATCAGGGATCTAAGAATAGTTGATTGTGTATTGAAATTATATAGGATTGATGAATTATTAATAGATTATATGTTATTTATGATTTATTTATAAGAAAGTGGGATTTTTAAAACCACAATTTTCACTTTTATGGAAAAAAGATTCAAACCTTGGATTGATGTATGTTATTTTTGAAGCATAATTATTTTACATCCATTGATTCAAAATTTATATGATTTATATTTTTTGAGTAGGTTGATGGGATTTATCCAATCATGTAAACAAATTTGTAATATAGAAGGGTGTGGACATGTTATGGTATAAAGGGTACTGTAACACCCCAACCATCCACGGTAAAATTCTTTTTGAATAATACAGTAGCGTGTGTTGTACATAATATCGAGTTCTAACACACCACAACCAATAAAACTAATTGTTATGAATATTAATACCCACATTTTGAAATTTTATAAATTTTATCTTCCAAAATGGACATTATTTTTGGATTCGGAATATCGAAATTAGCTTAAGGTGATTTTTGGTATTTTTCTGAAAAATTTCAATTTTTGATGAATAGTGAAAAACACTTAGTTAATGTTTAAAACCAACTTTTTATTTAAATAATTATTTATTTTATTTAAATTTATTTTAGGTGAAAAATGATACATAATACCTATATATTTTCAATTTAATTCATTGGATTCAGTTATAATAATTTTAGATATATAAAAATTTTATTGAACTTTTCACTGTCTTTTACCCACCTCCTAGGAGAATTTGAAAATTAAAATAAAACATAATTTTACCACATCTGTGAGTGGAATTTAAAAAATCTTAGAGACACAGTTGATATCAGTAAGTAAAATGTGGTTCAATAAGATAAAAATAATTTTTGGTGAATAGTAACTTTTTACTTTTATTTACCACAGTTAAAAGTAAATAGGGTAATTAAGGGTAAAAATGAAATTATTATTACCCTAACTCATGTCATAATTTTATTGGATAAGTTTAATTATACCAAACAAAAACTTAGGAATAAAATATGATCCTTTTGGTCCACATGGATTAGATTAGGACATTTATAATTATTTAATTCAAAGAAGGGTTACAAGCGTTAAAATCAAAGTTTAATAACTAAAAAAACTTAATATATGGTTATAAATAATATAAATTCTACTATAAATATAAGTTATAAATATAAAAATATTTCCTATATAATGGTATTTTATTTTTATTTTTTATACATTAAATAATTTAAATTATTTATGACACAATGATCATGCAGTAATTATCTAATTAATGAAATACTAAAATAATTGATATTATAAATATAAATATAAATGTAATTTTAGACTTTTTATGAATTCCACTTATTCTGTAGGTTAATATAACATATTAGGGTTGGTTAGATGAATTGATTTTGAAATAATAATTCTGTTATGAATTTATAAAAAACACAATACCAAATAGTGTCAAAATTAACATAAAAGAGTTTTTAAAACAAATATTATATTATTAATTGATATTCTATACCTAAAAATCTAAAATTTGACCAAATGAAATATATAAGGATATATATATTAATAATTAACCACTTGGGGTTATTTTGGTTTGTTATAGTAATTTTATTAACCATTTAATATAAAAATACAAAGAGACACGGTAAATGTCAAACTATTTAACTAAGAGTTAAATATAAATTATAATGTTAATATGATGACCTAAACTTGTCTGAAATCTATTGGTTGAAAGGATTTCGACCCATACCCACATTATCCATTAAATAATCCATTTTTCAACCATTAGGAACCAAATATTAATTTATTATAAAATAATATTTTTAAGTTGTTCCTAAGGTGCCCCTCACCCCTCTTATAAAAGGGAACTTCCCCTTCTCTAAATTTCACACCTTCATAACCATTTGGCTTGGACAAAACCTTTTCAATTATCCTCCCATATTCTGTCACTTAATCATAGAGGCCTTACATTGGTCATAAAGCCATCCTAAAGATCCCAATTGATCAACTCAAAGGGAAACACCTGAAGCAGATATAATAATTTCACCACCCTCATTCAAGTTCTTTTCTTCTCCCACTTATTCTTTTCCTTGTTATTACCATTCTAAAAGAATAACCCCAATATATTCTATATACTGTTATGTTTTTAAAAAAATGGTACCACTATATTAGTTATTTTATCCATCATACGAATGATAAATTCACCACGCGTGCGTACGTACGGCTTACCGTCTCCACGTCATGGTGTAGTTTGTTATTCAAAAATTTAATCACTTGGATGGGTATAATAATGAGTATAAATGATATAGATTATAAATAAAACATTATAATGATTCTTTATATATGATATACCATCCAATTATGAACGATTTTAATATCAAAAGAATAATATTGTCGCTCTTGCGTACGTACGGACTACCGTCTCCACGAACGCGATATGATTCACTCCCCATCGTATCCATTCAAGATTAATATTCATTTGATGATTAAAAATAATGTCTAATTACTTGATATCATTCTGGATATGAATAATATCCAACTTACTCTTAACAAACATGACTTATGTAACAAATCATAGAAAATAAAATGAGTAAGTTAACACCCGAAACGACGATAATACTAAAATATTACTAACAATGAAAAACTAGAAAATCATATATGATATCGTATTAATGTATATGATTTATGTATAATTTAAAAACAATTATTTAACTATTATACAGGATTTTAACCTTCCCTTGACCAAGGAAAAGTAAAAGGTATGGTTTAATTTTACAATCTCATTGTTATCCGAGGTTGTTTTTACGTAGGTATATACTGGGACCTCTTTATCATCTACATCCGGGTTTCTTAAAAATATATTTCAAAACATTTTTACAATTTACTAGACAATGGTTAAAATTCAATTATACCCTTTGTTGGCTTTTTATAAGTTTCTTATAAAGGATTATTTCCGTTGTTTTCCAAACAAGGTCCTTTATAACTTTTTCATAAAAATTATGGTAAGAATGTATTTTTTTAACTTATACAGAGGGTGAAGCTATTTTCAACCATTATAATATCATCGAAGCTCCCATTCATGCTTATAATAATATCTCTAAATCATAGGTTTTCTTTATATTTACATGAATCTTAAATGATTTCAAAATATAAAGAGATATTTCTCTCAAATTGTTTTGATTTCATATATGTCAACATCCTTTGATAGATTTTAATTTATTTTGAAGTTGATTTATTATGATACAAAGCTACCATATTGTATTGAATTTTTTGTGATATGTTTGACCATGTATGTGTTATTTTTATAACATTCATAGTTTATGGATAGCGTAGTGACATTTTGTATGCCAGTTTTAATATGAATGTTTATGTTATGTTTAAACCTTTTCGTATGAGGAATGCATTGGACTTAGTAAGTGACAGGTGGATCCTGTTATAGCTCCTCGATGCATCCGTAGGTCTAATGAGAAAAACTAGTGTCTTGGAAGAAGGCCTTGAAAAAATATTGGTTGTAGTATTGGCAGAAGGACTTGAATATGTGGTTATGAAAGTCTGGTATTATGCATCCCATCATTATGAAAGTGGCTATTGGTATTGCATGTGATTATTCGACTAGTAGAATATCCATGTGAGTAAGTAAATGACATTATTATGATTTTATCTTTTTTATATTATGATGAAGTTCAAGTTTAAAAGGCTTTTATTTTAGTTTTATACATTACCTTAAATGTTTATGCTTATTTATAAAAGTTTCCACTATATTATTATCCTTACAGAGCATCTAATCTCACCCCTTTCTATGTTTTATTTTTCCTAGGATGTAAATAAGTGTATTATGACTGACCTATAGGGATAGCCTATTGTATCATAGTGTTTTCTATGGAAAAAATGTTGTTGTAGTTTTCAATTTATGATGTAATGTAAACCTTATGAATGTATCTAGTATTTCCAATGCTATTAACCTAAATCGGCCTTTCAAGACTTGATCATTTTTTATCATTACTATGTTATGTATTAACACACTAACTTTGGGTAACTGGGGTTGGGGCTTTATAGTTGGTATCAGAGGAAGTTTAGTACTAACCATAGAAACTGGATTGAGGTTAACTCTGATTAGAGAACATAACCCTAAGATAGTATTTGGGGATTAGTATAGAATAACTTCATAGAATTTTGGTAAAGTATAGATTTTCTGTATTTTTAGAGCAATATATAATTGTCTGGATACGAACAGGTAGAGGTGGATCTGGCACAGATATATCTGGGAGTGAAATCTCCAACAAAGATTTTTGAGCTTGACCCGGGGTATCCTGGTACACGACAACGGGCCATGTTGCACTCTTGGTTATGAAACTCTTGAGGGATATGCGTAGAATAATTCATGATTTATTTAAAAACCGTTATGAAGGATTTATTTGTATATACCTACTCAAAGAAAAACATTTTTATGATTATGGATTATATCCATAAAACTGTTCAACTTATGTTATGTATGTTATAAATTTGGAATTATGTATTGGGATTTATAAACTAGTATAGTATATTCCATTATTTAGAAATGGAGCCTAGTGGAAGGAATGGAAACTGTATCAATAAAGACACTCAATGTAGGGATTTCCCTCCTACTCAAGATAATTATAGTGGATCTGGTGGCACAACTGGTGCTGATCAGCTTATCACTGTACTGGGAAAAATCACTCAGTATATGAATAATAACCTTACTTGTATGGAGAACCCTGATCTGCAATGTCGAGGATCAATGTTAGATCACTTCATGAGACAACAGCCACCAACATTCAATGGTGGTACAGATCCATTAGTTTCTGATCAATGGAGAAATTCCTTAGAGAAAAAATATTACATGTCATGTGGAGTAGCGAAAGGGAGAAAGTTGTCATGGCAGTTTACCACCTTAATGGAGATGTCGATCAGTGGTTATCAGTGATTCAAAACACAAAGGAAGATGGAGAAGTAGCAGATATGGAATGGAGAGAGTTTAAAGAACTCTTCTTAAAAAATACTTTCCTTATGAACATCGAGCGGACATGGAAAGACAATTTCTAGGTCTGAGGAAAAAAGGAGGATGAGAATGTCGCAAAGTATAAAGTTAAATTTACAAGGTTAGCAAGGCATGCTGCAGATTATATACGTAACCCAGGAAGTAAGATCGATCATTTTTTTGATGTGTTAATACTATTTCTCTGTTGAGCATTGGTCTCAAAATCCTTCTTGTCATATGAATATATTATCTCATGTGCTATCAAGACAGAAAAGTAATTCTCTAAGTCTTATGACTTTTATGAAAAACCATAGAAGAAGAGATATACTGATCACTCTGGAAATGGAAATAAGGGGAAGAAGGGAAAAGTTGAATATTATCCTGTAGTAAATGTGGGATAAAACACCCCAGTACTTGCTTGAATGGAATGGGAGTCTGTTACAAGTGTGGTGAAAAAGGCCACTAGTGTCGTGATTGAATGGGGAAGAAAGATGCTACTGATGTTCAGTGCTACAATTTCAGGGAGATGGGACATTATGCAAATGAATTTAATAAGAATTAGGGGAGCTTTCCTCAGAAAAGGACAAGGGATCAAGGCCAAGCTTATGCTATCACTACTGCTGAGGTTGAAGCTTCTAAACATGTGGTGGCAGGTAATTTAATGGTTTCCTCAAGTTTACCCAATGCTTTATTTGATTCTAGATCATCTCATTGTTTAATATCATCCTTGTTTGCTAAGAAAATTAGATGTTTCCAATTTGATTTAAGAAGGGATTTGTCAGTCAAAACCCCTAAGGAAAGTATCATTATTACAACGTATTGTCAATCAATTCCCATTAAGGAATATAAATATTTTTTATCTGCTGATCTCAATGTCATACCCTTGATTTAATTTGATATAAACCTCGGTATCAATAGGTTATAGGACCATGATGCAAAAATTTATTGTAAGAAGAAGGTGGTTACTATTATTGGTGATGATGATAAAGAACACCTTGTCTTTAGAGCAGAATCATCACCACCTAATTATTATCTAGATCCACCCCCAGTAGCTCAACTAAATTCAATTATTGGGGAGGAAGAGAATGAAATAACTGTGGGTGAGGAAAGGAATGTTTGAATAGAGGATGTACCTATTGTGAAAGAATATGTTTATGTTTTTTC
The DNA here is from genome assembly GCA_963277665.1 of Viscum album. Classification (NCBI taxonomy): domain Eukaryota; kingdom Viridiplantae; phylum Streptophyta; class Magnoliopsida; order Santalales; family Viscaceae; genus Viscum; species Viscum album. Next base: position 140,789,067 of record OY728156.1, on the reverse strand, counting down.
GGAGGATTTACATGGACATCCTCTTAAGTGAGAAATTGAGTTTTCCATTGACATAATTCTTGGTTCATGAACCATATCAAAGACCTCTTATAGAATGGCCAATGTGGAATTAGTGGAACTAAAGAAACAACTAGAGGAATTGAGTAATAAGGGATTTATTCACCCTAATGTTTCTTCCATGGGGATCCCCTGATCTGTTTTGTTAAGAAGATAGACGGATCTATGAGGTTGTGCATTGACTACCGGGAGATCAATGCTATAATAATAAAGTACAAGTACCCCTACCTCGCATTGATGATTTATTCGACCAACTTCATGGAGCTCAACATTTTTTAAAGATTTACCTTCGATCTGGATATCATCAGTTGTCTATGAAGAAGGAAGAAATTTCGATGACAGCATTTCGAAACAGGTACGGGTATTACGAGTTTACAGTAATGCCTTTTGGATTGACTAATGCACCCTATGTCTTCAAGGATCTAATGAATAGAGTTTTCAAGGAATATCTTGATGACTTACTAGTGGTATTTATTAATGATATCCTCTTATACTCCAAAATCTATGAAGATCATGAAAATCACTAACGCATTATTATAAATACACATACAATACATGAATTGTATGAGATGTTAAGCAAGTGTGAATTCTGGATTCAGATGATTTATTTTCATGTCCATATTGACTCTAAGGTAGTAATCTCTATTTATCCTTCTAAGACAAGAGCGATCCAAGAATTTCCAGCACCGACGAGTATAACTGTGGTATAGAGTTTTATTGGTTCAGCAGGTTATTATCGACGTTTAAACCAAAAATTTTCCTAATTGGCTAGCCCATTAACTAAGCTCACATGTAAAGCGGTTAAATTTGTTTGGACAAAAGAGTGTGAATAATGTTTCAAAAAACTGAAGAGAAGATTAGTCAATGCTATTATCATGGCTCTACCATTAGGGAATGATAGGGATTTTTATTTATAGTGCTGTATCAAAGAAAGGACTTGGTTGTGTCCTTATGCAGAATGATAGGGTTATTGCCTATGCATCAAGACAACTAAAAATTCATGATAAAAACTATCCTACTAAAGATCTTGTGTTAGCAGCTGTAATATTTTCTTTGATGATATGGATACATTATCTATATGGTGAAAAATGTGAGATATATACTGATCACAAGAGTTTGAAGTATATTTTCTCTTATAAAGAACTCAAAATTAGGAAAAGGAGATGGCTTGAACTACTCAAGGATTATGATTGAACTATAAACTACCACTCGGGGAAGGAAAATAAGGTGGAAGATGCTTTGAGAAGAAAGGATCATGGTGTTTTGAACAAGATGAGAGTTGAAAAGGATCCAATATACACGGATCAAGTAATGATGGATATGGGAATCAACATTGAAGGTGAAACATCAATAAGTTTTCAATTTTTCTCCAAACTATCTTTATTAGAAATGATAAAGAGATATCGGACAAATGATGAAGAGTTTCAAAAGAAGATTAAAGCTTTGAATGATGGGAAATTGAGTGACTTTGTGTATGAATATGGAATTTTGAAATTTGGGAAGAGTCTTTGTGTTCCAGATATACCTAATCTAAAAAGGGAATTGTTGGATGATGCTCACAGTTCCAATTTCTCTATACATGTTGGTAGCACCAAGATGTATAGGGATTTGAAGGAACATTTTTTGTGGGAGAACATGAAGAGGGATATTTCCAATTTTGTGTCAAGATATATGGTTTTTCAAAAATTGAAAGCTAGAAGGCAACAACCAGGAGAATTCAGGCAACCACTTCCCATACCTGAGTGGAAATGGGATAATATTATGATGGACTTTGTCATGGGACTACCAAAGATTCCTAGAAGGAACGACACAATATGGGTCATTATTGGTCATCATACCATGTCAGCACATTTTCTTGTTATAAGAGAAGATTTACCACTTGAACGTTTAGCAAGAATTTATATTAATGATGTTTTAAGACTCAATGGTGTACCCCTATCGATTGTTTCTGATCATGATCCCCATTTCACATCAAGATTCTGGAAAATTCTTCAGAAATCCCAGGATACTGAACTTCTTTTGAGCAATTCCTACCACCCTCAAACTGATGGACAATCCAAATAGACAGTTCAAACATTAGAACACATGTTGAGATCATTCTAACCTGACACTCAAGGTATGTGAGATCAATATCTACCTCTGGTAGAATTTTCATATTACAATAGCTTCCATTAAAGTATTCAGATGGAACCATATGAACCGTTATACAGAAAGCGATGTTTCACACCAACCTGTTGGGATGATGTTTGTGAAAGAAAACTCGTAGGCCCAGAACTTGTGGAGGAAAAGATGGAAAAGGTGAAGGTAATCCAAAACCACATCAAAGCAGCTCAAAGTAGGCAGAAGAGCTATGCCGATAATTGGAGGAAAGATTTGGAATTTTAGGTATGAGATAATGTTTTCTTGAAGGTATCTCCATGGAAGGGAGTTATACATTTTGGTAGGAAGGTTAAATTAAGTCCCAGGAACATCGGACCTTTCGAAATTCTAGAACAAATTGGGGCAGTATCTTACTACTTCGTAATACCTCCAAGTCTCTAAAACGTTCACGATGTGTTCCACATATCATTGTTGAGAAAATATATGCCTGACCCAACGCATTTACTCCCCTATGGGGAAATTGAATAGTAACCTGATCTATCTTATTGTGAAGAACCTGTCAAGATTCTGGATACTAGAGAAGAAGTGTCGAGGAACTGGATGACTCATCTGGTAAAATATCTATGGAGAAATCATAAAATGAAAGAGGCAATGTGGGAACCCAAGGAACATATGAGGAAGAACCACACAAGTATTTTTATGTAGTAATACTCTGGAAATATATAGGAATAAATTATTTTAAGGAGGGGAGAATGTAACACCCCAACCTTCCATGGTATTCTTCTCTTTGAATAACACAATAGCGTGTGTTGTACATAATTTCGAGTTCTAACACACTACAACCAATCCAACTAGCCGTTATGAATAGTATTACAAAATTTTTTAAGTTTATTAAATTGTATCTTTCAAAATGGATGTCATTTTTGGATTTGGAATATCAAAATTAGCTTAGGGTTATTTTTTGGTATTTTTCTAAAAAATTTCAATTTTTGATGAATAGTGAAAAACACTGAGTTATTGTTTAAAACCAACATTTTATTAAATAATTATTTATTTAATCAAAATATATTTTAGGTCAAAATAGATACATAGTACTTATATAAGTTCAATGTAATTCATTAGAGTCTGTTATAATAATTTTAGATATATAAAAATTTTATTGAACTTTTCACCGTGTTTTACCCACCTCTTAGGAGAATTTGAAAATTCACATAAAACATTATTTTACATCTTCTGTGAGTGGAATTTCAAAAATCAGAGAGACATGGTTGATATCAGTATGTAAATTTTGGTTTAATGAGATAAAAATATTTTTTGGTGAATAGAAACTTTAAACTTTTATTTACCACAGTTAAAAGTAAACCGGGTAATTAAGGGTAAAAATGATATTATTATTACCCTAACACATGTCCTAATTCTATTGGATAAGTTTAATTCGACCAAAAACAACCTTCGGAATAAAATATGATCCTTAAGGTCCACATGGATTAGATTTGGACAATTATTATTATTTAATTCAAAAAAGAGTTAAAAGAGTTAAAATCAACGTTTAATAACTACAAACTTTTTAATATAGGGTTATACATAAGATAAATTTGACTATTAATATTAATTATAAAGATAAAATTATTTTAAACATAATGGTATTTTATTTATATTTTTTAAACATTAAATAATTTAATTTATTTATCACATAGTGATGATGCAGTAATTACCTAATTAATGAAATACTAAAATTATTGATATTATAAATATCCAAAGAAATGTAATTTGAGCCTTTTTATGAATTCCACTAATTATATAACTTAATATAACATATTGGGGTTGGTTATATTAATTTTTTTCAAAGTAATAATGCTGTTGTGAATTTAGTAAAAACAAAATACCAAATATAGTCAAAATTGACATGAAAGTGTTTTGAAAACAAATACTATATTATTAATTGATATTCTATTCCTAAAAATATAAGGATCAGAAAAATGTCATAGATAAGGTTATATATATTAATAATTAACCTCTTGGGGTTCTTTTTGCTTGTTATAGGATGTTTATTAACCATACAATATAAAAATACAAAGAGACATGGTAAATGTAAAACTATTTAACTAAGAGTTAAATATAAATTATAAGGTTAATATTGTGACCTAAACGTGTCTAAAATCTATTGGTTGAATGTATTTCGACCCATACCCACCTTATCCTTTAAATAATCTATTTTGGAACCATTATAAACTAAATATGAATTTATTATAAAATAATATTTTAAGTTTTTTCTAAGGTCCTCCTCACCCCTCTTATAAAAGGGAACTTTCCATTCTCTCAATATCACACATTAAAAGCAATTTGTTTTGGCCAAAACCTGCCCAATTATCCTTCCAAAATTACTAAATTAAACTTAGAGGCCATACTTTGGTCATAAATCCATCCTAAGGAGCCCTTTTGATGAACTAAAATGGAAACACCTGAAGAAGAGGTAATAATTTCGCCACCCTCTTTCAAGTTCTTTTCTTCTTCCACATCTAATTTCCTTGTTGTTTCCATTCTTAAATATTGACCCCTATATATTATATGTACTATGACGTTATTATAAAAATGGTACAACTATATTAGTAATTTTATCCATCCTATAAATGAAAAAGTCACCACACGTGCATACGTACGGCTTACCGTCTCCACGTCGTGGTGTAGTTTGTTATTCAATCATTTAATCATTTGGATGGGTATAATAATGATTATAAATGATATAAATAATAAATATAAAATTATAATTATTCTGTATATATGATATACCATCCAATTATATACAATTTTAATATTAAAAGAATGATATTGTCACTCGTGCGTACGTAGGGACTACCGTCTCCACGAACGTGATGAGATTAATTCCCCATCATATCCATTCAAGTATAATTTTCATTAGATGATTAAAAATAATTTTTAAGTACTTGATATCATTCTGGATATGAATAATATACAACCTACCCATAACAAACACAACTTATGTAACAAAATATATAAAATAAAATGACTATGTTAACACCCAAAAAGGCGATAAAACTAAAATATTATTAACATAGTAATATTAGAAGATCATATATGATATCATATTAATGTATATGATTCTTATATAATTTAATAACAATGATTTGACTATTATATATGAGGTTAACCTACTCACGACCACGGAAAAGTACAAGGTAAGGATTAATTTCACAATGTCTTTATTATCTGAGGTTGTTTTTACATAGGTATCTACTGGGACCTCATTATCATCCACATCAATGTTTCTTAAAAATGTATTTCAAAACATTTTTACTATTTACTAGAAAATGGGTTAAAGTCATTTATACCCTTGTTTGACTTTTTATAAGATTCTTATAATGGAATATTTCCATCATTTTCCAAACAAGGTCCTTTATAACTTTTTTGGACAAAATTAAGGTAAGAATGTCTTTTTTTAACATATCGGGAAGGTTTGGCTATTTTCCACCATTATAATATCGTCAAAGTTCCTTTACAAGCTTATAAGAATATTATAAAAGTAATGGTTTCGTTTATAATTATGTGACTCTTAAATGATTTCAAAATAGAAAGAGATATTTCTCTCAAACAGTTTTGATTTCATCTATGTCCATCCTTTGATGGATTTTAAGTTTATTTGATGTTGATCTATTATGATACAAAACATCCATATTATACTGAATGTATTGTGATATTTCTGACTATGGATTTGTTATTTTTATACCATTCATAGTTTATGGATATGGTATTGACATTTAATATGCTAGTTTTAATACGAATGTTTATGTTATGTTTAAACCATTTCGTTTGAGGAATGCATTATACTTAGTAAGTGACTGGTGGAGACCTCTATAGATCCTCGATGCATCAGTAGGTCTCATTAGACAAACTAGTGTCTTGAAACTAGGACTTGAAAAAATCTTATTTGTATTTTTGGCACAAGGCCTTGACTATGTGGTTATGAATGTCTGGAATTGTGCTTTCCATCATTATAAAAGTGGATATTGATATTGCATGTGATTATTCGATGAGTAGAATATCAATTTGAGATATTAAATTGCATTATTCTGATTTTATCATTTCAATATTATTCTGAAGTTTAAGTTTAAAAGGCTTTAGTTTTAGTTTTATATATTTCCATAAATTTTTATTCTAATTTATGAAAGTTTCCGCTATATTGTTATCCTTACTGAGCATCTAAGCTCACCCCTTTCTATGTTTTATTTTTCCAAGGATGCGAAGAAGTATATTATGAATGACCTTCAAGGATAGTCTATGGGATCTTAGTGTTGTATATGGAAACAATGTTGTTGTAGTTTTCCATTAATGATTGAATGTAAACCTTATGAATGTATATAGTATTTACAAGGCTACTAAACTAAATCAATCTTTCAAGACTTGATCATTTGTGATCATGCCTATGTTATTTAATAATGCACCGGCTCTGGGTAACTAGGGTCAGGGCGTTAAAGGTACTACTATTTTTCATGTTTTTATTATATGAATGTATAGTATACAAATAGTGGAGTTGAATATATGGGAACATGACATTGAGGATGTTATGTAGTGATGATATTTTAGGTAGATTTATATGGTTATTGTGCCCTAAACATGGAATGAATAATAGAATGAATTAAATAAGGGGAAAAATGTAAATGTCTATGATCTATTAAATGAATTGATAAGTGTTGGAATAAATTTTTATTAGGAAAAAGATGTTTTTAACCAATAAATTTATATGAGGTGGATATTTAAATGTGATAAGTGGAAGTTGTTGTTGGTGTTTTGAAATAATGTTTTATACTTTGAGGTAGAGGTAATAATGTGTGGTGAAGAAAAAATATAATACAAGATGGTTATAAATGACCTTGATTCTATGTGGATCCCATGTTAGGATATATATATATATGTATATATATATATATCCTACTATGTTCTATTATTTCATTTGTTTATGATTTGTTACTTACCATTCTTATTGACTACTACTTTAATTAGATATATTAATAAAAAATCATGTAAATTTTTTTATCTATTGAACCCAAACATCTATGATATTTTTGAAATTAATGATTATGTACTCACATACACCTATACTTTTTTCAGGTAGTGGGTGTGGTTGTCGTTTTAGTTTTTGCATGGTTATGTTTTGAGGGATATTTTTATGTGGTTCTGGCATGATGAGATTGTGATTATTATATGGTTTGGTATATGGAAATGTGAAGGAATCCTTAATCCAAAAGACTAGGGTTTTAATCCTAGTATCCCCCTTGAAGGATTTATGGTGTAGGTACTGACATAAGAGCTAACATTGGGGGTGGTGATGTAAGAATGATGTAGGAAGGTGGTGACATAGGAAAGATGCATGAAATATTTCCTCTTTCCTACGATCAATGTAATGTGTCTCCCTCTGCACAGATAATAATAGGTCTTTTGTTCGATAATAAAAAGGGGCTTCACTGTCTACATTATTAAATGTGTTACTAGATATGTGGGGAAATGGGTTTGAGGTAACTGTTTTTTTATATTTTTATGACTAACTATTTTTACACTAAATTTTTACATATAGAATTTTATTTCAGTGAGATGGGTTTTTTTATGGTTTATAATTGGATAAAACAAATTTTTTGATGTTTTTTCAAAAAATATTTTGTGTACTTATTCCACATTGACATGTATATAATTAGGCAAAAATCTGTAACACATATTTAGATTCTCAAACTTCCTTGAATATATTATAATTATTTACTTTTATATTGTAGTTTGATGATATGATAGACAATCTAGATTGTTTTTTAATTATATGAGTAAGTATGTGGTTTCATTACATTCATTCGAAGGAGTTTGGTTGGTATTGAATTTTGATTAATTATGTTTTTTGAATTGAATGAAAATACATTCATTAACTTATTCAATTTGTTGATGATTTTTCCTACTATTCTGGGGTGTTTATTGGTCGATAATTTTCTCATTACCTAGAAAAAAATAGAAATTATTCATATATAAAGTATTTACACCCTTGGTTATAGTCTCCATCCCATGGTCTGTTGGGGTAGGGCTTCAAGGGACTCTTAATCTCACCATTGAAAATAGAGGGGTATTTTTAGACTTGAATCATGATAAATAATTTCATTATTAATGGGTTATCATTATTATTTATTTTATCAATAAGATACCCTTTATTTTTTAATATATGACTTGATTTTGTTAGATTTTTTTATTTAATTTTGTTACTTTCCCATAGTTTGATTGGATGATATTTTTAGCATTAATTCAATTTTTGTAGATATATTTAAAAATGTATTCCTTTATATAGATTATATCATATGTGTGTTTTTAAATTATCATTAATTTTATTAATTATATATTTTTTTAATTTTATCTTGATTTGGTAATATGTTTTCTGTTAAATGAATTGGGGTCCTACTTATTTTTTGATTAATTAAAAAATATTTTAATATAATTTAATGGATTCATGGACTCATGTTTGATGAATTATTTTTGCTATGTTTTTTAATTTCTATGTTTAGGTGTTCTATATATGAGTTTTAATGTTTTTTAGTTTCATAAATATGAGATAATATTGATTGTTGTAGGTTTTTAGAGTTTATGTTTTTATTTTGATGTTTATATTTTATAGTGTGAAAAAATTATTATGTAAGTTATTTTACATTATTCTTTTTTACTAATTATTTTTTTAATGAATTTTATTTTAATATTTAGTTTTTATTAATTAATTATATGTGCATTATAGTTTTAAACGTTCATAATATTTATATTAAACTATTATTTTACAACTAAAATTGTGGGTTTTTGTTATGATGTGAAGTTAGAGTACAGAAAGACTGTCTTATTAAATTTTTTTCTTCTAATTATTATGATCCTTATATTTTGGTTAATATTAATAAAATTATGGGATCTTCTTTTATTATTTTGATATTTCCTAATTGAACTAGTAAATTATCTGATTTATTTATTTTATATACCTTAAATTTATTGTGGTGTTTTTGGGTTAGGGGTATTTTTATCATATATTCCATATTGATGGAAATATTGAATCATTAGTTTATGTTTTTTTTCATATAATTTGTTTTTGATATGATAATATCCTATAAAAAAAATATTCATTACTTGGTTATCCTTGATTTTTGATCATAATATTAGATATTGATGACATTCTAAGCATTATATGAGTATGATCACCTACACAGTGTAGAAATTATTACTCATTGGATACATTTTTGTGAACATGTAGTTGGATTGGACTACATAAGTTACTCTATATGAATCATTATACATGTCATTGGTGTTGTTTAGTTGGATATTAGATATGGATCCTTTTAATTAATCTTGTGAAATGGTTCTTTAAATGTTATTTTTTGACACTTTGATATATATCTAAATATAATTTGATTATTTTTCTTAATAGAAGGTGATTTGAAAAATTACTAGTCAATTCATGGGATTTTTTTTAAAAAATATGGGTTGTTTTTCATATAATATGTACTAATAAAATATGTTCCATAAATTGATATTTTACAAAACGATATATGCTAGGAAATGGTAATTACATGTGATAAAATTATATATTTTTTAGTCAATTGAGGATTTGAGAAAAAGAGGTAAGATATATAGTGGATACATAGTCTATTTCCCATGATTAATCTTAATTTCAAAGATAAATATATATTATTAATGGGAATGTTTGGGATTAGTTCACAAAAAACACCATTATAATTTATGTATCCACGACATGTTTCCAGATTAAATAATTAACCTAGGATTATGAATGAAATTGATAATTATTTACAAATTTACCTATGGTCCTTGGTGTTAATCATAAGAAAATTTCATTCTAAATTATTTTGTCTAATATTATTATACCTTATATTAAAATGTTCATATTTATCACAACAAAAAATGAGATATGTGTTTAACCCTTTTAAAATATATAATTAAAAAATAATAATTTATGTACATAGTTGGCTTTGTATTATAATATAAATATTTATTTAATTATAGTACTTATTAAAAATATGTTGAATTACTAAATCATAAATGATATTTTGGATTCAGATTGAAGAAAAATTTATAAAAGGAAAAATACATGAGTTAATATCATAAGCCTACCTTAAGAGATCATTTAACAACTACCTTTACTAGTTTAATTTTTTTAAGTTTATTGAATGTACCAAAGGGGATTTAAAGGCTCATTATTATACCTACCCTTATATTATTCATAATTATTGATTTATGATGCTATTAATTACATTAATGAATCCAATTTATATATAAATATAAAAGAGGTGGAGTAAAGATATTGATTTGTTTGTGAGAAAGTTAAATCTGTTCGTATAGTAGTTTTATAATTTTCTTATCAGATATTCATTAGTGTTTTTCAGTCTATAATTACATTATTTCCCATTAAAGAAATTTTTATAATGAAAATGTTGTGCATTGGATAAAATCAAATAACATTGTAATTTGGGTAGGCCTGACACACTACAAGATACCATACATAGAATTTGATTATGAATGATATTTATAATCACTTCTATCATTACAATGTGAGATGAATACTTTGGGATATGATTAACATTTTGGGTGAATAAGTGTTTTGGATTTTTACAGAATATATAAATTTCTATCATTTTACCTCTTAGACCTATCATGATCTCGATTTTATTATTCCATTTTCATTATCATTTGAAAGAATATGAAAGCATGAAAGTGAAAAAAATTAGATTTTCACAAGGATTAGTCCTCAATAAGAGTAGGTAGTACTTGATGTGTATTGTGATGAATAAAGTATAGATTACATACTATAATTAGATACCAATTATAATTTTTTGGGTTGAAAAAAATCATGAGACAATATGTGGTTCCCTGTTAATTTGGAGGGGGTGAAATAAAATAGTCCTACTACTTTGGAGTGGTGAAATCCTACTACAACATTCAAATCCTCACATGATATTTATTCTACTTCTATATATAGTCTTAATATTATTTTAGATGTCTTAAAATAAAAAGAAAGATATCCAATTTTTGAGACCATTGTTGAATGTAATAATACTTTTTATTCTTCTTTATATTCTCTTAATTGTATAAAATCACACAAGCAACTCTTTTTCTTCATCACGTTTTTGAAAAATTCTACACAAAAAATTCTTCCTCATCGCATCAACAATATAGAAAGACTATGTTATTTCACTTAAATAATATTTATTATATATTCATTATTTGATTAAGTTGAGTTTAACTAGAGAAATTTTCCTTCTTTGTTCCGTATCTACATATTTAGTGAAAACAACATTCACTAGTTCTTCTTTATTGGATACATTTCATCATGTACATCCCCTTGAAATAGTTTTCCATCTATAATTTCTCTATTTGATAAATTAACATTCAATAGTATTTCATATGATCTCTTATTCTCTTATTCATTCAATATATTATGATTCATATTATACCGCACCATTCAAAACTCAGCAAAAAACATTGAATAGAAATATTTGAAGATTTTTTGTTGTAACCCCATACTAAACTTTTGACAATAATCATTCTTGATGATCAATTTGAAGCTCGATCAACCACGAAATCAAACATTACCTAGTTTACCTTCTTCCATTTATGTTGGAAAAAATCCTATGATATTCAATTGAGGACATCAAACTTTACAATCAATGTTCCCACTTGATCTTTGAATATCCATCATGAATTATTATTCATTTGACTACCTTCAAACCATCACAACAATATAAGCTAGTAATATCCTGACGAATATTCATCACATATCAACATAAAGGATCTCCTAAAACATCAAGAAATTTAATATTTAATCATTATCTTTCATTCATTATTATTGGGGAATTGGACATCCATCTTAATATCATCACAATGAATAACGTTACAATGTCTATGTATAGTTCCTCAAACATTATTAGGAATTTATTTATTATCTATATAGTAACCTTGTAAAATGATTCTTTGTATGATCACCATTCATTAGAAAAGATTCATAAGATTCTTTATTTCAGTGGTTTTGCAATGTTTTTTTCTTTAATATGTAGTGTGAAATTATTGAACATCATAGAGTGTTCTTTGTCTGATACAGTCTTGGTGGTCTGCTCCACATCCTCTCTTTGATAAACTCTAAGAAGAATATTTGAGTTTTTTTCTCCAATTAACTCATATAATTAATCCATTCAATAATATAGAGTTCCAATTAACTTACTAAAATAGACAATTAATTTCATTTAATACATCATTTTAATGAAATATTTAGAATATTATTTTTGATTACTTTTCTCAAAATATTATATCTGATTACTTTACATAGAATTTGTTTAGGTGATATCATTAAGAAGCCTCAGTATGATAAAAATTCAAGGAAATATTCGATGGATTCATCATTAATATGTCTTTTCTAATGAATCATACTTATCCTATTGATCATTCAGAAACCTCATTTCAATTTATTAGAAAAATATTGTCTAATGGATTGAAAAACATTATTCATTTAGTGGAATATGTTCAATACTTATTCATGTTTTCTTCCATTTAAACCATCCACATCATGATTATATTTGATTATATGATAGTAATATTTGGCTATTATACTTGGTAAAGATTCCTATATCCAGTGACCTTATTTATAATTAATAGTTCCATTGATGTTTCAAAATATTCTTCCCTAAACTTTATTTAGAATGAATAATGCATATATTTATATATACATGATTTTTTGTTCTCTGAAGAGCAGAAAATAATTTCATGATTTTCCTATATTTCACATGGTTTTTCTTATTCAAATATTAATCATGAATCACATAAAGGAATAATGTTTTTTTAATAAATGAATAATACTTCACTGATAATTGAATTCTATTTTTTCCAAAAAAACATAACATATTTTACCTATAAACACATTCAAACAAATACTTTTTAAAATATTTCTATCCTCTAGCATCATCCCTCTTGCCTCCATCTGATTACATTCATCCATTTGATCCATATTTCTCTATCCAGTATACTTCTTCCAAAAAATTGATATAATGGATTTAAAATTATTATATTGATAAAAAATGTTTTTTAAAAACATGAAGACACATTTTATAGAAAATAATATAATCTCACTAGTCATATTAAGCCATCAAATAAAGCCTCACATTAAAGTAATAAATATATAATAAATATCCCAATATTAGGAAAAATATTTATCTTCTTCTTAGATAAAATACCTTTTGAAATTCATCATTTCTTCAACCTAATTGGATTCTAATATTTTCTATCCTCTAGAGTGATTAATTTATCTTCAGTAGCTCCATTTAGTGAAATTTGTTTACAACCACTTTAAAATATTTTCATAAATTAAATCCTTATAATTCATTTATAACCATTGAAAAAAATACCACACACACAAAGTGGGATCTTTAATCCCCCCAATGTAATTTAAGGAAATATATTCAATAAGAATATGATAATATAAGAAATGTTATATTTTTCTTTCCCTGATTATTTTAAAAATGAATTTTTACTTCTCTCCCCTTATAGATAAAAATAAATAGTACATGGGAAAAGGGTGTACAATCGTTATTAAATAATGTTCTAGTAATTATAACACTCTAATTATATGTGATCCATGATCGATGTAGAAAATAAGAGGATTTTATTTAGAAATCAATTTTGTCTATTATAAATTAAACATGTACCAAATAAAATAATCAAAAAATATTCATTTTTTTCCACTTGTATTACAGGATGGTAATATCAATTATCATATAAAATAGTTATATAATGAATAAACTAGAAACACCTTAACTATCTTTAACAGAGAGGTTAAAAACACTCACATACAAATAATAAGATATGAAGCCTAGGTAGAACTTCATTATTACACTTTTTTTATATCCCTAATGATTCAATTTATCCCCCTTTTTGGAATGTTTTTTATTTTTAGTAACTAATTATAAGAGATTATGAATTAAATTCCCTTTTCAAAGACTCCACTTCATGCACATTCTATAATAAGTTTATTATGAGATAATGATTCTGGAAGCTTCTTCAACATTATTACTTCTCTGCGAAGCCAAATAAAAACTTATCATGATCTTTATATTGATAAATATATTAAATAAATATGTTTAAATGTCTTTATGTTTTTAATTCACTAAATTGGATCTTGTTCATGTGGTTTTCCAATGACGAAAATTTCCATATATTCATCATGAGATGATCTTATTCAATATATTAATTTGGAATTTGAAATGTTAGGTAAACAATATTGGATATTATTTACACTACTATCATGTGTTGAAAAAATCCATGAAAATATCAATTAGGATGATAATCATATTATATTTTTTGATATTCAAATTTACGAATCATTACACAGTGATAAATTTGTTAAATTATACTATCAAATAATTATAGAAATCGATTATCTGAGGTTCTCACCTTTATATTAAGAGTCACATTGAATTTCTTATTTTTTACATATAAATAAAAATAAAAAGATAAATGGAGTAAGGTTCTTCTTCCATGATTATAAATTTTAACAATATGGATGAGTTGATTTTCTTAACATTGTTTACCCATTTCAACCGTTATTCGTAATTGTAAATCTAAATTTCAATTATTATATATTTTATAGAATCAGATAAATATTTATTTCCTCTTATACATTATGTGGATAATTTTTTTATCAAAAAAATTTATGGAATATATATTACTAATTATTTTAAGGGTATATTTTTATTATAGAAGAATAATTATACATTATTTAGTAATTTTATCAAGTTATTTACATCTCTCAAAATAACTATCACAACACAAGTGTTGTGTTCTATTGAAATACACTCTTGAAAATATATTTATTCATGTGGTATAATTTATAATCCTTTTTTACCAGTTAATACTTATGATTTTACACTCATTATTTTCATCTCTAGATCCACTAGAAAAATAACTGATATTTTTTAGGGTCATTGGAATCCTTCTTTGAGTATTAACATGGTTTCAGATGAGTTCCATTATTCATATCAGTTATTTTAAACTATGAAATCACTTAAAACATCTTATAATGAATTTGTATTTTATTTTTATTTATCTTATTTTATGTAAATTTCTTCCATATCATTATTGATACCTTTTGGGGGTATTCTTATTTAAAAAAAATTATTCTTACTTCCCAATAATGCTTCTATATTTTACTAAATTTTATATTCTTTTATTTCCATATGATTTTGATATTTGTTAAGATGTAAAACTATATATTAAGAGAATTATTATTATTTAAATAAAATTTATTATCTGTTATTATATATCAATTTCATGTATATGGTTTTTTCTTAATTTGTGGATGTTTCATCCTCATGTCTATCTTCCTCCACCTTGCCGTTATATTCCTTTATTATTTAAAAGGTAGAGGATTTTAAAAATAATCAAAATCACAATGCCAAAATCTATTCAAATACCAACATTAAACAACAAATCATGTTTTTATTATATATATTATAGGCGATCCACAATTTTAATCAAAATTGGCATGTTATTTTTTCGGGTTTTTTCACAACGTGTTCAGCTCTTCATAAAGAACCAGTTTACAAATGTGTCTTTATATTCAACATATAAATGGTTATTAGATCATTATAAATATTATTAGTTAATAATTTTATTTATTTTCTTTGGAAAACTATACAGTTCATGAAAACATATTAATGAAAACATTATAACCAGAAGACGTGGATGGTAACTCCTCCTTCACCACTTCTTATGATTGATCATTAAATGATGTAATGATATTCTTGTTACATTTTAGAGTTATTTTACGATATTATTTATCAATTAATTTTTTATAGAACCAATAAATTTTAAATACTTTTTTTAAGACTCAATATGTGCCTTTTGAAGATTTTCTGAGTTAAATTCCAATTATAAACTCCTCATATTGGGGGTGTTCTTATGTTATTCAATATTAATCACTGTATCTTTATAGTTCTTATTTATTTTATGAAATTCTTCATTATGAATCTTAACATTTTCATTGAACAATGATTCATGTTCCTTGATATTATTATAATTCTATTCCAAATGAAAAATCATGACATGAAAAATGTTTTTCAACTTTTATTCATATCCATGGTTATTCTAAAAAAATTTCTTCCTAAATCCAAAATTCTCTTCAACTTCATTTAGACATTTTTTTAGAAATTTTTGGAACTTATTTTAATATCCAACATTATAATCTCAAATTATCCAACCGATATAAATATATTAATTCATTTTTAGAACACTTTCATTCAAATATTTCTCAATTATAGTTTCTTCTTCTTCATTATGGGTGTTTTCTACCTGTATGCTTTCAAAGACCCCACAAACAAGAGAGAAAATTTCTATAAAAATAATGTACATTATATCTTATAATCTACTGACTAATATATTTTTATATTTTTTATACAGATTATCATCCCCACTTTTACTAGGTTTTTATTCTTTAAGGCAGTTTATAAAAGATTTTTCATATAAGTTATGATTATATATCCATGATCCCTTAAAGGTAGGAATATTTTCCATCACCTTGGGTATATTCTGAGCACATGTTATTTACATTCCATTCTTTATATGTATTCTTTATTATAATTTCATGGAGAAACTAAATTTCCATCTTCATCTTGGATTAATCAGGACAACAGTTTCATTTTTATTTTCTATGAATTTATCTTATTCGTCAGGGTATGGGTAGGAATTGAATTATATTTTTTAACAGAAACTTATTATCTAAAATTTAAATTCTTTATTATAGAGAAATTACTTTAAAATATTATAATTATAATAACTCCAAACAAAGAAATCCAATAGAGGGAACCCTTGCTTATGATATAGATGGAGAGGTCCTCTTTTAGATATTCTCAACACTGAACTGTGGGGGGATCTATGTTGGGAAATTTTTACACCAATTATAATGTTCTATCACTTTACCTCTTATAATTGTTAGGATATAAATTCTGGTGTTCTCTTTTCATTATCACATGTAAGAATATGAAAGTAAGTAAAAGATATCAGATGTTGTTTCTCGAAAGTTAAATACTTGATAAGAGTCACTTGTTATTTTCATGTTTGTTGATGAAAATTTTATGTATTCATAGTTATAATTAGATAACAATTAATTTTGTTTGGAAAAAAACAATACTACTTCCCTGGTATGGTGATATAATATTTTAACTTATATATCCACACTACATAATTATTAAACATGTGTAGATATTTTTTACATTATTCAAGTTTTTTTTGAATCACCATGAAATCACCAAACTAGTTGAGACTTCTTCAGAATGTCATAATACTACCTTTTTATTCTCCCAAATCTATTTTTTTCACAATAGTATACACTGATATCTATTTAATCATTAAAGGTATGAAATTATTGAACACTACATTCTTTATATTCCTTTCAACAAACTACAATCCCATTTTCTTCAACAGACTCAATAATTATTCTATCTTGTTTCTATATTGCACTTGAATGACACAATATCTCTTCCCAAATTCTTTCCTCATATTCTTCTTCATTGAAAACAACTTTGACCTCTCATTATTCATCTAATACTATTAATTTGGTAATTCTTTATCCTATACCTATTAATCTATAGTTTCTTCATCTGATACATATCAATATGATGTGAATTCATACTATATCATCTTTTATTCTCCATCAAATACCTTCTTCTTCATCCGGTTCCTCACCATTTGGAACCTTGCACAATACTTTGACAAAAAACCCTTTGAATATTCCCGGTTAGCACAACATTGTGAAGTTATGATAATAATTCATTTCAATGTTCAATAAAAAACATGAGAAATAACACAATCAATATTTCAAAAGGTCACCCTCTCTCATTTATAAAGGTACTATATCACTGAAAATGAATAGAGGAGTGCAAACTGAAAATTCATTGTTTCTACTAAAACAATGAATGTTCTTCTTGAATCCTAATTTATTTGACCACCTTCAAACATACATACCAATAAGAGTTAATAATATTCATAGGAACATTACTAAAACTTAATAGTCAATGAAGCATTCAAAATTCATGGAATATTAGAATGATTCATGGTCTCCCTTTACTGATGTTTGGGGTACTGAATGTCACTCTCCACATAATCACAATTTATTAATTTAAGAGGAATTTTTAAATTTGTTCAAAATTCATTTAGATATTCTGTATTCTCTTTATAGAATCTTTATACGGTTCTTATATAGTACATTTTCCTTGATATAACAACATTTTTAATCTTCTACACTTGATGGTTTCAAATTTTTTTCTCTATTTAATGATCTCATAAATGTTCGAATGGTGTTTTTTTATAATGAATAGTAAAAATCCTTGTACACATCATGCATTGGATAAAATATTAGAGTCTTGTTTGAATTTTTCAATCCAATTATCCAAAATAATTTCCCTATTTTATAACTTTTATTTCCAATTCATTCATTAGTATACACAATGATGCACACAAAAGTCTTTAGTCTAATGACTTCGTTCGTATGATTTTGTCAAATGCATTGACTTAGAAAATTATGTCTGATAATTTCATTAATAAAAATCTCTCTAATAACTAAATTTGGAAAACCTAATTTGATGGATCTGTTCAAAAAATATATCTAATGACTTTATTCAGAATCTTCTTTCAAATGACATGATGTACTCTATGTGATCATTCAAAAATTATATCATATTCTTTCATAAACTCTTGTATGATGACATCAGAAACATTATATATCTGGTGGAATCTATCCAATACTTATTTAAGATTTCATCTTTCTATAACATTCATAAAACACCTTTTCCTATTGATCTTATTGAAATTATTCATTTGGTATACTTAGTAATAAACCTTTATTTTGTAACCATTATCCGAAATACATATTTCTACCAATGTTTAACCAATTTCTTCCATTGACTATCTTTATCAAGATTCATTAATATATTGATGTAAATATGATGTTATTTATAAAAATAATAACAAATTATCCTCTAATTTTACTTTATTTTACTGAGAATTTTTTTATTCCAATATTCTTCTAGAATCACAACCATGAGGCACTATGTTATTTAATCCATGAAGAATACATTAGAAATAATTGGATGCAATTTTTTTTGTTTTGAATAATCGTTCTGATGTCACTATGAACTATTTCAAAAAAACACATTTTTTGGACATCTCTATGAAATTTCCTTAGTATACTAGACCTTTTCCAATTACCTCTATCCATTCAACCTATATTTATCAATCTGATATTATTCTTCTGAAAATGTCATATGGTGGATTAAAAATAATTATATTGCTAAAAAAATTTATTATATAAACACCTAGGCACATGTTATAGGCATTAATATCATATTACCGGTCATATTATGTTGTCAAAGAACATTTCACCATTAAATAATTAATACACACCAAATCTTCTTATGATACAAACACAATTTATATTCTTCTAATATAGCATAAATTTGTAAATTATTATTTTATTGAACAATATTGGATTATAGTTTCTTATCTTTTTTATAGTTAAGAATTTATCATCATTATATCTATTCAATGTTATTTATTAAATAAAAATTAAATATATTACCATCAATGAAATACTTCTAATTTATTTACACCAGTGAAAAATACAACACATTAAAATTTACCTCTCCATAAAGAAAACATGGGGTTTTTAAAAAGTGAATTTGATTATTTGGGATAATGTGATCAGTACATGTATTAAAAAAAATATTTATTAAAAAAAAATTAGATTTTCTTAACCTAGTTGAGATATTTAATTAAATAATTATTTTTTTTCTACAATATAATGATGTTTCATTTATATTATTAATACATACGTTTGAGGAAATAATAAATCCCAAATGGGATTTTGTATTCTATTTTATAGAATGGGATTTTATGGACTAATTTAGGAGAGAATACTATAAGTCTATATTTAGTTACTATATAAGAATCTATTTTGATATTTTAAATATTTTTAATGGAAATTCAATGCACCAAAATTATTTTTTCGTCCAATTATTATACCTCAAATAATTAATTGTGGTTAATCCATTTGATTTGAAATTAAATATATCAATTGTTTTTATTTATTTATAAATAGAAGTAAAGTATATGGACTTCATTAATTTAGTGGTGATAATGTAAGGGGGTTACATTGTGTGGTTCTCTAAATTTTCTTTGAGATATTCTATATTTTTTGTATGTTTACTCAATCTATTTCCATCATAGTGACTAGATTTAATTGGATTTTATGATGATCCATTCAAGGAATTGGGTACAATAACTATTAGTGGATACAATGTAGGATTCGACTACGCAATTCAAGTACGATCCAAATGTTCCAAAACACATAAATATGGAATGTAATTAAGAATTAATTTATTATTTATTTTATTTATTTTAATTTATATATTATGATCATTGATTTATTTTATTATTGTTTCCATTAAATTTAAATAGTTGGTACCTCAATGAAAGCCTCATAGTGGCATGAATGGAAATATTAATTATTTAAAATAAATAAATTAAATGTTATAATAATATATAGGTTTCATAATATATTTATATTATATAGAATTAATTTAAAACTCACATGAAATATTTATGATATGTTTGATTTTAAGGTCTCTCATCATAAAATTAATTCCAGATAGTGGGTTTCCACTTGACCTCTATATTAAATATAACATTTATTTTGATCTATTCAAGTATAACAATTAGAAAATATAAAACATATAGAATTGTATATAATGATTTATTGAAATTTAATTATTCATTATGATTATGGAATTAATACTTTGAATTTTTTATAATACTCCGAAGTAAATGAATTAAATACATACATAATTAGTATAGAATATGTATATAAAGTATTTATAAGATATAGACTATTCAATTAAAATGAGCACATTCGTGTAGGATATGTATAAAATACATATTCTGTTGTTGGTGATACTAGATTAAAAACCTCATAATATATATAAGTGTCATATGCCTTTTAATATAATTTAAACTCAGTAAGACATTGATTAATAAAATACATTGGTTTTGTATATTTGAAAATCAGTGACCCATATTGAGTTATAATTAAAGGGTAAGGTTACTCTATTTTAAATTTTAGGCAATAATTAACTTCCTTACTCAATTAGATTTGAGGCTAGAGGCATTCAGTTGTGTTAAGTCATGATATAAATTGAGAAATATGTTTTATACTCAATTTCCTAAGAGTTATAAATGATATAATTGATAATAGTTGTTTACATAAATATATTAATTTTTATATAATATACTACTTGGATAAAAATTGATGATATAATGATATAGGAACACTGGATTTTCATTATCAAAATAACGAGGTTTATTGTTTTTAGTTGGATTATATTTAATAATAGTATATACTAAGAAATAATATACATTGTTAGAAAAATTACAAGTAAACATTTTTTATTAACAAATATGAATAGAATTCCGAAAAATGGGTCATATTAATGTTGTGAATTAATAATTTAGTGTTATATTGACTATAGAGTAAAACTCTAAGGTTATGGTTGGAAGAAAATAATATCATGTAATAATAAAAAGGTAATAGTTAGTTCAATGATTTCGGAGAGATTACTACACTGAATTAGATGAAGAAAAGTTACCTTTCTAGCCCAAACAATATTATTACCACATGATCCAATAAGGTTGTGGTTTTTATTAGAATCCCACTTAAAAGTTAAGATTTATCAAAACACCATGTTTTAATTCCATGATTACGAAGAATTATAATAAAAAGTAAATTTTTGGGATATAAAACATGGGAAGTTAAAGAAGAAATGTTTCACTATTTGGTTATTATAGAAGGTGTTTTTACTGAAAATTTATTTTGATATTGTTAACATGAGAAATGGGAAAATTAAAAGGTCATATCATATACATTTTTTAAAATATTGAAAATAATTCATGTTTATATTACACACATCCTTGTGATGTTTCATATGGATTGTCAACATTTAAAAATTATTTTCATTTTTAAGTTTTTATTTTGAAAAATTATTGGATTTCATTGTAAATTTTATTTAAATAACAATAATGCATGCTTAATTCTAAAAAGAAATATTTTGGGTGATGTTTTAAAATTTTATTTGTATTAATATCCTAGGAATTTAAATTTACCATGATAATATATAATTATATTATAATACTCTATAGGAATAATTTTGATACCCATTAAAATATTATGATAGGTGGATTGAGTGGAGTATGTTTGGATAATAAAAAATGATCTTATCCATTGACAAAATATGCTAGAGAAAAAATAGACAGGACAAAAAAATGAAACAAAAATAATAGAACATGTGGATTAAAAAAGACAATATATAATTAATATAAAAAAGATAATTCTATGAAACTAAGAATTATTTTCAAAACCATTGCAATAATTTTCAATATAATAAATAATATTAACATGTTCATCAATATGATAATAATAGGGATCATTTATATAGTAATAAAAGATTCAATCTTTAATTATTTTACATATTGAATATTAATTCATTAACATGTTTGACTGAAAATCATTACTTATGAATGGGATAAGTGGGTTTTCTAAAAGTCTTATGTTATCAACGAAAAATAATTGTTCATATACTCTAAACATATAACAACAAATACACTTGGGTAAATTTAGTACATTGACACCTCACTATAGTATTTTCCTCAGAGATGTATCCCATTATACGAAAAGAAATTAATAATTTATTATATTTTTTATTTTCATGTCATTTATATATAGGGAGTAAGGTAGAATAGTTTCAATTAGTTATGGTATAATATCATTAAAGGGGATAATTTAATTTTTTTATACACTATTTTGGATAAAAAGATGAATCAAAGAAAAACGTTTTTTACTATAGTGTCTTCACTCTATAGTGGACATGGTAAAAATTTTCAACAATATATGAGTTTTAGTAATTGGATTGAATAATTTATAATTATAGGATATTTATATGAAATAATATTACCCATCTCTTGGAATTTATGTATAAAATATTGATAAATATTCACTAAGTCACAAATCATGATGTAGTGAAAGTTACCATAATATGGTTTTGGTTATTCATGGTTCTTGATATCAGGAATTAGTGTATATAATGAATTATATTGAATATTTTTTCAATTACTATCTTATAATGATTATAATGTTTTTTTTCTTTTGACATATCCTACGATTATTATCAGATTATGTAAATGTTTAAAGGGATTTATAAAAATTCATTTAATTAATGAGGTTCTAGTGTTAAATCTAAAAAAGTAGAAATACAAATGTCTTTATATAATAATGTATAAAATGTTAAAACAGAATGTGGGACCATTATTTAATAAAGGATTTATATTTAAAAAACTTCACAGGAATCATTTTATACACACCGTAGAATATTCTCTAAATCCAATACTCTGAATAAATATCCTTTATTTATTTTACATTAATAAATAAGTTTTGGTACACCATTGATGGATAATGGGTTTTATTGAAATGTTTGGTAATTTATATGAATAGTGGATATGTTAATAGGTAGTAAAATGTATGTTTTTCATTAGATATTTCAATCAAAATAACTATTGTGATTGATTTAGCATGGATGGTGAGGTATACATATTTTTTTGTTTTTTATTTCATTATTTTTATTTCTCTCCCATTATGTGTTTCATATGGGTTTTATATTTTTCATTCATTGTATTTGAGAAGAAATATTTGCTAAAAACCATTTAATTGAATCAAATAATCTATAGATGGGGAATTGATAAGTTGAAAATCAAAAGATGAAAACTTTTTGAAATTTTTTAGAACCACTCGAATAGTTATACAACCACATAATGGTATATGTGGATTTTTTTTTTCTAAAAATAGATTTTTATAAAATAAAAAAATGGTTTATATATATTTTCATAAAAATTGTACGTTTCGAAAAAATGTTATGGTTTTATAATTTATAAATTGATCTGTATAATTTTATTTTTTTTAAATCCTATTTTTAGACCAATGAAATCATTACTTATAGAAATTATATTACCATGAAAATAACTATGATTTAGTAAAATTTTATCGTTTTTCATTTATGGTATTAGTTTAGAAAACAAATGTTTTTGAAACTATATTATGTTTTTATGTGGGATAAATGGGAAATTGTTTGTATAAAATTTCATGGGATGTAAAAGAGAACACTATTTTTTCCAGGGCTTCAAATAATTTTAAAATTGTTTTTCTAAAAATAACATTATTGACATAGTCACTTTGGTACATCACCACATCAACTTGACTTATGACCATATAAAAATTGGTATTGATTAACGCAATTGTTTAAAGTCATGATATCTCATTATAAATATTTGAATTGATCATTTATTCTTGAAATCATTTTTTATCATTCATGTATAGAATTTTTTTATATTATGAATTTTATATTCTCTAAAATAATTATATTATAATAATTCATATAATTTTCATTCTATGTATACATGAGTAAATTAATGGGTATGATATATAAGATATTTTTCATTAAATTGAGAATATTATTTTTTTTAATCATGTATTCAATAATAAGGATTGGTTATTATATATGTATACTATGCATCAGCTTTTTTCCTGAATTGTGGTCTATTTAGAGTATTAATCCATGGACAATGATAATTTGGGAAGGAAAGGTTGAAAAGGTTCTGTCTGGAATATGGGTGTTGGCAACCTCTCTCACAATACATTCATTTTTGAGGATTTTAGTGTTGTCTGATTCTAATCTTTAACACAATATAGTTTCACGTAACTTATACATGGGATACAATTGTATATAAAAATATATTATTATATATTATTATTATGTAGAAAAAATCACTATTTTTATAGAGTGTAACACATTCATAAGTTTAGAACCTACTAATTTGGTTTTTCATATACGAGTAAAATGAAAAATAATCAAAATCATTTTATAATATAGGGATTGTATGATATTTAATGATTACATGAGATACATAATTTAAAAATTATATGGTCATGAATAATATGGAAATGAGGATACATTTAAATCCATGTAAATACTATGTATTTAATTTCATACAAATAAAAGATATGTGAAGTGCTCAATCATCGAAATATGAAGTTTATGCCAACGTAGGGTTTCTATGGACTATTTTATATAAGAAAGAGGGGATGAAGATCCCTGTTAAATGATCACATTCACTCTATGTATTAGCATGATACTTCTAATATTTATTAGTATATTGAAAGGGAAATTGGTACCAATGAATTAATACTATATTGGGATGGACTGCCAATCCCTTCCATATAATTGAACGGTGAAAGAAAATTAGTTTGATTTGATCCATGAAAGTAAAAAATTTTCATGGGGATTATTTTCTAGGTAATTTTTTGTCCTTCTTTTGAAGCATTGTTAAGGAGTACGGTTTTATGTATTATTTGTTTTTGAGGATGTTTGTTGTATCTTATAGTTTTATGTTCATTTATCTCTATGATATTTCTGATAAAACACTAAAAGGGGATCTTTATTCAAAATAAACTATTTTATTTTAGGCAGGTAAGGATATGGATAAAACTAATAGTCAGGTAAACATGAACTATTATGAAAATTTGGTTACTGTTATCTAAAAAACCTCTGAGCTAGGATAACAGAGGAATAATGTTGTATTAATCCATTAATATATTTGTGTAATGGTTTTCCTAATCAACTATATATGAATTATATGTGATATAATTTACAAGATGACCTTTATAAATAACTAATTTTCTAGAGAAAAATTAAATGGAAATGAAAATTGTTAAAATATAGATTATGGTTTTCTAATTTGATGTTATGTATGAGATCATCAATTTTACTAGGATTATATTCTAAAAAATCCTTATTGAAATTATATAAAACATGATACTCACCCAATGATATGTATTTTTATAAATAAATACATGCATTCTGAATATCAATTAAACATTTCTTATAGGATGGATCTATAATTTATTTAACTAATATCAATGTTTGGGAAGTTTTCGCAAGGAGATGAATTTAGATCATAAGGATGTCAATGTTTAAAAAAAATATTTATTTTTTGGTTCCTAGGTATTGGATACCGAGTAGGACCCACATTTTTTTTGAAGAAAAACTTTCCTATAAGTAAGGTAGAAATGATGAAAGGGGTAGTATATATATGCTTTGATAGTGGGAAAAAGATTCCACATTTGGAGTTTTCACTTATGATGTAATTCTATATTGTGGATAAATTATTTAATTAAAAAACTATTACTTTGTTCCATCCATAAATAATGATATGATTTAAATATATATATATATATTAATAAAATGTATTTTTATTCACGATTAAGATTAATAATTTATATATACAGCAGAATAATACATTTTATTGAATTCTTAATATGGTGAGTATTTTATAAATTATAGAGATATTAAATCCAATCTATAGCATTCTGGATAATATGGTCAAGTTTATTATAATATTACTCATATTTTTTCATTTTGATATTGTGAATTTAAATAATAGATATACCCATGGACTATATAGAGATGTATTATTGGGATGATTTGATTATAAATTATTTGAAAAACAAAATTCTTTTTTTTGGAATAAATGATCAAAGTAAATTTTATTATATGTTGGGATAGGGATAGTGGACTATTATACATAATACATTGTGATGTATGTTAACCATTTAGAAAATAAGAATGTGTGTGTGTGTTGGGGGTGGGTGGGTATAGTTATTTTATAAGCTTCATAGATGATTTAATTTTGTAGGGTTATGTGTTTCTAATAATGAATATGTTCCAATCCCTAAAATACATCCATAAGAAAAATATATGTACAAAATCAACTAGGTAAAAATGGTTTGATTCATGGATATTATTAGTGTAGTGAATACTTGAACTTATAATTTACAGTTCATTTAATAGATTGTGGAATTTTTTCAAATCATTGTCCTTATAAAATAACATAATTAAATAGTGTGTCCTAGAAGAGTAATCATACCTTGCTTTACATATCTTGATCAATGATGATTTTCACTGATCATAGTATATCATTTTGGTGTTATGTTACAGAATATTCTACAGTTTAGCATTAAAATATCGAATAAATTTTTGTTTAAAGACACCACATGAGATATAGATTGGGATGAATCCAAATATTTATTTTATATTAATATGTGGTCAAATAGAATAATTATAACAAATTGCTTCTAAAAAAGTTGTTTGTAGCATGATTTAGTTTATTTAATGAGAAATAACACATAAGAAATGTTATAAATATAAATAAAATTGGACATGGAGACATTTAAAACTAATATATAAGAATAGTTCATGAGACAAAAAGAAATCTTGTTCTATTATAGGTTGTTCAAATAGAACCAAATTTGGTTATGAAAAATCATTGATGGTTTGGTAGGAATCATTAGGATCCAGAGTGATATGTATTTATTATAATCAATTATGATGAAGTAACTTTCATAGATAACGAATTTAATAACTAGAAATACCACAGTGGGAAATTTTATTGCAATAAATTGTTATAGTTCATGGTATTTGATAGAGAATCTATGTACGCTAACCAAGTTTGGTACTTGGTGGATACGCCTAAAGGGGTGTGAGCCATAGTGTGAAAGCGGGGTTTGCATAAGAAAACTGAGATGGATTGTTGAGTGTATACCTAAAAATATAACTTTACGGTGAAGTTTTCTTAAGTAATTAATGGTATTATCTCTAAAGTGATATTTTAACTAGTAGTGATGATAAGGTATATTCTGATGTTTCATTAAATAAAATATAATTATGATTATTGGATGTTTCAAATGGATATAAAAACCACTATCCTTAATAAGAGTTTAGTCAATGATGTGTATATGAAACACACCAATGTTTTTGGATTTCAAAATAATACTAAAAATGTATGTATTTTTTAATACACAAATAGATTAATGTGGGAACCTTATATTTAGAGTATTAATCACGATAATGGAATCAAATAGTTTAGTTTCATCAATAATTTATATGATGTGTCTGTACAAATGTGGGTTAGAGGGTGTGTTGTGGTATTTATTTAATTGTTTTTAATAACATTATACTAATTGGAAATGATATACTAACAATAAATTTTATAAATTTAGGGTAAAATTACATGGGTGATACATCATACATACAAGGTATGAGGTTCTATAGATATATATCAATGTGGTTTCTTGGATGAAGTTGAAACATTTATATTGGTAATGTTTTTAAGAGTTTTTTAATGAAAACTAAAAAAGTGATGTTTTCCAGTGTTTCATGAAACACTTATTATGAAAAATAAATATTCTTATAAGTAATTATAAAGGAGAAATACGGATAATATTCATTCTATATCTACTAAAAAATATTTCATGTATGCCATTTTGTATACTCAGACCAATATCATATATTATTTGGGAATAGATTATAGACACCAATACAATACTAAAAAGTGAATTACATAATTACTATGAGGGACATAGTTAATTACATTTTAAAAACCATATATTTTTACAAATAATTGGAGGTTTGGAAGTGCTCATTATATAGGGTTATGATGATTCTACTTTCTAAACTGACAATGATGATATATGATCAAAATATCGTTTCATGTTTTGAATCAATAATGGAGTTATCATTTAATATATTTCCATAAAAATCACTAGGGAAGTAAAAAATATAGAGGTATATTACATCATGGTATCACATGGTATGAAGTAATTCATTTGGATCAAGAAGTTCATCACTAAGCTTGGTGCAGATCCTTTAATTTTACGATAATTTGAGGTTTAATATGATAAAAATAGAATTATTTTACATTCTAGGTAACCATAATCTAATAAAAAGTCCAAAAAATATATTTTAAATTTTTAATCTCATTCTATAAGTTAATGATAAAGTCTATTTAATGATTTTTTGGGGGGATATAGAGGATAATATATCAGATCTGATTAAAAACCCATTAACATAGAAGAAGAATAAAGTTCATGTAATGTAATTTGTTATCAGATACATGGTAAACTGAATGTAATGGTTGGTGTTAATTTATATTTATAAAATTTTGTAATAATAAATTTATTTATTTATAATTTAATTAATTGGGAAACATATTTCACATACATAGTATAATGATAAAACCCCCTCAAGGAATGAAATTAATTTGTCTCAAATTGATGGCCAACATATGGTATAATGGGTTATAATAATATGTTATGATTAACAAGAATAGAATCATGTATATGTTACCTAGTAGAATCATGAGATAATAAGTGGAGGATAATAATATGAAATGATGTTCACAACCACTTAGATGAATTATATATGATGTATTTTTTCAACATAATCAATATATTTTAGTGAATCATTAAAATAAGATATGGTCATACCAGATTGGTATGTTCATATCTAGTGGCCACTAGATGTCTTGGAAAAAGAGATTATATATGCATGTATATGATGTATAGAGAGATATGTTATAAGAAACTTGTTTATATAGAGATATGAGGGGTTTTATTGAGATTATGTTGTAATTCTTTATAGATTTTGTGAAAATAATGTTTTAGTTAAGGCCTGTTTATTCTTAAAATTTTGGATTAGTTAACTTATAATTATTATCAATGTTAAATAGGTTTATAGGTTCATAATGTAAGATGTGGACTAAATATTAATTTTGGTACAAAAGGGTTTATCCAAATTTCTGATAGCATATATGATAATCATATCTGACATAGTTTTGATAGACTTAGAACATCCTTTGAGATTATTAATATAGTTTTGGATTATTTTGTGTAAGTGGGATATTGTTTAAATATATGCTCTAAAGAATAAAAAATTATTTTTTAATATTGACCATGCCTTTGTTTATGTTATCTCATGTTTCAGGATACCATATCATAGTGTATATAATAAAAG
This sequence comes from Viscum album, assembly GCA_963277665.1. Taxonomy (NCBI): domain Eukaryota; kingdom Viridiplantae; phylum Streptophyta; class Magnoliopsida; order Santalales; family Viscaceae; genus Viscum; species Viscum album. Next base: position 140,758,885 of record OY728156.1, on the reverse strand, counting down.
AAATTATGTATCATTACACTGACTGTATAAAAGTGTTATCATGTTTAATTTTCCTAGCGATACATCATATAATGATATTTCGATTAAATGAACATTAAAAATATTTTTAACACATAAATTAATTAATGAGGTTTTCTTTGTAAATGTTAAAATTGTGTAAAACCATATATTAGAAACTAAATAGTGTTTTAAACATTAGAAAACCATGTGGATCCTATATTAAATAATAAAATCTATATCAATGTGTTCATGGTGAAAATTTTCTATAAATTTTTTATTACTAATAAAATAAAAATATCTCCCTAATTACCTTCTCCCTATTTTACTTTAAAGAGAATTTTATTGCACACAATTGGTAGAGAAGGGGTTTGACAAAGTGTTTATTGATTTAGTGGCCAATGGATAGATTTTGAGGTAATAACCACTTATTTTAAATGATCTAAAAAATGCTTTATTTAATATTATTCAATATTGAGAGGGTGGTAGTCATTGTTTTATATTTTTAATTTCATATCATTGAATCATATCCCAACAGATCTTGTAGATTAGTTATGCGTTTTCTTCCATTCCATATAGTAATAGGGATGTCGTTCAAATACCTTCCTAAATACCATTGACACATGATATTGTGGTGAATATGAAATGTGAGTCACTTATATAAAGATACAAAATGGAATTAGATACTAATTCTAAAAGAATCATTTCTCATTGGGCTGTATTTATTTGACACTATCTACATGAGATTGATATGTTATAAGTCCTTGATGAACATGTGTGATTAATTATTCAATATCTTTTTCTATGAAACATATATGAAATATCATATTTATTAATAACTTTGGAATAATATAAAATAGTTGATGATGGATCTGATGAAAACCATTGATGTATTTTTTTTATTAGGTTAATGTTCTTGTGGAGGGAATGTGTGGACTTGGAGAGACACTCACAAATTTCAATATTATGAAGCAACTACTATAAGGGTTTTTTCATTATTTAATTCAAATGGATTTTTATATTGAGTAATGGGACCCAAATATGTTATTTTTTGGATAATTGTAGAAGTATTCTCATAGAATATGAGATGTGGATGATTCTATAACAATGTGAATGTCATGGGAAGTGAATGTGATAAAAAAATACAATGAGGGATGATATGTAAGGGGAGAATGTTGATTATGTGATTTTAATCATTTCATGAATCATAAAAAAATACAATTAATATTTTTGGGGACATTATTACTATTATGATTATTATTTGGAATGGATGGTCAGTACACATTACTATGCCCAAGGATATTTCAAGATGATGAAGGGGATAATCTACCAATAAATAAATTCTATAGGGAATTTAAATGAATTTGGAAAATAAAGTATAATTTCATCAGAAATAAAATCATTCTTTAAAAAAAGGAAATGATTTAGAGTTATCCAAAATAGAGGATCTTGGGGTTTAATAAAACCACAATGAATAATTTTCTTGGGATTTCCTTGATAGAACATATTTTAGGAGGAAGGTACATCCAATAAGAATAATTTTAAAATCTTATGGACCTCAATATTAATTTTGATACTAAAATAAATGAGGTTGTTATTTAGATACAAAAATGAAATCTAATACAATGGTTTATTTCACTAAAATCTATATAGAAAACCCACAAGAGAAATTTTTTGATTAAAATGAAAAAATTTAAATTCCAAAATATTTAATGTTATAGGAATTTAAAAAGGTGATTGAGACAATGATCAATGATAAAGAAATAAATCAAATTATAGACTAGTTAATCAATATAGAAAAAGGAATCTTCAAATGTATTATTGATCTAAAAGGTTTATTTATTGATATAAGGGAGACCCTTGATGATCTATAAAGAGATATTAAATTTGGTATTAAATTGGGTAGTCATTTTACTTGTATAGTGAATAGGTAAAATAAATGCATGGATAATCCTCAGTGAATCCTGAGGATTTCATAAAAAAGGCATAATCATGAAGGAAATTTATTATGGGTGATTTATGTTAGAAAATGTCTATAAATTTTAAATAATTAATTAATATATTACTAAGTAGAGGATTATTTATCATAGAAAATTATTATAATTATACTCCTCAAATTAGATGTTATAATTAAGGAAATAATGGGAACTCATAAAACATGTGTTCCATAATAATTATTCATTTTGGGGATCCTAAAAATTTTAGACAAATAATAAGAATTATAAATTCCCATTTTGTTTCTAATAGATAAATTCTTTGGTGTTTTATGTATGGTCCAAAATCTATTTATTTATCGACTAAAAAGTAAATGATTGCATCTGTAGGGAGAAACATTATTTATAATCATTTATATAAAGATATATGAGAAACCTTAATGTTTAAAAAAATTCATAAAATTTCATGAAGACGTGGATCCATAATATATGAAGTAATATCTTAATTATCAATATAAAATAATTATGAATAAACACATGTGGATCAAAAATAAGTATGTATATTAAGTTATAGTGGATAAGAATTACATAAAAGTAAGTGGTTACACCAATGTATTGATTCTTAATAGTGTGTGTACTTCCCACATGATGGGAAATAATAATATATTATATAATGTAAAAATTTTGTAAAAAGATTTTTAGGAATTGAGAATAATGAATCATTGAAGGTATTTTTATTATTGAAAGAAAAAATCAAAGGTAAAGACACGAGAATGATGTATTCGTTAATAATGGTAGGTATTATTCACAATCATATAAATATAAGGAAACAACATGACTCTAGAATGGCCCGTTACATTTCTATAAAGAGTATTACTATTAATGTAATATATAGTGACATTGTGATTGAAGGAAATAAGGTGATGGGAAATATATACCTTATATGTTGATAATTAGACGTATGATTTTTTAGTATAGATGAAAAAATATTATTTTTGTAAAAATACATTGGCCAGTTCATCCAATAATTATATGAATAAAAAGTTATTTGTGGAGGGGCTCGTGATTTTCTTGTCCTTAGAATTTATTATTCTCATATGTATAATATTTCCCTAAAATAAAATACTATCTAAAATACATATAATCATAAGGACAAGTTGTCATCATAGTTATATGAATTAGTGTATGATGTTTTTTATGGACCTATCAAACAAATAGATATAAATGGTATTCGTAGTACCACAAATTCCTTGATTATAATAAAATGATGGATTAAATAATAATTATTAATCAAAAGATAAATATTTTTAATTATGTTAAACATTATGGAAGGTTGAAAGATAAAATTCTTAGGTAATTTTTTTAAAACAATGAACCAAAAATAGAATGACAATAAAAAATGACCATGTGTAATATTTTCTCAAATATATGATAGAAGGACATATATTTCAATGATGGAAAATTATTATAAGAATGAAATATTTTAGGGTATAAATCAGAAGATAAATAACGGGGATTACCTAATTTTTCTCCCCCCCCCCATTTCTAAACTCTCCCACATAGAAAAAATTGATTGGTTAAGAGACATCTAGAACTCTACCATATATTATAGAGCCTTCTGACTAGTATAGGGGGGGTGTGATAACTATAGTTGGGAGACTATACCCCTGGTTATAAGGTTACAACATAGTAGAATAATCCAATAGTAACTAAATATATGTGGAGGGGAATATAATGGAAACAATATAAACCCTTAGAAAAAACAAAAAAAACAATATTGAATAAAACATTGAATAAAAAATGAATAATGTAATTTCATTCTAGAATGTACTAAATTTCATGGTTTATGTATTAAAAATAAAAAAACTAGAAGGATCAAATAACTAAAGTACCTGGGTACCGAACCCCATGTTGGTCCCATCTACAAATATTATCCCATCCATCAATCAATAATCAACAACAGTTACCCTTACCCTTGTCCAATCTGACTTCCATGTAATCTCATCAGGTACCATATGATGGTAAAAATAGGGTGTAATTATAAATCAGTGGGTCGACACCACTATGACTAAACATAACCTGTTGCGTAATAAGTTTATAAAATAAATAAAAAATGTGTATCAACTAATTAAATAATAAAACTAATACCACATAAACCTACTTTACCTACATGCCAAAATATCTCTCATAATTTTTGATGACCATGCAAACCATAACTATATAACAATTATATATCATAACATGACTCGATGAAATGCCAGAATGTCTTTGAGCATGACTCACAACCACTCCAACTATAACCATATAACCACAGTAAACAAATATATAAATATTGGTAAAAACCTTCTATATAATCATGTCAACAATGAATCAAGGAAAATCCTGATATATAATCATTTCAACACGTGTCAGTTCCATGATTAGTATATAATCATTTCATCATGTGTGAGGTCCAAGATTGGTATATTTTCATTTCAGCACGTGGAAAGGACACGCCTGATATATAATAATTTCAGCATGGGAAAGGGAGAACACTAGTATATATGAATTTCAACATATTTTAGGGATAATCTCAATATATAATCATTTCAACATGTTCCAAGGTCAATCATAATATATAACCATTTCATCAAGCGTTAGGGATAACATCAATGATATCACAATATAACATCATAAAGATCAATGTATTATTATTCAAATTAACAATTTTCTATCAATTAAACATTTCATTTATCATTTGTACATATCCAATAACATCAAATTCATCATAAAAAATATCAAAGCCACGGTGAGTCTATATCAAGAAATCACAAAAAAATCCATGTCATGCTAAACACAATTGAAACCATTGGTCAATTAATTTATTATCCAGTGTTCACTCCCCCGAATGGTAGACATAATCTACATAAATAACCAAATGGATCAAAATGGATCCCACAAAATTATCCAGTTAATCATTTAATATACCTAGGTGCACATTATATTGGAGGAATTGAAATACTAAACAAACATTGAATTTATCAATCAATAGGGTTATGATTTGGACCCCCTACCTTTAACTGATGATCAAACAACACTTCCAGTAGATTTTTTCTACAGCAAAGAAGGAATTGATGATTCAAATAATAATGCTAGATCATAACTAATCTAGATAAAAAAACATTGACCAAGGTTAATATATTTTACCAAAATGTCCAGAGATCATAGGGGTGAAGGGAAAACCTTAACAAAACCACATACTGGGGATCATATGAATGCTATGGACCTCCAAAATCAAGTGAATCACTAAAACATAATCTTGATGCTACCGTAGGGTTGATAGGTTAATTCTATACATGAAGGACTGATAACAATCTCACAAATAGAACCCTTCAAAATCATCATGGTAAATTAAATAATGTAAAAATAATTTATACATCATGAAGTTATTTTTAGGGAGTTTCACTGAAAAACTCATCATCTTGGATTATTATCTTACCCTACATGAAATTTACATGATGTGAACATTTAACACAGCATGTAGCTATTTGATTCCTTATACTGGTCCATGACATGTCAAATTAATATTTCATGTCATATAACATGTACAAAATTTTTAATCCCCCATTAGAATTTTTTTTATCCTAAATTATACATAAGTACATGGAACACCTTCAATGACTTCCCATGAATGGAAAACCATTTCTACCCCATTTAAATTTTTTTTATCGAAACTCCATTAATTCAAAAAAACATACATCCATGGACATAAAACTTTTTCCCCCACTAAAGGATCGATGTCTCTGAATAATACTAGGACACCATGGATCAAACAAAAAACATAAAGAGGGATGTACTTTGAAAGAATAAGATATCTTACAACCTCCCCACCATATAAAAACTTGTCCCATGTCTCTTCAAAGCATCAACATGGGGTCTTATTGAACATGTTTTCCCACTACGACCACAATTCAGAATCCATTTCCTAGGTCTCCTCCAAATGTCACCCATTCTTCCACTACACACAAGCTAAATGATTCTTCCAACCCCATATATTCTTCTCATTATGGTCAACAATATGAAATAAATTATCCTCAATGGATACATCAACCTTTAGCTCCATGTCTGCTACATTTATCACATGATAGGGGTGTGGCTAATATCTCTAAATATGGATCATGTGAAACATGTCATGTTTGGATCTATAGTGATTTAGAAGGGCTAATCAGCACCCCACTGGATGGTACCTATCCACTATCTCAAACATCCTAACAAACCCAAGTGCTATATTCCCCTATTTCCAAACATAGTACTTCCCCAGCCAAGGAGACACTTAAAGGAAGACATGATGACTAACCTCGAACTCTAAAGATCATATCCAATGGTCATTGTATGATTTCTACCAGCTATGCATGGTCACTAACTAATTGTTTATCAACTAAACCTAGTTAAATGTTTCTTGTACAATACTTGGCCAAAAAGTGATGACTCACATGTCTCTAACAAACAATGAAGTAAATGACATAACCTTCCATACAAGGCCTAAAAAGGTGATGACATGATGGAGGCCTGGTATTTTTTATTTTATAAAACATTCAGGATTTATATATATTTTTCCAATGAAACTCCAAAATCCGAATCACATTCTCAAAAAATATCCTCCAAGACATGAATAGCCCTCTCCGATAAACCATGATTTTGGAAATGATTGGTTGTAATCAAAAGAACATGTGACCCTAAATTATTATGAAGACCCTTCTAGAATCATGATGTGAAACAAGGATCTCTATCATAAATTATAATCCTTTGATCATTATGAAACATTGATACCTCGTGAACATAATGACTGTAGAGATAATCAGCCGTGAAGGTTTCCCAAATTTGAAAATGTGGGATTCCTTTGTTATTAGATCCACAATCACTGATACACGACCATTTTTATGTGTTTTCATGGGTAATCTTGTCAAAAATCCATAGTGAAAATATACCATTTTGACCCACGAATGGGAAAAGGCTTAAAAATACCAGAAGACCATTGATATTTAGATTTCTACCACTAATAATTTAAACATTCCTCCAAAAATCCTTCAACCAATCTATAAATTTTTGAACACTAGTACCATCTATAGAGATCACAATACATTATTGTGAAACCAGGATGTACCACCCTTCTTGTAGTAGGAAATTATCTTATCAGCTGCTTGTGCATTCCAGTAGGAACCCATACTTTGCCACATAAATGAATAGAATTACCTCTTCTAAGAGATCATCCTGATCGTGTCTCCCCACCATATAAGATGTCTCCTAAAATAGAACATTTATATTAGACAACTGGTTGTCCTGGATCTGTTCCAAAATTACATGTACAATAGATATCAAATCCAATGCTACTGATCCATGAGATACCTGAACATCTAGATGCATGACTTAAAAAGAGTTCCATCACCCACCACCCATCCCAAGACTCACATACTACCTATTACTAGGTATTTCATCAAAATTATTTGGAATCTAAGTTTTTCTTTCTAGGTGTATAACTAAAATCGAGTTATAATTACTATAGATACTCAACCCACCTATTCTGTCAAAGGTTCAGGTTCTGCTGAGAAAATATGTAATGGAGGATCTTATGGTCCATGTACACCACAAAACTCATACCCATGAGATAATGTCTCCATAAACTCAGGGAATTTATAATTACCATTAAATCTAAATAACAATAAGATAAATTAATCTCATGTGGTTTTATTTGTCTAGTTACATAAGAAACCACTCGTTCCTATGGAATCAGAACTGGTATGAGTCTATCTATGGATAAATTACAATAAAAAGTATATGATTTACCCAACATAGGTATTTTGGGGATAAGTGATATTGTTATCCAAAAGTTTATCTATTTGAAAGATCTATCACAATCATTAGACCAAACAAACATCACTCCCTACTTGGTCATTCTTGATATCGGTGATTCCAAACTGGATAAGTCCGAGATAAAGTGACGACAATAACCCGGTAAACCCTAAAATATCTGAATCTCAGTTAAATTATTGTGATACCTTCAATACATCATGTATGAAACTTTTTATGGTTCTATTAACACTCTTTATCTTAAGGTGACAATTTGGAATAAGTGCATGTTATCAATTCATCAAGGCCATGAATTCTAACAATGTGTTAATCAGAACAAATGGCATGATTACGATTTCATACAGGAAAAACATATTACTGAGAGTCAATTATGTTATGTTCAATGATATCACCCTAACTTGATGGTATTATAACCCTAAATTTATTTTGGACAAGATCGTTTCACCTATTAGCTGAATGAATATATCATCGATGTGAAAAAGGGGTACCCATTCTTGAATGGCATCTGGTTCAATCTCCAATAATCCACACACAAGAATAATGTCCCATTTTCCATCTTTGTTAAGAGAACTAGAGAACCCCAAAAATATGTACTAGTCTATATGATACCTTTTGATTCTATATTTTCCAAATAAACATTCAACTCTCGAAGCCCTTATGGTAGAATTTTTTAAGGTGGGATAAAAATTGGTTCTTCTCTTGGCACCGACTCAATCATAAACTCAACCTCTTGTTTGGGAGGTAATCTATAGAAGTTTTTAGGGAATACGAAACGAAAATGGTTTACCACTAGAGTAAAAGAATTCTAATGAATTGAACCATTATCTATAGGAATACATGCTATCTGATCTATAAGAAAATCCAATATACTCTAAAATGGTGGTTGATGATCAGCCTAAAGATCTCTCTCAGCTGGGGGAGAATAACCCCCTCTTTATGGATATAAGAAGGTAATTATCATTAGGTAATATTATATATGATCCATGTATTGAACTAATCAAAATATACAAATAATAAAATCAAATCCTATCATTTCGAACACGAATGACTCCCAAAAATAAATGGTAGACACAAATATCTAGATAACAAGAATTATAATGATTGATATTCTCCAATTTCCCTCATAATGGTGTGTCAATGGTTAAAATACCAAAAACAATTTGCACAAAAATGAACAAACCATTGACAAACAAGAGTAGATAAAAGGTAATGTGATGCACCTATATCAAAAATACACAACTAGAGGTAGATGATATAAGAAGCATACCTCTAATAGTAGGCGGTCCTATATTGACACTAGATGGATTGGTCTACATAACATGCAGTTGACCATCCCCTCTTCCTTGGGAGTCAAATCGTCTCCCCGGAGCTATGTGCTCTTCTTTGTTATACCATTTCAATATAGGAGAAACATGAACCCTAAAATTTACTAGAACGTCCTGTAGAACTCCAGCTACCAATCTACTGAGGAGTAGCTGAGTCATTCATAGACTCTGGTACCTTTCATGTTTCTATTCCACTACTATACTACTGAATTCCACAAAAATTCATATAGTGGTCACCCAATAATCCATTAAAAAATTTAAAAAGAAGGATATGAACACTAAGGACATTTGTGGACCATATTTCAAGACAAGAAACATTTCAACAAAACATGGCCCCGAGATGGCTACCCACCACCCTAAATCATCTGGTCACTATTTCCATGGTAAAAAATATCATAGTTACACTTCTTTCTACAATAATATAAGTTCCCAGTTCACCTTGACAAATTATCCTGACTAATTCCTAGGGTATCTATCAAATTTCCTTCTATGATACGTGTCTGGTACATCACATCTGTAAAATGTCTCAGAAGAAACATGTTTACATGTACCCTGATCTTATAGGGAAGACCGTTCTAAAAAAAATTCCCTAGAGATCTCAATAACTTCTAAATATGGTACAAATAACTATAGTTAGGTGAACCATTCAACGTATTCCATCACTTAAATTCCCTCCAATTTTAGGTACATGAACTCATGATCCTTCTCATACATCAATGTATCTAGTTAAAATGAATTAGGAACATAATATCAAATTCCTTCTAAGATAACTACTCCTGCTCCACTAAGTACTCAAGAATATCCCACTAATACTTGGTAGGTCCAAAAATAATATATGCATCAAATTCCACCCTCTCTTCTACTGGTGTCTCCAGATGATTAAATATTTTCTAAACTGTATTGATCTAGAACTAAACTTCCTTGGGGCTCCCTCCTACGTGATCAAAGGAGATTCTTGTAGTTGGAACTCTATCATCATACTAGACATTGAAGTCATGACCTGAACAATCTCTCTATACATGGATCTCATGACCATAAATAAGATTTCATTAAGCAGAACATACATCTGATCCTCAAGAACTAAAATAAACTCAATTTCAGCTACATTTGGATTGTTATGATTACCACTATCCTAATTCTGAACTGATAGATGATCATGATCACTTTTCTCCAAAATAAAACCACAGTCCTTATAAAAATAGATATAATAATGAGGCCACCCTCAATTGGTGACAACAATAGAGAAAAACTACTTCTGGTCTTTTTAAGCATTACTTACAAGTGTTTTAGATTGAAATGAAATTTCAATTATTATATATTCTAGATATAACAAGTTTATAATATCATTGTTCATAAAGACAAGTATATGAAACATTCTATAAATATGCCGCTATAATGAAAAATGAATTCTAATATATATCTTTATGTGAATATTTTAATTCATGTATACTAATCTGATGCCATACTAGGTGAAAAGTATAAATAAAAAGAAAAAATACCTTTAGACAACATGTGAACCACCCAGGTTGAAATTACATCAAACCACAATAGGAAAATATTATAACTGAAATACCATCCTTGGGAACTCATATTTCCCCCTGTAAAAGAGTTTTCTACACTCATGCACAAGCACATTACCATGTCTTGATACATCCTAGTATCCTTCATACCTATACCCAAAATTAATGAAAAATAAAATAATCCTATATACATTGATACTACTTTATAACATCTCCCCAATATGGAACACTATCACATGGATAAAACATGATGGATATGACACCTTAATGATGTCTCACCATACACGTAAAAATGCTGACTTTGAGTATTGGTGTAATAAGTATAGTGGAAATACTATACTAACTTGATACAGAGTTACACCACAAAAAAATAATACATAAATAACTAAATATCATAGTAGAATGAAGTTATAGAAACATTGAAAAATATTGTAAAAACTAGACAATAAAACCATACGGAATAATGCTTTTAATAATAAAGGAATAATGTACTGTTATACTAAAATATAATAAATGTCACTCGAGAAGGAATAATAATAAAATATTAACACACTCAAAAAACTAAAAAAAACCAGGACCCAATCCCCACTTCGGTCTCATATCCAATCTCCAACCCATTCAATAAGAAAAAATCAATAGCAAGGTACGTCTCCCTCATCAAATCCTGTATCTATGTAATTGGCACGGGTACCAACCGACTGTCTGGATAAAATGTGGTCATAACTCAGTAGGTCGAAACCACCAGGTCTAAACATAGATATTCATATAATAATTGTATTCATTAATGAAATAATCAGGTCTATTAATTAATTAAATATTTAAATTAATACTAAATTAACTTTCTCTATCACCATACCAGAATATCTATGAACATGTATCATGACCATTCCAAACATAACCATATAACCATGGGATAACATAACTGACCTCAGTACCATGCCAGAATGTCTTTGAGCTTGTGTCACAACCATGCCAACCAAAACCATATGACATTGATATAACATCACAAAACTCTAGTGAAAAACTAACTATGTAATAATTTCCTAAATCAATTAGGGTCAATCCGGAAATATATTTATTTTATCTTGTGTTAGTGTTAATCCTAGTATATAATCATTTCAATATGTTCCAAGGCCAAGCCCTATGTATAAGAATTTCAAAATGTTCCTAGGCCAAACCCAATCTATATGAATTTCATTATGTTCTAGGGAAAATCATCACATATAATCATTTTATCACGTATCAAGACCACGCCTGATATATAGTAATTTAAAAATGTTCTAAGGAGAAGCCTGATACATAATCACTTCAGCATGTGTCTGGGACCACATCAAAGATATCAAAATACCATATAATAAGACTTAATGGATGATTTATAAAATTAAAATTTGTCCTCCAGTTATAAATTTCATTTATCAATTTTTCCATTAATAATAAAAATCCAATCATGTCAATAAGTAACTAAATCCGGTATAAAACTATATCAAGAAACCACCCAAAATCTATATCATGATAAATGCATAGGAAGCGATTGGTCAATTCATTTATAATAATGGTTTCACTCACTCGAATGGTAGCCATAATATAGGTCAAAAACCAATTAGATCCAGTGATATTACATATAATAACCCAATTCATCCTCTTATCTATTTCGGTACAAGTAATTTTGGAAAAATTAAAATACTTTACGTACTTGAAAATTATTGAACAATGGGGTTTTAATTTGCACCCCACACCTTTAGCCAAAGACCAACCAATGCTTCCAGCCAGATTCTCTAACAAGAATGATGGTGAATATGATCACAAAAAAGATACTAGATCATAATATATGAAGATAAAAACCAACAAGAAAAAAGGATAAGATATTTAACCACAATAGTTGGAGATCAAATCAAGATAAGGAAAATCCTATCCAAAATGACTTACCAGTGATTAGATGCATGATCATGAAATCTAGAATCAAGAGAGGTACTCACAAATAACATGGATGTTTCCCTATGGCTGAGAGGATGAAGGTTCACGTGATGGAAAAAGAAAAATAACATGCAAAAAATGTAAAGACCCGTAAATTTCAAGGATATTTTTTCTTCTTAATTTTCATTGAAATTTTACGAGTACGCAGTTTCTGACGGAACCTGATTCCGAGGCCCGGTGTGCCCGAAATCAATTTTCGAATTTTATCTTGGGTACGTTTAGTGAACGAACGAGCGGGTTTTCCTATCTTTTGAACCGGTGCTCGAAATCAAAATCTGAGGGCATCAATGAAGCCGTAATGCTAGTAATTTCTTATGAACACCTTTTCGAGAGTTTTGTTTGCTCGGGTGAGGTTACTGAATTTTGGGGTTAACTAAAGAATAAAATAAAATTTTGTGCAACCAAATTTTATTTTTATTTAAGGTAGCTTAACCCTATGCTTGATGGTTGTAGTGGGACCCACTAATACCCTAACTCCTAGGTAAGAAATTAGTGGGGCGGGGCCCACACGAGCCCCACCGCTTTATTTCCTTTTACCTTCCACATGCATTTAATTATGTAACCCACCCACACCCATTTAAATGAAAAGGAAACTCATTAATTGATTAACTTTTTCAAAGTAATTAATTCTTTGATTCAATTGAATTTCAAATGAAACGTTGGCTTGTGGATTAATTAAATAGGACAAAGCCTTATTTCGTGAGAGGGAGTTGGTTGTGTGAGAGGATTTGGTGAAGGAAATCTCTAACTCTTGAAGAACATTTTTCCTCCTTGAAGAACGCGAGAACACACTGTCGCCGACAAAGAACGGCGACCTCCGACGACGGGCGACGAAGAATTCAAGTTCCTCAGAGATTGATGATGCGACGCCGAGTACCGTGACACCGATGATCCTTCCTCCGCGACGCCGTCTTCTATGACATCCCTTCCCCACGACGAACCTTTGTTCAACAAACGCTTGAGGTAGGGGGTCTGGTTTAATTTATGTGGATTATATCCTCAGACTTTGATTCAATTGTTGATAATCGTTTGAGCCGCCTATTATCGTATTAACGGAGGAGGCCGGACCGCACGAACACGGCCGACCCTCCTCCCCATTTGATGATTGTTCTTGTTACGGCATGAGTAAAGGCGGCGCGGTGAAATGGCATGACACAGAAAAAATTGATGAACGAGTGAAGAAACGCGACGCCGTCGCGCCGTGCCATTGCGGCAATTCGAAGGCTCTACTGATTGTTTAATTGACAAAGGATCATCGGATGATGACATAACGGGCCACGGAGGCAGTTTTATGATTCCACAGTAAAGTTCGACACCCGATATGAATGCTGGCGCAGACGGTTTTAAAAACGGACCACTGGAGCAACTCCGGCGGCCCGCGCGGGACCAAGGGCGACGCGGAGCCAGGCCTCGTTCGCTGGCAAGGAGCGGCCCCCACGCGGGGGCCGCGACGTCAATCAAGGGGGCAGCTGCTCAGCCGGCACCATGCCGACCCCGCCCGGCCAGCGCCGCGCCGCCCCGGGCCTGACCACGTCGACCAGGCCGGGCCGCCCCCAACCGGGTCGGTCCCGGACCCGGTTCGGGCCGACCCAGGGGGGTTGGGCTGGGTCGGACCGGGCCCAGACCCCCCCTTTTCAGACCACTTCCGGTCTTTTTCCCATATCATGGGCTACGGACCTCCGATCAACGCACCGTCTTTTGCGTAGAAATCCTTGGATCGAGACGGTCGTTTCTTTATATTAAACTCAAGGTTTTGGAGAACTTTGTGTACGGCCGGGTTGGTTCAAACACGAAACCAACTAGGCCCTCAGAGCGGAAAGACCTATAACTTGACCTCCGGACGTCCGATTGACATGTTGTCAACATTGTTGGATTCCTATTAGGGATACGGACCTTTTTCTTACTCTGCTTGATGTTTGGATGCAGTTGGAGTGCGGTTGGGTTGGTTTTGACTTAAAAACCAACCGGGCCCCTGGAACGAAAAAGCCAACAACTCTCAGACCGAGCGTCCGATTGACGCGCTGTCTATCACGTTGTGTTCCTTTTGACGAGGCGGAACATTGGGATACATCAACTCTGGACTACGTGTCAGTTGATGTATCTACTCCCCTTGGATCGTGGAGCGTACCCTCCCGGAATGAGCATGCTGTGTGTGGGAACCCTAGTGCTGGCAGCGTCTACGAAGACAATGACTTCCGTACTGGAATCCTCTGTGGGTTCGACGATGGTGACAACCATATGAGAGTCCTCTGTGGGTTCGACGGTGATGACTACAGTACCTTCAATATTTATGAAACCCTAGAGCTGGCAGAGACTTGATGACTTCTGATCGATCGACTCGGTGTGTTTCAGATAGCCCAGTGGGGAGTTCTTGGTTGTAGCGGCAGACCCACGGTGGAGGAGCGCATGGTTGTAGTGGTAGACCCGCAGTACTCAACAGAAGTTGTACCTCTGGAGACTATGAGGGGGAGCGCTTGGCTGTAGAGGTAGACCCACGGGGGAGGAGCGCTTGGTTGTAGCGGCAGACCCATGGTGGGAAGCGCTTGGTTGTAGTAGCAAACCCACAGTATTCGACCGGGGGAGTACTAAAGCAGTCCATGGTTAATGGGATGTGCTTGGTTGTAGTGTCAGGCCCACTGTACGCGATAGAGGAGGAGTTTCCCCAACAGCTATGGTTTCGACATCATGATAAAATCCTGGCTTGAGCTGAGTCTTGACTTTCAATCGTTATCTTCAATATAATTGACTTGTGGATTTGGGTTGTGTTGTCCTCTGTGGATTGGTTGTGCTATCCTTTGTGGATGTGATCAAACTTGGGCTCGGATGTTGGAGCTGAACTGGAGCTGATTACTTGGGTATATGTATGGGCATATACCTAAGTAGGGTTGGATGTTACTTCATGATTTTAACTTTTCTTTGTGGTTTATCCTTTGTGGATTCAGGGAGACCTTTAGGGGTCTCGGGATCCCTACTGAGTATGGTATACTCACCCCTGCACGGGCTTCACCTGCACTACATTGTGATGGTTGTAGACGACGGACATCACTGATCGAGGTTGAGGCTTGTAGAGCTGGACGGTCCCCGGAGGAGGAACCCACGACGAGTCGGTGCCCGAAGGTGGATATCACGTTGAGTCGGTACCTGGAGGTGGACCACTGGACGAGACACATACAGGGTGGACGACAAGACCCGAGGAGCTGAGGAGGATATCTATACCCACACATCAGGTGGGATTTCCAGTGGACGGCTCGGCGCTGCTTTACTTTTCAGTTTCTATACTTCCTTTCCAGTTGCACTTTACTTTCCGTTTGGGTTTGTATTTTGGCCCACTTACTTCTCTGCACTTACTTGTACCCAGTTTTACTTAGTGTTTACATATGCTGGCTTACTCTATGGTGTTTGTTTACTTTATAAAGGTAGTGCCTTCCCCTTTTGTCGGGATTTATGCCTTGGTGAAAGTCGCCAGCCCCTGGCCTATGGGAGGCGGGCTTGGGGTAGTCACGACACGGGCCCCGAGGACGGGTCATGACAAATTGGTATCAGAGGACTTCGGTTCTACCGTAGAACTCTGGAATCTAATCTTTCTTCTATGAGAAGCAATAGTGTTATGGGTATTGAGTGTGGTTATCAGTCCATGGAGTTCATTTTTGGTGTGGTGGCCGACAAATCCGTACACCAGGACCCTGACTTCTGATTTACGACTCAATGCACGAAAACATTGATTGCACGTGTGTTTTAAAAGTTTTATTTGTGATTACTTTGTGTCAGCTCACCAGGTATACTGTTTGACCGTGGCGCACCTGTTTTTTTTCGGATGGCCCCACGACGGCAACCATCTACGGTTTCGAGTATTGTGTGAGACGAAATCCCACTGAGGGACGAGGCCTCGGTGCAGGGCCCTTTGACTGCAGAGGCACCGGCGGTACCTCTACCCACCAATCCACTGGTGCTACCAGCCCCAAACACTAATAGTGCACGTCACCTTAGCACGCCGAATGAGTTTCAGCTTTAGAGACTGCCCAGGATCCACGGGGAGATGGACCCTCAGGCCATCGAGGATTGGCTGGATGTTGTTGTTTAAGTTTTTAGGTTAGTGGGGACACCAGCTGACCTCATGGCGATCCTCGCAACGAGCCTCCTACATGCGGCAGCAGGCATATGGTGGAGCTTCATTCTCTATGTGCACGACGAGGCATCTCTTCTTTGGATGGACTTTGAGAGCATCTTCCGCCCAGAGTTCGTCCCAGCCACCCTCTATGCGGTTCGCATCCAGGAGCTACTACAGCTGCGGCAGGGCATCATGACGGTAGCCGAGTACTCGGTGAGGTTTACTGATCTCCCACCCTATTCCACGAACACGGTATGAGACCCATTTTTCAGGGTCCAAACCTTCGAGCAGGGGATCAGGCGAGAGATCAGAGCTTCAATTGTTTCTCATAGCATCCCGACGCAGACAGGGGTGTTGGA
The DNA here is from genome assembly GCA_963277665.1 of Viscum album. Classification (NCBI taxonomy): domain Eukaryota; kingdom Viridiplantae; phylum Streptophyta; class Magnoliopsida; order Santalales; family Viscaceae; genus Viscum; species Viscum album. The sequence goes on along the minus strand of OY728156.1, from coordinate 140,741,821 downwards.
GCGATCCCTCTTAGTGGAGAGTTTCCTTGCTGAGTAGTCTCCAGCAGCAGGACCCACCACTAGCTGGCTTGCGGCAGAGTCTTCTACAGCGGACAGTAGATAGATGATGCAGAGGTCCAAAAGGACTAGACCTACAGGTGGTCGACCGCATGACACAAGATCATTTGTGCGAGGCACCCAGGGAGGAGAACCACTTACCATGCACGAACAGTGTTACTCCTACAGCGGGGTTGGTCACATGGCTCGTGACTGTCCGACCCGCCATACTAATGATCAGTAGATAAACGAAAGACCTCCCAGGTAGAGGTAGTGGTTCGATCGAGGTGGACTCCATAGAGCATGAGACCATGGTAGGGGATCTGGCCATGCAGCTAGAGGTGGACGACGCTTCGAGGTGTTGCCACCACCACAACCAGGAGGTCCACCCCGACCGCAGGGAACAATTAGACATGGGAGATCTCAGCTTTAGCCAGCTGAGGCCTATGATCATGGAGCTCCGGGAGCATATGGATAGGAGCGGGACTAGCTCTAGACTTGGAGACTATTGTTTATGTTGCTTCTATCTTTGTTGATGTTTGTTTGTAGATGCTTTGTGTCTTTGTACTTTGAGCTGCAGTAATAAAAGACACATTTCCTGTGGCATTTACCTTCCTGTCCTCTCATTATGTTGTTACTAAGAGGTTCCAGTTTAAAAATCGTTGACTTGAACCTCACTTTGAGATACCTTCTGGAGGAGACCCAGTGACCACACACTGATGCCGACAGTGTGACTCAACCCTTGGAGGCGAGAGTAATGGTTGGATCTCTTGGTAGTAGCATCGAGGCCTTACGACGTCATCCTTGGTATGGATTAGTATCATCCATGTCGGTATTGACTATATTAGGTGAAGAATGTGGTTCATCCAGGGGATGAGACCAGATTACTCTTATCGAAAAAGAAGGAAATCTTAGCATCTCTTGTAGGACCTGGAAAGGTCCATGTCATCCAAGAGCGGATGAGGATAACTCAGAGCCAGAAAAAGTCTTGTGCTGACAGGAGGTGGAGACCACTAGAGTTTGAGGATGGCGACCGCGTCTTCTTGCGGGTCTCACCTCGATGTGGATTACAATGATTTGGACGAGGCGGCAAGTTATCTGGATGCTTCATCAGACCATTCCTGATCCTTAGCAGGATAGGTGAGGTGGCTTATCGCCTGGCTCTACCACCTCAGTTGCACTGGGTGCACAACAACTTCCACACATCTCAGCTGAGGAGATACGTGCACGACCCGACGCATGACATCAACCATGGGGAGCTGGACTTTGACGATGGGGCGACATTCATGGAGTTTATAGTGGGGATCGAGGATCGACAGGAGTGGATCTTACGTAGACGGTCGATTCCTTTGATGTGCTTTCACTGGCAATACGAGAACGTCCAGGAGAGCACATGGGCGCAGAAGGCTCAGATTCATGCTCAGTACAAATTTTGTTTCTCTAGTTTGTGTTATAGCTTTTCGGGGACGTAAAGCCCTGAGGTGGGAGTATTGTAAAGACCCATAAAAATCAAGGGAATTTTTTTTCTTAATTTTCTTCAAATTTTACGAGTATGCAGTTTCTGACGGCACCTGATTCCGAGGCCCGGTGTGCCCGGAATCAATTTCCAACGTTTAGCTCGGGTACGTTCAGTGAACGAATGAGCAGGATTTCCTAACTTTTGAACCGGTGCTCGGAATCGAAATCCAAGGGCACCGATGAAACCGCAGCACCGGTAATTGCTTAAGAGAACCTTTTCCGGAGTTGCGTTTTCTCGGGTGAGGTTATTGAATTTTGGGGTTAACTAATGAGTGAAATAAAATTTTGTGCAACCAAATTTTATTTTTATTTAAGGTAGCATAACCCTACGCTTGATGGTTGGTGTGGGACCCACTAATACCCTAAATCCTTGGTAGGAAATTAGTTGGGTGGGGCCCACACGAGCCCCACCCCTTTATTTCCTTTTACCTTCCACGTGCATTTAATTATGTAAACCACCCGCACCCCTTTAATGAAAAGTCAACTCATTAATTGATTAACATTGTCAAAGTAATTAATTCTTGTATTCAATTGAATTTCAAATGAAACGTTGGCTTGTGGATTAATTAAATAAGACAAAGTCTTTTTTCGTGAGAGGGTGTTGGTTGTGCGATAGGATTTGGGGAAGGAAATCTCTAACTCTTGAAGAACATTATTCCTCCTTGAAGAACGCGAAGAACGCACCGTGGCCAATGAAGAATGTCGACCTCTGATCGATGCACCGTCAGTTTCATAGCGATCCTTGGATCGCGACGGTCATTTACCTATATTAAACTCATTTTTTCGGAGAACTTTGGGTATGGCCGGGTTGGTTCGAACACGAAACCAAATGGGCCCTCGGAGCGGAAACACTTACAACTTGAGCTCCGGACGTTCGATTGACGTGACATCGACTTTGTTGGATTCCTCATAGTGAGACAGACCTTTTGGCTTACTCCGCTTCAGGTTTGGATGTAGTTTGAGTGCGTTCAGGTTGGTTTTGACTTAAAAACCAACCGGGCCCCTGGAATGAAAATTCCAATAACTCTCAGACCAGGCGTCCGATTGACGTGATGCCTATCGCATTGTGTTCCTTTTGACGAGACGGAACTTTGGGATATATCAACTCCGGACTACATGTCAGTTGATGTATCGACCCCCTTGGCTCGTGTAGCGTACCCTCCCCGAACAAGCATGTTGTGTGTGGGAACCCCAGTGCTGGCTGCGTCTACGACGACGATGACTTCCGTACTAGAATCCTCCATGTGTTCGACGACGGCGACAACTGTACGGGAATCCTCTGTGGGTTCTACGGTGATGACTACAGAACGTTCAATATTTATGAAACCCTAGAGCTGGCTGAGACTTGAGGACTTCTGATCGATCGACTCGGTGTGTTTCGGATAGCCCAGTGGGGAGCGCTTGGTTGTAGCGGCAGACCCACGGCGGAGGAGCGCTTAGTTGTAGCGGCAGACCCGTGGTACTCAACAGAAGGAGTACCTCTGGAGGCTATGAGGGGGAGCACTATGTTGTAGCGGCAGACCCACGACGGAGGAGCACTTGGTTGTAGAGGCAGACCCACGGTACTCAACAGAAAGAGTACCTCTGGAGGCTCTGAGGGGAGCACTTGGTTATAGCGGCAGACCCATGGTGGGAAGCACTTGGTTGTAGCAGCAGGCCCACAGTACTCGACAGGTGGAGTACTACAGCAGTCCAAGGTTGATGGGAAGCACTTGGTTGTAGCACCAGGCCCACTATAGTCGATAGAGGAGGAGTTTCCCCAGTAGATATGGTTTCGACATCATGATTAAATCCTGGATTGAGCTGAGTCTTGACTTTCAATCATTATCTTCGATATGATTGACTTGTGGATTTGGGTTGTGTTATCCTATGTGGATTGGTTGTGCTATCTTGTGTGGACGTGATCGAACTTGGGCTCAGATGTTGGAGCTGAACTGGGACTGATGACTTGGGTATATGTATGGGCATATACCTAAGTAGGGTTGGATATTACTTCGTGATTGTATCTTTTCTTTGTGGTTTATCCTTTGTGGATTGAGGGAGACATTCGGGGGTCTCGGGGTCCTTACTGATTATCGTATACTCAACCCTGCATGGGCTTTGCCCGCACTATGTTGTGTTGGTTGTAGACAACAGACATCACTGGTCGAGGTTGGGGCTTGTAGAGCTGGAAGGTCCCCGGAGGAGGAACCCACGAAGAGTCGGTTCCCGATGGTGGATATCACGATGATTCGGTACCTGGAGGTGGAACATTGTACGGGATACATACAGGGTGGACGGAAGGACCTAGGAGCTGAAGAGGCTATCTGTACCCACCCTTCAGGTGGAATTTCCAATGGACTGCTCAGCGTTGCTGCTTTACTTTTCAGTTGTTGTAATTCCTTTCCAGTTGTACTTTACTTTTAGTTTGGGTTTGTATTTTGGCCCACTTACTTTTCCGCACTTACTTGTACCCAATTTTACTTAGTGTTTACTTCTACTAGCTTACTCTGTGGTGTTTGTTTACTTTATAAAGGCAATTTCTTCCCCTTTTTCAGGATTTACGCCTTGGTGCTAGTTACCAACCGCTGGCCTATGGGAACCGGGCTTGGGGTAGTCACGACACGGGCCCCGAGGACGGGTCGTGATACAAAACCCTTTAAAAAATCTTATAAGAAAATTACACGGTGGGTAAAACATTTAAATGTCAAAAAATTATTTCTAGATAGTTATTCCAAAAAAACATATCATATCAAATTATTCTTTAACACTTATAAACTTTTACATGATGTAAATTGTTTTCACAACGTGTAACCATTTCACACCCTATTATGGTTCATAACATGTCTAGTACCGATTACAAGTCATGTAACATGTACATTGTGTGTAACCACAAAACACATGGTGTTGAACCAAAATTCTACATATGGATGTAGAACACCTCCATATCCCTCCAAAACATGGGTAACCCATTAAAACCCATCTAACACATTTATATATAGACTCCATGAATCCAAAACAATTACATCCTTGAACATTAATCGATTTATACCATGAAAGGATATTCGACTATGTACAAGGCTTTTCCACCATGACTTCAAAAAAACTCAAAGAGAGATCTACCAAGAAAAAATATAATATCATATAATTTTAATTTAAAATGACCATGTAGAGATGTTACGGTGGAAATCTACCTTGAATATAGTCTACATTACAATTTTGGTAAATGAGTATACTTTTTTAATAAAACAATGATGTTGATCATGATAAATGGGATGACATAGTGAGGAGTTCATTAAAATCACTATATTTTGAAGGAAATTTAAATTAAATTAATAATTATTATGATAAAAAACATGTTTTATACTACATATAGAATTAACATGAAGAAACAAAAAATATGAAAATATTGTCAGTGGTAAAACAACTCAAGTAAAAATGTTAAGGATGGATTTGATCCATAAAATATTACATTATTTCTAAATTAATTACCTATAATATTAATCCACATACTCTGAACTATTTATAAATTAAATATATAATTTTGGATATATTTTAAATTAAGAAAAATCAAATATGGTATATTGTTTCAAATCACAAAATCATGAATGTTAAACAAAATTATAAAATAAACATAATAAAGATTAAATAATTATTAAAATCAAAGAATTTTTTTTGTACAAGTTATATTCCCATATTGAATTTATATATGTAAATGAAACATCATTTCCATGGATTGGTTATAAGTAATCAGTTATTTTTTACTATCTTAGTAAAAAGGTTTCATGGATTTTCAAATGGTTGTGAATTCATATTTTTTGAATAGATTCATTAAAGAATAAGAATATATTTCAAAAATTAATTTTATATACAAGAATATAAAAGGAATATTTTATATTGAAGAAACCATTGTATGAGTTTAAAAAATCATTAAGATCATGGAATTCATGGATTGATAAATTATTGAAATGGATTTGATTTTTATAAGGAGTAGTTGATCATAATATCTATCTAGAGAGGGATTGTGATCAAATAATTATTGGTTTTATGTATTTGTATTAAATAATAATGTTAAGATAAAATTTATTTAAATAAAATTATTTTCTTGATTTAATGAACAATGAGTTTGGGATGTGCATTTGTAGAGAATTAAGAATTTTCCTTGGACTGAAAACCACTGAAAGAAGTCATGGGAAATTTTTATCTTAATATAAATTTGTAATTGAGGTATTAAATGTTTTCTAATATAGTATAGTAAACTAATGAAAATATTTTTTACTAATAAGAGGAATGTTTTAATAGATAAAGGTGGAATATCAGTCAATATTATAGGGAATAGGAAATAAATAAAAGCATAATACATGACTATGATACGACCTAAAATTTTATATTCCATATATTAGGAGTAATGGTATCAAAATGATCCAAAATAAATCAAAATTATATTGGTGACGTGTATACATTGATATATTGAAGGCATAATAAATTTTGGACTATTTTTTAAAAGATTAATGTAATAATATTTATTAAGGTAAAATGTTATTAACTAGGTGGTTTTAGAGGATGATAGAAGCCATTAATGAGAGGGTCATTTTATCATGATGGTTATCTTGTTCTTAGATGAGTAAGAAACAATATTTTATCATATTTATAATTAGAGAAATTCAATAAATATTTTTCATGCCGGTATGTACCCAATTAGTTTTGTTGATACCATTCATTAAAATATTAATAAATAGTTATTTTTTAAATTAAAATAACATTTGATAATTCATGATCATTAAATTTGGTCTAAAATCAAATGCACCATTCAAGAGTAAGAAAATTGAAATAAAATATCCCTTTATTATGAATAAAGTTACGTTTGGTGTACAAGAATTGGAATACTTGAAAACACAAGAAAAAGTATATAACATTATGATGAAGGAATTATCCATGTAATGTTTCTTGATGCATCATTTTACTATTAGAGTTCAACCTATTATCCCTATATGGAAGCGTAAGATGGTTAATTGAGGTTTTTAAAAACATTTATTATTTACCTATATTTAGAAATTTACAGTTCATAAGATACGATATTCTAATATCATTAGGGTATAAAACTATAAAATAAATAAAAATAAAAAACATAGAAGATAAAATTTATCTCAATAATAAAAATGTTAAAAAACAAGAATAATATATAGAACAAAATAATATTTAAAATAATTTAATGATGTTTTAGATAAAACCACATAAAATCCTCCATAATGTTTATTTAAATAATTAAAATTTAGTCAATATCCATAGAAAACATTAAATTTAATTAGAATTATTTAGAGGATCTATCACTGATCTATAAACACACTAGGTTGCAGAATATTACCTCTTTGATCTAAAAAATATAAAACAACATGTAATATCTCCATTGTTATTCAATGAATGATTGGAAAACTAAGCTCTTGACCTAGATATTCATCAATAAAAAAGGTTGAAAAGACCAATTATATATAACAATTACTTCATCAAGTGTGTAAGATCATAAGATAAAGGATTGAAACAAGAAACTAATTTCTTTTACAGATAGTCATCATAATGACTTCTGAATTATGATTACTATAAAAAAATGGAAGCTCCCTATAAAATAGATTGTTATTATACCAGGAGTATAGGAAATTCAATATTGATTACTTGATTCAATTATCCAATATCTATTGGTGTTTTATATAATAATATCTTAGAGAAAATTTTATATAAAAAATATTACTATAACTACTTGCTACTTACCTCAACATGTCTTCCATTTGTGAAGTTTATTAAGTGATTCATGATGATGTTATATAATATATAAGATTCATAATGGGTTGATTCAAAATATTGGTTTTTTAAATTATAAAAATATACAATAATGTATGATTGACCAAATATTATGTTAACTTATGTTAAATAGAATGTGTAATGTGATTTACCAACATAAAAAACAATAAGATTTAATTTTATGAAAACTAATTGGAAATCAACCCCATTTTGTTTAAATATAAGTCATACTAACAATGTTTAAAATAATTTATGTAATAAATAATTACGACAGTTTTGAAAAATATCCATACACCTTTAGAAAATTTATGCATTAATAAAATAATGTTCCATTAGAATAATAAAATTTTATTCCCCATTGTGATTTTAAAAAAGAAACACTGATATTTAATAAATTATATTAATATTCAAAACTATCTCAGATCAAATCAATATGTAACTCATCCTAGCTTGGCACAAGGCAAAAAAGGGTGTTCCCAATCCTCAGAAGATGGTATCTTATGATTAGTAATTATGTAATTAATCCATGGAATTATTTTACCCTACTTATTATAATAATGTAATATTAAAAGTCTACTAAAAATACAAATTTACTCATACAAAATTCATAATTCCTTGAAATCCAAATAAAAATAATAAAAAGTAAAAAAGTAAAAAATAATGCATAAATGTAAATAAAATCCAAGAGAAATAAATATAATAATAAAAGATATAATAAATCCATAAGAAAACCCAAGATACCTATACGATAAATTGGGTAATTCATCCATAATACAATAAGAAAAAGAAAACCCAAAATAAGGAAAGGGGAAAATGATTTACTCATTTCCCATGGTCATGCTCTAACATCATTCCCAAGCCCACACCATGAGTGAATACGTACAAAACCAAAGGAGGAGTAATCTAATGATATATTCTAAAATAAAACCTTATATTATTAATTTTCATTATCATAAATCAATGTTGTTACCTTCTCCAAACCCCATGATTAATCTTCAAAAATAAAATAATTTCATTTTAGTTTGAAAGTGCACATATAAAAGTAAGCATTAAATTTTTTATGTTAAAATTAAACACATGTGACCCACTTATAATTTCATTCCATGCTACGTCAATATGTATCCTATTAAAACCAAACAACTTGAATTGAAATGTTTTATGAATTAAATGTAAATTTAATTGAAGAAACAATTTAAATAAAAAAAAATTAAATATCACTTATAAAAAATAATTGATTTATTACCCATATTTTGAAAACCCCATTTTCTACATTTTATATGTAGAAAATATTTATGTGATAAACCAAAGATTTAATGAAAAATAAATCATAAAAAATAATATATATATATATATATATTCATTAATGTAATAAAACATCTACTACTAAAAGAGTAATAAGATTGCACTGAAATGTTTGGAAAAATTATAAATGAATATAAATATAAACCAATCATGTGAATGAAAAGATATAATTGAATTAAAACACAATCAAATAAAATCAACTGAATGTAATGCATCATCATGTTATGTTCCCCAATAAACTATATTCGGGGTAACCTAGAACCCTGTACCATCATAGTGATCAAACCAATCATAAATTCTTACACACAATCGCTAGGTACAGTAATCTCAATGCCTAATGGAATAGTAAACCCAAGAAAGTGACACCATAACTATAACCCATTGATTATTTATTTATTTTTGTGATATATTAAAATGTTAGGCATGTCATAAGATTCTTATAGTAACTTTTCATAGCATTCCGTTCCCAAGCTACCAGGTTCATAGGATCACCTAAATAGATGTGAGTGAAAGACATAAGGGAAAACATAAATCATCAACGAAAAATAAAAACACACATGAAATCTTCTCTAAGAACTCATTTTTCAAAACATTCCCTACATATCAAAACATAACACATACTGTATGGTGATCAATCCCAATGAGTTTGAATATGTCATGGGATCAATCTAACTCTTTAATGAGAATTCCAAATAGACCATAAATATTTAACACAATGACGAATATAAAAATATTGATGTTTAAAAATAAATTTTTTATATTTTTTAAAAACTACACTTTTATGAAAAAAATAATCCTAACATAATGAGGAGAACATAAGACACAATTAATAAAAAATTAAAACACTATTAAAAATTGCACTACAAAAATATAGATTCAAACTAAATAATAATGAGAGTTACAAAATAATATCCAAGGAACAAAAAATCTCTTCCTAAATAGCATATTTAATTTAAAAAATAAATTGAATTATTAGTTTGTTATCCAAGTAAAACCATCCGAAGTCATTAAAATATTTTAAACAACTTTTTTAAAACTATAATTTTATAAAATACTTTTTGGGGAATTTTATCAAACACTTAAGGTTATATATAATACATTTTTCAACTATAAATGTACAAACACCATTAAAATCCCATATGAAAATCATAAAAACCATGATACTAGGATAATTAATTGAATATAACACAACCATTAGTAAATTAAAATCAATGATTAAAAAATATTAAAGAAACGAAATTATTTAAGTTTAAAGAACTAATCATAGGATTAAAATACCCCAAATCGAAGAGAAACATGTTGAAAGTTTTGAATAATTCTACAATTGACCTCAAAGAAATCTTCAAAATCCCTTGTTTCCAATTCAAAAATTTCATAAAATTCTAATGAACTAGAGTTTAGCCACTATCATACCTAGGTTACAAAAGGAAAAATGTGTTATAATGATAGCAGTGGAAGGATGGAAAAGAGACCAATCCCTAAAGAAACAACTCATAATGGTGGAAGGATCCATTGGATTTTTCGAAGTAAGTGGAGGGATTGATTATTATGGATTCTCCATTTTTACACACATGATTGGAGATAAAGACAGTCCCTTGGGGTTATTAAAATTAGTGGAGTTTAAAATCGGTACATCATAATTTTTATATCCACATAAGGACACATGATGTCGAAACATGGTTTACCTAACCATGTTTTAATCTTGCATCCCTCATTGTACTCCCTTAAGAAGACAAAAATTTGGATTTTACAACTATTGTAACAATTAATTAACTATTTAAATCATTCCTGAGATAATTAATTTTAGTTTTTTTATGGTTAGATTCCTGATAAATACTAACCATTCATCAAATATACATTTATCATTGCATCCTTAAAACATTAATAATTCAATAAAAAATAATACAAAATTATGGGAAAAGGATAAATAACTCTAAAGGAATAAAATAATAAGAAAATAAGGGGTAATTATAAAATAGAACAATCTAGAATAACTATTTATATAGTAAGATAATCCCTGAGCATCAATATAGAGGAAACAATTGCATAAGTTTTTGAGGCAGAAATGCTGAAGAAAACTCTATCATGACCTATCATTCCTACATAAATAAATAAAAAACCCAAAATAATGGATACTTATCGAAATAAAAATTCATACATATAAGATATAAGGAACACTAGAAATATGAGAGCCATATTTCCCCCCCCCCCTCTATTTATCTATATCACAACATGGTGGATCAGTAGAGAGATACTAACTCAAAAGGACCAAAAAGAAACCAAACCTGAATTCCAAACTGAATGATTTAGGAAGAACAACCCAATAGAAGGTACATAAATATTTCCAAAAAAATAAAACATTTACTCTCAAAATGTGTATATTGTAGGGGATTACACAAAATGAACATTATCGTTAAAAACCAAAATAATTAAAGGGACAAGGAGTGGAAGAATAAGAGAATGGAAAAGAAAGGTAATACCATGAATACGTTTCTATAATATACCATATATATTCAATAGATGATAACCAAATCCACATAGTTTAAAAATTTTATTAATAGATCATAATAATGAATTCCCTCTGGGATTTTCAAATAATAGTTTTTAGAATTCTGGGGATAACCACCATTGGGACACACAAAATTATCTACCTCATAGGAGATTTACTATAGGATGGGAAGGTCTCCCAATGAAATATTAAATATAAAACAAAAGATCATCCTACATTCTTCCCCCAAAAGATATTATAATAACACTTGGAGAAGGAATATAGACACCACTAATCATAAGATAACTTACATAGTAAAAACCCGTCACCATAGTCTTACTAGATATATACTCGACTATAGTTTTAATGCATAGAAGAACATATAAAAAAACTAAGGCCAAAACTATATATATATTTAATAAGAAAAAAATAAAAAACAAAGGAGCCTAAAATAAGGTAGTACCACAATTAAGGGTTTATCTACACAAAATATAGTAACTAAAGTAATATCCAGACACATAACATAGCATTCTTGGAGGAAAATTTTAAATAAAAAAGAATAGTAGATAAAAAACCAAAATATTATACTCATCCAGAAAATAATAAATGATTGGTGAGTAGAAACAACATAGAAGGTAAAATCATAATCACCACTTGATTATATTAAACTCTAAGAAAAATTATAAGGTCTACTTTAATTTCTATAGAACCCATGAAACTCACCTAAAACAATGTCTTAAATTGACTAGTTCATCACTGAAATCATTAGAATTATTCTAAACACAAAAATTATTTTAACATACATTTGGAAGAATCTTTTAAAAATTTAAAAAGAAACATTTCAGCATTTAAAATGAAACATTTTCACTAAAACCACTTATCAGTCTCGAATTTATTAAAAATTCCTAATAAATTAGGTTAAAAAATGGGTTGTTTTCAAAACAAAAAAAGTACACTAAAAATAACTTTAAAAATTAAAAATAATTATTTTTGAAATCATTCCAAAAATTCTAAAAATCCATCCTATTTAAAATATTTTTTTTTAAACTTATTCACAAAAAATAAGCAGAACCATTTAATAAGAACATTAAACATATAATTCACTAGTAAAATCCAATAAAAACATTAAATGATTATAAAATATCCTACAAATTCAACCCAAATAGTTATAAATAATTACGAAATATCACCTTGAAGGAAAATGGTCCGTCATAAATTCTAAATATCATAAGTGGTTCTGTATAGTTTGGCTATACAGTTTTGTAGACCATGATTTGGATATTAAATATTCACTTTGATCTTATAAAAAACATTCAAATGAGATTTAAATGAATTAACAGACTATGCATGCTAATTATGTACCCTGAATATGGATCCAATTTTCACCCCAAAATGAAAAAAATATAGAAAAATAGAAAAAAATTTGATAAATTTAGGAAATTATCAATTTATATAAAAATAATTCCGAATAAAATAAATAAAAATATCATAATTAGAAATTTAACTAAACCACCCTTGGTAAATTTTGGCTCTATAAGAGAATTATATTTCTGGTCTCATCTTGGATGTACGTTTAGAGTTTCAAAACTCATTTATTTAACCTACTATAATTCCAAATAAATAGACGGTGCTCTTATAATATTTATTTTACAAAACATCCCTTCTTCACATGAACCAACACCTTTCCTAGGTCATGATAAGCTTTAAAAGGAAATTCATGATCCACATAGCCTAGAAACTAGTGAATCAGAATCATGGAATCAGTCTTGGGAATAATTTCATGCAAATAATTAAAATAATGATGTTGAAGAAATCTATTAGAAATCCATTATTACCCAAAAATAATTTTTACATCCCTATAATCCAAACAAATAAATTCAAAAATAATAAATTTAATATAACAGGGAATAATATAAAAAATAAATATCATATCTAGATTACAATAATAAAAATTATATAACAGAAAAAAGGAAACCCAAGGTATAAATAAATTGTAATGAGTGATACATCCATGATATAATAAGAAAAATAAAAAGATATCAAAGGGAACAATTGTCCTATCATGTCCCATTTTCATGATAAAAAATCATCACCAATCATATACTATGAGTGAATATATAAAATGTATCCCATTGGAGGTGTTACCTGATGAAATACCTCAAAAAATTGATATATATTTATAGGCATGAGCATAAATCCCATTAGGTATTATCCTCTAAACTCATGTGTAATATTAAAAAATAAAACCCTATAATTATTGTTTTAAAAAAACCTAAAATAGTTTTTTTAAATTTTTTATTTATAATGAAACACAAGTGACCCTCCTTAAAAATAATTCCATTAAATAAATACTTTTCCTATTTAAAAAAACAAATCATTGAAATATTTTATGTAGAAAATGACACTTTTATATCAAAACATATTAATACTCACATTTAAAAATTAAATGAAATAAAATAGAAATATTGAATGACCCAATTTTCATGATTTTTTCCCTGAAAGACTCAAAATTTATAAACCACATATTTAATGTAAAATAATTCATCAGAAATAATAGATACAAGAATAATAATTATAAAACAAAAACCGCCAAAGGAGTAAGCAAATAGGAATGAAACATAATATAAAAGCGAATGTAAACAACCACAACCATTCAGGTTAATGAAATGAAATTACAATCATCATATGAAATAACAAAAAATTATATGAATATAAACTACCAATATAAGAGTGGCTATAAGATACTAAAGTCAAGGTATCCTAGGAACCTGTACCATCTCAGTGATTGAACCTTTAAAAAATAACTGCATATAATTTATGGAAAGAGTAATATTAATTAGAAGTGTAATATTCCACACTAGAGAGTGTCTCTATAACCATAAACCATGATTTTTTAGTTTTTCTTATGATGTAGTCTAAGGATATGCATGTCACACTATTCCAAGCTATACATTTTAGGGATTTCCTTACCTATCATTTTTTCATTACAATTATATTATAAATGAAGGTGAATTAAATTCTTAATTCAATAACATATAAAATCAATAAAATTTTAAAAACACCCTTATAACACCCTTGATATTTTATTTTTATTTTCTTTTAAATAAACACTAGGTTTTAAATTTCTTGCTTTCCACAAAACTAGAAGTCTAAATCAACTCGTGATGTAGTGTAACTTTACAACATAAACATTGGAATAGTTGGTATGAATTTGAAATTATAAAATATATATATAATACTAACACTATTTTTAGAAGAACGCAATGTTAATAAAATCATTTAATGAATAAAATTAATATTTTTCAACGTAATGTATTTTTAAACATGATATGTATTTTAATCTAAATAATGTATGATGATAACTATATATATATTATTTCAATAAAATGTATTGAAAATGTATATTAATAAGTTAATAGTAATTAAAAAATATTTTATCAAAAGGATAGGGATGAAGATAAAGTCAATTAAAGGTAAAAAAGTGTAATTTTTCATAAAACCGTTTTATATATGCAATGAGTTTTTATAATAATAACTTAAATAAATAATTATTTAATAATGGTTCTAAGGAAATGAATATATTATATATTCACTCAAATATTTTAACATTTACTTTAGAGTTTTTTCTTGGAATGGAATGAATTAAAATTCACATTTATGCATAAAAAATTTTCTCTGAAAATAGGTTTTCATTGTATTTTTGACACTTATTGTAAATTGAATTTTTCAAATTATATAAATATAATTTCAAAAAATGGATTTTATATTTTTAATTAGAATGAAATAATTTAGATGTGAGTCCACTATAATTTTTTGTCACAATAATGATTAAAAAATAGTAATTTTTTCCAAGATTAAGGTTAAACACTTTTATAGGGGGTGGGGTAATATAATATATAATGGAAAGAATGGTGAATAATGTTATCTAATTTATATTAGTTGAAATTATTCAAACCATATAATATCATAACATTGAATAAATATCCATTATGTTTCACTTTCATATAAAATTTTCCTTATATTATTTAGATCTGTTATGTTATTCCATATGTGCTCTCTCCCTCACGTATAAAAATACACCTCCTCTCCACCCTTATTCATGAATTTATAGAATTTTATCTTGGAAAACCCCTATAGAAAGAATTTATTAGGTTCCTTCCCTTCATCCTAGATTCCCTATTATTCTATTAAAATAAAATTTTCAAGTCTAATGGTGTAATATAAATGATTTTTCATAATGAAGATGGAGTTAGATCACTTATGAGACAAATCAGACACGAGGTAAGGGTTTTACATTATAATCTCATCCTTACCCAAATTATTTATTATTAAATTTTCCAATAATGAAATATTATGAAATATCTATAAAATATCTTATAATGATTCCTCTCCTTGTGTTATTTCAATAAATTAATGATTTTTCATTCATTTTCTCCTATTTAAGTTCTCAAAATTGTGAAAGAATGTTTTTAAGGAAAAGAACATTGTTTTTTGTTTGTTTTGTAGTATTTTTCTTTAATGCCTATATTTTATTTAATAATTTTTTGAATGTTTTTATATTATATATATATTTTTTAAATACATTTTAACCATGTTTTAATCTATAAAAAAAGGTTTAAATCAAATCTTATTGACATTTTTTGAACGAGGTACTTTTTACCAAATGTGTGAAAGGGATCCTTATTTTAACATACACTGGACATACTTTTTTAACATCATTATGAAAATTCTTTTAAATTAATCTTCCCTAATAATTTTCTATTTTTCATTTCAAATAAAATATTTTACATAATATTTTTGAAATTCATAGATTATAAATACATGATTTCAAAATAAAAAGGGTATTTTATTTATGAAATAGTTCAGTATTGTTTTAAAGATACTTTTAATCTATATTAAAGTACTTTTATGTCACTTACACTTTATTGGGGATTTAAACCTATGGTACCATCTTTATTGTTCCTCTAGATGGAATTTGATTACGAAGATAATGTATTGATGAAACCTGTTTCGTTTCTATGAGTAAATATTTAATGAAATGCTAAATAGTTTCATGATATTATAGAATATATATTAGTGGATAAGGAAATTTTGATATGTGTGACTTATTTATGTCTAATGAATTTGATAAAGATTGATATTTTATGATCTCAAAGGATACATGAGAGATTATGCTATCCAAACAAGAGACCAAAAGATGTTATCCTAAGACCTAATCTCCTTTATAGGTGGTTAGATGAAGATTAAAATGTAATGAATGTCTTATTGGGTAGACTTGAAATATGATTTCTATGACAATGATCATGACACACATTATTATACTATTTTATGACACCATATTATGCCAATTTTAATATCTAAGGGATCATGTTCTATGATTCCATTATGATTCCAGTCTTATAAACACCCAAACATTATCCCGTGAGTAATTATTATGATCTATAAATTATTGGTATGATTTTGAAATTTTATGATACTATTCTCATAACATTATGCTCATGTTATGCATAAAAATGATTATTTATTGTAATATACCTTTTTTATCCTTACCAATCATCTAATATCATCATCTATTATGTTTCATTTTCCATAGGATATGAAGATATGTTTCTTATATGATATGTATATGAAAGGATCTATTTGTGATGAACATACAGAGTGATTTTGTAGATATTTTATGTAATGATTGTTTAGGTACCTAAGTTATCAAAGACATTGAACCTATGTGGTTTTAGTGTGCATTGTATTAATTTGTAATAACTATTGATTTTATAAAATGTAATATTTAATTAAGAAATTATTGGGTCACCTTAGTTGGTAATAGAGTATGGTTTAGTTATTTTTGGTAAGTATGATAATAAAACTTTAGTGAGAACCCTTAGGATAAGACTATGAATAATAGAACATCCTATGTTATTGTAAAAAATGATGTGTGATTTTCCTAGAGAATAAATAAATTTATGGATAATGGAATGTGGATGAGGCTATGGTAATGATGCTACTAGTTGTAAAACTATGAAATGGTTGTACTAGTGATTAATTCATTCTTCACCAGTGTAATATTAGTCAACCTGAAACATTACACTATGCCATACAATACTGGGATATATTCATAGGTTGATTAAAATTTTATTTTTCAACCATTATGAAGGATTTTAATTTGTGATGAAAATATAAGGAAAAGGATAAAACTGATGTTTCATTTATTGAAAATATGGTTTCATAATTTATGCATCGAATAAATTATTATCATGATTATTTGATTTCCTACTATGATTATTATTTCTCAAACTAGGGTTTTTTGTTGTATTAAATTGATGGAATAAGAAATAAGATTCTTAATAATAATGGTGATGGAAAATTCAAGGATTATCTCTCTCTATAATTTCTTTTTTATGAGATATAGAATGAAAAATATCATTTCTATGATTTTTCTGGTTTCTCAAGCCATGAATTTTGCTCAGCTTCCAAATGAGAAAATGAGGGAACAACAATTTTTTAGTCATTCATGAGAAAACATCTAACTAATTTTATTTGTTATAATATTCATTTAGTAAATAAAAAATAGTTCACTAATACTTGAAATATGTTTTATTTTCTCTAGTATTTGGATCCTGAAAAAGTTGTTTTGGTTATTTTTTGTTTGGATGGTAAAACAGATCAATCGTAGACTCTTATCATAAACACAATTTAATATAAAGAAATTGACTCTAATGAGTGGGATAAGTTAATAAGATTGTTTTTCATTAGGTACATTACTCATAACATTCATATAAAAATAGAGAAGTAATTACTTGAGCTAAAGAAGAAGGATGATGAATCTATTCATACCCATGAGAAAAATATTACAAGACATGTGTGGTGTAATTATAATATTATCATCTAACTATAAAGAAAGACACGTTGAAATATCAGAGGCTAAAAAACTCTATAATGGTAGTTTTTCATATAGTACATCATGAAATATGAAAAAAGTGTTCAATATGAACTTTTAACATTACTAACAGAGTCAAATAGGCAAGCCACCTAAGTCAGAACATCATTGTTGTATGATATAATAAAGAGGGAAACATGGAAATAGAAAAAAATCTCATATTATAAAACATAACATACAAATAGAATAAAAAAATTAAGTAATATAGGTACATCTAGATCCATAAATTCCATTAAAAATAGGGTAAACTAGAGAATTAGAAATCATACTAGATAAAAAAGTCTTAATGTTGGTAATTTTCCGCTCTAAACCATCCTAGACCAAAAGAAGAAACCAAAAGAAAAACCATCATGATGCCAGATTACCTACCCTTTTCCTAAATCATGAATTAGAACATCTATAGCCCACGGAAAGAAAATGCAGTTTGTGGTTATAAAGGCATTTGGATACAAGTATAATGTCTTTACCTGATCTAATATCAAGAATGAAACAGTTTTATCTTTTAGAAAAAAACCATTTTTACAAAAAAAATTCATAAATGTAATTTTATTTTTACCTCATTTTTTTGATTTCCATAAAATAATTTCACGTTAAAAATGCATGAATAAGAAAAGTATAATAAATAAAATTGGGATTCATATTCACATACCATAAGTTATGAAATTAAACACAAATCTATGATATAATCCATCATGTGAAGCTATGTGATATAATATCATGTTAATAAAAAACATGAACAACTCTCCATGACAAATAAAATCATGTGATAAATGAAAAAAATGAAAAAAAAATTATTTGGAGTCATAGACATCGGTAATATGTAATAGAAATATTAGTGATTAGATAATGAATATTTTGGTACCAACCAATATCGATACCTGTCAGAATCTGTCAATATCACAAATTAATCCCTAGTACTATCACACTCAATGAGGTTACCCATGTTCATTTCCTATTTCAACCAAGGTTACCAAAATTCCAATTTCAAAAAATCATTTTCAAAACCATGATAAAATTTTATGAAAACATTTTCATTGACATGATAGTCTGCTTTGGTGTTTAAAATATTGTTTCTAATCGAAACCTAATATTCAAGCACTTAATCAAAAACATGGTGTGAAAAAACCATTTTGAATGGAAAAAAATAAAATATTTTTTCTTTCCAATTAATAAATTTAAGAATAAATTCACATTAATTAAGTGAACAATTTAATGGAATTTTACCAGTATAATAATAAATTCATTAAAATAAATGTTTTCATAAAATCACATTCATCAAAATATGGGTAGAAAAAATCTCCTTTGACAATCGTGACTTGGGAAGAGTATATCAGGTTCTCAAGATTCGAGATCCATAACAAATAACATTAATCCTATATCAACCCCAATAGATCAGGAATACATTACCCTATTGGGTTCCACAAGATTGGAGTAGATTAGATCTAACAGGGATCTATAAATATAAAGATAAAATGAATCAATATCAGAACATACATTGATTATATCGATCAACAATGATGTAATTACACATAGAATACATGGGGAGAGATATAAAAAGAACTGGGGAAGGATAATTATGTGTCAATATGAGATTTTGTGGTGATTATGCTTTAAAAATACAAAAGTATAGAGGGTAAAATAGTATTTTTTTTTAATAGTTTGGATGTGTGTGAAACAATTTTTCTGGAGGAGGTTGTATAGTTAAAATTAATATGATCCCTAACCATATGCCCCTAATATAAATTATGGATGGGTTCATGGTTATGATGTATGGTTTTTTTAATCGTCCACTAACTATGAAACCCTCTCTATCAAAATTTTAGTTAATTTTCATTACATGAATCAAAATTTCCATAACCTTTCATAAACCATAAAGACCGCCACTAGAAAGTAATAGAGGATTAAAACATGGTTACCACATGATTAAAATTACTATTTACATTAACCATTTAACTTTACAATTTTCTCCAATAACCATTAATTTCAACCTCTGATCACCAAAATATTCTTGGGATCCAAAATGGAAAAAACCAAGGCTCATCTATTGTATACCATTTACCTAGAGGGAATCACAATTTCTCTGCACGATATGAAATTTCTATCCATAGAATTTCATCAAGATCCTAAATTTGAAAATTTAGAATTCCACTACTACTTCATCATGGATTCCCACTACCTTTTATCATGTATATCCCATTCAAAATAAGATTATACTATGACCAAGGGGATAATTTTACTATGTAGCACCTTATCTTGGCGATCTATAATAAGAATTAGTTTCTAAATAATGGAGGTATTGGGATAAAGATCAACATCCTTGCATCCAATCACAAGGGAAGTATCTAGTTGATACCACCGTATTTAATAAAGATGAAACACATCATAGATTGAAGTTAAATGAGACAATAATTCCAATCGATATGCCACATTTATATGTCACTCCACAATCTCAATGGGCCCCATGATATTTGGAACCAACTTACCCTGTATACCCATGAAATGATGTCCCATTTGAGATAAAACATTGAGAAAAAAGTTATCACTAATCTCAACCACTAGAAGTCGATGATAATGTTATGCATAATAATTTTAATGTCTTGATGTGGTGACCAACTTCTTCCCGATCAACTTTTACTTATTTATTATCTCCAAAACTAAACTTTGAATAAATATGTACCACTCTTCCAACTATTACCATCATAAGTGAGATATACAGAGACACTAATACAACACTTATAATGGAACCATATTTATCAAATGTTAATTACTATTGTTATAAGAAAATGAGACCATAATAAATTTTTTTCCATGATCCATAAAAAAAACACGCAAGCCCATAGAATATCCTCAAGAACTTGTATAGCTCTCTCTTTCTATCCATTCAACTTTTGATGATTATCCATAAAAAATTTCATATAAGAACATCTCACCTCTTACTATCAATTCCAAAATGAAGATGTGAAACTTGGGTCCACATTATATACATCCACAGAGGGAACCCCGTATTGTCTCACAATCTCTCAAAAATAAAAGTCCCAATATATTCTACATTTTTCATCTTCTTGATAGGTAAGAAATGAGATAATTTCAGAAGTTAATGAAAGGTAAAACAAATTCCATCATTCCCACTAGTATTCCATGAAACAATAATGACTATTTTCATAGAAATATCATCCCTATTCTATTCTAGAATGTATAATGGTTGAAAAAAACTAGAAGGTCTTTGGTGTCCCACAATATTATTTATACAAGTGAGACACTGCGAAATAAAATATACAATCGACCATATGATCCATGACCACCAATTCTGATATCTCAAGTCATAATACATCTTGGTTTCCCCATGGTGTACATACAAACATGTATGGTTTCCATTTTCCATCAATTCATGGCTTAAGGAAATCTAGACAACCAATTTCCTATGATAGCATAAAGGTCTATTAGGACACTTAGACCACTAACCTAAGATCTCCACACCATAATGATATAAAAATAAGCATTAAAAATGGTGTCTATCATGTTCTCAAGATGGAAATGTTCATTAAAATATTATTCATATTTAATCAAAGCTAATAACACCTATCCACAAACATATTCCACTCCCAATATTATCACAGCGAAAAAACACATCAGAGACCACTCTTCGACTGATTCCATCATGGATTGTGTAAATAATTTTATGCTCAATGAATCAACCACTAAAAACTATTTCCTGGGAGTATATATACTATTAAAATTAAAAATACGATCATAATCCACTCAGATTCTATGTAATAAATTGACATATATCATGGAAAAAATATATAGCAGGCTCTTATTATCATAATACAATGTAATCCTCTCCCCAAAGATATTGGTTCACCCTGTTTTTGAGTGAATGAAAAATTGTATCCATGTCCCGATCCTCAGAATGATAGTTCTTCTCAAGAGTTAATAACCATTGATATCCAGATAATTGTATATATTTCCCCTTTACAAAGTCAAATCATGAACCCATACTAGAATAATCATATAAAACATCATAAAATGAACCCTATTTCGGATGTTTCTGAGCTGGGAATAATTTCAACATCACCATTACCTCCTCATAAGTACTCTGAAAATTTTTAATCCATTGAAACTTTACACCCTGACATGTTATGCTTTTCATCAAATATGTGAGCTTTGAGAAATCCCAAAAAATCCATCTATAATAACTAGAAAAACCAAAGAAGCTCTAGATCCCAAACATATTTCTAGGCTTCTATGAAATTATAATAACTGGTTAATTTTTAGGATCTAGGTAGATTCCCATATCAGATGTCACATGCCCCAGAAACTTCAGATCTATTATCCCAAAATCACATGTGGAAGGCTTACCATAAAGACAATATCCTTTCATGGTTTGAAGAATTATATTGAAATGGTTAATATGCTCCCCCTATGTATTGGATTACACCAATGTATCATACATGAACCCTAAAAAAATATCCCAATAACGGATGAAATATTTGATTCCTAAAATCCATTAAAACCAAATGATCATTAATTAGACTAAATGGCATAACTTGAAACTCACAATTACATTACCAGATAAAAATGCCATTCTCAGGAATATCAAATGCTGGGACTCGCAAATGATGGTACCCTACTTAAGGCAAATCACTGAAAACCAACATGCCCCTCTGAGTTAGTCAAAGACATCATCATTCTTAGGAAAAAGATTTTTGTTCTTTACAATCACCCAATTCAAATTTTAATATTCCATTAAATGTATGAGACTCTCATATAACTTCTTATATATGAGGATAAGAAAAGCCCATGTTGTCATGATAGGATAAATAAGTACCTTACCTCTAGGTCCCCAAGATAGAATTTATGTTCTACAGTCTAAACATGTTCCATTCATTATGATAGAATAGAAATGGGAATCATACCATATTGAATATAAATAGTAAAATAGACTTCTCTATATGGAGGTAAAATATAAAAATCATCCAAAAAGATATCATGGTATATACACACCACTGTAGGAAGTTATCCACTAGAATAATGGTCAATATAATGAAGAAATATTTCTAAAAACTAGAAAATTATTACCCCAACATAAGAAAAGACATGCCCCACCCTTCGTAATGTAGTGTCCCACTAACCCTAAAAAACGTGTGACTACATCAGAAGATAATAACTAATCCCAAAGACAATAATTGTCTATTTGGGCCTTACTATTGATCATCCAATCCATTCTAATGATCATGTAAAATAGGTTATGATCAACCACCACGAAGTCCCATGTCACTTCAAATTCATCTATCATTACCTAACATTTGAGATATTTGAAATATTATTTGGAAATATTTTATAATAGTGATGAAATATCCAACATTAATGTCGAAATTTATAAATTCAAATCCTACAGGTATACTAATAATGAAGATATAAAATAATTTGTAGCATGTGTATCAAATTATTCATGGACTATTGAAGATGAAATAATCATTTTATCAAAAACATAATATTTCCCTATTTCATATTCCACTAATGTATACTTCGACGCATTAATCCATTTGGTCTTAACAACATGAAAACCCATATGAATTTATCATTAAATCCACCACCTTTAGAATCATCATTAGGAACATTATAACCCCTAGCGAGAGTTGATCATGCCTTAATACCTTGGGATGTGCTTTCACAAAATGCTACAGATGACCCGATAATATATATTGATGAAAAGTATTAGGATCCTCCATAATTTATTCTTGTTATAGACATTCCTCCCACACATATAGTAGGAAATGTTCCACTATCATATTGAATCCCCTAAAACTAGTCTTGAAGAAAACTAACAACCCTTACACTTTCTTTTCTGGAAATAAGACACACCATAACTAACAACTTCACAAATCGAAGCTCTACCCAAACCTGTCTTCCCAAAAACATCTTCCTCAACAAAAATTTCATTATCAACTACCTCCATGAAGGTTAGAAACCACATGAGAATCAATACTGATTGGATATTCAAACTTAGTCCCAACTCAAGCCTCCAAGCCTTTCGTGACTCATTGGTTATAAGATTTGGTTCCATATGAAGTAGTATAGAAAATCAGTTGGAATAATAAAAAATGATATGTTTACCTTTATCTAGTGATATGAACTCTTGGGTCTTCACCGCACACAATATCTGAAGATAAAACTAATAATTGAAAAATTTCATAAAATAATTCCATGAAGGATATTCAGGGAATGTAGCCTTCACAATAGAGTCCCACTATCTCCTCCACATTCCATCAAGCATATACCTGGTCAAAATCAACATGGAGTATTCAAGAGGCTTTTTTAATTTGAATATACTCTCCATATATTCAATTAAATCCATTGATTCATAGTGTCCTTTCTTAGAACAGAATATAGGTTGACATTACCAACTAAATTTTGGGCTATGATCCCCTACATGTCTTGGGTTCCTTACACCCAGTTGAAAAGATTCTTACTCGTATGGATTATAGCTTCAATGAGAAAGGGTCCACTATAGGATTCTATTGTAGATATTAACTCATATCGTCCTCTCTCTAATTTATAAGAGCTCTTCTCAATGGAATTTTCTATTAAGAAAAATACAATGAACAATAATCTACAGTTCATATTCAAAAATCATAGGATCATCTTCAAGAATTTTGATATATTCTTTAAAACATATAAAAATTAATGAAATTATAAATTATAAATATGAGAAATAAAGAATTAAGAGAGAAAATGTCAATTTAAATGAACACCCAAGATAGTTCATACAAATGGCCCAAAACACCATGTATTAAACCCAGTTAAAAAATTCTGACGACCCTTGATATGTCGAGTTTAGATATTGATGTGAGCTAGCCAGGATCACTCTTTCACTTAATACATGAATTACGACAGTCCTAAATCATATCTACCTAAGCCACAAAACCAAGATTTTTCAGTATTAACACACTTTAGGATAAGAATCCCCATGATACCAAATTGTAATAGACTAACCTGAGTCTACTAGGATACCACCCATGTTGTTCCATCATGGTGGTAAGATATAACAAAAAGGTAAACAAGAAAATTAAGTCTAGTATTGTATAAATAAAAATAATAGATAATACAAAAGTATAATATGGAAGAAATAGATAAATATCCAGATTCATATAATGAAAAAAAAGGCTAATCAAGAAATGTATGAATCCAACATGACCAATAGGTCTCCATGTGACTAGTCATCAACTCCAAACCAACTTGAACCAAAGGCATTAATAATAAGAAAACCATCTTGCTATAATATTACATATCGTTTAACCAAATCCTAAACAACAACTTCTATGACTACCCAAAAGAAAAAAATAGTTTCTAAGATAAAAAACCTATAGGATTCCTCCACAAAGTCTATGAAACCTCTAGTATAATGTATAGTTTCCCTAACCCTAGTAGCCTAGAACTGATTCATTATTTATTAAATTGACATAATATATAATGAATCACATCCCGAAGGACTGAATAGTTTAGTAGTCTTAGTAAAATAAATACTCTCATTAGTCTCACATTACATTCAAATACAAAACTTAAAAAAAATTATAATTCCATTATTATATATAGGGAATCCCTACATATCAGTCATAGTAAACATAATGGAATCAATGGGAATGGAAAAAAATAACAGTGATCTTGAATACCCAGTAACTATAAATTATAGAGGAAACTATCATGAATAAATAATCATAATAAACATGAAATGTTAAATAAATAAGAACACATGCCATTGAAATAACATGAATGTCCTCAAAAGATAAGTAAAAATTAATGATTCAAGGTAAATAAGTGATAAAACATACCATTTGATCAATAATTTGATAATGAAATGCATCCATAGATAATATTATAGATAAAATATGATCGATTATAATATATGAATTTTTAATGAAGTAAATGATTAATTATCATACATCATGTTTCATATGCACATGAATTATTTACCATTAATACCTCTAATAAGATAGTTTACAACATACGATTTGAAATATCATTTAATTAAGGCTAGCCAACTGATTCGTCCCATGAGACAACTGATGAATCATTGACATTTCTTTAAACGGTACCCAATCCAAGTCATGAATTTCAAAATATTTTCTTATATATCGAATAATATATTTAATTCCTAAACATTGTTCTTAATCATAAATTATATGTATTGATTAAAGGATATAGATTAATAATTATTTAACTAGATAAAAATATCTTATAAAGTAAAAATAATATGTAAAAATGGTATATTCTTTTAGAAATAAAAATATCCAGGAAAAAAAATATTTTAATTTTAGGTAAATTTTATGTTAATATGAATGGGAATAATTTATGGGAATGTTAATGACTTTTTATAAGAATTAAGGAATTGAATTTCAATAGTTTCTTCAGCCTAAATAATCATAAATTGTCCAGAGGATGTCTAATAATGGTATAAATATATACCCATTGAAGTTATAATAAATGGATATCATCATAGAAGCGTAAAAAACCATAAAAATATTTTTTAAAATATCATAAAGGAAAAAATCATTTTTGTTTTGAAATACATTTTTGAAATTCTTTTTAATTTAACATTACTTTTAAAAACATTTATTTAAAAATATCATAAAAAACATGAATTGAAAGCTTAAAATAAATGGTGGTCATGATGGTGTGTAATTACATAATTTTTTTACAAGGTAAAAATAAAATTACTATTTATATTTAAAAATGATTGGAATGTTCCTTGTTTATAAAATGAGATGAAATTTCCTTTCACATTATTGATAAAAGACCAACCATAATTGGTTTGAAAATGAAAAAATATTCCTTTTAATTCTTTTAGAAAATTAATTTGCTTGTAAAAATACCATTATTAAATAATTTTTAATTAGATAAAAAAAATTAAAACTATTCATTAGAATTTTTTTTGGAAAAAAAAAGATTCCCGACCAAAGTGAGAAATTATGTCATATTTTCATAAAAACTTTTTCTAAAATATTTTAATAACCAAAGACTGGAAAAATGATACTATTTATTGAGAATATCATGAATAAGAATTAGATAACAAAATTAAAATGTTTTTTTATATAATGATCAAATAATTTTCCTTAATTTTAATTCATGAATAAACAATCCTAATTAGAATTAGATTATGAAATAAACCCTCAAAATAATTAAAATGTTGAAGTGAGTGTTAATCAATGAAGATATTATGTGTATAAAAATAAAATCCATAAAAAAAGTTTGAATAAATTATAATATAATTTAAATTAATTACACACATAATCTTATAATATTAATGATACTAATTAAGTAATTTAATCTAATGAAAATTTGGGTTATGAAATTCTTTACCATTTGGTAACTTTAATGTCATGACAACTTAAATGAAATTACGTAAATTAAAAGTTAATATAACATGATTAATTATGTATTAATGATATTTAATGTCAAATGGATATTATATAATCTATATAAAACAAACTAGGTGCATAGAATTGCAATATGACTCAATGAAATTAAATTGAGACATAACCCCTTACCTTACACTTAATTTTAGTTGATCAAGATTTAACCTCCAAAATTGTGGTATTAAACATTTTATTAACTTATAAAATATCCATATTATAATTTATATTATAATATATATAATACCTTTATAACATATCATCACCTGTTCATTAATAATCATTCATTATTTTCATTGTTCCATTTGCTAATTGACTTATTTTCTCATGCATGTTTCATCATGAAAGGCATAGTTATTGAACATACCATATATTTATATCATATAAAGAATAAAAATAGTGAAATAATTATTATATTACTTCATAAATATTATTTTCAAAATAAATCATGAAATATGGTTTTGAAAACCTAAGCACATTATGATCATGGAGACAGTAGGTCGTACGTACGCATGAGTACGATTTCCATTTTTCAAAGATCCTTATGGGAAGGAGGTAATTAATATATTATCTTTAAATAATGAAATTAATGTCATATATATCATATTATATACATATATATATCATTCATGTTGTTTGGGGATGAAAAGAGAGTCACACTGCTTAGTGAAGGTGGAAGTCAACACTTACATGAAATATTTTGTCATCTTTAGTTGAGTGGAAAGGAAAGAAAAATTAAATGATTTATTATCTTTAAAAAATAATAAATATTGAATTATTATAATAATTAATTCGTTTATATAATTAAATTTATCTTTATCACCATCCATGTGAAGTGTTAGTGAATGTCGAATCAGAACACTTCGCGTGACAGTAGTCCTCCCTACATAGAAACAATGTTATCGTATCTCCAATAGAATGAAAGGTAAAAAGATATATATTATATAATGAATCTAGAGGTATAAATATTTAGAAAACAAAATACTTATATTTTATGTCTATCATCATACCCAATAATTAAAAAGGGAAATGGAATAACAAATGACATCGGTTTACAAGGAGGTAGTCCATCGTACACATGAATGATGGTTTCATAACCATTTGATGGAAGTGGAGATTATTATAGGGCATGAAATTATTAAAAAAATCATATTATATGAAATATATTTATTTAATTAAATGTGAATTTTTTTAATAACAATGGAAGGACGTGGAGAAGGAAATAAAATAAAGATGCTCGTTGTTTAATATTTCCACATGCTTTTTTGTATCCTACTTTGGATTGGAATAAAGCCTTCGTAGGTTGGATTTATACCCAATATAAGTGTTAAAGGATGAGAGGAGTGAGGTTTTGAATTTATTTTGTCAGGTATTTTATAAAAAAAATATTCTTGATGGTGTCAATATTAAAGGGGAGTTTGTGACGTTTTAAAGTGGGGGATGTGACACGGTTGGTAGTTTTGAAAAGAATTGACTGCTCCCACATTTTACACTTGTAAAAAGGGTCTATAATGGACTATTTTCAATACATAGTGGTTTAATGTTATAAATATGTATATGAAATAGGTTTTAGAGAAGTTAATATGTCATTTTACCCTTATCTTTTCAGTTTAAACCCAGTTAAAACATTTTACGATAACCACCTTAATTGATTTGAAATGCAGTCACCATTTATTTTGGTGAGAAATAATTTAACCATATTTTAAAATAGGAATTGTTATAATTTTGAATATGTAATATTTTTTTTAAATTTTATTTACATAATTGTGAAAAATTTATTTAAAATTAATCCTATAAAGATTAGAAGAATGTAGTGTTTTAAAGAAAAAATGTTCTAAAAATTACAATTTTTTATCTATCAATTTAATATTGAATTGATTAAAATGTACTAAATTATATTAATTGGTATAAAATTATATTATTTTTTGTTTAACACCAATTAAAAATTTTATTTAACATTTTTATTTATTAAAAATAAAAGTCAGCTTTCAATTAAAATCATGTATTTTCACTATTCATCAACAAATTATACTTTTTAGAACAATTCGAAAAATTCAACATTTAATATTTTAAAATTATCATTTAAAAAATGTATCATAATTTATCATATAAATTTTATAATCATTATAAAAATTAGTTATAAATTTTGTGTAAAAGGCACGACTAATCCGTCTTTTAGAAAAACATATTTTTTCAGTTAACATTTCATTCTCTTTTAAATGATTCTTATTAGACTTATAATCTATATGTAACCATAATTTTCATAATTTATTAACTAATATTAATATCCCACCACCCCAATTTAATAGCTATGTTATAAATAGTATATAAGATAATATAATTTAATAATATTTCACATTTTATTTTGAATCGGGGTCACATATAAAACAAGCTAAATTTAGTATTGTGTATAAAAATACTAAACTCAGTGTTGCATCTGATGAAATATATTGAGTAGATTGAATTTATTTAAAACATTATCTTTAATAAAGTCTATGGGTGTCATATTTTTTTCTAAACATGGAATATCTTATTATATATGCTATAAAATAAAATGATCTTAATTTAAAATCTTGTGGCATTATATTCTTCCCACATTAAAAAATTTCATCATCACAATTTAAACTTAATATTGTTAATTGATGGATTTATATTGGAAAATTGTTTTTTTTTTGAAAACCCACAATGTAAAAATAGTTAATCAAATATTCTTTTATTATGTGAGGAAGATTAGTAAAAATATCATATATAATAACACCTAACTATGTTTCCAAGTAGGAGAAAATTGGTTGAATGTGAGGATATGGACATGGTGGGAAATGATAATTAATTACAGAGAGTGATTTATGTCATTGATAATAAGTAATTGAATGATCAATAGAAATTTTAGGAACTCAAAACCATATATATGTGATTGTTTTATAGGTCATTAGATTCATTGAATATGAATGTAATATGTTGATTTTTAAAGACCCCCTGTATTAACAATGATTAAATATTTTACTATTTGTGAACATAAGGAAATAGAATTACTTGGTATGTTTCTATTTTCTATGAAAAATTCCATCCTTTGGTTATGCTTTGTAAAATTTCCAATTCATCCCTTACTCCGTCAAATGAATATCCAAAAATGGGGTTTTATGATCGAAGCACTAAAATTCACTACCAAAGTATCATAAGATCCATAAATAGTGATAAGAATTTCAATATGTATCTAGCTATATTAAAAATCCCATACGGTTGGTAGTATATATTCAATATATTTAATTGAAATCCACACCTGAATATAAATTCATCTAGTTCATTGTTAATATTTATTTTTAATGCCCTTTAACTAATGACATATTAACTAGGACATTGCATAGGTTAGTGGATGGTGTTAAACCCTTGTCATCCTTCGGTACTATGTTCAAGTCCCCCCAACCTTTACTAACACGATAGGTTCTCACCCAATATTTGAGTTGTCCTTTTTTGAATATATATTATTATTATTCCTATAATGTACCCTATAAAATATGATTGAAATTATTAAAATAATATTATTAATAAAATAATATTTTTCATATGGGTTTAAATAGAACCATTTTTTACAATGTTTAATAATATTATTCAATATTTATTAAAATTTCATTAATTATTATATTGAACCTAATTTTTATCATTATCTTTATAAATATTCCTAATAAATTTAAAGGATTTATTCATAACATATATTCTCCACTAAAACATTTATATTCCTTAAAATTCTCATTAAATGTCTCTAATCTTGTCACATTACCACCAAAAAAAATTTAATGGGGTGTTTATGAAATTTAACATATGATAATATTTACAATAATAACCATAATGGAGTTAATAACTCTTAACATAATGAATACATATGTTCTTATAAAACTTAACACAATTATTATATGTTTCATAATTCTTATAATGAATAGACATTGTTAAAATACTTCAAAAGTTTAACTCTTGAATCACAATACATTAATAAATCAAAGATTTTATTTCAATATAGGAACTTCCTTATTCTAGGGGTTAACCATTATAAGAGTTCATTGAAATAGATAATTCATAAATTATACTTATTTAAGATAAAAATATACAACTATATCCCTAGGTCGAGATTTATTTCCTTCCATTGTATTATTAAATTTTCCTTTAAAATTGTTCATTTTATGTATTACTTATTCACTCTTGAAATATTTTACTGTTCCATTGAGACACCATTTTTTCAATTTAAGAAAAATTATTTTTATATATATAATTCATTATCATCATCTATTAAAATCATTCATAATGATTTGTAAAGAAAATGTGAAATATTTTAAGCATATCCACTAGGATTTTTAAACTAGGTAATAAATAAGGCATATTTTCATGAACTAGGGGATGATAAGTTAAATTCCAATGCACCATTATCAGAGTTATTTCCCCTAGTTACATATGTACTAGAACAAAATATACAAGTTTTTTCCAAATATGGATGTATTGTTATTGAAAACCAAATAATATCTAAATTTTCAAAACTTTTGGATGTACTTATATACATATCATCAAAGTATTTATAGGGTTATGTTTCATAATTTATGTTTTCCAAAATCTATTCCCATGGTTTCTAAATAACTTCCAATAAAACCATCTATATAGACCCAAAACCCAGTATCCTATCATCGGTTACTTCTTGATTACATTGACATAAGATATAAGTAATCACACCCTAAAGGACTGAACATTTTAGTAGTCATGGTAAAGAAGATACATACATGTTTCTCACATTACATTGGAATACATAAATTTGAAAATTATTTTCTTGAGAATGAATTTATTCTTTTTAGAAAATTGTTCCTTACCATTCAAAATAATCTTATAGAATCTTTATTAATGGAAAAAATAAGGGTAGGATCAAATGATCAATAATGTTATGTACATCAGATGTTTTTTTGACACAATAAGTATAATAAACCGAGAATTGTAAATAACTAAGAACATCATCCATTTAAAAAACATTAATATCACAATATTATATGGAATAATTAAGATATGAAGGTAAATAATTTATAAAACATCCCATTAAATGAATAATATGAGAATGAAATGAATCCATAGATAATATCATAGAGAACATTTCAGGGATAATAATAATAATTGAATTTTTAAGGAAGAAAATATTTAATTATAACATTCCATGTTTCCGAGGAACATGATACCATTATATTTCTAACCATTCACAAGATGGTTTGCAACATACTGGGTGAAAACCCATTTAACTAAGTATAGCGAACTTATTCTCCAACGAGACTACCTATACACTATAGGGATTTCATTAAAGAGACACCAAATCGTGTCATGCATGGACAAATCATTCATCATGTATTGAATAATCAATTTAATTCATAAATAATATGCTTTATCATAAAATATCCATATTGATAAAATGATATAAATTAAACAACATTTCATCATATAATAAATATCATTCAATGTAAAACCCATATGTAAAAAATGGCATGTGTTTTAAGAGATAAAAATATACATGACAATTAATATTTCAATTTATCAGAAATTTAATGTCCATAAGAAGGTGAATAATTAAAGTGAATGGTAATGAATTTATAAATTAATCATTAATGTCAACGTCAATAATTTTCTTTGTCAAAATGAAAATAAACAATAAAGAAGATGATTGAGGATTGTATCAATATATACACATTTTATTAATAAAAAAATGTTTTTCTATTGATGAATAGAAATGTGATAGAAATATCTTTAAAACCATTCATGTGGAAAATAACCATTTTGAATATGTTTTTTTTAATCCACTTCTTTTAAAATCACATTTAAAAATATATTCAGTAATAATATCCACTTATATTTGAAAAGGAAGATTCAATAAAACTATTTTCATTATTTTAGTTAATTCTAAACATATCATATAAGGTATAACATTACATTTTCACAGTAATAATGCCAGGAAAGTGCCTTATTATGAAAAAAATACGAAGATTCATTTCATATTTTTTTGTAAAATAGAAAACAAGAATTGTTTTGAAAATGATATAAGTATCCTTGGAAAACATTTTTTAGAAAGTAGGAACATTTGAAAATTTATTGAATAAGTCATCTTAAAAAGTTTAAAAACTTTTTTGAAAACATGTTTTTTGAAAAAATTATTTTGTAAGAAAACATATTTACAACAAAATATATAATCGAAGTCGTTTTTTCTTAAAAGCATTATCTAAAACATATTAAGTAAAAAAAGTGAAAATAGTGTTATTTATAAAAAATATCACGAATAACTAAATTGGTTTAAAATTAAATGGTTTTATTAGAAAATGATAAAATAATTTCCTATAATTTAAATTCATGAATAAACATTCTTATTAGAATAGGATTGTGAAATAAAACCATAAAATAGATATAACATTGAAGTGAGAATTAATCAATGAATAAATTACGTTTACCAAATTTACATACACATAAAATAATTGGGAAAAACATATTATAAAAAAAAATTGTTACACATATAATATTATAATATCAAAGAAACTGAAGATGTAATATAACCCAATGAAAAGAAAATAGGTTATGAAATTTTTTAACATTAGGTAAATATAATTTAAAATACCCTTAGATAAAATAAGTGAAATTTAAAAATAAAATAAAAATTATAATTAATTATTCATGATAGTATGGGTGAAATGGTAGTATAAATGAAATAAAAAACAAACATGGTGAATAACATTACAATATGCCTGATTGAAATGAAATTGGGATGAAATCCATTATCTTACGCTTAATTTTGGCTGAAAACGATATAAAATCATTTATAGTGGTTTAAAACATGTGATAAAATTATACCATAACCATATTAATATTTATAATATCATATATCATATTTTTATAATATATTAACACCTGTTTGTTTATAATATCTCATTAATTTCAGTGTTTCGGGTAATAATTGTCCAGTTTTCTCATGTTTGTTTCATCATGAATGGTATGGTTCTTGGACATATCATATTGATATATCATATCCATAATAATTATAATTAAATAATTGTTATAATTTTATATCAATTTTATTTTTAAAACCAATTGTGATTGATGGTTATTAAAAATTAAGTATGTTACGTTCGTGGATATGGTAGGCTGTATGTAAACATGAATAACATTTCCCTCATTCAAATATCATTATGGAGAGTTGAAAAGAAACATATTAAATATTTGTAGTGATAATAATATCATATGTACCATAATATATTCAAATATATTTCATTCATGTGGTGTGGTGATGAAAATAGAGTCACATCACTTCCTAATGGCGTAAGTTCACACATACACGAACGTCATTATCAAATCTAACTGAGTGTAATGGTAAGAAAAATAAAATGATTTATTATATTTATATAATAATAGAAATATCATTAACATAATAATTATGTCATTTTTATAATTAAATGTATCCTTATCACCTTCGATGCACAGTGTTAGTGAAAGTTGAATCAAATCCCTTCGTGAGGTGGTAGGTCGCCGTATACATGAGTGACATTATAGTATCTATAATATAATGGAATTTAAAGATATATACATATATATATAGACACCATATGTATTAATATTATATAAATATTGTATATAATCTTTATATCAAACATCATACTGAACTGTGAAAAGTGGTAATGGAATAATTAATGACATCAGTTTAGGAGGCGGTAGTCCTCTATATGCAGAAATAATGATTTTGTAACAAATTTATCAGAAGTGGATTGGTTGTAAGTCAGGAAAATATTATAAATATCCTATAATATTTAATATCTTCTGTATGTTATATTATAATGGATTTATAATAAATTAAAGTGGTGTAAAATTAAATAAAATACAGATTCTTGTTGAAAAACATTGCATCTTATTTGGGTATCACAATTAGGTTTGAACTAAAGAAATCCTAAGTTCGCTTTATGCCCCAATTTAGGATTTTTACGATAGTATGGAAGTTTTTATGTGATATTATTATTTATTTGATGAACTGATTTATTTTTAAGGTGTGAAGAGGGGATGAGAGAAGGTGGCTGTTTATAAGGCTAAGAGAAGTCACACAATGTATTTTAGAAAAGAATTGAGTGTTGCAACATTTTTTAATTTTCAAAAGGGAAGAAAATGGACCATTATCTATCCATTTAGGTTTAATGGTCAGTGTTTGGTTGTAGAGTACTTTTTAAACAAGGTTATATGTAATATTTACATTAAACTCTTTAGTTTAGCCCTCGATAAACCCATTCTTACCTTAACAATGGTAATTAATTTTTATTGTATTCTATACTCATTTTGGTTAAAAATTAATATAAAGTTATTAGACATTATAAATTATTATCATTCAAAATATGTAATCTATTTTTACAAATTCAATTCATGGATTTGAAAAAATCCCACAGATGTGACGAGAAAGTATGTCTTAAACTAAAAATCTTCAATTGTTTACACTGTTTTTATATATTAATTCAATATGAAACTTTTCCAATGACCTAAATTGAATTAATTTATATAAAAATGAACTAATTTTTCATTACAAATAATTGAAATTATAATTTAACATTTTAAATTATTTAAATGAAAATGAAGTTTTAAATAAATGTCATGTATGTTTCACTATTCACCAAAAAATCAAACTTCTCTGAACAATCGAAAAATGTTCGCCATAAGATAATTTTGATCATAAAATATAAAAAATGAAAGTTACATTTTCACATAAATTTTATAATAGGGGTAAAAAATTATATTATTTTAAAAAATAATAATTAATACTTCATTTAGAAAAATACAATTTTTTCTAAAAAACTTATATTATTTACTATAAATAATTCTTATTTAACCTCTAATCAATAGACCGAAACAATTTTAATAATTTAATTATTACTACTAATACAATCCAATTTAATTTTTCGGTTATTAATATTATATTAAAGAATTTTTTTAATAATATATCACGATCTATTTAAATTTTATGTTACGTGTAAAAAAAGATAAACAAAGTGTTACATATAATTCAAGCTAAACTAAATGTTTCATGTGATGAAATCTATTTTATATATTGAATTCATTTAAAAATAAATATATCATAAATTCACGGGGTGTTATATTATTTTCGATTCTTGTCGTTTTATGTCATATATTCTATTGAATAAAATGTTCTAATTTTAAAATCATGGAATATTACATCATGAATTCAACAAATCTACTTTTAAAAAAATAAATAATTTTACGAATTATTTTCATAAATCCGATCCCATTTTGTATATGATTTTCTATTATTTTCTATAAATTCATTTCATATTTTCAAATAAATAATATGTGAAGCATATGAAATAACAAACTAATGAATATACACACAGAATAAGGTAAGTAAGTAAACACATATCCATGAAAAAATCCATCATGTGAATATAGGGTCTATAATATCATGTGAAAAGAAAATTTGAGAAAATTTACCCAAGAAAAAAATCAAGTGATAAAAACCAAAAATTAACAATCACTTTGTATTTTGGGCTCATAGACTATGGTAATATGTAATAGAAATATTAGTTCATCAACTAGTCATATATAGGTTATAATGACCCGTACATTACATTCATTCTTATTACCTCAAAATTGAAGCATACTTATTATAACATATAACAAAAGCATGATATGACCGTATAGGTATAGTGTCTTTAGAAATTGGGAAACATAAAAAACTGGTTCACAAATCATCTACATTGTCACCCATTTATTTCATCATATCTAGAGTCTATTTTGGCAGATCCTACTTAATTCCCTTTTTTCTGGCATGTGGAATGGAAAAAAGTACAAAAGTGTGAGCTCAAATGCCCAATATCAGTAAACAAGAGAAATATCAATCATATCATATTCATAAGAACATAACATTTTTAAAATCTTAACCTGCAAAAGAGATCATAATATCATGACATGGGATAAATCATTGAAGTGAAATTTGATCCCAATAATAATAACATAAAGCATGATACTTTGTGGAATACACAAATAATCATAGAAAATCATTTCATATTAGTCAAGACTCATTTACAAGACCATCATAGTAGACAAATTCCATTGATGAACCGATTTCACTCCTATTTCCAGTCCTGTATCACTGAACCAGATTAACTTACCATTCCAGCCATGTCTATATCATGAAATATAAATCCTTACCCAATAAATTGGTGGGATATATAGGTCCCACCCATATCATAATGTATCTATTCTTATATATGCCACAAAATCATAAATCATACATCATAGCATAACCCTTGTAATAAAAATGGGATTCTTAAACATCAAGCCATCATAAAATAATCCATATAAGTTAAAAGGACTTCATAAAAATAATTACATCATAACATAACCAAATAAATTTAATAATTGGGATAGAAACAAAACCCAATATTATCTTATATGGAAAATAATTTTGATAAAACAATTGAACTCCATTCCTGAGGAAAATATCCTTTCTACTTCAAAAACATTTTTCCTTTCTCAACATGTCATACAATTTTAAAATAAAATATGTTAATTGAAAATAAACTTGAATACTTTTAAAGGAAGATTCATGGAAATAATGTTCTATAAAATCATAAAAATTCATTCATTCCGTATAAGTTAAAAAAAATTCTACTCGTACTTTGGCAGGAAAATTAAAAAAGTCTCTCATAAAGACAACGACAAATGATTCCTTTCATATATGTTACTAAAAATTCACCAATAGGAAAACTGGATTTAAAAAATTGTAGGATGATAGAAATAATATTACATATTGAGGAAATATAGATGTGGATGATAAATATGCTCAAGTAAATTCTGAAGTATAAAAATCTCGGATAAAAATGAGATTGCGAGATTTTCCCTTACCTTACATCCGATATGATTTGTACATATATAAACCTCCTGTATAATGATTTAAATAATGTCATTGACTTATTCAAAAATCATATTCATCGTTATGATATCATATATAGTCATATTATTATCTTCTGATTAGTAATATGTCGTTGCTGCTTGTTATTCGGGTGTTCATTGCTTTATGTTCTTATGTATGTTTTTTCAAATTAATTCTTAGTACACTTTTTACATTATATCTAAATCATTAATAGAATGGTATTAGTATAATATATATCATATTTATTCATTCAATTAGTTTATATAATCATGTTTTAATGAGGATCATGTAGAATTAACCACATTGCACCTTAGAGACGGTAAGTCGTACGTACGTACGAGTTATGATATTGTTCCTATAATTATTGAATGGTATTGGAGTTAATGATAGAATATCTCATAATTAGTATCATGCTATAATAATTAAATCTTGTAATTATTTACACCATTATACTCATGCAAGTAATGTGGTGGTGGAAAACAGATTACACCACGGCCTGGAGACGGTATACTGTATGTATGCACGCGCAGTGATTTCATTTTTCTGTAGGATGGATAGAAGGTGAAATATGGTTGTTTTATATTTATAATAACCTATTATTATATGAGTGATACTGATATTATTACTTTATAATGAAACAATTAATTAAGAGAAAGTAGAAGAAGAAATAAATTTGAAAGAATCGGTAAAGGATATTACCACTTCTTCGACGTGCCTCTTCTAAACCTCCTCTTAGGGAACTAAAGTTGGTCTTTAAAGAATACCAGGACCTCTAGTATATTTTTAGGGAAGTTTAGAATAGAAATGGACCGGTTTTGGCTGATCTTGAAGGCTCAAAATGTTGTGAAGAGGAGAGGGGGGAGGTTCCCTTTTATAAGATAGCAGGGGGCACTTTTGGAAACCTCGAAAATATTAATTTATAATAAACCCAACCCCCACATAAAAACATCCAAAATTACTCATATTAGAATATGAGAGGAGATAGGGTTGTAATATCATCATCAAATAAAATCTAGACATGTTGGGAGTTTATTTTAAACCTTATAAACTCGATTTATCCTTATTTAATCTATTTAATTTTATTTGTTGTAATAATATTATATATTTTACACTATTATAAATAATTACTTATGTGTGGTGAATTTTTCATAATCGGATACTTTATAAAATTTTCAACCATATAAATTTCAATATATAATTTTTAAATATTTTTGTGATTTTTAATCAATTTTATAATATGTTATTTTTATAAAATCAAAATAGTGTCAATTTTGACACTATTCATTTGTTTTCATTTAAATAAAATCCACACATTGAATATAATCAATTATTTAATAGATTCATAACATTTCATATTACTCTAGAAAATTTTTGGTGAACAATAATTAGTTCATATAATATTCATTTTCATATTTTTAAAACCATTTATTTGACATCTGAATCATATAAAATAATTTCTACACCATTATTATGTCATCATTAATGATAATTATTTAATCCCTAAAAATTATAAATAAATTATCATGATATAGATAATTTTATAATATTTTTTTAGACTATTTATATCCAATGTTTTATGAAGTTTATCACTAAATTAAAATTATTACACTTATAAGATAAAAGTGAGGGACATGTTGTCACTTTCTTTTGTTTTAATAATAATTATATAATTTTCATGGTCAGAAGTCCATTAAATGAATCTATTCCAACTCTTAGGTGATATTATCCATCTTTAATTCATCCAATTGAATTTTGGAATGTTTTAGGGTAATTCTAAAATCTTATTTTTACCCTTAATTACCTGATTTACCTTTAACCGTAGTATGTAAACAAAATTACCGTAGTTACTATTCATAAAAAATAAAAGAAACCTATTAACATAATTTGGACCCACT
Organism: Viscum album; assembly: GCA_963277665.1. NCBI lineage: Eukaryota > Viridiplantae > Streptophyta > Magnoliopsida > Santalales > Viscaceae > Viscum > Viscum album. The sequence goes on along the minus strand of OY728156.1, from coordinate 140,701,530 downwards.
AAATCCAAATATGGAATCCATTTTCAAAATTTAATACACTAAAGTTGCAGTAATTAATTTATAATTAATCCCGTTGTTAAGAAAACAAGTTTTAAAAGTTTAAACATTGTCAAAGATTGAAATGTTTTTACCTATGAATTCAATGTAAAATTAATAGTAATGACATAAATTATATTAAATGGTAAAAATATATTCTATTTATACTTTAAAACCATAAAATTCTATCATTTAACCATATAAATTATCTGGATGAAAAAAGTTGTTTTTAAGAAAACTTTAGCGTATTTTTACTATTCATCAAAATATGAAAGTTATCAGAAAAGTATCAAAAATTTATCCAATGTAAATTTTTATATCCTGATTCAAAGGAAGAAGTTTATTTTGTAATATTGAACTTATAAACTTGTCAAAATTTATATTTAAAATGGGTGTGCCATCAAAAAAAGGTAAAACTAAATTTTTTGAAAAATACTTTTTTATCTGAAAAACTGATTTTGTTTTCATACCTCATTCTAGAAAATGTTTAAGATGTATTATAATGTTATAAATTTTAAAATTAAGATAATACTATTCATAACAGATAGTTCATAATATTATAATAATAGATCATCATTTAGTGAAACTCAGCTTGCGTACAATGCAAGCTATCGAGGAAGGTTCCTCTTGCATGTAACACAAGCCATGCCAGTGTTGTGTGCAGTGAAATATTCCTTTGGTGTTTCATATAACATAATACAGAAAAAAATTTCTCATAAAATCTCATGGTGTTACATTCCACCCCCCTTAAAATGAATTTCTCCCTCGAAATTAGTCACTTCGTAACAAACAGATGAGGATACCTCTACCTCATCGTATCCTCAAGTTCCCATGTAACTTCTTCCAATTGGTGGTTCCTCCATAATACATTAATAAAGTGAGTGGTCTTACTTCATAGAATTTTTTTGCTACGATCTAGAATCTATATCATATATTCTTCATAACAATGATCTTTCTCAAGTGGTATATCTTCTGAGCATAGTACATGTGAAGGATCGGGTATATACTTTCTCAGGAGTGATATATGGAACAGATCATGAACTTGAGAGAGATTTTTTGGAAGTTCCAATCTGTATTCTACCTTCCCAACACTATCCAGTATTTTGAAAGGACCAATATACCTAGGGATCAGCTTTCCCTTCATTCCAAATCTCATTACTCTCTTCCTGGGAGATATTTGTAAGAACACTTTATCACCCACTTCAAACTCTAGGTCTTTTCTTTGGTTGTTGGCATAACTTTTTTGTCGACCCTTAGATGATCTTATGTGTTGTTGAATATATATGACCTTTTCTGCCATCTCATCAATAAGATCAGGTCCTAATAGCTTTCTCTCCTTAGCTCCATCCCAGCAAGTTGGATTTATGCATTTCTTTCCATAAGGATCATCATAATGAGCTATATGAATACTGGAGTGAAAGGTATTATTATAAGAAAATTCCACGAATGGTAGGTGTTGATCCCAAAAACCATTTAAATCTATATAAAAAGTTCTCAACATGTCTTATAAATTTTGAATTGTCCTCTCAGACTGACTGCCTATCTGAGCGTGATAAGGAGTGTTGAAACTCAACTCTGTATCTAGAGTATGCTAAAGACTTTGGAAAAAATTTGAGGTAAACCTCCGATCCTGATAAGATATAATGGAAAGTGGTACTGCATGCAATCTTACCACTTCCTTTACATTTATCTCAGAATGCTAATCTAGAGATAAATCTTCTCAAATAGCAATGAAGTGTGCCGACTTCGAAAGACGATCAACTATAACCCAGATAGCATTATTTCCTTTTGATGTTTTCGGAAGTCCAGTGACAAAGTCCATAGTGATGTTTTACCATTTCCATTCCAGTATGGGTAATGGTTGTAACATACCCTTAGACATCTGTCTCTCAGCTTTAACGTGCTGACAAACCAAGCATCAAGAGACATATTTAGAAACATCTCTTTTCATGACATCCCACCATAAGTACTATTTCAGGTCCTTATACATCTTCGTGATTCAAGGGTGAATAGATAACGAATAAATATGTGACTTATCCAATATTTCCTTCTTTAATTCTTGGATGGGAGGCACACAAACCTGATTCATGAACCTTATTATTTCCTCATAATCAATATGGAATTACGAAATATTTCTCACCTTCTTTTGTAACCACACATCTTCTTTCTGTGCCTCTTTAATCTTCACATGTATATATGGATGAACATTCATTTGAGAAAGATAATATTTTTTCCCCTTCCATTATAGTTCTAAAATCCATCCTTTCTAAATCCATAAATATTTGATCTTTTGTGATCATCATCAAGGATAAGATATCATGGTCTTTCCGACTTAATGCATTTGACACCTTGTTTTCTTTCCCAGGGTGGTAATGAATTGAGCAATCGTAATCCTTATTCAGCTCTAACCATATTCTTTGGCACATATTCATATCCTTTTGTGTGAAAATATACTATAATATTTTATGATCAGTATAAATATCAAACTTTTGACCATAAAGATAATGCCTCCAAATAATTAATACAAAGATTACCATAGGTACATCCAAATCACAAGTTGGGTAATTTTTCTCACAGGTTTTCAACTGTCGTGAGGCATAATCTATCACCATGTCATGTTTCATGAGAACACACCCTAGACCTTCAATAGATGCATCACTGTAGATCACAAGCCTTTCTCCACTACAAGGTAGTGTGAGCATAGGTGCACTGGCTAACCATCTTTTTAGCTCTTTGAAATTCACTTCACATTCCTCCATTTATAAAAACGTAACTCCTTTCCGAGTCAATTTGGTGAGTGGGTTAGATAATATGGAAAAATATTTTACAAAATGTTGATAATACCCACCAAACCAAGAAAACATTGGATCTCAGTTACTGTTGTTGGTCTCGACCATCTTTCGATAAACTCTGTTTTTGCGGGATCAACAGATATCCACTCTCCTTAGATTATGTGACCCAAAAATGAAACTTTTTGAACCCAAAATTCCCTCTTGGAAAATTTGGAATAAAACCTCTCCTTTGTCAAGCACTTCAATACTATTTTAAAGTGATCTTCATGTTCTTCCTTGATCTTTTAATAAACAATAATATAATCTATAAAGACTACCAGAAACTGATCAAGATAATCTCCATAGACTCTATTCATCAGATCCATGAATATAAAAGGGGAATTAGTAAGACCAAATGGCATCACTATAAATTCATAGTGTCCATAACTTGAACAGAAAGACATATTTGGTATATCCTCTTTTTTGACCCTTAATTGATGATACCCTGAATGAAGATCAATCTTGGAAAAGTATCGTGCTCCACCTAGTTGGTCAAATAAGTCATCAATTCATGGGAGAGTATATTTGTTCTTGATAGTGATCTTGTTATGTTCTCAATAATCAATGCAAAATCTCATTGATCCATATTTCTTCTTAACAATGAGAATAGGTTCTCCCCAAGGTGATGCACAAGGGCATGTGAATGCTTTATCAATATTCTCTTGGAGTTGCTTCTTCACTTCCTACAACTCAATTTGGTCTATTCAATATGGTGTCTTTAAAATAGAAATAGCACCTGTTATGAGTGCTATTGAAAACTCAACATCACGTTTTGGTTGAAGACCTAGCAATTCCTCTTGAAATACATCATCAAACTCCCACACAATGGGAATATTCTTAATCACAAGTTTCTCTTCAAACATTTGAGATAAATAACATTTATTTATTAGAATCAAGACCCATAAGATGGAATAAATTTCCATTGGAAGGTTATATTCATCCATGCATCGATAGATGATCGTAGATTGATCTGGAATATGAAATGTGACTTCTCTTGTTTGAAAATTGATATGAGCTCTATATAAAGAAATCCAATCCATGACAATAATCACATCAAATTCCACTATAGTAAGGATCACATGATTTTCCGGAATCACTTTCCCACAATCTTCAATCAGAGAAGAATTGTAAACTTTTGATGTGACTGTTTTTCCATTAGGGGTCATCACAGCTAACTAAATATCTAATTGCTGAGGTTATATGGCGAAACCCTTAGAAAATTCTTTAGAAATAAAATAGTGGTTGGATCCGGAATCAAATAAATCATTTTCCAATTTAGAAAGGATGGTAATTGTACCTTTCACCACTTTGTTATGGTACTCCACATCGCTGATTAAAATTGCATGTGAATTTAATTTTTCTTTAGCCTTAAGAGTTTGTTGATGTCGATCATCATCAACAACCATTAAATTATGGCATTGATTAGGATAATTCCTCATTTCCTTGCACTTGTAACATTGAAGTGTAGGAGGGGAATTCTGTGTATCCCTTTCATTGTTCGCATCATTAGACATATTATTCCAATTATTTAGACATTCAGTTGCCCGATGACCTTATTTTCCACACTTAAATCATTTACTTGTCCCTTTAAGACAATTCCCTCCATGTTTCTTTCCACACATTGAGCATAAGGGAAAACTCATCTTCTTTTCATTGAGGTCGTTAGATTTTCCTGTGAATTCCAGTTTCCTCTTCATATCAAAACCATATAACTGATGTGTTACTCCAGTATCTATTTCAACCTTTAGAGCACATTGAACCATTTCCTCGTAGCAGTTAAAGAACCTTATGTCTAATTCCCTTTGGATACATGGTTTAAAGCCACTAAAGAATCGATCGATCTTACTCTCAGGTTGGATAATAGTCTCAGAAGTATACCTTGAAAGCCTTGTAAAATTTTCTTCTTAGGTTCTAACAGATTCACCATCCTTTTGCTTCAGTTAAAGATACTCCTTCTCCATCTTTCTTCAAAGATAACGAGAGAAGTACTTATTGAAAAATATGTTTGTGAACACTTCCCATTCCATGGAGTCAATTTCATCCCTTTTCCTTGTATTCTTTACATGATTCCACCATTTATCAGCTTCACCTTAAAAATGATGTACTACTATGATGACATTATCATGTTCAGAACATTGCAGCCTGAAAATATCTTTTTAGTGGAACTGATCCATTGTTCTGCCACTAATGGATCAGAAGACCCGCTGAATGAATGTGGACGCTGACTCATGAAGGATTCAACATTATATTTCTCCTTCTTTTTCTCGTTTGGAAGGCCTTCATGATTCAAAGCTTGAGAAATTTGTCTGATAATGGCTACAATATTTTTCATTCCAACTCCAATAACATTTGGTTTCTTAGGGGGACAATCATTGCGTTGCCCGTCGCATTCAGCATTAACACGGTTCCTTCAAGTTCCATCCATTGACTAAAACCAAGAAGAATAGTTTGAGAAATACTAATTACAACAGGAAAAAAACATAATCAGTAATAAAATTTCACACTTTAGGTCTTATCATAGGTTATTCATGGCCATTTCTAAAACACAAATATTGTGATCTATGCTTAGACATATACTTAGGGTTCTTACTAAAGATTTCACATCCTAGTTTCCAATGGTTGACTACACCTTTCTGCTGATACCAAATATAATTACCCATACATTACATACATTTTTATTAATTCATAAGTGAAACATACTTATTAAAACATATAACAAAACCATGACAGGACTGTATAGGTATAGTGTCTTTAAAAACTGGGAAACATAAACAATTAGTTCATAAATCATCTACATTGTCTCCCATTTATTTCATCAAATCTAGAGTCCCTTTTGGCATATCCTACTTAATACTCTTCTTCCTGGCCGGGGGAAAAGAAAACATACAAAATGGCAAGCTCACATTTTTAGTAAGGGTAAACAAAGGAAATATCAATCATATCATATTCATAAGAACATAACATTTTGAAAATCATAACCCGCAAAAGAGATCATAATATCATGACATTGGATAAATGATAGTAGTGATATGTAATACCAATAATCATAACATAAAACATGGAATGTTTTGGCATACACACATAATGATAGGAAATAATTTCATTTTAGTCAAGACTCATTTCCAAGACCATCATAGCGGACAATGTCCATTACTTAACTGAGTTAACTCTTCGTTCCAGTCATGTATCACTGAATCAGATTAACTTGTAATTCAATCCATGTCTATCTCACGAGATATAAATCGGTACCCAATGAATTGGAGGGAGATATAGGTCCCACCCATCACATAATGAAACCATTCTTATATGTGCTACAAAATCATAAATCATACATCATATCTTAACCCATGTAATAAAAATGGGATTCTCAAACATGATTCCATCATAACATAATCTATATAAGATATAAGAACATAATAAAAATAATTCCATCATAACATAATTAAATAAATGTAATAATAGGGATAGAAATAGAACCCTATATTATCTTAGATGGAAAATAGTTGTGATAAAACACTTGAACTTCATTCCTAAGGAAAATATCCTTTCTACTTCAGAAACATTTTTCCTTTCTCATCATGTCATACAATTTTAAAATAAAAGAATTTAATTGAAAATAAACTGGAAAACTTGTAAAGGAAGCTTCATGGAAATAATTTTCTATGAAATAATAAAAATAAATTCATTCCGTATAAGTTAAAAAATCATAGTTCTCGTACTTTGGTCGGAAAAGTCAAAAAGTATCTCGTACCGAAATCGAAAAAAGATTCCATTCATATCTCTTACTAAAAATTCCCCAATAGGTAAAATTTGATTTAAACAATTATAGGAGGATAGAAATAATATTACATATTGAGGAAACATGGATTTGGATGATAAATATGCACCAGTAAATTCTAAAGTATAACAATCTCAGATAAAAATGAGATTGTGATATTTTCCCTTACCATAGGTCCGATATGAATTGTACATATTTGGACCTCCTGTATAATGATTTAAATAATATAATTGACTTTTAATAGAATCATATTCATTGTTATGATATCATATATGGTCATATTCTTATCTTATGATTAGTAATAGGTCATTTCTACTTGTTATTCGGGTGTTCATTGCTTTATGTTATTATGTGTGTTTTATAGAATAAATTATTTCTACTCTTTTCAGGTTATAGATACATAATTTAAAGAATGGTATTAGTATAATATATATTAGATTTATTAATTTAATATGTTTATATAATCATGGTTTAATTAAGACCATGTAGAACGAATCACATCACACAGTGGAGACGGTAACCCGTACGTACGTACGAGCGACGATATCGTTCCCATAATTATTGAATGTTATTGGTGTTGATGATAGAATATCCCAGAATTAATATCATGTTATAGTATTGATATCTAGTTATTATTTACACCATTATACAAATTTAATTAAGGTGTTGGTGGAAAAAAGATTACACCACGGCGTGAAGACGGTATTCCGTATGTACGCACGCGAGATGATTTCATTTTTCCGTAGGATGGATAGAAGGTGAAATAGGGTTCTTTCATATTTATAATAACATATCAGTACATGAGTGATACTAATGTTATTAATTTATAATGAATCAATTAATGAAGAGGATGTTGAATAAGAAATAAATTTGAATGAATCAGTAAAGTATATTACCTCTTCTTTGACGTGCCTCTTCTAAAGCTCAACTTAGGGAACTAAATTTGGTCTTTGAAGAAGACCCGGACCTCTAGTATGACATTCGGGAAGTGGATAAGAGAGATGGACAGAGTTTGGCCTATCTTGAAGGCTCAAAATTTTGTGAAGAGGAGAGGGAGGAGATGTCCTTTTATAAGAGAGGAGAGGGGCTCTTCAAGAATCCACTAAAATATTAATTTATAATACACCCATTCCCCACATAAAAACATCCAAAATCACTCAAATTAGAAGGTGAGGTGAGATAAGGTTGTAATATCATTGGAAAATAAAATTTAGACATGCTGGAAATTTATTTGAAACATTATCAACTCGATTTATCCTTATTTAATCTATTTAATTTTATTTGTGGTAATATTATTCTATATTTCAAATTGTTATAAATAATTTCTTATGTGTTCTGAATTGTCCATAACTGGATAATTTATGACATTTTCCACCATATAAATTTAAATTTATAATTTTTAAAAATATTTGTGATTTTTATACAATTTTATAATATGTTATTAATATAAAATAACAATAGTGTCAATTTTGAAACTATTCATTTATCTGAATTTAAATAAAATTCACACCGAGAATATAATAGAATATTTAATAGATTCCTAAATTTTCATATTCCTCTAGAAAATGTGTGGATAACATTAATTAGTTCATATAATATTTATTTTAATATTTTTAAAACCATTTATTTGATATTTCAATCAATAAAATAATTTCTACATCACTATTGTGTCATCATTATTGATAATTATTTAATCACTAAAAATTATAAATAAATTCTCATGATGTAGATTATTTTATTTTATTTTTTTAGACTATTTATATCTGAAGTTTTATGAATTTTATCACTAAATTAATATTATTACACTTATCAAATATAAGAGAGTGACATGTTGTCACTTTCCTTGGTTTTAATAATAATTATAGCATTTTCATGGTGATAAGTGCATGAAATGAATGTATTCCGACCCTTAGGATATATGAGTCGACCTTTATTAATCCAATAGAATCTTGGATGGTGTTAGGGTAATTTTATAATCTTATTTTTACCCTTAATTACCCGATTTACCTATAACTGTAGTAAATAAACAAAATTTCCATAATTAATATTCATAAAAAAAATAAAATTAACCTGTTAAAATTATTTGGACCCAATAATCCAAATATGGAATCCATTCTTCAAAATTCAAAACACAGAAGTTGCAGTAAATAAATTAATGTTAATCCTGGTGTTAAGAAAATGAGTTTTAAAATTTAAAACATTGTCAATGATTGAAATGTTCTTACCAATGAAATCAATGTAAAATTAATGGTGAGGACATAAATTATTTTAAATGGTAAAAACATATTCTATTTATACTTTAAAATGAATAAATTTTATCATTTAACCATATAAGTTACCCTGAGGAAAAAAGTTGTATTTAAGAAAACTTTAGCATATTTTTACTATTCATCAAAATATGAAAGTTAACCGAAACGTATCAAAAATTTATCCAATGTAAATTTTTATATCTTGATTCAAAGAAAGAAGTTTATTTTGTAAAATTTAACTTGTAAACTTGTCAATAATTTCTTTTAAAATGGGTGCTCCATCAAAAGGCGGTAAAACTGCATTTTTTTTAAAATAATTCTTTTATCCGAAAAAATGATTTTGTTTTCATACCTCATTCTAGAAAATGTTTAATATGTATTATAATTTTATAATATTAAAAATTCATTTAATACTATTCATAATGTCCAGTTCATAATATTATAATAATATATCATTGTTTAGTGAAACTCAGTATTGTGTACAACACAAGCTATCGAGGAAGGATGTTCATGCGTGCAATGCAAGCCAAACCAGTGATGTGTATAGTGAAATATTATTTTGGTGTTTCATATAACATAATACATAAAAAATATTTCTCATAGAATCTTAGGGTGTTACATAGGTACCAAATGATATTGTTTCATATTGCAATTCATAAGTATTAAAATGTAACACATAATAGTGCCATAATCACTAAGGTTGCCCCTATCCTTTTCCGAATGCATCCACAGTTTTTAGGATTCTAATTTTATAAAATACTTTTCAAAACCATGATCATAGTTTTATAAAACATTCTAATATTCAACAAAATGCACTTCAGTGTTTGAAAATCCAATTCCAAACCAATACCACAATTACAAAATCTAATCAGACACTTGGTGTGAAAAAACTATTTTTGAAATAAAAACCATTTTAAAACGTTTATATTCCCAAGAAATAAATTGAAACAATAATTCACTTCAATTAAATGATCATAACAACTAAATTTTACAGTAATAATAAGTAATCCATAGAATTAACCCTTTGTATTGAAACACCTATATGAAATAGAATTTGAACAAATCATCTTCGACAATAGCAATCAGGGAGGAGTAGATTGGGTCTTCAAAAACATATATCCATAAGAAAAAACATGAATCCCCCATTAATTCCTATAGATATAGAAAACATATCCCCTTTAGGTTTCAAGAGATATGAGGAGAATAGATCTGACAAGGATCTATATAGAAGAGGATAAATCGTATCAAAATCGCAACATACCTCAATGAGATCCAACAAAAACAAAGTATTTCAAAATATAATAACATGGGAGATACCTTCAAATAACATGGGAAGGATAATTATAAGCCATTATTAGATTATGGGTGATTAGGATTTAAACAAACAAAGGTAAAAAGGGTAAAATTGCATTTTTTAACATTTCATAGGAGGGTTTTGATTGTTTCCTCAAGGAGGCCACATGGTTAAATAAACTATGTACCATAATATCCAACCATAATATCCAACTTGGATGGGTTCATGGTTTGGTCACATGGCTAGTTAACCATGAAAAAACCGTATAACCCCCTCTATTCAAAGGGTGTAATTTTTTCACTGGAGGATGCATTGTTTCTTAATAATGAACAAACTGCTCAAACTACAACTAGAACCTTATATAAGCATACTTCAAGGATACGACTTGTTTAAACTAACCATGCACCATAACCATGAACCCTGATAGTTTTCTCCAGACTATTTTTTTTCATCTACAGATCTCCCAAAACATCCCAGACTCCAAAATAAAAAACAATAAGGCTCAATTAAGGCATACCAGTGACCCATATGGAATCACAACAGTCAAGGTAGAAATGTATACTTACCATCCACTCAATAACAAATAATTTTTATTTTTTACTTGATAAACCCACTATTTTATATTTAATTTTTTTATAAGGGTATCTCATTAACAAATTAATAACTATATATTTAATTAGTAGTGCAAAATACAAATGGAATGTTGATCACATCTAAACTCTATGATTCTTTTTCCAATTTAAGTTGGTGAAAAAGTTCTGCATGAAAATATTATGATTCTCCTATATGTTGAATTTTATGGTATTTTGGTTAAATATTGTATTTAATTATATAGATCTTATTTCAATTTTTGAATAAGGAATGTCACATATGATATTGTAAGATTACAAATGATCATCTATCTGTACAAGGATAAATATGGACTTCAAATAGAAATTAATTCAATTGCATGGGTCTTGATTCTTATTTAAAGGGGGTATTTATCGTAGACAGTTATAGAGAAAAGAGGCATATAATATATTCCTATTTTATTGGAGTTTGTTGATATATTTCTAAAAGAGTTTCACAGTCTTTCTTTTAATCATGAAGTTTATTTTTTAATAGATATTATACCTATTGATACACACATTTCAAGGTCTCTATCTAGAACTTTATAGTTTCAGTTATAATAATTGAAGAATAATCTCCTAAAGAATATTTTTAATGGATTCATTCATTCATGTGTGCCAACATAGGGTGGACCAATTCTTTTGGTTGGGAATAATGATGGATCAATGAAGATTTGGATTGATTATAGGGAACTAAACAAGATCATAATAAATAATAAGCATCCTCTACCCCATATTGAGGATTTTTTTATCAATTATGATGAGAAAAATATTATTACAAGATAGATCTTCAAAATGGATACTATCAATTAAGGTTCAAAATTAAAGATTTACCCAATTAATCCCTTCATGTGAGGTATAGAAATTTTGAATTTAAAGTGATTCCATTGGGTTTAAAAATCTCCCCTATTATCTTCATGTATTTAATTAATATAGTATTTCTATATTACTTTTATTTATTTTTTATAGTATTTATAGATGATATTCATAAACATTGCAAGATAAATAATATAAATATTAGTATTGGATTGTACTCATGTACCAAATAAAGAATAAGCTATAGGATAAAACTATAATGTATAAATTTTGGATCAATAATGTTTCATTTTTGGGTCATATAATCTCAAGAAAAGGTATATTAGTGGATCTATCCACAAAACATGTTATTGAAAATTGACCAAGACCAACCACTATGTCTAAGATCTATAGTATTTTTTGATTTGGTGTATATTATTGAAAAACTATAAATTATATCTTATATCTATATAATTTAATCACTAATGTAATTTATATGGGAGTTATGTTCCTTTGGATTGATAAATGTGGGTAAAATTTCTTATAACTGAAGAGAAGGTTAGTCAATGCACCTATGCTCACAATACCCTATGGTGGAAAAGGCGTTGTTATTTATAGTGACACATCGAAGAAGGGGCTCATATGTGACATTATATAGAATGAAATTGGGATTGTTTATTCAAATCATTAGTTAAAGTCTCATAAGTATAATTACTCAACTCAGGGCATAGAGTTAACGATTGAAATATTTATATAAAATGTATAGAGGTGTTACCTTCATTAAAAAATGTGTAACATATATATTGGGAATAAATATTCAAAGTGTATATTAATAAAAAAAAGTGTTGAATATCATCATGAAAATATGGTTATATCTATTAATGATTATGGCTAGTCAATACATTACCACCCTAGGAATAAAAATTTATTCGAATGGTTCTTTGAGTCGAATGGATCCCATTATATTATCTTTGAAGATGATAAAAAAATATCCAATATTTCCAGACATTCAAATGATGGGCATTGAAATCATTAAGGAAAGGGGAAAATATTATATTCCTTAAATAAGTGTACAACCATCTATCCATGTGTTGATTAATGAGGTGTAGAAAGAATATGTACAACTATAATGTACTTTGTGAAATGTTCTAGAGGTCAACCATGATTTTTAATGAATGGGATGTTTATGGAACTGGGTATGAGTCCCATTAAAGACATAATTGAATAAGGATCTATTAGAAGAAGCTAAAAGATCATAATTATAAATTCATTATAGAATTGAGACTATGTATAGATATATGATGGAATTATTATAGTGGGATAACATGAAGAGTGAAATTGTAGAGTATAAATTGTAGTGCTTGATATGTCATCTAGTTAAAGTTGAGACAAAGAATTATAGGCCGGGTTTATTATTATGTTTTTTCATTAGGTTTTTTTGGAATTATTTCTCTTTTTAGGTTGATTTTTTTTCAAGTATCTAATATTATCTTGTTCTAAAAATAGACATGTACGTTTTAAGGCTTGAATTAAATATTTATGGACCATTCAGGAACAATATAATGAAATTTCAAGATTTTTGTTTCTCAATAATGAATCAAAGGCTTGGTTGCAACTTTATAATATTATTTTGTCATTGAAAATTATATTTCTTTCTATTTTTATCTATATCATTATTCTAATATTGATTTTTTTATTATAAAGGAGGGATTTTTTTGTAATAGATATATTAGGGAGGAGAACATGGGTGCTTTATAAGTTGTAAGAGTTTTATGTGATTATCTTTAACTTTTGTACCCACATCCTATTTAGTTTATCATGTGATCCCATGTACACGGGTTGAGACTATTAGTAAAAGTACTTTTAAGAAAGCATCACTATTCCTACTCTACGAATACATTCTAAAACTGACTAAAAACTGATATGGAATGAATAGATTGTCACTTTCTAGGGTGACCCATTTAATAATGGCATTGAGAATAATATCTTCATCGATTACGAATAATTGATTATGATTGTTTCAATTACAATGATAGTACACGATCTTAGGATTACTTTATGATTGTTACTCAGGACCACTCCAATGGTTATAGTTAATATTTATTTACTTTTATCCAGTTTATTATGATTTTTCTATTTCTTTTCAGTCCCCAAAGTTATGTTTTTGGTGTTTAAATTCATTATCCTAGTTTTATTTTATACTATTAACAATTATTTTCTTTTTCTTTCAGTACATAATCATGAATGATATTATCCTAAACATTTTTTTGGATGAAACTAATTAAAATAGGGTATTTAAAATTAGTGGTTTTTACCCTTTATTGTTCAATTATTTGTATGAAAATGATATTTCAGATATAATCCATTCATTAAATTTAATTTTCTACTTAATTTATTTCAATGAAATGTTGTGTTTTAAATAAGAAATTTATTGTTTTTGAATGAAAATAATTTCTAAGATAGTTAAATTTTATTGATTTTATATTAAAGTGGAAGGATTAGTTTTATAATATTATTTTCAAAAAGGCTTAAAAGTTTTTTATTTTTAAAGATTATTCATTGAGCTTTGAAAGGAAACAAACATGGATTTTTTATCATTGAAATATATATTTCATGGTTTTTCATGTTTTTTTCTTTGGATATGTCCTCCATCGGGATCCTATATGTCTAGTTTCTTATTTTGTGTTCTCGGTGATTATGTTGGAGAACAATCATGTTTTAGTAGATTATTATTGTTCCTTTTTGGTACTATTGTGTTTTATTTAGTTTTTGGATGCATCAACCAACATTGATTAATTACACCTTGGTTTAATTGTACCTATCCCTCTCTCATAATTTTATTATGATCACGGACACTCACATATGTATCTACCAACTTCACTGAAGTTATTAGAAGTAATTCGTAATTGAATAATTTCTGAATCATGAAATAATCCTGAAGGATCCTTGGATAAGTTTTAATTCATTTATTTATTCCTTGGTTGGAGTCTAGATAAACCATATAATATAATTTAAATATGTAGATATGACACTTCATGAAGCTACATTAAAAATGAAGAATCCCATTCTGTTAGAGGCGAAACCATTTTTGATATGTTGAGTTGAATTCCAAAACAACCAATATTGGTGTCCATGCCCATTTTCATGGGTGTTTCTAAGGATCAAAATACCATGTTTTTTTACTAGGGAAACGTGAAAACAATTTTGGCCTATGACGACATGAGGTTGAATTTAATTTTGGTCAATATATCATTAATATGGTCATAAAGATCATTATTATGGACAATGATGACCAAGAAGGATATTAATGGATTTAATGATATAAATAGATGATTAGTGGGGATTCTATTCAACAATTTACTTTTTACTAAAACTCTGTGATCAAATCGATGCCAAATATTTAGTTTTAAAAAAGCCACCCTCTTAAAAAAAATATTCTCTATTTCCATGTGTTAATGGATATCAACTCTCTGTATATATCTCTCTCCCAAAATTTAATATATGATTATAAATATAATAAACTATTTATAAAGTATTTATTAAATGAAAATATCTCTAATATCACATCATCTTCTTAAGGTGCTCACAATAACAATGTGAGGAATGTATACTCAGAACAATAATGTTGGGTATGAGTTTCTTGTCAGAACTATTAAATGAAAATGGAAGTGGTTTTTTAGTTCTCTGTTAAAACAATGAGATGTTTTCTTCTTGAGTATCTAATAAAACTAATGGATTTTGGTTCAAATATTTATGTCAATACAAAGGGATTGTCTCTATAAGACATATCTCTCTATTTGATGGGTGAATATTTTGGGGAACCTTCTGTACTATTACTGAACACCTTATCAAATTGTGTTTGTCTTCCATTTTATAATATTCATTATGTTATATTATCTTGAAACTCATAATGTGAATAAATTCAACACATCTAATATCAAATTTTCATTATCACTTAATAACATTTTTATAATAATTTCTCAATAAAAAAACTCTATTACTTTATCATGTCATCATATCATTATATTTATATTTTCAAATTTTCATTTTCATTATCAAATTATTTTTTATATTGAAATTCACCACCACAATCCATTTTATATTCTTCTCCAAAAAATATTTTGTATCAAATGATACATTTGAATTTATTTAAAAATCCTAGTATTTAAAAAAACTGGTTTTTATTTTTGGAATAGATATTGATTTCAATGTATGATTTTAAAATAGATTATTTTCGGAATTCAACTTATGGAAATTACTTGTGATGTGATCCTTTATTTAATCATTCAATTTATTATTATTAAAAAAATAATATAACTACTATTACTAGTATCAATTATTATACTTTTTTGAAAATTTCATGGAATATTTATACCAAAAATATAGAATCAGTGGTTAAATGATAACCAGAATATATTTATGATTCTAAACATATTATAAAATCAATAAATTATCTCCACTGGGAGATTGACCAAAATTAATTGAATCTTATACCTTCAGGAAAAATTACCCAAAAAAACCTGAAATTCATAGAATTCACACACAAATTAATGAATAAATTCAATGTGATAGGACTGGATATGCTTAGACACAAATATTAATGGTTATCATTACATTCAAATGAATCTTTTACAGATTTTTTTACATGATTCACTGAAATTTGATATGGTATAACATCTCTCAAGGAAATATTGAAATTAAATGTAGTTGGGAAAAAATACTATGGGTTTTACCTATTTTATAAGTACCCAAGGAGGCATTTATAAAATAGGAAATTAATTTAATTAATATGATTCTTGAGTAAATCATTGGTTACCTTATGAAAATTTAACCATGACGAAAAAAATTCAATAAAGAAGAGATGGAAGCTAAAACACCAGAACAAAACTATATTTTAAATAAATAAAATATAATTATTCTTCCAAAAGTAACTACAATAATGAATCCAAAATTGAACGCTTTGAGAGGAGATTGAAAAATATTAAAAATATAAGAAATTAATTTACCTTAAAAAAGGAAATATCAAATTTATGTTCGAGATGTAATTTCTGATGGATTAAAATAGAAGTGTAACATCAACACAGATTACCCCTTAAAAAATATAGTAAAATATAAAGGTAAAATTTCTCTATATTTATTAACATGGATGGATAGCGAGGATTCAATTTGAACAAATTAAATTAGAAACTCAACTTCTAAATTCCTTATATATCATCCCAAGGAAGAAAAAGGGGATAGATATAAATATCCTTCTCAGTCATATTATTCCATTCATTTATAATCTACGTCTTAGTTTGTTTATCCAGAGAAAGCTATTGGGATTTTTTATTCAATTATTTCTTTCAAAACCAGTGATTTATTAAAATAATCATTAAAAATTTATAAATTAGTTTACTAAAATTTTTAATGCAAAAATAATTTTTAAAAGGAAAATATTATGTTATTTTAAAATTAAAAAAACCACCAGATGTTGATGATTTATTATATGAAATAAATAATATCATTGGTTATAAATATTTACCCTAGGTGAACTAACAATTATTAAAATCATTGGTTATAAATATTTTGAATGAAATAATCAGGGTGTTGGCTTCCCAAATGTTGTAATATCTTCAAAAAATAATACATTTTTAAAAAGAGTTTAAAGAAAAAGTTTCAATTTTTTAAAAAAATATGGTCATTTAATTTATGAATGAATAAATAAAATTGGTAGATATGGGACACCAAAAAATATTCATCTTTATTCAACAATTTCTATGTGAAATTCTCATTATTTATAATTTTGGGTTCCCTAATCATTATTATCTAAATTTAGTGGACCCCAAATTGTTTCACCACCACAATGTTTGTAAGGTAATATGGACAGAATGTCGTGGCTTCCAAAAGGAACTCTATTATTAAACCCATAAGACTAAAAATTTGAGATTCATTGAATTTTTTATTGAATATTCTAAATAAAAAGGAACAATTAACCATTGAAGTAATTGATATATCATTTTAAATCATGATATCTTTTTACAATGATACAATTTAGGGGAAAAATAGCTATTTCCATTCAATATAAGTTTTTATGTAAACATTTCACTATATAAGAAAAATTTCTTTAAATCCATTTATATTTTATTTTTCATATTCATATTATTTCAGAGTTACCTTCTCTCTCAATATAATATAAATTATTTCTTAAAATAAAAGATGTTATCCACTTTATATTTTATTATTTTTTTAAATTATTTTTTGACTTTTTAAAAATTCATTTATTAACTTTTTCAAATTCCATTACAAAAAATTTAGTCTATTTTTTTTGTGTTTTTTAAACCTCATTGATATATTATCTTTTTATTCTACAGAGAGGGAGATTTTTGAATTATCTATTATCTTTTTATCCAGTATCTAAATTTTCATAATAGTTTATATTTTTTAAGCATGTGATATCTTGAAATTGTTTTCATAACAGAATTTGTGAAATATCATGTGTCATGATATTAATACAAAATAAAATATATATTTTACATTTTTATTTTCTATTTTAAAGTAAAGGTGATGAATTTTTTTTTACCTTAAATTCCATAGTATGAGATTTCATGGAAATTTATTTGTTTTATTTTGGGAAATTGAAATCATGTTTTGTATTTCAATGTGGGAGATGTTTCGTGGATTTTAGGGAGAAGATTGATTAGGATTTGAGCTTGATAAATTTTTGTTTTTATCTACTATGCCTATGGAATATGATAAATTATAGTATCTTATATTACATTGAATTCATAATTCACTCATGATTTATATTTAATATGTATATTTATGTTGTTTGTATAAGGTGATAAATAAGGGGTGATTTTTGTACCTCTCTCTCTCCCATGTTCTTAAAATGATCTGAAACACTCACATATGTGTCTCAAAATTTCATTTCATTTCATTGAAGTTAATTTTGATGAATTTGTTTTCTAATCATGATTGATTTTTAAATGATCCTTCAATAAGTCTGATTGAATGTATTTAATACATAGATTGAGGATTGATGTAAAATATAAGATAATTTAAGGAAGTGGTCGAGCCTATTATTGATGCAATAGACTAAAACCACCAATAGAAAAATGAATAATGTCAAACCATTTTGTACAAGATGAGTGGAATGTAAGAAAACAACATTCTTGTTTCCACATCCATTGGATTTGTTGTTTTATAGGAAAAAATAACCATGTTTTGTATACCATGGAATGGTGAACATTTTTTCATGCTATGATGATAAGAGGCTGTATTTAATTTTGGTTAATGATTAATTAATTAATTCATTATCATCTTCATTACTCATGAAAAAATTATAAAATGTTACTAGGGGATTTAATGTATATAAATATAGGATCAATAATTCTTGGATTTAATAAAATAATTTAATAATATCTCTCTAATCAAATCAACACCAATGATGTAACTTTCCCTGAGCTATCCTCTTGAGACCCATGATCTATTTCTAAATATCATTGGTTATTAACACTTTGTATCTATATCTCCCTCTAAATTGTATCCATATTTATAGAGTGATAAAATATTGAATATGAAATGGATATTCACCATAAATTTCTCATTACTATCATATAATTTTCTCATGGTTCTCAAAATAGAATAGCAAGGGATGAGTTCTCAAAAAAATAATCTTAGGGACACATTCTCAAAACCAACAAAATGATGTATGAGTTTCTTTTAACAAACAATAAATGGAAAGGGAAGTGTTTCTTCAATTTATATTAAAAATAATGGATTCCTGGTTATTAGGTATACATTAAAACCAAGGTAATTTGGTTATAATATTTCTATTAAAACTATATATGGACATAATAAGACATATCTATCTATTTTAGGGGTAGATACATTGGGGGATATTTGGTGTTATTTTTGAATTCCATATCAAATTATGTTTCTCCTTTCTTTTATTTGATGCATTTTATCATCTTTACTCGATACCCATAATGTGAATAAATTCAATCGGTTTTCTATCCAATATGCATAATTTCTAAATAAGAATTGTTTTTAATTTATCAATTTGTGATAAAATTTTTCAATATATCACTTCATCATGTTATTGCTATTTTATTTCCAGATTTCATTAATTTAATCAGTTTATTTTATGAAATTAAATTCACCCCACTTACTATTTTACTTTTTACTCTGATCGATAGAGTTCTCCTCAAATTTTTTATGTCTATTTTATATATAGTTGTTAGTTAGATTTTTTTCATTAGATATTATTTGTTTGTTCATTATCTTATTCTATAATAAATTTATTAGACATTCATTAACATCTAAACTATAGATAAGTCATGATGTAGTTTTGATAAATTTCTATTACATATTTACTATTATTATATTTTGAGTAAAAAAACCAAAATTGGTCTTTATTTAATTCCCAAACCATTTTTTCCTCCCATATATAATGGGAATTATCTTTTGGATTTCCACATGCAAGTCTAGGTTCCCAAATGATGGTTGATTCATGTTGGTTCATTAAAAAATGGAATTATAGAAACCTATGTTATTAAAGATGTCATAGAATATTTTAGATATGAATGTTACAACTCTAGAGTTAGGTGCAAGGAGATTCATGTTAGCCCATTAATATTTAGAGACCCAAGATACCATGGTTTAATGGTGTATGGATAATGATTTTAATCTTGTGTCTATATTATTTATGGGTTTTTGGGTTGATGTTGATGTTTATTTGAGAAACATTTAGGTTATGTGGAATGTTTTTTTATTTCCTATATTTTTTTTGGTTCAAACTAATAGTTTAAATGAGTTTTAGTATTCATCTCTCAATGTATGGTAAACCATGCAAAACTTGTGCAAATGGTGATAAGAAGATATCAAGGACAATTTCTCATTTTGTACAAATTCCACCAAATAATGTGTGAAAACTATCAACAGATATTAATCCCTATGTAAGCTTTTATATTGACATTTTTTTTCTCAATTCAACTTTGGTAATAATGGGTTTCTATTTTTGTTGAGTTAAGGTGTGTTTTTATGAGTACTTAGTGTAGTTTTAATTTTATTTTATTGAAAACTTATGTATTGAAAGCTTGGATTAAATGATAAAGGTTATGTTTTGGATATAATAATGAGTTTCAAAAATTTATTTCAAAAGAGTTATATGTTTTTTCTAAAATATTTCAGTAAAAGAACGATGAAATTTTTGAGTGGTTCTTAAGTGGTGTTTTCAAATTTATATAGAGGTGTTGTAAAATAAATTTAAATGGGTTTTATGTTTTGGGAAATATATTATGATCTCAAATGATAAGTGGAATAATTTATTATATTTTAGAGAAAGAGTACTTTTAAATGTATAAATCAATGTTTGAAATGTTACATTAAAATATAATACTAATAGAATTGATATAATTTTAATTTTGTGGTATGTGTTAGTGATTTAAATGTATGAATTTTGAATTTTGACCATTATTTTTTTTAAAATATCATATTTTTTAAAGGTTTTATAATAGAATTTCAATTATTTCATTGTGTTTATAAATTCCATTAGTAGTTATTATTTTCCCATGTGGGTTATTTATTTTGATTTGTTATCCATTTTTTAGATGAGTTCAATTTATAGATGATTTTAGTTGGGAATGGGTTTCCTTTTTATTAAACATTTTAATTTTAGGATGTTTCAATGAGTCTCAGAATGTCCCTTGGTATAGTGTATAACATAGTTGGGTTGTGTTTAAATCTGATTGTAAACTCATCCCATACCTCATTTTGGGTCGTAGATATAGTACCTTATTAGTCTTAAACCATAACCATGAGTTATTCTATAAACATCTATTCATCATTCTCTAAGAAGGTTCTTTCTTTCTGATTTATCGGTTGAGGAATTTATGAGTATTTGATTATAGAAGGATGAATTTTTTTTATACCTTAATTAATTATTTTTCTCATCTAATATAGCCTCATATGATGATTTTATCATTTAATAGATTGTGGTGAGGTTTATTTCTCGGGTCTATCCTATGATGAGTGGTTACCAATATTTTATTGTTGTTGGTTAATATCATCTATCAATTGAGGATTCATTTCTTTAACATTATACTATTACCATATGTGGATTTATAAGACATAATATTACAGAAATTATAATATCCTATCATCATTGGGAGCCGAACATGTCCTTTTGGATGTTTTGTGTGTTGATATTTCCTGGTTGGGATCTACTAAGTATTTTTATAGGGCATATTTGAGATATATTTCTTCTCCTTCTTCTTACCTTCTTGTTCTTTCATTGTGGCAGACCATGTCTATTTTATTTTAGGTTGTTCAATTATTTTTCCGATTTTTATAAACTTTTGAGTTTAATTCCATATGTTTATTGATATACCATTTGATTGATTGATCATTTTGACATCCTGAGTTGAGAGTCCCATAGTATCTTATAGTGTTTTACATGAATTCAACCGTAAGAGTGGAAATATTAAATATTGTAGATAACTAAATATGGTCTCAGCCTTTCATTTTGTTATTTATATTTTGAGTTTTTGATTGATAGAATTTTTATGGAGTTAAAAAAGTTACTTGATCTATGATCCTTTCATTATCATAGATGCAGAGTTTTGTCATTTAATTTTTAAATATTCTTTTTTGAATTCTTCTGTGATTTTATAATCATAAATTACTGATTGATTTCTAGGGAAAATATGTTTTATGGTGGGAAGAATTATCACAAACTAATGTCTACTTACTTTATAATTTTATCTATTTATTATTTTTAAACATTTACATTATTATCAGGTTTATTTTTTATGGTTTATTTAGAATTTTATGTTAGAGTTCTAGGAGAATAACATGAACATAATTTGTACTGACCTTGATTCCTACCCATGAAAAATATTTAAGTCATTATTTTGGTTTATTTTAATGGTTTGATGATGAATTACAAATTTATGTGAAAGATCTGTGTGAATTTTTTTTATTACCAACGAGGGGTGAATTGTTGATGAATTATTTTATAAACCATGTGGCCAAATGATGTGATATTATATGGTCTTAAAAATGAAAAATTCATACTTTACCCCTTCCTAATTATAACAGCACTTTTTCATTATTTCTCATCCTATCATGAATCACATCTAATGGGGTGCCTTTGTAATGGATACCTCCTTCAACACTTTGATTAGATGGGTTATTCCAATGATTACTAGTTTTTCATCATGGTTAGGGTTATAATATTTTTTTACTCTCATCTTATTATAATTTATTCTTACTTATCTAAATTAATTTCTTTTGTGGATGATCCCTAGGAACACATCTTGTTTAAATTTTTTATTTTTTTGTGGGTAGGGCTTCTGTAGCTTTCTCTAAGTCCAATTATAGAATTTTTCATTGAATTCTATCATCTTATCATTACTTTTTGGTAGGGTTATCCATGTGTTATTCATTAAACATAAATATATGAATTTCAAGACTAATTTCATTCAATATTGGATTTTTATATCTTAATGGATAGTTAGTGTGAAATAATTTACCCTAGTATTTGTGATTTTTTATATATTGTGGATGGTATTTTAATGATGTTTAGTCCTAGTATAGTAAAAAATTGATTTCTAAATCCCTCTAGGTTCTTGATAGAATTAAAATATTATTTCTTCAAGAAAAGTGAAACATGAAAATGGTTGTTATGATAATTAACGACTTTAAAATATATTAAATAATTATTATCTTAAAAATTGATGTTTATTTTCAAATTAATTGGATAAAATCCAAGTTTCATTGATTTTCAAATATCTGTGGTGTTCATTTATTGTAAATTCATTAAAATAATTGTTAATTTTTGATTCTATGGATCATCATGATATTTTAAATGATTATTTTGGTTTCTTACTATGTTTTTAGATTATTTTTACTTTCTAATTAATTTTTACTTTACTTCAAAAATAATTATTTCCATGTACTAATTTATGTGTGGTTCTAAAATGTTATTTTTACATTTCATTCCTGGCCTTCAGATTTATGGAATGGTTGGAAGAAATCTAATTGAATTTAATTGTTTAATGTTATAAAAAATCCACCAAAGGCCCAATTAGCACTATATGAAAGTGTATTGTTCTTCGATAATATTTTTTTTACTTTTTATGAGATTGAGGGTTTTAGAGAGCATGATATGTTTGGATTAAAAGGGGAAATATTTTGGTAGATGATGTCTTGGATATGGGTGAGGACTTCATTATATGTAATAATAGTTAAATTTTATCATATATAGTTTATTAACTCACCTTCCATTCTATTGATCATAGAAACCTAAGAACATTTTTGAGGAATTCGTAGAAAATAACTTATCGGGGGGGTTTTGTGACTAGACTAGCACTGCATTACAACACTGTCTAATTTATATGATTACTCTCTCAGTGGATTGTGCATAATTGATTATGATTGTTTCATAACCAATATAGTATATGATCCTATATTTGACATGAAATAGTTCCTTTGTTATACTCTCATGAAGATGGTTCATGTTCAGTTACATTAATTTTTTTCTTATGATGATTGTTATTTTTTTCTATTCACCTGGGATATAATGACCGCTGATTTTAGTAAATAAATAAGTTAAATTAAATACAATGGGTGTTTCATATCTTGAAAACAACAATGAATCAAAACAAAAACCCCTTTTAGATATTAAATAGTTAAATTCTTCCATGTTATTATATCTATTAATTTCTAAGGTATTAATAGATGTAACCACTCTATAATATATATATATATATATATTAATTTATAATTAAAAAATTTCATTTTGTGGTTGGATATGAATATTTTCTAGACGTTAATTTTACACTTTATGTGTGCTAACTTGACAATTATGTTTTTCATAGAATGAGAAATTTTCTTTCCTAAAATAGATTCAATATTTGGAATAAATAGGTTAATTTTTTTTAAATGGATATTTTTATTTCTTGTAATAAAAAGAAGATTAATTGATAAAAGTTAATAAAAGCACTAATGGAGAAACTCTTATTTTCAATATTTTTTTAATAATATTTTATAACATTTATCTATTCAATTAAATTAAATTATTTCGAAAAAATAATATAATATAATTTTTAAATACATATATAAGTTTATTGACAAAAATTTAATTGAAAACCTATGCTAAATAAGATTACCAATACTGAATGGTTAAGAAATAATTTAAAAAGGGAATTTTCTATAAATATTTTTTAATTTAAAAGATAATTTAATATTATTTATAAATTGATTTTATTGAACAGGGACTAATTTTTTTTAGAAAACTGAAATTTTTATTATGGGATATTTTATATTCTCTTATTAAAATATATTTTACATATATAAAAACCAGCGACCCTGGTGAAAAAAATTAATATATTAAAAGGTAAAAACCTAATGATAAATAAATTTAAATAAGATTAAAAATTGTGTAGATATATATTATTGAGTATTTATTGAAATTATCACATCTATAAATCCATTATTTCTCAATTATGGAAACATTGATCCTTTAATAGTGTCATGCCATTATGGAAATATTATTTATTTTCAAAAAAAGTTACATTCACTTCATGAATAAAAGGGAAACACTTATAAAACATCCTATCAGATTTATACATTAGGTGTTGTTAGTAAAAATATGATATATTACTCCCCGTACAACCCTTTACCACATTATTAGTCTATTGGGTCCTTATGATTTCCTAAACCTTTTCAAAATCATTGATGTTCCCCAGAGAATATTAATTTGTTCAATATAAGTTTCTCACTTGTCTTTAGTTTATATTCTTTATATTTTATGGTACCTTATTAAAATACATTTTAAGATAATTTAGTCATTTTTATCACTATTCTTATTTTTATTATAAATTTAATAACCATTATTTATTCCTCACATTCTTCATAGAAAAGAATAGAACATTGACCTTGTGTACGTGTGGACTACCATCAACTTGGAATAATAGTTTTTCATCTATAAATTAACATTTAATCCAAAAACATTAAAATATGATTAAAAAGTAAAAAAAAATATGATTTATATCATTATTAATTTTTTTAAAGTGATATTATGTCTAATTGTTTTCTTTATGATACTCACCCATTGAATTATATCATGTTCATGTTTGGGTTAATCTAACCACCTACCTAAAAAATTATATAAAACACCTTCATTAATGACTATGAGATCTCAAATAATCATGTTATTAAAAGATAAAAAGAAACTAATTATTGTTTTCTGTGTCTATAGAGGTTATATAAAGTATTTAAATTATTTTTAAAATATCATATTTGATTTATAAAATTACCAAAATAAGATGACACTGATTCCATTTTTATGCAATATATATTGACCAACCCAAGGAATCAAGACATTTCACCACTGGAGGTCCACCACATGGTTATTGAAAAAAGAATAATAAGTAACTTACTCATGGAAAACCTAAACAAGACAAACCAACACAGCACATTATAGAAGTATGAGAATTTATTTATGAGACATACAAGGCTATGCTAAAAAATCCTAACCAAAAAGATAAAATAAGTCTAGCCCAAAAAAGACCCTATATTTTAACCCATCAACACCGATCTATAACATTATGGATATGATGAAAAGAATATGAATTTTAATGATTCATAATACCCTTACCATTACCCAAATCCATCAAAACAACAACTACAACCACTGAAAATAAATAGTTGGGTGTGAGTATAGATCCCCATAAGATACCACAAAATAATCTATACATGTTCTAATAATATGAATTTATCAGCTATAAAATTAAAAAAATATAGTTTACTAGTCATTGTCCTTAAAATAAAAAACATTCTCTAAAACGTTCCGTTTTTATTCGTAATGAAATCCATATTCTTTAAATATATGCACATGTAAATTATAAAAGAAAATAGGAAAGAAACAAGTGATACACCAAAAGATAAACATGTGATAAATAAACATCAAAATACCATCATATGATAAACTAATATAAAATGATATCGCACACCATTTTGGATATTAAATACTGGTATATTTACGATAGTTGAAAGAAAATACCCTATCTATGCCTAAAGTGGATTCCACCAGAATAACCTCTCGTGGAATTACACTCAAAGAAATCTCAAAACACCTCTTGTAGAATCCCAACAATGAAATATGGACAATTATATTCTCGAGGCACCCTGGGGAACTTTTTTACTTGGATTTATATATTTATTAAAGATATAACTTGTTCACTTGGATTTCATATCTCAATTGTATCTGATCGTCATCCCAAGTAAACTTGTAACATTTTGAAAGGCTGTCAAAAGTCATTGGGTACTATGAAAAAATTAAAGACAACTTTTCATTCTCAATTAGATGGGAAATAAAAAAGAACAATTCAGACCTTAGATTATAAGATATGTGCTTGTTCAGTGGTTTATAAGGTAAGCTATGATTAACATATTTCGTTGGTTGAGTTTTCATATAATGAAATTTTTCATTCCAGTATATAGATGGAACTATTTTCAGAATTCCATAGAAAGTGGTGTCAAACTAATGATTTTTGGGATTGTATTAGGGAAAGTAGGTTTTTGAGGCCAGATTTGGTATAAAAGATGATAGAAAATGTTCATTTTATTTAGCAATATGTGGGAACATCTTAGAATAGGCATAAAAAGTTATGTGAATAACTGGAGTAAGGATCTTTCTTTGGAGGTAGGGGAAAAAAAATTTTAAAATATTTATCCATGGAAATGTGTGATGTGTTTTGGAAAAAAAGGGAATCTAAGTCATAAGTTTATTAGAACCAATGAAATATGGATATTGTTTGATCATTTTCCTATATTGCGTCTTTTCCATTGAGTTCATCCCAGGTACACAATGTTTTTTATGTTTCCATTTTAATAAAGTAAATGTCGGATCCATCTCATGTATAGATTCCATAAGTTGTTCAGTTGGAAGAAAATATTTTTTATGAGAAACAACCTGTTCATGTTGTTGACCATCGAGAGAATGTGTTTGGGACTAAGTAGATTCATCGGGTTAATGGTTTAAGAAGAAATCATATGGTTGAAGATGTAAAATTGGAATCTGAAAGTGCTAAGAAGAAAAGGTAAACACACTTATTTAATAAGAGAATAAACTTGAAAGGATGTAATTTAAAAAATTTGGAATTAATTGGATAACCCATGTAATATTTTTTTTCATATTTATAAATATTTATTAATTAGATAATAATTAAAAGATATACTATGTTTGATAGCGTACATAATATCGAGCATAAACAGACAACTAAATATTATTATTTAATATGGAAGTTATCACATAGCCTTTAGAATGGTAGCTATGAATCGGATTAACTAAATTATAAATATATGGTTTACACAAGTATATATAATTTATTATTTTGACCAATTAATTATAATTGAATATAAAACCGTTTCAAAATAAATGGAAATTTTTTTCAAAAACACAATTTAAATGTGCACAAGTGTATTTTATACTAAAAATGAGATAAATAAGCCTTGTTGGTTTATATTAATAAAATATATATATATATAATATATTCAATTAAATGTTTAAAAATCATTTTATGTGTTTTCTAGACATGATATAAGAATAAATCAAATTTTATGCATAAAAAAGTATTATTCAAAAAAGGGAGTTTTGCTCTATTTTTATAGACAAATTTTTCTAGATATAGATTCTGAAACATTAATAGAATAAATTTGAATAATAATATTTTTCTTTTAAATAAGAATACCTAGATAAAATTTGGTTTAAATTTTGTAAATTTTTCATTAAGTTTTATTATATATCGAATTTTGAAAACTAAAGTATTTTATTGAAAAGTTTCATTTTCATCAAATTTATTCAGAGTGTTAAATTATACTATTGAATTGTTTAAAAGTATAATTTTGGTAATTTTGAATTTTTTAGTCTTATTTTGGTAATTGGAATAGATTTCACATTGAATTCTTACATAAAGACACTTCAATGTTTTTGAGGGGTTTACATTAAAATCATATTTTCTCATTCGGTCAATGATATTAAATTTTAATTAATTTATACAAATTTATAATTTTTAATTTTGGAAAATGGATTCCATATTTAGAATAATAATTTCCAAATAATTAAAATAGGTCCATTTTATTTTCATACATTTTTAATGATAACTTTAGTAATTTTATATAAACACGGGTAAAGGTAAAAAGAGGAATTATGGGTAAAAAAATATTATAAATATTATCAAATTACCCTGACACTCATCCTAATTTCATTGGATGAGTTTAGATATACTAGAAAAATCCTTGGTCAAATGTTATAACATTATGAAGCCACATGGGTGAGAATATGACATTTGAAAGATTATAAATAAAGAAAAGTAAATTTTATCACACATTTTTTCTAACAGGTGAAATATTTTAAATACAAGGTTATATATGGAATATACTAGAAAGTAAATATTATTTTTAAATATAATATTTTTTATCTTTATGATCATAATTTAGTTGTAATTTTTAGAGAATAAATATTTAAATTAATGTCTTTCACAATGATGAAAGAGTAATTGATTAATTAAAGGAAATATCAAGTAAAAAATATTAAAGACACTAAAATAAATTTAATTTGAGACTATTAATATCATACACAAATTTTTTATAT
This sequence comes from Viscum album, assembly GCA_963277665.1. Classification (NCBI taxonomy): domain Eukaryota; kingdom Viridiplantae; phylum Streptophyta; class Magnoliopsida; order Santalales; family Viscaceae; genus Viscum; species Viscum album. Next base: position 140,672,301 of record OY728156.1, on the reverse strand, counting down.
TTAATTGAAATATTAGTGATGTTTTTTTTGAACATAACATTTTGTTATGGTATTTTTAGGAATTCATGTAATTAATATTTCTAAAACATACATTATTGATATTTTAAAATCAATTATATTTTATTAAATGATATAAACTTTATAAATATATAAATTTAGTCCAAATTATTGGGATGATTTTAAAATTTTCATCAATGACTCATTTATTAATCATTTTTAATTTTATTGTAATTATATTAAACCTCAATGATTAAATTACATGATATCACATTAAGAGTTAAAAGGGATAATCAAGGGCTAATACAAAAAGATAATGATTAAATAAATAATAAAGAAAATATAATATTTATTACATTGATTTTATTCTACACATAATCAACATATCTTTTAAATGAATCACATTTGTCCCATTTTGAATAAAATATTAATGTATATTAATTTAATAATTGGTAGAATCCCAATAGTGCCCCTCCCATCTCCTATAAATGGGAACCCATTTTTCTCTTTCCTTCACACCTCAAAACCCATTTTATTTGAATAATATATACCCAAATCCAAGACTATAATCCCCCCCACATTCTAGAGTCTTTATTTTAACCAAAAAACCCGCCCCATAGTTGTTAAGTTGTCAATCAAAAGAGAATTTCTGAAGGGGTGGTATAATATTTAATTAACTATTTCTATTTTTTTCATCCACTTACCCAAAATATTATCAAACCATGATGAAATAATATATCCAGTATACTCAATATACTGATATTTTGTTATGTTAAAATCATCACTTAATTACATCTCTCATCTCATCAAATGGGAAATGAATTATTTTTTTTGTGTGTAAAGTGATCTACCCCATCATGAATCGATATAATTTTTTATGCATCAAAGTATCTCAATAATGGTTTAATTATTTAATTTATGATTAAATATTATGACCATAAAATATCTTTCATTTTTAATAATAAAATATAATTTATTTTTTCACATTTCCATGCACATACAAATGGTAATGTCGTTCGTGCATACATGTGAACTATAATCTCCACGAAGCAATGAAATTATTTTTTCTTCACCTTATCAAATAAATGATACGTATATAAGTATATTTAAACTAATAATATTATATTAATTATAATATGATCATTATATTATGATAAAATAATACTTACCTTCTGTCCATAATGGTCATTTAGAAATGAAAAATGATACCCATGCATATGTACGACTTATTGAATCCATTATTGTAAAATAATTAGTTTTTCCTATCCATTTGTATAGTTGGATTTTATAATATAATTTATTTATAAAAATTATTATTATGTCAGAAATATTATTCTATATATAATGTAATTATTACCATTTTCTATATAGACATCATATTCATTGTGGACTCAAGTACCGAATATCATCCAAATGTCCGACAGAAAATAAAATAATTATGTAATTGCTATAAAATAATAATATGTAATATAAAATGAATAAAAAAATTTATAAATGTTCTCAAAAAATAATAATTAACATAATTTTATTATTCAGGAAGATAATGATTTTACGTAACGATTCAGACTCAATGTAAGAGACATCCATTAAAAACCATCATTTAAATAAGATTTCCCAACTCTTTTTACAAAAGTCAAGGGGAATTTTTTTTATAAATTATAAAAAAATGAATTGATTTTCATGACTTTATTTTAATTTATTTTTTATTCATCCATTACATTTTTACAATTTTATTTTCAAATAATGTGTTTTCAATTTTGAGTGCGAGTGTTTGTAAAAATGATAAATGATTTAAAATGTTATTTTTCATTTATTCATGATCTATTTATTTCCCTTATGTTATGGTTATGGGAAATTGTTTATGAGTATGGGTGGATATATGATAAACCTTGTGTTGGTGAGCCCATTATATCTCTCCAGTGCATTGTTTAATGAGACATAGTTAATCAGTCAGGCTTCTCCTAAAAGATTATAGGAGTCTACTACGGTGGTCATTCAAAATGTAACCACGAGGGTTACTCCCTATGAAGATGTAATGTATATAGTAAACATAAGAGTCTTATGGAATTTATTCCACAAAATAACATTTTGATTTATTATTTATATAAAGTTTTATAGGATTCTTATGATATCACGAGGTATGTTAAAGATCTTATGTTTTTTGGGTGAAAAGTACAACTTTGTGAAAAAGTTTTCATGGGCTTAATGTATTTATTGACTAATGGTTTCATCCCTTATTTTATGTCCCTTACAAAGATTTTTGTTCTCAAACACAATTTAATATTTTTTTCACATACTATAAGGATGGATAAGGTAAATAACGAAGTCAATTCGGATATTAGGAATATGTTTTTGAAAACAATATCAATTTGTTATTTTATAATATTTATATATTGGAAGAACGAGATAGTGTTTCAATAGTATCCACTTCTATCATTGTGGGGTGTTATGTATGAATGATGCCCCAATTTTCATAAACTATCAACTTGAAAATATTCTCAATGATAAATAAATTAAATTCGTTAATAAAACTCATGATTATTTAATGTTTAAGGCCGGTTCATTATACCACATCAACTTGTTCATATCCAGTTAGGGATTTATTTTCTCAAAATCCACTGACATAATATTTCACCGTAATATTAAGATGTTGTCCTATACTCAAAAACTTATATAGGGTACTTCGTCATGTTTTCATATCCTAATTTCCAAAAATTACTAAATGGTCCTTTGATACCAACTATGGAATAACCCATTTTTAATACATAATGTTTCATTACATTGTACAGAATAAGTAATTTTAGTGTTTTGTTTCCTTTATTGAAGGTAAATAATATATAAAAGCACTAAAAAATATTCTAATAAACTTTAATGGATTTTTAAAAGTTTCATATTATGTAGAATTACTTCATCTCATAACATGGGGACATATATCAAAGAAATCGGTGAGCATATGGACTAGTAAGGGAACTGAAGGGAAAGTGTTTACAAGTGATCATGAAAATTATAAATAAAAAAATGAATAATATCATCATTAAATGAGAAATGGATCACGATAAATATAGTAATAAAAAGGAAATTAATAATAACAAAAAATTGAGGACACAAAATTTAAATGATAAAATTTTAATCATATCACCTTGGTTTGTCATCGAGGTGTCATAAAAATTCTCAAGGCTATTCATTAAGGTATCTTGACACATATCTTCTCTAGAGATTATATTATATCCCCAATGAATATGAGAAGTATTAATTAGAACCATTAATATTTATTATTTTTAATGTTATTTTCATATATCAAATAAAATCATTTCCTAAATAACCCATTAAGAATAAAAAAACATGTTATATATCAAAATCTTGTCATTTCTATTGTGCTAAAAAATGATCATTTTGTCATTTTTAAACCACGTAAAGGGAATGGAATTCTTATATATGTCAATACAAGAATCAAATAAATAGTTTTTACACCTTGGTGAATAGCCATGGATAAGAATGAGGTTATAATAATCACAAAAAGAATAGAAAATATAATTTCTTGGGGAGACAGTAAAAATTTTGATATGTAAAATCTGCACCATACATGTAATTACTCAGAAATTTCCCAGAAATTTCTTAAATATAATAACGGGAAAATACGAACCATTAAATTATACCCACCTTAAGTGTTTTCAACCTATAAATCCAAAGCTAGGGTTACCCAAATAGATGAGGGTAAAATCATGAACCTATGCCTCCTCCTCCCATGTTCTCTTCCATAGATTCTCATGGTGCCACCAGAAACGTACTAAAGGAAACGACTACCCACATAGGGTCCTCTCTAGATGAACCTCAATCTACATGACTAGGATTCCATGAAATAATTCTAATCAGAAACAATCATCTATGAGATTTTCTGGAGTTGAGATATCTCTTTCACATAGAGGCATCCCATGCATGGTACTGAACTTGTCTCCTAAAAAGCTAAGAAGTGTCTGACATTGTAAGTCATACCACTATCACCCAGGTCATATCATGTCTCCTAGAAGTATGTGGTGAACCCATCATGATGTTTGTTGATATACTTTCCCATTCTCTTCCAAGAACCCCATGGAAGGAAAACACCCCTTTCCAAGCGTAGGTGCTCAACACAGTGACTTGACAAACATGATACTGATTCAGATAAGAAAATAGCTTTTGTATTAACTGGTAATACTATCTTATCATGTTTGTTCATCCCTTGGGTCCTCCTTGACATCCACATGAATATCCAAATGCATCTCACCACAATAGGAATCCATTGATACTACTTTCCATCCTCTGAAAGGAATGATGTGCTCCCTACCTTTCGAATATCCATTAGGGGCATTCCCCATGGACAATAGAGTATGTAAAGTCTCACTATCGGTTTAACCATGCTATGCCTCCCTAAATCAATATAATATTTGAGGGGAAATAACCACTAAATAGAGTTATGCCTCATAATCTGTATCCATTAGGGATAATTGTAATCAGGCCAACTGATCTCTTGCATCATTCAGCAACTTTGAATTGGATCTCCTGTTGAGAGAATCTGCAACTATGTTTCTATTAATAAGAGTATATACTCTCTCCAAGTCATAGTCTTGGAGGAACTCTAGGCAATTTATCTAGATCATGTTTAGAACCCTTTAGGAGTTGATATACCTGAGACTCTAGTGGTATGATTAGAAGATAAACTACTCTCCTATTATGTAGTGTCGCCACATCTTCAATGTGAATACCACCATTTACAGCTCAGGATCATGGTCACGTAGTTCATCTAATGTGGTCTAAACTGATGTGAGCCGCATGCTATCACCACTTTCCTCTGCATCAGGACACAACCAGGTCATTCCCTGATGTATCCCAAAACACTACATACTCGGATTTTCCCAGTTTTATTTTTTGATAAATTTTTGGAAAATTCTGAGAATAGGCAATGAGAAGGTGTGATATTCTAAGGTCTGGTGTGCTAGGAATGGTTATACATAAAATATTATGTTTTAAATAGAGTGAATGAGTCACTTTTCTAAAAAAGTTCAATAACTCTTAAAAGGGTTCCCAGATCAGAAATTTGAGGGCGTCGTTGCATTCAGGATGGCGGATTTAGCCTATGTGTGACTTAACTTTATTCGGTGTGGGTATCTTGTGAGAAAACATGAAATGGAATAACTATAAATAAACTAAATTAATAAAAATATTTTATTTTTCAAATCCTTATAACTCATGAACAATGAATCATAGTGAAAATCTGATACCACTATTAAGTTTGTAATGGTGTGTTTTCCTTAGGTGGAGCCTAACATTTGCTGACAGGGGACAACTGTGGAATGTAGTTATTGGGACATAACCATAAATAAAATAATTAAATAAAAATTCATTAATTTTTAAATCATATAACTCATAAAGGGTAACTCAGATTGGAAATATGAGACTATTCTATATCTCATGAGGGTATTCTTTCCTTAGGTAGGTCCTAAATTAGATTGGCATGGGTCGAGGGAAAAAGTTAATTTTTGATATTTTAAAATGTAAAAAATAGAACTCCATAAAAATATTATTTTATTTCTTTTAACATTTTATAGTGATGCAGCGACACTACAATGCAACAAAAAAGAAATCATTTCCTTTCCTAAGGGAAACAGTGTGGTGACATAACAACACAAAGAAACTACAAAGATGAAAAGTGTTTATTCATTTAACAACTTTATAGTGATATGGGATACGATTTATAATCTTGTTTAAATTATATAGTATCACTTGGAAAGAAAAGGAATTAGAAAAGCCTCTCACTGATGAAGGACAAGTGGTGATGAATACTGACGGATCACAGATTACGAATCACAGATTATGGACTAAGGATCTAGGATTGATAAAGGTGGTGAAAATCCATTCATCATATATGAACAATAAAATCCTCGATGTAGGGGTTTTATTTCTATGTGATTTCATTTATCCAGTTCTTATTTCCAACATTAAATGTGAATAAACCCATGAAAAAATTGATCTACGAGTTTATCATTCTTCTAGGATGGGTGTATTATTGTGAGGAATTCTTAGGGAATTATATGTTTTTGATTTTTATGTTTTTTATGATGATCTTGTTAATAAGAAAAATTTCGGGCCAACATGAACAAAGTCCAATATCTATTCCTCGTGTGTTCATGAGTTCCCCCCCCCCCCATCATTCTTTATTTTGTCTCCTTTCTTCACGAGAATATGAGCTGATAGATTGGCACACCTAATATCTATGGTGAAACAATACAGAGTCTTGGAATCTAACATTGAAGTAGCCCCATTGAGGTGCGATAGTAGGTGCAACACAAGACGAGGATGCTGGTGGAGTTTCTGGCAGTGGAAATAGGACAAACTTGTAGGTGTGACCAGGCTTGGTGAACGACCACCTAAATGGGAGAAAGTAGTGGGGGGTATTTCATGGTCTATTGGGATGTCAATGGTGGAACGACCCATAGTAGTGGTCTGCGGGTAGTTGTGCATGCGGTCGGTGGCTCGACAGCCACTGACATGCAGGACCCACAGCCATGTGGGCCGTGAGGGTCGGACGCGACTCACTAGATCCGCATCAGACACATGCCATACAACTTTAATGTGGGAGGTGATGGTCACACACACTGTCTATATATATTTGGGATTAGTCGTGTTGACCAGTGTTGGGTGCGGCTAGAGAGCCGCATTCAGTAGAGGTGGACCAGGACACATATGGTAGGACAAGCTAGAGAAACTAAGGCCACCCCTAGGTGGTCTAGTGGGATGGACCTGCTACCAAGCTATATAGGAAAACTAGATAGGTTGTGTCATACTAGGTGGTTCATGTTAGTTGATTGCGGGTCAGGTCGGTCCAACCAGGTCGGACCAGACCCGGACCCAACTAGCCCCTTTTTACTTAAACTCCCACAACTATCAAACCATGTATCTGTTTGACAATCCATTTTTGGTGTTAGGAACCTCACGATTTGGTAGTCCTTTTTAGATACTCTAAATGCACTTCTAGGGATGTTGGAGTATAGACTATTTGATCAAGGAGTAGGTGTACCCAAAATGGGCGTGCAAAGGATGAAATAGGGCGGCTGGCTGCAACCTAGAATATGTCTCCTACATAGACTATGTGTATTACCTAGAATATGAATCTTACCTTGACTATGTGTCTTACCTTGAATACGTTTTTAATCCCCTATCCCACTAGGGAATGAGTCCGCTACTATTTTAGAACACTATGTGTGTTACCTACACTCAGTGTTTTGCTACTTCATGGTACTATGGATTCTTACGACAATCCAATTTAGATACCATTGACATGTACTTGAGAAAAGCTGACACACGTGACTCTAATGGTTGTGATATTGAGACTCCATCTCTTAGAGAGACTAGATGTCTCATGGAAACATCATGACATATCGAGAACATGTGTTCTCTCAAATACTTTTGGTAGACATATTTTTCATGCTTACTTTAAGATAACTCAAAGAGTGGGATCTCCCGGAATCATGAATGCTACGAATGAGGCCATATAGATGGTAGAGGATGATCCCTTGAGTCTTGTAATCCTTTAAGAGCATACCTAGATTTTTTTGGTATATTTGTTGTTGAAATATTCCTTGGGTGAGCTGACTGTATCTTCTTAGTGGTGTTTCTTTTGTGGTCTTTTACATTATTTATTGGGTAGCCCAACTGAGTATTGTTTTAATCACCCCTTAATGGGCTTTTCCCACATGTGTCGTGTATTGTGAAAATTATCAACGAATTTATGGAGTAAATGGTGGACCGGGGCCGAGTGGTTCTTAGACTAACTGAAAACACAAGGTGTGTATCTACAGCTTCAAACCGTTATTTATGTACCTACCCTTCAGGTAGGGTTATCCATAGAGGAGTTACAAATACTTATACTTTTGCTTATTTTTCATTGGGTTTGTATTATGGCTTCGTTTACCTTTAGCATTCTTCTGGTGTACCATGTGTTTGTTTACATAGTGTTATAACTTTACAACATCTCTTGCTTGGAATTGTGTGCGTGTGAATAGGTACTTATATAAATTCCACCCATTATTTTGTGACATTCCAACTCGTCACTAGTCTCCAGCACAAGGCCTATAGGAGGTGGGATTAGGGTAGTCACAACATCGGCCCCAGGGGATGAGTTGTGACAATATGGGTATAAAATGTGGTTATATGAAAAGGTATAAAGATGGGTACATGGGTCTCCCATAGATAAAACTTTATTGGGAAGTAATGGAATGTGTAAAAAATAAATAATATAGAGTAACTATAACATTATGATTATATATTAAAAAATATTTTCTTTAAGTTAAAGGAAAAGATGGATATTTCAGTTACCCTAATGACTTGTTACTAAAACATGAGTACATGGATCGTTGGAGCTTGAGGAAACATTGGGAGGAATCATTTGGAGGTAAAAATACCAAATATTTTTGGGAGTATGGATTGGTAGTGTATGGAAAATGATAAATCGTTGGTTATATACAGAAAAAGTGGAGTATTTGCTAATTAATTTCCATATATTATCCTTGAAATATAGGTAACGAAAAATGAAAAAATGTGGGCTTGACAATGGTATTTTATGATGGTTTTGGACACATTGGTCATATTTTTTTTTATACTAATCTATAATTGATGATATTCAATTTATTATATTTCGTTTTTCTTGTAAAGGAAATGTTTCTATAAAAATAACTCTTTTTAATGTTAATGATTCCATTTTATAGTATGGAAATTAAATTATAGTTTTGAAAATTGATAAAAATATTTTAAATTAATTTATATTAATAAAATTAAACATATTAAGTCCTATATTGTGGTTAATTGGTTATAAAATCATTATGACATAAATAAAATATCATTAATCAAACCGAAAATCTTAAACTGTATTTTTTCTATTCATGAAAAAATGTGTTTTAAAAAATAACCACAAATTCACCCGAAACTAATTTATATGTGATTATTTAAAAAATGATATTTTTTTGGGAATAATTCAATTAATATGATATTTATAACTTTTAAATATGAAAATTGATATTTATTAAAAATAAGAGCAGATTGAATGTGCATAAATAAAATTTCGACATTTGAAAAAATGAAATTATTTTATATTTTATATTTAAATAACATGTTTTTATCATAGTATTTCTTTAAAATAAGTATTATTCATAATATATTAGTATAAAATAAATATTTATATCTTTTCTATGAATAATAATTTCTGATTTAATTTTTTTTATCAAATTCCATCAAAATTTTATTGAGAAAAAACTATTCATAAAATTAAATTTATGGAATAATAATTTTATTTATACAATGAAATCTCACTACATGAAATAAGACTCAAAATGTAACCCCTTATAACACCTTCACACAACCTAAGGGCAAGGTGTGTGATGACCATTTATTCAATGGGAGACATGGCTAATAATTCCTTAGTGGTAATTTCAACTAACATAAACTTCTATAATATGATATTACATTCCATTATTTCTTATTGATGGCCAACTTTGGGTTGGTCAATAGAGAACTCCATTGATGATACCACCATCCCAAGATCCTACAAATGTGATTTATATGAAATGACTCTTCTAATTGAGGAAATCATTCATCCTTTCTTCATTCTTTATTATTTCTATATAAAAATTATAATGGAAAAAGTGTTACAAAGAGTACATTTTCCAATGGTAATATTGAACAAAGGTCAAATATCGGACACCAAATTTCAATTTTTACTCAAATCATTATCAAATAGATATTGTTTTGTTTTGTTTAATATAATATAACAAACATTTTTAAGAAAAATGTATCATTCAAAAATTCTTGGACATTATAGTAAAACCCTCCAAAAATAGGTAGAGACACCATGTTTTCAGTTTATGCATTACCACTAATAACTCAAGATTGTGTGTAAGGTAGTTCTTACTGGTTTTGTTACAAGAAATGGAGGCTATTGGGAGGGAGGTTTAAATTTTATATCATCGGAGTGATGTAAATTTATTGTCATTGATAATCTAATCCCTATTTGAGTTATGAGGATATTATATGAATTTAATAAGCATAAAATTTAATAAAATGTTTACATCATTCAAATCAGTGGAACATTCCACCATAACATTATTATAGTGATCATTTCTAGAAGGATCCAAGCTCTAGTCCCATTATATCATCCAAAAATGTCGCAAGAATCCATGAAAACACGAATCTTCAAATTCTGAGTGGTATCGTGGAGCTCTAATGATGCATTTGACATTGTGAAATCACCTCAACCTTGTGACTTCGATTCGTGAATGTGTTCTTGAATCAATTTGATTGGGAATATTAATTTTCTATATAGAATGTGATAGTACAATTGATCTTTAATTTATATTGGATTTAATACTATATAGATTATATCTCCCTCGGCTTATATAATTTATGTACAGAATTCCAAGAAAGGGTTCTGAGACCCATTGATATTCAACGCCCACTGAATAAGAAATAAAGAACATGTTATGATGTACTAATTGTGTTTTTAAATTAATTTATATTTTATCATTCTCATTTAATGTATCATAATTATATTATGTTATAAAACCATGTCATGAAATGAAATTTTAAATCTCTCTAATTTTAAGAGAATAATGATTATCAAGATAATATTCATTTGTATAATATTATTTCATATATTCACTTAAATTAAATGTGAAATATTTAAATAAATAAACTCTATCAAAATTATTTTTTAATATAATAAATATATATTTATTTATTCATTGGTGATCTAAAATATTTGGACACATCTGGGCCTATGGGATGGGACAAACATGTCCTATACAGAAACTCACCATAATAGAGAATAATTTTGAAAAATATATTGTGTGTGAACCTCTAGGACCATATCATGGTAGCATGGAATAACATTCACTTACCATGAGATGTGTTTAGAAAACCATAGAGGCCCGAATGAAGTTAAGGAAAACTTATTCCAATGAAAACCGTTCCTATGAAAAGACACTACATAATAAAATCTTGTTTTTCTATCTATATCTCATAAACCAAGATCCTCAAATCCATTGTTTTTTTATTACTTTTTAATTTATATGGGCATACATAACTTTGAACACATTATCTATGTATTAAGGTACTACCATCCTGATAAACTATGCCAGGGACATCAATTCTTCTACATGGAAGACACAAATTATATCTTTCCCATTCAACCAATGCCATACCACCGATGATGCACCGAACAGAAACTACCTCACCATAAATTCAAGGTCATGGTTTCTTTTTATTTCATTGATGTATGTGATTAAATGGAACACATTGATAATGATCTCATATTAGGAGACCAATATGCATGTTCATATATTTGAATAGCTAATGACACATAAAACATTAGGTGTTCTTATTTGTTTGTATATATTCATGATCTCACCTCCAAGAGATCGCTAATTTTAAACATCATGCAAATTAGTCCCATTGATTATGATCCCCCCAATGACTGATAGATAAACATTAATTGTGTCTAATCACCATGATGTATCTAGACCATAAGGATTATATTTATGATTAATGTCATATTGTCTCGAAGATAGCCTCAGAAATGAAATCATGTTTTGATATGAAAAATAATCTACAGAAATTACAAATTATATAGTTGATTCATAAATATCTTTACTTTAATGGTAAGTTTAAATCATACATAAATCACACTTTGTGTGATGTGGTAATCTAAATATACTATTAAAGATGTGTCTCGGGGACCCACTTCTAAACACTCCCACTTTAGCTAGATCTAACTTACTTACCATCCTTGTTATGTATCACATGATGAAATCTTGTTTCTTTTGAGTTATAGATTTAGTCACGGGACTTCCATGTTTCCCCTATATGGTAATCAAACTATATGTAACTTTATCTCCATGAGTAGGACTTCAATAGAGATTATATCCTCGATTATATACCATTTTGACGCTATCAAGACTACAAATTTTATATTTTATGAGTATTATAATTATTATAATTTATATAATGATAATGAATTACTTACTAGGTGAAATTCCAAAAAAGGAACGAATAATTTCATATTTACACTAATTATTTAGTTTCCTTAGAATCCACAATACACTGCATCTTTATAGACTTAAATAGAAATAGATTGAATGATCTTTTATTTCTCATAACCATATAAAAAATGTGATATTATATCATATGGGTCTATATGAAGACTTTTTTTGTTCCCTTGTAACTAGTACCCCTTCCTCTCCACATATTAGGAACAAATCCCTTGTACTTTTTCAAATACAGTTGGATAGTTCTAAATTATTTCATTATAGTTCTCCAAGATGTCACTAATTTTTTACAACAATAAGTTATATGTTTTCAAAATCATATTTTGTACAAATCATTTCATATGGCATTGATCCATTTAAGGCTCTTATACAATTCTTCGCACCAATTTATTCTCCTCTTATACACATGATGGACTTCTTGGAGTGATTTATGCAATGTGGCCCCGGTAAAAATTCCCTCTCGAATTATTATAATGTTTATATTTCAATACATTGTTAGTATATATACTATTGACAAGGGTGATAAAACCATTTGATTTACCTCAATAGAACTTATTCTGTAGAAAATAGGTTTATCTTATAACTCAATGTATACTTAGTTACATTCATTCTGGTCTTAATTAAATATAAGACCAAAAATTGTTTCTACATGTTAGAAAAGTTATTTTACTTGTAAAATATATTCAATCCCACTAACCTCTTGTAATAACATGGATGGTATTTCATCAAAATGAATAATCTATGACATTTCTTCATTTCATAATACAAAAAACCTGATTTTAGTAAATTTCAACCCTAGTTGAAATTTTATGGTATTACAGTCATTTTCTAGTTGCGTCATATAGACACCTTCACTGATTGGTGGTCTTGACATTCAATGTTTAATAAAATTATGATAGAAAGTAGCTATGACAAGTAAAATTCTACGATATTTAAGTATAATATCTTTGTATTACCAAATGATCCTCATTTTTACCACACTTTTACAAAATATGTCTAGTCTCATATTAATACACACAAAAATATTCAAAATAAAACCCCCATATAAATCAAAAGATAGAATCCATTACAGAATTTTAATTGATTTTCTCAATTTTTGATTATTTTAGTATACTGATTACCAGTATGTTTCAATATTATCATAGAATAATAACCCCCCTATAATTCAAAATATATAATCTAGTATAAACATTTAATTGATTTTCTCAAATTTCAACGATTTTCGTATACTGATTACCGGTAGGATTCAATATTCTCACTTAATAATCTATTACCATCTATGGTGAATAAAAAACCATTTCTATGTATTTTTCCATCATATGTATTATTTGTCTCTAGAATAATCCTTTTCCACTTGCTCTTGTGGAAGTTGTTCCTATTTCAACTATTAGGTCATCTCTACCATTAACTAATTCAATGGCAATATTCCCCCACTTTCTCAAACATATATGTGCACCCTTAACTAAAAATGTAGTCTACCACTTGACTAAAAAATTTATATCATAACGATTTTTGTAATATATAATGAAATATTTAGGCTAATCACCTTAGAATCACATTGAGCTTTCATGATTCATGTTTGTTAATATCCAAGAAAACTTTTTGAATCTAGACACATTTTCATATAAAAAGATACATTTGTAGCATACTATAAATCATATGATATCCATCTTCCAATATATATTCCATTTGATTATGGGATAATGCAAATATTTTTTAGCCATGTCTTGATTCATAATAAAATTTTGTGCAATCCATACTTTTCTCGACATTGATGTTAATTTTAAATTCATTATGACACTAATGTGTATAAGGTAATGTACATTTATGAATTACTCCATACAATATTTTAGTGATCATTTTTAACAAATATGTCTCCTCATCGATCATCCTTAGTAAATTCATAACTGTAATGTGAATGAATAAATGTATGCTTTGGAATTACTTAATGATATGTTATTTTGATCAATGAATGATTTGTCAGGATATTCGTCAACACATCAGCCCAAAAAGAACTCATATATTTTGAACATGATTCAATCATACCTCACTTTTAAATTACACAATAAACACTTAAATAAACCTAATGAATTATATTTAACACCATCAAACTTGGAATATTTTTCACTTTATTGATTAACCCATTATGAAATATTTATTACTAGCCTTTATTTCTAAATGAATATTTATCAAAAACTAAGAAAAAAAGTGTGTCGATAATACTTATGTTATTTTATTTCAAATATTCTAAAACGATTATAAGTATATCCTTTAAAAATAATAGTATTTGTAACTAATATTTATGTATCCTTCCAAGATTAGGACTAAGTATTCATTACTTTTTATATTTATCATGTATGGCCAATGATTCTTATGTTATTGAATTATTAGTTAAGAAGTAAACAAAAAACATTAATTTCAAAATATAGTAATGTATCCTTATATCTAAAGGACAGATGAGATAAATTTTTTGATTATATATTTTATTTTAAAAAATAATCATTATGCACACTAATTAGAAGTTATGTAGTTATCACCACCGACTTAGGAGCCACCCTTTCATTGGTGCATTATGAACACACATTACTTCTTGTAATGTTTATTTTATTAATTGTTCATTATATATTAATATAAAAATGTGATAGAAATATAATATTTCATTCCAAATAATTATGATAGAAATATCACTTACAATGATGAATATTCACTAAAGAAGAAGGATCTACATACTTCTTCAACTGTGTTAATTTATTTTAAACTCTCAAATATATATTTCATGTCTTGAAAAAAAAAATAACCTGCAATATGATACCTAATCCTATTTTATTTGATGGAATTTATGAAGGTTTCTATGGTAACACACTTTTCATTGACCTTTTCACCTTGGATTTCAACATTCTAACTGTATTAATTTACACTTTATGTAAGATGTTACTGACTTGGTGAACCTTACATAAAAGTTAATTAAGTGTTTTATAGATACAATTCATTTCATGATACTAAATAGAGAATGTGGGTGAAAATAATATATAAATGGTTATATTTAATGATCATGGTAAATCATTAAAATTACCCTTATCCAAAGAAATATTCACACATATTTATATAGTTATTCACTTTATCCATAGATGATTCTCATAGATGAGAAATCATGTATAGTCATCCATGTCCCCATGCAGTAACAAAAAATTACATCAGTTGTTGATGAAAAAAATTATGATATAACCATCATTGGCATCAAAAATAATACTCATTTAAGAATTATTCTCACCCTCTCTTCCTGATAAGGCTTCACAAGTATTGGAGAAACCGACACCTTAAATTTTTGATATCATAGTAAATTATGCAAGAACCTATAACACTCATGGAAATTAATTCTAGTTTGGACATGGTTCTGGTCAAATATTAATAATACCTTACATATGGTATTAGTTTCCATTTTATATAAAATAAAAATCAATCATATTATAATTATCATATTTGTTATGGATTAGACGTTTCTGACAATTTAAATCATTAAATACCTCACAATATTTTATCAAAATCATTTATACCTTACAGTTAGATTCAAAATACACTATCTCTTGAGTATTATATTGTAAAGGATATTTGGAAAATACACTGATAGTCTCTATGATTTGGATACAACACTACTCAATGAGTATCAGGTTATGTGACTGATTGGCCTCACACATTGACTCATAGTTCCTTGATTTATTGAGTGATGTCCCAGCTCTTAAATTCATAAAAATGATTTACTCAATGAATTCCTATAAATATTAAAATAATCAAGACTTGGAGACTTCTGTGCTTCCATCGTTAGTTATGTTAACCCATCACTCTCATAAGAAGTCCTAAGTATTTGGATACACCCTTAACTAGGGATTACTAGAATAATGTACACCTAGTTTTTATTAAATTTGAATAATGGAAGTTGTACATAACTTAATATTTCACAGAGGGGTTTTAATAAATTAAACGTATTTCATCTATTTCTACCAAACATATTAATGTTGTTCTATCTCACTTATAAGTGAACATATAATAATAATAATAACATTCATCATGTATTTTTGCGTTTATTGTATTTATTATTTTATGTTTTCTAATAGTAAAAATGAAAATATATAAAATAAAGGAAAATAATAATAAATAATGAATAAAGAAATAAATTTTAAATCCATGTATTAAGAATATAATATTGTTTTATCCATTTAAACTCAATGGATCAACCGTGACCAAGGGGTATCATACCTGAGTTAGTCATGACTCATAATTCAGCTCATCCATGATTTAGTATTATCACTTATAATCATGAATACCACCTTTTATTCATATAGTCAATGTCATACATTATCATCATCAATAGTAAAAATGTACTCGTACATGGGTGTGGGGGTATAAAGATGTTAAAAATACATATATATATGAATGGAAACACATGCCTAAATAAATATTTAATTAAAAATATGATACATTCACCATCAAAAAACCGATTAAACATTATAAGAATCACACACAAGTTATAAATTATAAAATAAGAAAATAATAGTCTGGAAAGGTTAATCACTTCTCAATATCATATTATTAATCAATTTAATGTACTAAAATATTAAAATTCAATACATGTTTGATCGAGATCATTTAATAAATTAAATTAATTATTTAAATTCAAATAATTTAATTTAATTTGGTATAGTTTAAAATTTAATATTTTATTCAAAAAATAAAAAAATTAATTAATTTACATTTAGGAAAAAATTAATTATGTCTCAAATAATATTAAAATAATAATTTTTCTAAATTTCAAAAATAATAAATTAATATTTAAAATATAAAATTATTTTCGCCCCTGATCCCCTCCCAAGAATGTTGCTGGTCAGGCCGATCCCAATAATTCTCATTTCTGGATAGAAAGACCATGATGTTGGATTTTATAGGGTGGGCATACCCACCCCTACCCATTATGCTTTTGGAAGACCTTACTTGATGCATACTTGGTTGGGGTCATTTCTGGGTGCGGCATCAAACGTGGGGGGGGACCCAGGAGAGATGAATGTTTTGGTGTTAACCGTAAGGATTAAAACATATTTGGAGGTCTCATATGGCTTTATAGGGAATTGGATCATCTACACTATCCATATTGGTCTCTCTAGGAGGGCCCTCCATGAAGCATTCAATTAGATATCATAGAAGATTGGGATGAAAGGGGAATCAAGGTGTTCAGATGGTCTGGATCAGGTTGTCTAGTGCTGGAAATTCTAGATAGAAAACATGGTGCGTTCTATGGTGAGCTGGCTAGAGGGTTCTCGAGTATCTTACAATGGTGTCAAGACCTAATTATGTGTAGGGAGGTATTTAGTAGGTCGAGGCAAGGGGAATTGACGCGGAGTATTCGATGGGGTGACCATAGAGGCCCAACATCAGACAATGCATGTCAAGTGTTGGGGGAGTTCTAGTGGGTTGGGTATGGAAATAGAGGGGGGTTAAACATATATTTTCTATATTATGAATAATTGTTTTTCAAGTTGACATGTTGAAATTCCCCTACCTTCTTTTTAAAAATAGTTTTTTGTAATGATGTAGTATTTTTACACATTCTAGATACACCAAATACCCCAAAAAATATTCACATATATATACATATATTTCTTTTTCCAAAATTTTAAGGCTATTATGAGTAATTTTTAATTTTTTTAATTAACAATTAAACAATCTATAGAAAATGATACCTCTATTTGGTATAATATTTTGAAAAGATTTATTTTTTAAAAATCAGGGGTAACTAGAAATTCCATAAAAATAAGAACATGATAATATATATATATATATATATCCTAACATTTAATAACTAGAAACTGGAAATGATCCATATAAAAAAATATGAACATAACATGACCATGGAAAATAAGATTATCACACTGTCTGTTATGTTGGAATACAATTCTAACCCTCTATTTA
Organism: Viscum album; assembly: GCA_963277665.1. Lineage (NCBI taxonomy): Eukaryota > Viridiplantae > Streptophyta > Magnoliopsida > Santalales > Viscaceae > Viscum > Viscum album. Next base: position 140,654,272 of record OY728156.1, on the reverse strand, counting down.
ATTCAAATGAAACTTTATTTTTTCTTATATTTGAATATTCAATCAATCAATATTATAACAATTTATAGTACCAGAGAAATCATTGGAAGTTGGTGGGTTACAAATTAAAAAAAAATTATAACTAGAGTGAATAATGTATGTCGTATCAAGTGATCAAATTCATAGTAGATGTTCAATGATCTCACATGAATATATTAAGTACTAAATTAATATGAAAATTTACCTAATTAAAATCAATAGTGAATTAAAATTGGTGGCATATTTGACTATAGGCTTCTTCAAGATAACCTTCCTCAATAGATCCAAGATAAAATCCCTCTATATCATGCACACCTGCTTCAAGAATTCATGAAGATACTAATCATCGAATTTTGGATTATATCATGGAGCTCATATGATTCCTTATACTTCATGAAGATCACCATGTTACTATATCTACGATTTTAAAAGCAGTTATTGGATAAATTGCTAGGAATTAGACTTTTTGTTTGCAGTATTTGTGAGGTGTAAGGATCTCTCAATTACATTAATGTGAATAGTCTATATAATTGATCTCCTATCCTTCTTAAATAATTTATGTAAAAAATATATGGAAAGGGTTCTCGAGCCCCCTGCATATTCAACCCTACTAAAAAAGAAACAAATGAAAGGTTATGAAGAACTAAATTCATCATAAATTTCATGTATATTTTATCACATACATTAGTATATAATAAATATATTATGTGGTAAAACTGAGTCTTTAACTCATCTCGTAATTTCTGCTAATATTGAATGAACATTGAATATGAAAATAATAGTCATTCATGTAATATTTTTCCATGTTTTCAAATAAATAGTTTGTGAATTTTTTTTAAAATAAATTCAGTTCAAATATTATATACCAAAATAATAATGATTTTATTTATTCTTTTTTGATCGATAATACTTGGAAATATCACATCCACTACGGTGGGGCCCACAGTTTCCTATAATCCTATTCACCAAAATATGGATGAATCTTGAATATACTATTCAATGTGATCCCTTTGGCCCTTATCTTTATATCATTGAATAATATTGATAAACTAATAGTGAATTATAGGAACCCACCAATTTCCCTAAATAGATAAATAAGATTCAAAACAAGGAAAACCATTCCAATTATTACAGATTATATAATATAATCTATTTGCCTAGTGATATCTCATAGAGAAGGATGCAAAACTTAAAACATAATCCACCCTTGATTTATTATTTATTTAAATAACAAGGCATAATTTCCTTCTTATACATAGGCCAAAAAAATTTATGGTACTAGCATCCTAATTAACTAGGCCCGAGGTATCAATTCAACAATTAGAAAGTGAAAAATTATTTTTTTACCCTTAATCCAATTCCATGACACAAATGAAGCACCGAACATAAGACACCTCACAATGGATTAAATATCATGGGGATTTTCATGAATCAATGTATGTGATCAGATGGAACACAGAGATATTGATCTCAAGTTAGGAGACAAATAGACATGTTCATAGATAAGAACAACCAATGACACTTGAAACATCTGATATTCTAATTAGAGGGTTTTTCATAATTGTCATATATACTATATATCCCCATGTGCCCAGATCATTAGAATATGTCTAAAATTCTTATGAGCCCGTAAAACCAGATGTTCAAAAATAAATAGTGTCTATTCAGTGTGATTTATCTAGACCATATGACATATTCTTGAGATAAATTTCATAGCATCTTGAGTTTCTCATTATAGTCTTGGAAAAACTATAACCTTTTGATATGAAAAAATATCTATGAACATTACCATTTATATAGTAGAAATAGAAATATCATCACTCCAGTTGTAAGTTAATATAATTCATTTATCATTTTATTCATGATATGGAAATATAAATATCTTGATAAATTATGTCTAGGGAACCCACTTATACAGAAATTCCTCTCGTGAGGGTGTAACTAGTGAGAGATGTAGGCCACCACTTGTTTCCCCTATGTCAATTCACACCCTAAACCCATAATAGAAGAATATTAGAGAATATTATAACCCAAACATGGTTCTAGAAGGAGAAAAATGGAGCCTACATAGACATTTTATTTAGTTCATCTGAATATCTCTAATATTTTTGACAACACTCATTTTTTATTCCCTTACGAGTTAAGGATGTTAGTAGGGATGAAAACATGGGGTAGTCATGAACAAAACAACTATAATAACCATATAACCCTAAAAAATTTTAGATCCCAAACACATTTTTGCGTTTCTCTAAGTATATAACCTATTTTGTCTTTTAGGGTCCCCAAAGATGCACCTATCAGATATATGATTATCCAGAAACAATACCTTTTGAATTAAGAAATAACACTTGGAATGCATACCATTCGAATGATGTTCACTCATGGTTTTCATATTGATAAACAAATGATCCATATTTTCCTACTCTGACATAGATTACACCAAAATATCAACCAAAAAAACACAAAAAAATATTGTCCAAGATCCAATAAAATATCAATTTAATCAATTCCATACATATTGTAGGAGCATTAACGATACTAAATGAAACAACTAAAAACTCAAAAGACTAATATAGGATCCAAAATAAAATGTTTTGTATTCAATAATCTCAAACTCTCAACTAGTGGTATGTTGATTGAATTTAAATATTTGAAAACTAAAGATCCCATATAAGTTGGTAAAACAGATCACCAAGAATTTAAAAGATATATTTGTTCTTAATGGACACAATATTTAAATTTTGATAATAAAAGAAAAGTAGAATACACCCATATACCTTCTTAGAAATGAGGGCACGTGAAACCCATGGTTACATGATAGGATATATAAATTCTATAGCCTAGAGGGCCACAATATTAACCATAGTTTCCTCCAACATAGAAAGTACCATATGATAATATGGAATAGAAATGGGAATCAACCAAGCTAGCAGGTTAGTCGTGAAATCAGCCTCTCTCTATGCGGTTAATCTAACAAATAATCTTGAATGACCTAAAGGTATGTGAAATCAACCGAAGGGAGTTTTCCACTCAAACACATATCAACAACATCATGGAATATCTCAAACAACTGAAATGATATCACCCCAATATAAGGAACTATATTACCCAATCTCACTGACCTAGAATCCCAATCACCCTATAATAAATCAGTGAAACCATATATCAATAAAAACTACATTAGCTAATGTGAAAAATTGATTTGGTTCTTAAAATGGATCATCTAATACATTCCAATAATGAGGTTAGAGATAAAATTATAAAGAACCAGAAAAAACCACCCACCTCATGGTCGGCTATCATTACTCGAGATGTGGGATACCTGAAACCTTAATTGGATATCTTTCCAAAAGGTGTGGAAGATCCAACAATAATGAAACATGATCTTAATGATAGACCAACACTTTAACTATCATTGATGATATAATGAAATGAGTATCACCAATATCAAAAAATACAGTTCCATAAATGAGGAAAAAATTACTGTAACTATAACAGTAGCTAGCCTTTCTTCATATTCCTCTAGTTCATACTACACTACACAGAGATGTCCAATATCAACACCTCCATTTTTTATCGTAGCCACATTCAGAGACCCTTGGACTAAGGGTAGGACCCACCACTAATGAAATCATTGGAAAAAATTGTTGAATCCTTATTGAGAGTGGATCCAGGATTACCTTCATTGGGGCATCCTTCCAAAAAACACATCAAATTACTAGATAGTACAAAACAATTAAATGTATTGAAATAATTTGTTCAATTAGGGTTTGGGTGAAAAAGAATTCCACATTGATAGTAGGAAACATCCTACCATCCTGTTGAAACCCCTAAAATTGGTCTTGAAGAAAACTGACCACCCTTTTGTTTCATCTTTTTGTCAGGAAGATAGTTCTTTTCCAAAAACAACACCAATTGAAGCTCCACCCAAAAATTTCTTCCTATATTTTTCTTCTTCTTTGAAAAAAATTATTTATCAAAAACCTACACAAATGGAAGAAAGAAAAACAGAATTATAATTGACCAAATATCATCCCTTGGTCCTAACTCAAACATATGGGCTTCTGGAAGTCATTGGTGAATATTTCTGATTTCAAGTTCACAAACTCATCAAAACAGATGGAATACTTAGAATAGAATACCCAATTCTTGTAAGTTTAGAAACACCAGGGTCTTTTCAACATGTAACATATCAATATTAAACTAATGGTTGAATTTTTTTTAATGGAAACCTATATCAAACAGAAATTGTTTACATGACTATTACATCATTTTAATGATAAAAAACATAATAGCTATACATGGAAGGATTGAATGGGGTAGTATAATGGAAAAATTATCAACACACATCACTCATAAATACTAATAAAATCATTGATAAAATTAATATTCATTTTCCACATAAAATTTATCATGATATTCATATTATATGGAAGCACCTGAGGATATACATCATTGAAAGGGGTGATCTAAAATCCCTATAAGAGGATTAATAAGGATCATGAATCAATGTAACATGGGTGAGAATAATAAAAATCAACATATTATAAGAATAATATCAACAACATAATCATGATGGAAATAATTGGTGATGGCATTGAATGTGTATTATTTATAAAAATGAATCGTCATGTCATATTGGTAAAATATCACACATAGTTGAAAAAGAAATCCAACATCATGTTCACACATAACATATGTGCATAAATCGAAAAAACCTCATTATGAACAAATGTATCTTGTTGTTAATCTATAATAAAACCAATCTCATGTGATAAATTACATTACCCATTTCATTAGAGGGATATAAAATCCCAAGTCTACCCTCCACATAAAAATATTCATGTAATCATGCAAGCCGCATAGATCATATAAAAATAGTCATAAGGAAATAAACATTGTAATGTAATTATATTCATAAGGATTTCATAAAGAATACATCAATAGATAAAATTTTGGGATTGAAAATGAATAATGGAAATCATATTTCGTAAAAACATCATTAGTCATGAGGGAAGAAGAAACAACTAAATAGGATACAGTAATATGTTTTGGAATGAAATGTATTTTTTAAAAATATTTGAATCTGGATTAATAATTTAGGTGGAAACATGTATATCATTTTAAAATAAAATTTAATTATATCGAAAAAACATTTAAGGATTATTAGAGTAATATAAATACTAAACATTTCAGGATATACAGATACCAAAATGAAATGGATTTGGCATCGAGATTCCACTAATATTAATCCCTACATTATTTAATCAATTTTAAACTTCCAGATTAATAAAAAATATGTTTATTAAAACATTTAACATGAAGTTAATTTTGTTAATTAATGTGAATATTTATCATTTATAACAATTGGTGAATATTTTTTTAATTTCCATTGTTTACATTGAAAGGTTTTTCAATCATTATTTCCTTAAAAATCTTACCATTTTTCTTCAATTATTATATTTTGTTCAAGTCCATTTATAGATAAGTAAATTTAATAACAGAAAACTAAAATACATATATTCATACACTAATATAATTTGTATAATGTATTATTTCCATATATAAGGTTAGCGGTATGAAAACAATTATAAATATCCTCATTGGTGGTTAACCGACCATTAATGTTGCACTGTCATAATAGTGGGAATAAGAAGTATGAATATAAAATATTTCATAAGTAAAATAAATACAATAGCTTAAAACTATTAATATAATGAAAAAATAAAATTTAATAATCCATATATGATTCGGGTTTTAAATGGGTGGAAATAGGTAGAATGGAGATGAGAATTAGAGTAAGACCTCTGGTCACCCACTCGCGGTGAGAGATCACTACAGTGTTACTGCTCTTCTTTATCATCCCCTTTCTCAGTGGCTTCGGGCGAATCTATTTCTCTCTTGAATCTCGTAATCCTGTAGTTGGTCCACTCCTAGACCTGTTCTTCGATTTATCTCTGGTGAAGGTGCCATGTTTTCTTCACTAATTACCTCAACCTCGCATTGAACTCACGTATCATCGCTCCACACTTGGTGGAATATAGAGTTGAAGATACTCAGAGGTTTCGGGATTAACATTTTTGTGGTCATGGGTGTTCTTAGCATCTTATTTCCTTTTTTTTTGTTAGGGTTTCACCTCCCTAGTTTCCCCTTTGTTTCATCCTCTTAATTATTGATGGCTATTTGTTCTTTGATGGAGTTTTCTTTGATGGTAGTTTCTATGTTCAGTGACATGGATTATATCTCTCGGTGAAGTTGGTTTCTGGTGAGTCTTGTCAGCGTTATGAACAATATCCATCCTCTCATTTCTCTTCTCTTTTCTCTAGAACTCCACCTCTCTATCCAAGGAGGATCTGTGTGGTGGTCTTGACATTTCCCTGGGTCATGAGTTTGAGAGTATTGGTTTCATAATGAAATCATCGGCATTCGTTATCTGGTATTTTATCTTCTCTGGTGTTTCTTATGATGAACAAACGATGATGTTGAAGCAGGCGTCTTTCTAGCAATGTGATTTTCTGACGACGAGCTAGGTTTTGGTTCTGCAATAGAGTTTGACAGGGTTGAGGCATTAATGCACCCTCGGGTAGACTTATGGAGATTTTTTAGTGTTACTAGTGTGGTTCAATGATTCCAGCGATGATGGTGTAATCATCAACAAGAGTGGTGATGATTATTTCTTAGGTGGCGAGTGTCCTCATTTTATGCAAGGTTCGGGGCTTGAGGTGTGATACTGTTTTGAGTTTTAAATTTTTATATGGATTTTTTTGGTATATTGTGAATTTAGAATGTGGATTATGGGATGGGATCAACCTATGACTATTTATTTTTAATGGTTAACACATCTCCTTAAAGTGGATATTTTGAAAATTAAAAAAAATGTATTTGGAGGAGAGGAATAATTTGTGAGAGATTACCCTTTTCTCAGTGTGCCTTTTTCTGTATAACACTAAAATCCTTTAATTATTTGAGCTATATTCAACTAGAAAGATCATTGTTATGATAAAATTATTAATAGTGATTTTTTTGATAGATGTATGGATTTTTAAGGTGAGTTAGGCATATTTTTATAATAGAGGGGGTGTGTATATTTATAATTCAAGAGATGGTGTTTTGAGGTAAAATATTTAATGAAATACTACATCTAAGGTAAGACTTGTAATAATGAAATTTTTTTACATATAAAACATAATTTAATAAAATTACATGATTTTTATAATTTTAATAACATTATAATTTGAATTAACTAGATCACCAGTCAAATGGAATGGTTGGAATAAGTAGAAAATAGTTTATTAATATTATACATTATATTTAAGACGCTAGAAAGTAACATATAGGTCTGAAAATCATTTTTATTGTATTTTAACTATCCATTTACCAAATTAAATATTATTAATCTATCATCAATTAATATAAATTATTATTTCATTATTACAACAAGAATGACATAATTCAATATACCCTAGTTAAAAAAATTATTTTTTTTCTATTCTCATGATAATTGATGTATTTCAGAAATTACCAAAAAAATAAATGCTAGATAATTTTAACATGGTTATTTCAAAAATGAAATTCATTTTATTAGAATAATTTTATAAAATCTTTAATTTTACTTTTTAATAATAAAATTATGATTTCTATGAAATACTGTAAAATTCAATTTATTAAAAATGTGAGTATATTTTCATTGAGTTTTTAATCAAGTTATTTATTTTATGAAATTATTATTCTTATATTTACATAATCTATTCATGTTAATTATTATTTATATAACATTTTATTATTTTTCTGAAAATTTACTATTCTAATGGCCTAGTCACTATTCAAAATAGTTCAGTTACTATTCACAATGGTTATGTTACTATTCTAACGCTCACACAACTATTACAATTGATACATTCTCTTAAATAATTACAAATTCAGTCCTTCAGTAATTATTCACCTAAATTTCGCTCATGTTTCTAATTTCTATTTTTAATGATGTCAATTGGTTTACTAATATTTTGTTTCATTCTTGTTGTGTTTTTTCTTCAAGGGATGATTCTAGCAAACCAATGTGATCCAAATTTTCCCATTAGAGGATTTATATTTTCTATTTTCCCCATGTAATATTATGAATTTTATCAGGTATAATCATTGAATAATTTAATGATTTTCATTAATGAATAAATTTTTTGGTTTTTCTAATAGCACTATATGTATAATACATATATATAATAAGTTAAATTTATTTATGAAAAAACTAAAATTAAAAAATTCTCGGTCATTACATTCTTCTTCACTTTAAAAGTTCCATCATATAAATTTCAACTCATCTTCTTGACTGAGAATAGATTATAGTACTTTAAGTTTACCCTTTCCTCAAATTCCCCCACCGAACTTAAATAATGTGAGTTGTCTTGTGGAGTATAACATTGTATCTATGGAATAAGATCTTAACCATTCACTCATCATATGATTGGTCATTTTTTAGTTTCAAAACATTCATTTTATGTATATTTTATGTGTCATCAATGTACATCTATTTGAGAGATACATGGAAAACATAATGAAATTGTGCAACACATGGTTGTAGTCCAAGACGATAAGAAACTTCTACTATGTGATAAATGATCTAAAAGGGGCCAATATAACTAGGATAATCTTCCCTTTTGTTTCCAAAATTCATGACTCTATTCCATGGTGATATTTTACAGAATACATTGTCTAAAGGAAAAGGAATTTTGAAAATAATACTTTTTAATTTATATTAATACTTATGAATAAAATATTAATTTTAAATTAATGGGGACACTTTTTCTGATAGCATACTCGACACGAAACTATTGGTTTCTCTGAAACCTCATGTTGCACACAAGGCTGAGTTATACTAAAAAATGATAATATAACACTATTAATTTAAATGGTAGTTGACGCCTAGCCGTTGTATTGTTGGTAATGAACAGAAAAAAGCATATTATGACTAAACATGTTTGTTTAAATATTATACATTAATCTAATAAAATTTAGATGCTTAAAATTCAAATGAATAAATTTTTATGAATAAATACTCTAATATTATTAAAAGGCAGTTTTCTGCATTTTGATGGAGAACCCTTTTTAAATCTAGTTTTTGACACTTATATATGTTCCATTTCATAAAATAGACTTCTTATTTATAATTGGAACATCAAAATTTACATTGGGAAAATTTTTGTTATTTCTCTAATAAATTTCATTTTAATGAATATTGAAAAATACTAGATTTTAATTCAATAATGCCTTTTAATATAATTTATTAATATAGTTATATTTTACTTTTAATTAGTTTTAATGTGTAATTAGATTATTTATTTACAATTTAATCAAATGTTGGTAATTGTATGTAAATTTATTTTTTATTAGATATAAATAAATGTCAATCTTATGATTGTTATTATTTCTTAAAAACACGGTCTCTGGTTTTGAAAACAGGAATTAAATTTAAATTAATTTCTCCAACTTCTATATTTTTAATTTTGAAAATGGGTTAAATATTTAGAATCAAGAGGTCCAAATTGTGTAAATAGGTAACTATTATTTTTATTCATTAGTAATAGAAACTCTAGTAAGTATTTTATTTACCATAGTTAAAGGATAAATCTGGTAAATAAGGGTAAAAAATAATATTATAATGATATTAAATTACCCTAACACATGTAAAAACACTACTATATGAGTTATGTCTAACTTTGGAAATCCTTGAGTTGATTTTAGGATCCCATGGATCCAATTTTGTGTGAAAATGACAGTAAATTACTTTAAATTTAAAGTTATGGAAAATATGAACTAAACATATTTCTTTTAATAAAACATGTTTAATATAGGGTTATATAAGTTTTATATTCGAATATATATAGTTATTAGAAATATAAAAATATTTTCTACATCATCATATTTTTTTATATTTTTTAGATATCATATAAATTTATTTATTTAAGAAACAATGGTGATGTAATGATCACCATATTAATGAATGATTTAAATAAATGAGAATATAAATATTAAAATAAAATAATTTTTAAACTTTTTTTGCCACACACTAATTTACCAGAAGTTTATGACTTGTTATATTTTAATTAATGATATTTTTTTGAATTAATAATTTTTTATGGATTTTTTAAAATTCACGATATGAAAAGTATAAAATTTCACATAAATGAGTTGTTAAATTAATTAATATTTTATTAAATGATCTAATAGTCCTAGAAATTTAATATTCATCCAAATTTCATATATGATGTTATAAAAGTCATTAATGATCCATTTTATATTTTATTTTCATTTTAAAGTTACAATTTTGACCATATAGTATGAATATACAAGAATATATGGTCAAAGTTAAATTAGTTAAATAAGGTTTAAATCTAAATGATAAGGTTATATTTATGACCTAAACTTGTCTAAAAATCATTTTCTAGGAGGGTTTTGACCCATACTTATATGAGCTTCTAAATATACCACTTTGGTGTTATTTGGATTTGAAAAACAATTAACAATAAAATAATATTTCAAGATTTTCCTTAAGTTCCCCTTCTACCTCTTATAAAAAAGCCACCACCTGTAACCCATACTCATACCTCTCAAGACCCATTGGCTCGTCAAACCTCTACCCAAATAATTTTACAAACTCCCTATCTTACTCTTAGAAGCCTTACCTTGGAAATAAGATAATTAAAGAATCCATTTTATCTTAAATTAATATGAGTTACCCGATTTGAGGTAATGTCTTCTCTCAATATTCATTCATTAATTTTACCTTATCCAACACAATAACTCTCTTTATTCAATCATTTTAAACGAAAACCAGTATCTTAAATATTCTATAATTATATTATTTAGTTTATTCTACTTACACTCACAAAAATCTCTATCTAATGGATTTAGAACATATTGTTTCTGTGGACAGAGAACTACTATCTCACGAAACGATGACAGTTCAGTTATCTCCTACTATCTTTCATGGGGTACATTATGATGGAACTATATTTTTTATAGATTATTTTTATATTTTCTCTATTATTTTTTTAATTTTTATTTATATCATACCTTTATGCTTTCCATAACCCGTAAATACGATAATTTCATTTGAGGAAGTGCGGCCTACCGCCCCCTCCAAGTGATATGACTCGTTGATGCAAGACATGGAATGTATAAATAATGGAATTAGAGAAATTATGTAAAATATATAACATATATATTATATTGTAATTATAATATTCCTATGTATCTTTTAGTTTTCATTCCATTAAAAATGAAAAATAAATGGTAGTAGCGGGCATGCGTACGTACGTCTTACCATCTCCATGAACGGTGCTTTTCATTTTCTTATATCCAAATTTTTTAGACTATTATAAATAAATATATAATGTATATAATTATGTATATAGTGGATATATATGCTATTTAAATCATGAATACAATTATGATGATAATGGACTTTTGACCACATGGACAATTTGTATTTATAGAAATTTCATTTTTTGACTCAAGTACTGAACATCGAAAATAAGACAGATATGAACATGAATAATTATTTCATTGTTATAGATAGGTAATGAGTGATATTAAATTAATAGTAAACTATAAAAATGTTACGAATCAAGTGTAATTAACTTATGTTTATTATTCAGGGAGATAATGAACGAACAAGTCAAGTTAGACCCGCGGTAAGGGAACCTTTCACCCTCCTCTTTTTGTCAGAGACTTCTTTAATGTTATGTATTTTAATTTCCATTTTATTTTGTCAGGATAAGTTATTATTTATCATTATTTCTATATATTTTATGTAAATGTGATGAGAGAACATTTTCTCTCTCATTAATTCATTTTTTGAATTTTATATAACGCTGTTAGGATGCCGATTATTCTTAAGGGACTTCATCTCAATATCCTTTCATTGAGGCATGCATTGTTTTATACATGAATCTCCATTATATAGTATATTAAACCCATTGAATTTTAATTTCATTAAATGAAAAAAAATTTATAAGAATTTTTTTACTAAATGAAAAATGGAATGTTTCTTTTTAATGTATGTGGTGACAATGACCTTTTCGCCGCTGTGATAATTATTTTCTATTTTGATTCTTTAACAAGCCTTAACATTTTTAAAAGAAAAATAGATACCATCTAATATTTTTAAATATTTTTTTAAAATGATTTTATGAATTTATTTATTATTTCAATATATAAAAATGATATATTGTGATTGCAAATGTAGATATACAATATTTACTTTATGGTTTTGTTATGTGTTATGATTATGTTATGGTATAAGAAATTGTTTATGTATATGGGTGGTTCCGTGATAAAACTAGGGTGGGTGGGCCTGAGATAGCTCTATAATTCATTGGGTAATATGATAGAGGTATACATTAATGTTTATACTAAGATATTTAGTGAATAGACCTTGATGGATATTCCAAACATAACTCCCTATGTGGCGGTGAAAGCTACAATGTAATTATGTTATGGATTCCACAAGTTACCTTTATGGTTTATTATTTCTATGTTCTTTTCATAAATATTCTGATTTATTGAAGTATGTTAAATTGCATATGTTATGGGAGTAGAAATTATGATTTAATTGATCTGTATGAATTGATGGCATAATGAATTATTTCATAATTTTATAAACCTTACATATATTTCTATGCTCATCCCATGTTTCTAAAATGTTTTTCACATGACATGAAGATGAATAGGGTCAAGGATGTTATCAAGTAAAATTCATGCTTTTTAAATCATGGAACTAAACATGTCTCTTTTTAAAGTGGTTTTGGTTTATGAAAAACATTTATAGTGATTATTTCAAGATTACTTAATGTTTATGTTCGGGGCCTTATAGTTGGTATCCGAGGTAATTTTAGATATCATTAGAGGTTAGGGTGTTATTTAATCATAATTGATATAACCATAGTGGTTAGCATATTATAAAGAGTCATAGTTATTTTGGATAAATTGAATTATTTTAAGATAACAAGAATAAGTATATCTTAGTGGTAACCCTCTTTAGATAATATTATATGATTATTTTACAGTTATACTCACACTGACCATTTTAGTTTTATTAAATTGATAGATCTATCAGGCACCAAATTAACAATGGGTATGAGGGAAATTGTGGTGGTTTTCTGAATGAGCTACCAAATTAAATGGGTTCTATAATGAGACCCCTTGTGGTTATTCTTAACCAACTATCTAGATTCATGATTGACCTTCTTAATGTTGGTGATTTTTCTAAGGCATCCTATATGAGATAAATGCATCCCAATGGAAGTTCAGGTAATAATAATAAAGATAGTTATATTCAAAATTTTATGTGTCAAGGATTTTTAAATAAACACCTAGGAAAATGCATCAAATGAAGGGGAATATTTTTCATATGTGGAAATGATGTTCATAAACAAATAACCTTCCATGGAAAAGGTAGAAACCAGTAGACTCTTGTAAAGGGAAATAATATCATTATCAATGATCAATTTAATGTTTTAAATGTAGTGTGCATAGTCATTATACAAATAGATTTCCTATTAAGATGGTTTTGGAATCAGATCAGAAGAACCATACAACTATATGTTTACCAATATCTAATTCCATTCCAATTGAGGATGAGGAAACTGATAGTTACCAATGAAAGGTATGGATTATTTCTTAGTTCTTGTTTTGACATTACTGAAATTATAGGACATTATGCCTGATTTTTTTGTACAAATGAATTCTTAAAGAATAATATGGAAAAACATGGATAAAGGATCATAATTTTTTTTCGATGATTATGATGTATAGGAATTGAATATTTATGTTGGATCTATGGATGATGATATATTTAAATTTTTTATTGATATTATTACTTTGTAATACTTTATCTAGTATGTGTAACCATGATTTTTGATATGTGAGAATGTTATTCAAGAAATAAATATATTTTCTTATGTTGACATAAAGGATAACCTTGGGGTTCATGTGATTTTTTGTTTTTGAGATGATAAATGGTTATAAATTTTGGGATTAAAAATGAAAGGTATTAGACAAAATTTGAGGATAAAATAGTTTATTGATATTTTTTAGGAAGTTATCTTATTTTTGAGAATGTAATAATATTGATATGGATTTTGAAAATGGAAAACCCATAGGATGGGTGACAACTTGTCGCATCCGAAAAGGCCATGGGAATCGAACCCACAACCGAAGGGTGACAGAGATGCATCCCCTACCACTGGACTACAGAATTCCGTAGTTAGTATGACTTATTATTTTTAGGTTAATCATTTTATGGAACAAGAATAAGTTGTTTTTGGGAACTTCTTATTTGTCAAATTGATATCCTTTGTATAGGAAAATGATTGGGTGATTATGTGATAAAGGTTATTTTTGGATGATGTTATCTCTTTTGGGAACTCTATTTACCTAAGAAAAAAATAATACTATGGTATTTCATTTATGGAGTAATGGTAGAAATTTTATTTAGGAAAAATCTATGTCTTTATTGTGGAAATATAGTGATTTGGGTTATTTATTGGAATGATTTACCTATCACATTGAATATGTGAAGGTTAGTTACACTTCAGTATGGGACTTTAAGAGTAGTCGATGTTATTTGGAGATAAATGTTAGGATTTATTTTGGAAGACTATGTGATTAAATTCCTTTGTGTTTGGGCTTTCAATATTAGATTGGATTATATTGAGGAATTTTTAGGAAAATTGTTTATTGAAAGGATTTTGTTGAACTTTGGGAACTGTTTGTTGAATTTTGAAGATTAAGATAAATAATTATATTTATAAATGATTATCCTTTTGGAGATTATCTGATCTCATACTAAAGATTTTGGTTTTTATAAATAGTTCTTTTTTATGTGACCAAGTCATATTGACTATTCATCATTTAGAGAATAGACGAGTCTGTGGTAGAAATTTAGAAAAGGATGATAGTCTACATGAAAAGTAAGTATCTTTAATTATGTTCTTCGTAAATACCCTAAATAAATTCTGTGACATTATGAAAATGAGCATAAAAGAAAAACTTTGTCCAGTTATTTTTCTTGCTCTATAATAAAAGACGATTTAACCTATCACATGTTTGTTATTTTTTGGAAGTTAAATTTCCCCTGATCATGTTTTCTATCACTATCCATCATAACTTGATGGTTTTTTTCTCTTCCATATATATGTTTTACTACATGAAATCCTAGTATGTGTTATGCCAGGTGACTTTTGTACTTCTCTTTATTTGATTTAAAGTGATTGTTTTATTGATTCTTTTTCTGATGTCGGGCATTCAATGAACATTCCACGCCCTATTTTAAAATTGATTGGATGAAATTTACAATAAGGGGGGAAAGATGTAATGACCCAGGTATTTATAGAATAATAATTTTTAATTTCTATTAATAGTTATTAATAAGATATTAAATTTATGGTAAAGGGGACACTTTTCCTGATAGCGTACACAATACGCAATAAAGGGTTTTTTTCCAAAATCTCATGTTTCACACAAGGCTCAGTCATACTGAAAAATGATAATATAATATTATTATTTTAAATGGTAGTTAATTCCTATACATTTTATTGAGGAGAATGAATATAAATAACAATATTATCATTAAAAATGTTTGTTAAATATTTTTACGTTTTTTCAATAAAAATTTAGAGGCTTAATATGAGAATGAATCCAATTTTAAGCATAAATACTATATTATTTTAAAAGGTAATTTTACCGCCATTCGATGGAAAACCCTTTTGAGGTCTAGTTTTTGTCACTTTTTATATGTTCCATTTAAAAAAATTAACCTCTTCCTTAGAAGTGGAACATCAAAATTTAATTTGGGAAGATTTTTTTTTGATAAACTTCATTTTTTAATGAATAGTGCAAAATACTGCATTTTAATTAAAAATGTCTTTTAATCTAATTTATTAATATGGATAGATTATAAATTTAATTGGTTTTAAATTGTAATTATATTATGTTTTTATAATTTAATATAATTTTGGTTATTGGAAGTAATTTCACTTTTTAATTAGTCATAAACACATGTCGATCTTTTGATAGTTACTATTTCTTAAAAACACGAGTTTTGGATTTTGAAACAGAAATTAATTTTAAATTATTTTCTGCAACTTCTCTTTCTTGAATTTGGAAAAAATTGATTCCATATTTGAAATCAGGAGTCCCAAAATTGGGTAAAATAGATAAAGTTTTATAGAACATTATGAATCGTAACTTCAGTAAATATTTTATATACCATGGTTAAAGGGTAAATCTAGTAAATAAGGATAAAAAATAATATTATAATAATATTAAATTATACTAACACATGATATAACCCTATTGGAATAGATATATCCTAAAATGGGAATCCTTTGGACTATTTTAGGATCCCATGGAGCCACTTTTGTGGGAAAATGACACTTAATTACTTCTTTACTTTAATGTGAAAAAAATACTAACCTAAACATATTTCTTTTACTAAAACATTTTTATATGGGGTTATATAAGTGATCAATTTGAGTATAAATAATACATATAAAATTCATAAATATTTTCTACATCATCATATTTTATTTATAACTTTTATACATCAAATAATAAATTCATTTATGAACCAATGACAATGAAATGATTACCTTATTAATGAATTTTTAAATAAATGAGATTATATATAATAAAATAAATTTATTTCAAAACTTTTTATGCACATATAATTATTTTATGGATTATTATTAAATTTTTTCATTTAATTAATGAAGTTTTTTCTAAATAATTACATTTTTTTGGATTTTCAAAAAGTCAGGATAAGAATAGTCTAAAATTGACATAAATGAGTTTTTAAATAAATTAATATATTAGTAAATGATATAATAGTCCTAAAAATCAAATATTCATTAAAATGGATTATATGATGTTTCAAATGTAATTAATGATCAATTTATGGGTCTCATGGCATTTTATTGTAATAATAGTAACAATATAGTATGTTTGTACAAGGATACATATTAAAAGATAAATTAGTTAAATAAGGGTTAAACCTATATGATAAGGTTAAATTTATGACATAAACGTGTATAAAACCAGTTTTCTAAGAGTCTTTAGACCTATACTTATCTTATCTTTTAAATATATCACTTTGGTGTTATTATAATTCTCAAATCAATTATTAATAAAATAATATTTCATGATATTCCATAACTACCTCTCCTCCCTCTTATAAAAGGCCACCCCCATTAACACCTTACTCACACCTCTAAATCCACCTTGGATAATCCATCCTCTTCTAATATAATATAGAAAAGTCCCTCTATTCCACCTATAAGTCTTACCTTGGGCATAAGGCAATTCAAGAAGGCCTTTTATCTTAAATCAAATTGAGTTACTCGATTTGAGGTAATGTCTTCTCTCAAGATTATTTCTTTTATTTTCCCTTATGCAACCCCAAAACTCTCATTATTCAATTATTTTATAAGAACACCAGTATCATAAATATAATAGGATTTTTTATTCATATTATTTGATTTACAGTAACACACACCACCATCTAATGGATTTAGAACATACAGTTTCTGTGAACGGTAAACTACTGCCTCCCGAAACGACGATGATTGTTCAATTATCTCCTACCTCCTCTCATGGTGTCCAATATTATGCAACTATATTTGGAATATATTATATTTATTTATTATTTTTTATTTTTTATTTTTCATTGATAGAATTATTTTCTACTTTTAATAACACGCAAATATGATAATTTTATTTGAGGACTTGAGGACTACCGCCCCCTCAAAGTGATATGACTCGTTCATGCTATAAATAGAACAAATAAATGATATAATTAATGACCTTATGTAAATATATAACATATATATTATACTATAATTATATTATACCTATGTATCATTTAGTTTTCATTACATTAAAAATTATAAATAAATGAAAGTAGCGTTCATGCATACGTATGACTTACCGTCTCCATGAACTATGCGTTTAATTTTATTATATACAAATGTTATGTACTATTATAAATACATATATACTATATATAAATACATATATACTTGATATATACGATATTTAAATGATTAATACAATTCTAGAGATAATGGAATTTTGACCACATGGAAAATTTGTAATTATAACATGTTCATTTTTGACTCAAGTGCCAAACATTGAGAAAAAGTACAATATTAACTTCAAAATTTATTTTATTATTATATCAAGGTAACAAGTGATATTAAAATTGAAAAGTTTCTGATTCAAGTATAATGTTTATTATATTTGGAGATAAGTAACGAACATGACAAGTTGGATACCCGTTAAGGGATCCATTAACCCTCATTTTTTAGTCAAAGACATATTGTATGTTACACTATTGGAATGTCCTTCT